>CM075807.1:50503741-51119673 GCA_037975025.1 Excoecaria agallocha | reverse complement strand
ATAAAATTTAAAATTAAATATAATTTAAAACTTAATAATTATAAAATTAAGTTATATTTTGATTTTAATTTTAATTATTTATAAAATATTATATTTTAAAATTAAAAATATATATTTTTCGGGGCGGGGATCCCCGCGGGGCGGATACCCCGTTTCCCGTCCCCGTCCCCGATTCTAGGACGGGGATTTTTTCTCCCCCGTCCCCGCGGGGGGAGAATTCGGGGATTCCCCGCCCCGAACGGGGCGGGTCCCCGCCCCGGTGATCATCCCTACTAAAAGTCAGCAAGTATTTATAAACGAAAAATAAAAATAAAATTAAAATTAAAATAATTGGATTTTGACGACAGAGACCGCAAGCCAAGTCTTTCTTCAGGAAGAGATATAAACGGCACCACCACGGTCAAGAATCCATTTTCGAGCTCTGGCGCATGCGTTATCTTGACCACCATCAACTCCTTCTCCCAGCATACGCATGCATATGTAACTCAATACTGTGCAGAACATACAGCTGTGGCTCTCTATATCTATTCCCCACCCTCCATCTTCATTCTGCATATATGCATTTTATTTAAATAGTCTAAAAAGTTTCATTGTTTTCTTTTTCTCTTTACGCAAAAAAAAAAAAAAAAAACTACCTGATGATAATACAAGTAGCGTAGAGTCTCTATCCGATACTCAGCGTGAAAATAGGTATTTAGATGTCCAGTGATGTAGAGACAAAAAACCTGCCATGATCAAAGTTAGGAAATCAATACTCAGCAAGCCATTGGAAATAGAATTAACAATTTAAAAAAGATGCTTACAAAGGGAGGAGTAAAATAAAGAACGCCGGCATTCTCAGCAGGCCAATGGCCATCGCTGGCTTGCAAAGCTGATAAAAACTGGGCAGACCTCCTTATCGCTGTTGTGGTCTGCTCGCAAGTGATTTCCTCACCTTCCTCTATCCTTTCTGCTGCTATTATTTGTTTAAAGTTCTTCTCCCTTAGTGCCTGCAATAACTATCTACTAAATGCTTCTCTCTCTCTCATATATATATATATATATATATATATATATATGAAACACAACCAAAAAACAAAAATAATAACCTGGCATTGCCAGAGGAGATTGGAGCAGCACTTGACCCGAAAGCGATGTTTATAAAAGTTAAGACGAGCTTGTTCGATTTCAGCAAGTTCGTCAGGAGTGCCAGCATGAGGATCAAATTCCCATGTCTGTCTCCCTGTGAAGTTGTTTGTACTGAACAAGTATGGGTTTCCTTCTCCATCTCCAATCTTTAGTTTCCACATCTTTGCAAAAGCAAATTATAGCAACTTTTGGATATTGCAGAATTTGAAATATTTTTATAGGGTTTTGATAGCGGTGAATGAATATGGTTTTAGTAGACAAAAGCTTTGGGGTTTATATACACAAATTAGTCAATGACTTGTATATATTGCTATGAGATGACACTTCCCTTCCGTTAAATAAAAATTAATATTGCCAATTGCAAGTTTTCTTCCTCTTTTTAGTCAATGACTTGCATATATTGCTATGAGATGACAAAACTCACAACCATCACCCATTATTTTATCATCACCTCGCTCCTGTATGCCTGATTTTCCTATTTTTCTTATAAATTATTTCATCATTTCCATCAATGCCTATGAGTTTGTTTATTTATTTTAATTAACTGTGCACATTTTTTTATATGAAAGAATCGGACTGTCAGATCCATAATTGAAAGCAGTCCTCCCAATGACGTATATTTTAATCTCACTGCTAGTTATTTTTCTCCATTTTCAATATTTAAGTAAAAAATACATATTATCATGAATTTTTTTTTTCAAAACTACTTATAAATTGACTAAGTCACCCCAAATAAATTAATATTTTTTACCAACTAACATGTAATTTTAAACGCAATAAAAGTAGTATAAAAGAAAGCAAAATTAAAAAAAAACAATAATAAATTAATACTATCTCCATTTCTTAAAAGTGGAAAAAAAAATTTAATAAGACATATATAAAGAGTGATAACGTAAATTACTATATTCCAAGTGTCATTTATTTTTTCAAAGGTTAATATGCCAAGATAAGCTCAAATATGGAGCATGTATGTAAAGTAGGTAGAGCCGACCAAGGCAAACCTTTACACTCAACCAGCATTAATACAAAATGGCCATCTAATAATCATTCTTTAACTCAACATAAATCGAAAACTTATTAGGAGAAAAGACTCTTAATTATTAAAATCAGGATCATATTTATCATTGGTTACCTCGTTCTTAAGTCATTAGGCCGTGAATAATTGTAAGCTTAATTATAAGTCATCAATAAATTAGGTGGTTGTATTTATTTGATATGGACTATCAAACGAATAAGCAAATTAATTTAAATCAATTCAAAATAAAAAAGTGTACGCACATGCATAATTAATGTTAACATCATCACACGAAAAGAAAAAAATGGAGAGGAAAATAAAATAAAAAGGAAAAATGGTCAGAATCAAAATTATGTAAATCTTAAGCAACTTGGCGGTTATGTCAAAAAGGAGAGAATCTTTGCCCATATTTACCATTTTTTCTTCTTCTTATTCATAATAATTAAGTTAGTTATAAAATTAGGAGTTCTAACAATTATGAGGCTCATAACTTAGCTCGAGGTTGTATGATACTTTGTATTTGGTCCCCTTGTCTTTGATCTTTTCCTTTATAAAGATTGAGGTTTTCTTTAAAAAAGAAAAAGTTCGTTATAAAATAATCTTATCTTTTGAGATCACATAGATAATAAATAGAGGCAGACTCAATACCAAATATTAAGAGATAAAAAAAAATATTTCGCAACAAAAAAGATTTAAAGGGTTAAATTATAATTTGAATAGAAGTTTTCGAAAAAATAGGGCTGGGAGTGGAAGGCCCCTTGAAGTTATATATGATGAAAATCACCCTTCACCTAATTATAAGCTTCCAATTTACATATCCATCCCTGTATATTGAAAGCCAACTGTTGTTGGATTTAAAGATATAAGGAAAAACGCATTTTTAGATCCCCGAACTTTCATATTTTTCTGCATTAAATTTTTGTATAAAAAAAGTACAAATTAGATCATTTTATTTTTAATTTATTCCACATTAGATATTTTTACTTTTAATTTATATCACATTTAATCCTTATACGATGGAGCTACCAAGCGTAAACAACACACCCCACCGTAAAAATATTGAATGTGGAATAAATCAAAAGTAAAAATACCTAATGTATAATTTTTTTACAAGAATTTAATGCAGAAAAACGTAAAAGGGACCTAAAAATGTATTTTGCCAAGATATAAATACAAAACAACACAAACGTTAATTATGAGTTTGACAACAATCACATTGAATTTGTGTATTAATTAAGGTACTTTAATCTTTAATAGGAATACTACTAACACTGTAAAATTACAAAGTATATATACAAGAGTACCATAACTGAAATGATAATGATCAACTATAACAAATGATAAGATAATATTATATTAGAGATAAGATAATAACAAATTGCAGTTATCTCTTATCTCTAATACGCCCCGTACAAGCTGATGGTGAAAGATCCTGTAATCGAAGCTTGAAAAGGAACTTGCATAACAACATTTTTGTCAATGGCTTGGTCAGTATGTTAGCTAACTAATCAGAGGAATAGACAATGCCAACAGTGATCATTTTACTTGCAATTAACTGTCGAATAAAGTGGAAATCAATTTCCACATGGCGTGTTCGAGCATGAAAGACAGGATTAGATGATAGAAAAACTGCACCAACATTATCACACCAGATGTGTGGAGGGCAGGATAAGTGAACCCCCAGTTCATTTAGAAATCGAGTCAACCACTTAATTTTCACTGTGACATTTACTGCCACTTTAAATTCAGATTCAATGGAAGATCTAGCCACTTTCTTTTGTTTTCCAGATTTCCAAGTTAACAAATTGTTCCCAAGATAAATTAATTAACCACTGGTTGAACGCCTATCATCTGGACAATCAGCCCAATCAGTATCACTAAAGGAAATAAGACGAGTAAGATAACAAGGTTCAATAAGAAAGCATAGACTCTTGGTTCCTTGTAAGTAGCAAATAAGACGCTTTAAGGCTTGAAGATGGACAGTAGTAGGCTGGTGAAGAAATTGACAAAGCTTATTCATAGCAAAACATATGTCCGGCCTCGTAAGAGTGATATATTGAAGACTACAACAAGAAGCTCTATACCTTTGGGCATCAGAAAGAGACAAAGAAGAACCATCCTTCTTTGATAAAAGAGTACCAGCGGCCATAGGAGTCAAGAGAGGCTTGCAAGGACTCATACCCATGCGGTCTAATAAATTGGAAATATAATGTTGCTATAAAAGAAACAAACCACGAGACAGGTGAAAAACTTCAATACCTAAAAAATGATGTAGAACTCCCAAGTCACGTAATGGAAATGCATTAGCCAGCTTAGAGACAATGGAATCAACAACTAGAGAGTCACTGGCTGTAATGATAACGTCATCCTCATAGACTAATAAAAAATAAGAGCAACCATTTTTATGATAGAGAAATAAAGAACTATCTGCTTGAGAACCGTTGAAACCAAGAGTAACCAAAAAGGAATTCAATCTTTGGAACCATGCATGAGGAGCTTGTTTGATACCATAAAGAGATTTCTTTAATTTACAAACATAGTGAGGAAACTGTTTGTCAATGAAACCTTGAGGCTGAACCATGTATATATTCTCAGATAAATTGCCATGGAGAAAAGCATTACTAATGTCCAATTGGCAAAGACACCAGCCCCGAGACACAACAATTGTAAGTACAGCTCGAATAGTAAGAGGTTTCACCACAGGAATAAATGTTTCTATGTAATCTGAGCCATACTCCTGTGTATAACCTCGTGCCATAAGACGAGCCTTAAGCCGCTCGATGGAACCATCAGCCTTACGTTTCACTTTGTATATCTAGCGATTGCCAACAACTTTGCCAATAGATGGAGGTGGGACAAGATCCCAAGTATGATTACATTGAAGAGCCATGTATTCTTGTTCCATTGCCACTCTCCATTCAGGATGCTTATTAGCTGCACAGAAAGAGGAAGGTTCAATGACAGTGGGGGAGGGAGTCATGTGTGTTAAATGAAGGGAGGCTAATTTATCGAGGGTAGAAGCACGAAGTTGCATAGGATGGGTGCGTTGGGAAGATTGGGGACGTGGAAAAGAAGTTGGAGGTAGAGGTAAATCATTTGGATATTTGGACAAATCAACACAGAGTTTGAGATCGGGAGAATGGGATGTGTTTGTAAGAACATTGGTAGAATTGGATAAAGAAGAGGTGTCTCGGTTATCAATAAATGGAGGAGATAATGATGCACATAGGGGTCCAGTTGTTGAGGTGGAGATGAAGGTGATGTTGGAATAGGATGAGGTGAAGAAGGAGATAAGGATGAAGGGGGTGGATCATTCGGTGGAGTAGGATTAAATGGAATATTAGGTGAAGATAAGGACAAAATAGGTAGGGTACATGGTTTAGTGGAATTGAAAGTTGAATTGAAAATGGGATATTGGTGGGGCTAGCACAACAGTATTTGGATAATAATGAATAAGTTGTAACCAAGGAGAAGAAGAAGAAGGCAGCTCGACTTGAGACATGGGATAATTTTTTGAGATTTGCTTAAACGAGAAAATTGACTCAAAAAAAACAACATGACGTGCATAATAAATTTTACCGAAAGAATTATCTAGACACCGATATCCAAGATGAATTAGAGAGTATCCTAAGAATATACATTAAGTAGAACGAAAAGAAAACTTATGTTTTTGAACTGGGCGAAGTAATGGATAAACCGTACAACCAAAGACACGGAGAAATTTGTAACCGGGAGATTTGAAAAATAAAAAAATAAAAGGAATTTTTTGATTAAGAGAGGAGGAGGGCATACGATTTATAAGAAAAATAGCAGTTTCAAAAGTGAATTGCCAGTACTTAAATGGAGAACCACTATGACCCAATAATGTGAGACCAATATCAACAATGTTTCGAATTTTTCCCTCGGCGGTCCCGTTTTGCTCATGAGTATGAGGACACATAACACGATGAATAATCCCATGTTCACAAAAATATTTATGTAATGGTCGAAATTCCCCAACCCAATTAGATTGAAATTGTTTGATTGAAGTATTAAATTGCTTTTCAACCAAGACACGAAATTGACAAAAAAATAGAAAATACTTCACTTTTACATTTCATGGGATAAATCCATGTGAACAAGGAATGATCATCAATAAAAATTAAAAAATATTTTTCACTAGTAGAAGAACATATAGGAGCAGGGCCCCATACATCAGAATGCACTAAATCTAATGGAGAAATACTGTGATTATTAGTAAGAGATAAAGGTAAACGATGCAACTTTCCTAAACAACAAGAACCACATTTATTGGTAGACAAACGAGTACTAGAACAAGGTAACTTAAAATGATTGACTAATTGACGGACAATCTGAAAATTAGGATGTCCAAGCCGGGCATGCCAGTCTTCCAAGTTGATAAGATAAGCAACGGTCGGTGAAGGAAGGGTGGGGCAGAGAGAACTTGTGAGTTTGTAGAGGCCCAGATCACTTGTTCCACACAACAGAGTTTTCTAGGAAATCTGATCTAAAAACACAATGGTCAGAATGAAATTGAAAATAACAATTATTATCGCGGAAAAATTTTTGCACAGATAATAATGGTTTTGTAATGTGAGGAACATGAAGAACATTTTTTAAATGCAAGGGTTTGGAGGATGTGGCAATATAACAAGAACCAATATGCTTAATGAGTAACTTAGCCCCGTCACCAACAACAAGTGTATTCGTACCTTTATATTCATAAGAAATATGCAAGGAAGCCAAATCTGGAGTAACATGATGAGTGGCCCTAGTATCAGGATACCAATTAAAGGAACGATCATCTGCAGTATTGAAGTATGCCTCAGGATCAGATGTCAAAACAGAAACATTAACCTGAGAATTGGATGGTTTAAAATTGCTGGAAGAAGACTAGCGGGGAACAAAATTCTCATCAAATCATTTTTTGCAATCAAATGCAACATGATTAGTATAACCACATATCTGACAAGCTGTATTAGAGGTGCGAGAGGAGGAATGTCCAGAAATATTGTAGCCACGTCTTCCACGATTGCCAGTACGACCACGACCTCTGGAAAAGTTGGAACCAGAAGAGAAATTGGACTAATGTTGGGAAGGTGGAAATCGTTAAGCAACATTGACACTAGGAAGTGTTGTTTGTTGCGCTTTTAACAGGAGTTCGTGAGCAACCAGCTGGCCATAAAGCTCATTAAAAGTGACTAAATCGGGCCTTTGTTGAAGACCACCAATGAATCTGACAGTGCCTTTGCTTGAAAGAGATATTCGGAGACAGTTTTATCATCCTTAGAAAGATTATGTAACTCAATATGCAACTGAGTTTGTTGGGCATGGCTAACAACACCATATGCAACAGCAAGGGCGTTCCAAACCTCTGAGGAAGAAGACAAGCCGATGAGGTGAGGATAAACCTCCTCTGTAATAGATGACAATAACCAAGAAAAAAGTATTTGGTCTTTGGAGAACCAAGTGAGGTAGGCTGGATTTGGTTCCGTGTTGTTTGTAGTAACGTTGTGAATCTCTTTAGTTGGTGTAGGTTCTGTCCCATATAGAATACCATGAAGGTTATAGAAATTTAGCAATGGAGTGAACTATAATTTTCAAGGCACATAATTTTTAGATGTGAGTTTGATAGAAAAGGTTTGGTTGATAGAGGAGGGAATGGTTGGAGATGAGGAAGATTGAAATAAGGAAAGAGCAACAATAGGAAGAGATAAGGTTGAAGAGATAGAGTCAGTAGTTAAAGAAGATGACGTGGTGGTGGTGACCATTGTTAGGCTCTGATACCAAGTCAAAAAATAAATAAATATTGATGAAAATGTGTATAGCATTATAGAATTACAGAGTATATATATAAGAGTACCATAATTGAAATGATAATGATCAACTATAACAAATGATAAGATAATATTATATTAGAGATAAGATAATAACAAATTGCAGTTATCTCTTATCTCTAATAGTCCATGACCAATAAACTTCGCAGTCCCAAACTGTTCACAAGCAATGACTTTCCTTCTCGATGCACCACTGCTATCCCAAATCACTAATAATTCAACTCCTCGATCCGTGACCGACACAATCTTTCAATCCTTGACCAACTTGGCTCTAATACCATTTGTTGAATTTTATTGGAGAGAACTCAATTGAATGAAGTCAAAATTTAATCTATTAAATTGTAATATTTTACAATCACTCGTACACTCACACTAGCATAATACACATACACCATTCTCACATACTTTACACGGAATACACACAATCACTCTTCTCCCACATTCACAAATGCACACCCTCACGTCTAATTTCCACACACTTGCGACACACAAATGCAAGGGGCAAAGCTCCTTAATTACATAAATTGATAAAGTCGGAAGCATGGCACCGACTTCCTCTTCCCAGCCGACTCTTCTTGTTTCTGCACCATTCGTCAACATTCTATTATTATTATTATTATTATTATTATTATTATTATTATTATTATTATTATTATTATTATTATTAAGTTTAGAATATTCTAGTCCTAGGCTAAGTCGGTATCTCCGACAACATTCAGGACTTGCTCATAGAATAAAGGTAATATTTGAGGCCAACCATAATAATAACATCGATAATGATGATGATTATAGAAATTAAATTTATTTTTATTGACTTAGACGTCCATTAATTTTTATTCTTTTAAATGGTCGATTTTTGTGTTTTAATTAGTCATGACAATAAATGGTTTATTTTTCCCTAAATGACAATAAAATTCACTATATGATCCTTTTTTTTCCTTTTACGCAAACTATTATTATAAGCACCCCATTTGCAAATTATTGTAAAGTACTAATTGCATTCTCGTCATCAATTAATCGAAAGAAAACCATAGAAATTGATTTTTAGTGTTATAAATTGATATTAAGTGATTTGAGTATTATTAGGGATGAACATGGATCGGTTAACCAGTTCATTAACAAAAAAATTAATCAATCCATTAATATCAATTTTTTAAAATCATTAACCATTAATCAGTCCGTTACATTCGGTTAATCAGTCCATCGGTTTCGATTTTTGGATTTGGTTAATCAATATTTTTCAGTTAACCATTAAAATTTATAACATAAAATTATTAAAAAAATTAGATAAAGTTTAATTCAATTTTAAATGTATAAAGTAATTTAATATAAAAATTACGTAAAAAACATAATTTACTAGTTAAAATTCATGTTATATAGATTAATAGCTAATATTATAAAATAGATTTGATATTTATTGAAAATTATAATATGCTTGATTTTAAGTCAAATAAAATTTTGTATAATATTAAATGTTATAACATAAACTCTAAAATATAAGAAAATATAATTAAATGTTATTAAGTAAAATAAGAACATCGATATATGATAAAAAAATAATATATATAAAAGTTAATCGGATACTATATATAAATATTACTATATAATTAAAGAGAATGATATAATATAAATTTAATTTAAAGTATTATATAAATTTTATAGGAAAATATAAAAAAATTAAGGTATAAAAATAAAAATATAATTTAAATATATTTTAAAGTATTATTTTATGTAAAGTTAAAGAGAAATAGAAAAAATTGAAGATATAAAAAATAAAATTAATATATATATATATATATATATATATATATATATATATATATATATATATATATATATATGAATCGGTTAACCGGTACTTAAAAATCTAAACCGTAATCATTAATCAAAAATATAAAAATTAAAAATTGTAACCGAGTTTATCGGATCGGTTTCGGATCGATTTTACGGTTAACCATATTTTCAATTTTTTTTATCACCCCTAAGTATTATAAGGCATAAAGTTGAAAGATTTATTGTATAAATAAATCAAAGATAATATTAAGTGGCCATAACGAAGCTGTTCACATTCCTTTCTTTCTCATATTTATCGAGATTAGGCAAAACAAACTCTTAAAAAATTAAAATTAAGCCATATAAATTTTCATTGAGATAGAACGATTTACATATTTTTGCCACAGTAACACATTTACGTCACAATCCTATTTTTATGGTTAGCATCTTCAATATGCTACATGTTCAATTGTTGAGTATTCTATCATTTTGAGCTGAGCTAATTGCAAAATTGGGCTTTACTTCACTGACTTTTGTTTTCTTAAGAGTAAAATTGGCCGAATCGAATCATGACGAGTTTATTTTACTAATAAGATAACTATAAGATAAAAATTTTTTAGCGACGGATGTATTTCATCGCTAAATGTCGTCTCAATACAGATAACTTCAATTGCGACATTTTGTCTCAAAAGGTTACTATCGCTAAATGTGTTGAACTAGCTATGTTTGCTAACATTGGCCAATCTGTAACCATTTATCCTAGGAGATGATTTGTATCGTGATGGATTTTTACGGAAATTTCACTATTGGTGACGGAAACTGCAGTCACAAATTCTCTGTTTTTTTTACTGTTAGCTCATTACTGCATCTGTTTCATTTAATGCAACAATTTTAAATTTTCATGCATGATTTACTAAAATATCCTTTTACTATTTCTCTTCTTCCCTATTAATTATCTATTTTTGTTTGCATATATAATGGCAAAAGAAGGAATATATATAATTAATATTTCTTAAAATTTGAAAATTGTCACTTTGAATGAATTAAAAAAAAAATTACAAACAGAACAAGTTAATATTATGGCTCTTCAGTCACCCCCCTCTCCACCCTCCATACCCCGTGGCTTCCTACCCCTTCCAGCGAACAGACATTGCCATCCTCCACCGTGGGATTCCCCAGTGAGCCCCAAATGGTGGTCAGGTGACGAATTCAGAGCTGCTCCCTTTGATGAGGTTGAGGGCTCTAAAAAGGAATCCAGTTCATACAGGTTGTTTATGGATAACCTCCCCTTAGGATGGCCGGGGTTAGGATTAAGGAACATTTTCTCCCGGTTTGGGGTAGTTCAGCAAGTTTTTATCCCCAGAAAACTGAGTTCAAAAGGAACTAAGTTTGGCTTCGTTAGCCTAAGTACATCAAAGAACATTGAATTTGTTATAGAAAAACTGAATGGTGCATGGCTGGGTAGCAAACAAATTCTCGTTAAGCTGGCTCATTATAGTGTTAAGGAAGAAGATTGGAAGACAGCGAAGAGCATGAACGGTGCACTTGGATTGGTTCAGAGACTCCAGATCCTACGCCAAGGTAACAAGAGGGATTGTGCAGTGAGGAAGGTTACATATACGAATCTCAGAGCTAGTTCAGCAAACTTCCAATACGAAACGGCTAAAGAGGACAACGAGTGGTTAAATAGAAGCTTGGTTGGCTGGTTATATGATACCCATAATATTGCCATTATTCAGAATATCATGATCGAGCAAGGTTATTTTTCCTACGAATGCAGGAATCTTGTTCTTCTTACTTTTTCTTCCTGCATAGAGAAGGAGAAAATGTTGGAAGCTGGTACTAGTTGGTTGTTGTGAATTTTAATGGTTTCTATTGAATGTTGTTCTTTTCTTATTTGTATTTTACACTCTTATAGCTACAAAGACAGAAGAAAGCAAAGAAAATAATTACAGTCAAAGAATAATTATAACAACCAGCTGTACAATAAAAAAAGAATTAGAAAGATAATCATATTGTCCCATGAATTACTCCGTAAATCATGCAGCTAATCTTGCAACACTCCCCCTCAAGCTGGCTTGAAGATATCTTCCATAGCTAGCTTGCTAACTAGAATTTCAAATTGTCCTTGGTGTAGCCCTTTGGTGAGTATGTCAGCTATTTGATCAGTAGTTGGGACATAGGAAAGACAAATTGATCCACTCTCAATCTTCTCTTTAATAAAATGTTTGTCCACCTCAATGTGTTTTGTTCTATCATGCAAAATCGGGTTGTGTGCGATTGAAATAGCTGCCTTGTTGTCACAGTAAACTTTCATAGGATAGGATACCGAGACCTTCAATTCTTCTAACAGTCTTTTTAACCAAATTGCCTCACTAATCCCATGAGCAAGAGATCTAAATTCTGCCTCAGCACTACTTCGAGCCACAACATTCTGTTTTTTACTCCGCCATGTAACTAGATTTCCTCCAATAAAAGTGCAATAACCTGAAGTAGACCGTCTGTCAGTGATACAACCAGCCCAATCTGCATCAGTATAAACTTCTATTTGAAGGTTGTTATTTTTCCGAAACATAATGCCCTTTCCAGGAGTACCTTTTAGGTATCTTAGTATTCGATAAGCAGCATCAAAATGTTCCCGTCCAGGTGAGTGCATAAATTGACTAATCATACTTACAGCAAAGGCTATATCAGGACGAGTATGTGACAGATAGATTAACCTTCCGACAAGGCGTTGAAACCTTTCCTTATCAATCACATCTTCAGCTTTAGCTGGCTCAAGCTTCAAATTAACATCAAGAGGCGTAACTGCAGTTCTACATCCGAGAAAACCTGTTTCTTTGAGAAGATCAAGAATATATTTCCTTTGGTTTACAAATATACCATTCTTTGATCTAGCAAATTCCATACCAAGGAAATATTTTAATGCTCCCAAATTTTTAATCTCAAAATCTCGTGCCAACTCCTTTTGCAAATTTGCTATTTCTTCAAAATCATTGCTTGTTAAGATTATATCATCCACATAGACAATTAAGATAGAGACCTTACCTTTCTCCGAATGCTTATAAAAAATTGTATGATCAGCTTGACTTTGATGATAGCCATTACTTTTTACCTTTTTTCCAAACCGTTCAAACCAAGCTCTTGGAGATTGTTTGAGACCATATAAAGATTTTTTAAGTTTACAAACTTTATCTTGTCCCATCATCATTTCAAATCCTGGTGGTAGGTTCATAAACACCTCTTCTTCTAAATCTCCATTTAGGAAAGCATTTTTTACATCTAGCTGGTGTAATGGCCAGTCATAGTTAGCAGCTAAAGACAATAAAACACGAATGGAATTGATTTTAGCAACAGGAGCAAAGGTTTCTTGGTAATCAATCCCATAAGTTTGAGTAAAGCCTTTAGCAACTAATCTCGCCTTATATCTTTCAATACTTCCATCCGCCTTACATTTTACTGTAAACACCCACTTACATCCGATTATTTTCTGATCTTTGGGTATATTAACAACTTCCCAAGTCCCACTCTTTTTTAGAGCATTCATCTCTTCCATTACTGCCGATTTCCAATCAGGATTATCTAGTGCTTCTTGTATGTTTCTTGGCACAAATAAGTTGGATAACTTAGAAACAAAGGCATTATGATTTTTTGAGAGTTTAGCATAGGAAAGATATCGGGATGTAGGATGATAGGAACGTTTAGCCTTTCTAATAGCTATAGGAATATCTAGATCACTAGACTCAATATCATTATTTGAAACATTAGGTAAATAAAGAGTAGGAGAAGAAGTATTATGAATACCTTGAGTACTATCATAATTTGTCCTTGGAGAGTTTAATTGAACAGGTGTTAAAGGAACCATGACCTTTTTCTGATGATTGTTTTTTCTTGAATAAGTTAGGAGCTCTTTATCACGTTCTTTACACATAACGTGCAGTATTTCTTCCCCTGTCAAGGATTGATCAGACTGGTTTGGCAAAATAGATTGAGACTCACTAGTTTCTTCAGTAGAATCAATAATCTTTGGTAAAGAAGTAGTCGAAGGTGAATTGCATTCAAAAAAATTTCCTTCATCTATCTCCCCCTGAAGAGAAAGTTTTTGAAAAAAAGGTTGATTTTCAAGAAAAGTAACATCCATAGAGACAATGATTTTTTTAGTTTGAGGATTAAAACACTTGTATCCCTTTTGGTTAGAAGCATAACCAATGAAAACACATTTTTCTGCCCTTGGATCCAGCTTAGATCTTTCTTTATTATGTGTATGAACATAAGCTGTGCACCCAAATATTTTAAGAGGTATGATTGAAGCTAACCTAGACTCAGGAAAAAAAACGTTTTAAACAATCAATAGGAGTCACATAATTTAAAACACGAGTAGGCATTCTATTAATTAGATATGATGCAGTTAGGACTGCTTCTCCCCATAAATATTTCGGCACATTCATGGTAAACATGATAGCTCGAGACACTTCAAGAAGATGTTTATTTTTACGCTCAGCGATACCATTTTGCTGAGGGGTATTAACACAAGTAGTTTGATGGTAAATCCCTTTTTCGGTAAAGAAATTTCCAAGAGTTTCTTTAAAATATTCACTTCCATTATCAGTATGAAGTATCCCAATCTTGGTAGAAAAGAGATTTTCAATCATCAAATAAAACATTTTAAATATTTGTTCAACCTCAGATTTTGTTTTCATCAAATAAACCCAACACACACGAGTATGGTCATCAATAAATGTCACAAACCATCTTTTATTTGTGAGAGTATCAATCCTAGATGGACCCCAAATATCACTATGAATTAAGTAAAAAGGTTTTGAAGTTTGATAAGGTCTAGGATAATAAACATTCTTATGACTCTTAGACAAAACACATTTTTCACAAAAAAACTGAGAACAATCCAAACCTTTAAATAAATCAGGAAATAATTTTTTAAGATAAGTAAAACTAGGATGTCCTAGTCTATAGTGCCAAAGCATAATCTCATCCTTAACAGTATTAGGATCAACACAACTCAAACCTTGAGCCCCATTTATTTTGTAATCTTGATCATTTTCAAAGTAATAAAGGCCATTGATTAATTTAGCACTGCCAATTATTTTCCCCGAGTTCAGCTCCTGGAAAGTACAATGTGTTTCAAAAAAAGTAACACAACAGTTAGCATCTTTACATAATTTGCTAACAGATAAAAGATTACAAGCAAGCTTAGGAACGTGTAAGACGTTCTTTAAGGAAATATTTGGTGAAAGATTTACCAAACCTTTGCCAGCTATAGAAGAATAAGAACCATCTGCAATACGGATTTTTTATGACCAGAACAAGGAGTGTAAGACTGAAACAAACTAGAAAGACTTGTCATATGATCAGAAGCTCCTGAATCTATTATAAAGTTATTACCTATTTGAGCCACAGAAGCAGTCGGAGCACTAGATAGACCTGTGTTAGATTTCAGCATTTGTAGGATTTGATCAATTTGCTCCTGGTTAAGAGGGAACAAATTTTCCTTGTGTGCAGTGGGAATCTTATTAAATCGTCCTTCATGAGATCCTTTCCAGTTTTCTGGTTTTCCCCGTAATTTCCAGCATGTTTCACGTGTATGACGTGGTTTGTTACAATAATCACACCAAATACTAAGTTTATCATTGGACTGTTTGTAAGTGTTTCGGCCAATATTCACCCCCAATTGCAAGAGCAGAATTTTCAGACATGATGATAGTGAAATGAAAGAAGAACAAACAGATTCTATCAAAGAACACGTGACCATGCTAAAGATACTGGGTAGCACACACGGGCACGCAAGGAGAAAACAAAAAGTTGCTTGGGTGAGTAATGAAGAGAGAAACAAACACACGTGGGCACGTAAGAAACAAAGAGCAAACAGACGTGGGGCATGTTCAAGGACTGAAAGAGTGAAACACAAAATGCTGCACAGGTGGAGGGACTGGATCGGAAGCTTAGAGACTTAGATACTTAGGAAATAAGTTCCTGCTCTGATACCATGTGAATTTTAATGGTTTTTATTGAATGTTCTTTTCTTATTTGTATTTTACACTCTTATAGCTACAAAGACAGAAGAAAGCAAAGAAAATAATTACAGTCAAAGAATAATTATAACAACCAGCTGTACAATAAAAAAAGAATTAGAAAGATAATCATATTGTCCCATGAATTACTCCGTAAATCATGCAGCTAATCTTGCAACACAACATCCCATTTAGCGCCCAAGAAGTGGGACATATGTAATACAGCCATACCCACCAGTTTGGAATATGCTGCAAAGTGAAAATAAAATTGAATTCATTCAAGTGAAATACTAGTTGTTAAAAATGAATTTGTGATTACAGTTGGATGATCGGAAAGCTTACTGGTCTTGGTACGATAAACCCAGAAAACAACACTATTGTTGCATACATAGAAGATGCTAGAATGGAAGCCACTTGAATATTTGGTGTTAATGCTACTAGCAACATTCCCAGGTAGTTGAAACTCAGCAATGTACAGAACATGGCATATAATGCCCAGAATATTTTGTACCCAGACATTGAATACCCAATCATAGGATATGTTATCACCACATAAATAATTGCTGCACTGAACAAGTAAGGTATCTCCACTACCACCTAAAACAACAAATCCAAGTTACTGAAGCAGTATATTTATATATTAGCTATCAAGCTTTTCTGTAAAGGATATGAACCTGTGCAAACGAATATGCCCATGGAGAATACATTCCTGCAAATCTCTCACGGTACAAGACGGTCCTTTCTGTGGAAACATATGGTAACACTGTTGAGCAATTGTTTATGCCAAAGAAGAGTACAGCAGTATACATTGCACCCAGAATACTGAACACGTCTTGCTGGTTGTTGCTGCAGTAAGTAAATTCGAGGGGGTTAAATTTTACTGGAAATTAAAGAAGAAAGATTTGATAGTTAAGGAATGATTATATTGGCTAACATTTTGTCTGCTTGTTGCCAGAACAATGCACCAAAAAGGAGGGATGCAGTCATCATAAAAACAATGCGAGTCAAATTGTAGGAAGGACTTCTCCAATATGACAAATGATGTTTCCACAAGCAGGCTTTAAACTGCTCCCATCCGTTTCGAGAAAAACGACTAGCAAAATGCAAGTCCTTTGAACCAGGACTTGGCGTGCTCAGTTGCTTCACCAATTCTTTGTTCTCCCTGCACTCAATATTATACCCATCTTAGGTCCCACCATAATCCAAGAAAAACATATTCAATATTAAGGTTGCGCTTAGCACTTGTCTATATAAGGCAGATTCTTTGTAAATTTGAGCAAAATCTATTCCAATTTCAGCCTCTGCAGATACACTAGAGATCTCTAACACCCATGTTGCTGGATTATAGTTGTCCTTAATTTTAGGCACTCCGTGAATATTCTAAGCAAAATCGGAGAAATGGAACCAAGATTGAAATACAAGAATTCTGAGAACAGGAAAAAATATTGCATGTGGAAGATAATGGTATTAGTTAGAAAAGCTTCAGCACCAAGGAACTGACCTCAAAGTACTCAATAACCCTACTTGAGTGTCGGCCTAATGGCCCAGAATAGATGATACGTCCTCCATTTTTCAATAGAACCAACTGCAAGAGATAATCAAATTTTTGAATGCTTATAAGAAAAGGTTACAAATTTCCTAATAAACATCTTTTTGCTAGGAACGGCCACCATGTTTTACCGCATCAAAGGACTCAAAGATATCGATACTTGGTTGATGGATAGTGCAAACAACAGTTCTTCCTGTTTCAACCACATTCTTCACTGCTCTCATGACAATTGCAGCTGCTCTTGCATCTAAACCTGTAGTTGGTTCATCCATAAACACGATAGATGGATTGGCAACAAGCTCCACAGCTATAGTGAGTCTTTTTCGTTGCTCATTCGATAAACCACTAATTCCAGGCAAGCCCACTAGAGAATCTTTAATTCCATGAAGTTCAATAGTTTCAAGGACTTGATTGACAAACTCCTGCGAGAAAAGTTGGAACAAGAAAACTTCAGAAAATCCAATCTTTATAAGGTTCAGGGCAGAAGTAGTACTTGAGCTTTTAAAAGACAACTTACAGATTTAGTTTTTGAATCAATCTCGGATGGGAGTCGCAACCAGGCAGAATATGTCACAGATTCTTCTACTGTAATTTGTGGGGAATGAATGTCAGTTTGTTCACAGTAACCTGATATTCTAGCAAATGTGTCTTGAACCTTTGGATATCCACCAATCCTAATCTCTCCCGCAATAGTACCTCCACTTTTCCTTCCACAAAGAACATCCATAAGAGTTGTTTTTCCAGCTCCACTAACACCCATCAATGCGGCAAGAATACCAGGTCGGAATGCCCCAGTAATTTCAGAAAGCAGCTGCAGCTTATTCTGTGTAAAACCTCGTTTTCTCATTTCCTACATTTCCATGGCATGCCACTTACAAGAGTTTCTTCATACATTTCAAAATTATCCAAAATTCAAAGGAAAAACAAGAGCCAAACATGATTACCGGTGGTGGATCAACATGGTACTGCAAATCCTGAAATGTTATGGTGAGAGGCTGAAATGGCAAAACCATCTTCCCTGCAACTTTAAATAATACATATTAGACTATTCCATGATCTACTGTTTAAATGCTATGTAACCAGATACGAAAACTTGCTCACCATTTTTATTTGCTGCAGATGTATGATGAGCTCTAGTAACATTGTCAACCCGATCACTGTCACCGACTTTTCCTTGCATTTTGTTGTAATTTTCATAAGAAATGATAGCACGAGATCTTCCAAGAGCTGAAGCCAATGCATTTTATTCAATTAGTTGGACATCAGAAATGTTACATAGAACAGAATGTATAACAAGCAGAGAAGATGGACTCACGTTTCAAGAAGGTTAATGCCAAAGTGAAACCAGTGTTGAAAAGCACAGTGAAGCCTATAAGGGCACCGACAGATATCCAATAAAAGTAACCATTATAGTCCAGTCCACGGCTTTCCAGTGTTTTTTGTCCCATGGTTATGTTACCAGACGTAATCTGCATACCCAAGTAAAAAAGAAATGAACTTTCTTGCAAGAATGACTAATTACACACTTTTCAACAGAAAAGTAAAGGAAAATATGAACTTTCTTTCTTCTGTTGTTCTAAGACGAGCCTTTGAAACAAAGGCAGCAACCACGGTGATACCTTTTGCCAACGAGGAGCCAGAAACTCATTTACGGACAATCCTATCTCCCCGTATGTTAAGGGGTTAATCCAAAATCCCCAATCCAACCATGCAGGCATCGAGGCTGCAACGGAACTAAAAGTTAAAAAAAAAAGAAAAAAAAATCTAATATGTTTGTATAATGGACAGAGTTATTATAGAAAAGCTTACGTTTTGGGATTATGAAACCACCAAATAGTAAGCAAATCATTATACAAAGACTGCCAATTGTTGTAGAAGCAACTGCAGTTTGAAAAACTGAGGCAATACAACGAAACATGGATGTTGAAGCAAGGTGTACCAAAAAAAGTAGAAGAAATTGGCGGAGGTACCTGCGAGAACACCATAAAATGGGCATCAGAAGTAATGACGGTGAATGATACTTAGCAAATAAAGGATTTGTGCTGCCTCGACTGGATCATGAATTCAACTATAAGCTACCATGTACTCGATTATAACATAATAAATGAACATGGAGAAACTCTTCTCACCTTCCAAACTCAGGGCTGTAACCAATAACATAGTAAGTGAGAGAAGTCCAAACAAACGATTCCAAGAGAGAGAGTGGAATTTTGAGGACAGTAGCAGGAATCACATAAGCCCAAGCAGGGTAAAAGCACAGCCCTTTCTGTTTATAGAAAACTGGAAGCCTAGAAACAGTGAACTGTGACTCTGGAAATCCATCCACAAGTAATTGAAGAAGTGCATAAAATAGAGCACCCATGTAATCATTCGCATGAAGCTCATCAACACCCAATCTAGTGCGCAGAAAGAGAGTCATTGTTATTGAAGCAATGATCACTAGCTGCAAACACACAGTCCTATAATCGATTAGCTATGAGTCCAGAATCAGTATATGTGGTAGCTTTTCCAAGAGAAACTACCTACCTGTGTAGTTTTGAAAACATAAACAAAGGAATTCCTCTTCATCAAAAGAAATTCCCTTCCGATGCAAGCTTTAAACAGTTCCCATTTTGACAATGAGTATTTCCCAAAGGATAAAGCGCTCTTGTGGCTTTCGGATTTACAAAATGGCTTCGAGAGCTCTGTGAAATTCAATGATAGAATTGAATTAAATTATCTAATTTGAAGTTTACACTCTTATAGCTGTACACGGAAGGAAAAAGAAGACAACAAAGAGAATAATTACAGTCAAGAATAATAATTACAGAAACTACTAATTACAGTCAAAAAGAAAGATAATCATTTTGTCCCTTAAATTACTCCATAAATCATGCAGCTAATTGTGAAACTTGCAACACTCCCCCTCAAGCTGGCTTGAAGATATCTTCCATAGCTAGCTTGCTAACTAGATGTTCAAACTGTCCCTTATGAAGTCCTTTAGTGAGTATATCTGTTGTCTGATCTGCAGTTGGTATATAGGAAAGACAAATCGTCCCACCTTCAATCTTCTCTTTGATGAAATGTTTGTCAATTTCGATATGTTTGGTTCTATCGTGTAGTACCGGATTGTGAGCAATGGAAATGGCAGACTTGTTGTCACAATACACTTTTATGGGAAGAGAAGTTGAGATCTTCAAGTCTTCAAACAATCTTTTCAACCAAATTGCCTCACTGATTCCATGAGCTAGAGATCTAAACTCCGCCTCAGCACTACTTCTAGCCACTACGTTTTGTTTTTTACTTCTCCATGTAACAAGATTCCCACCAACAAAGGTGCAATAACCTGAGGTTGAACGTCTATCAGTAATACAACCAGCCCAATCAGCATCAGTATAGACTTCTATCTGTAGATTATGATTCTTTCGAAACATAAGACCCCTTCCAGGAGTTCCTTTAAGATATCTTAGAATTCTATATGCTGCATCAAAATGTTCACGTCCAGGTGAGTGCATAAATTGGCTCACCATGCTCACAGCGAAAGCTATATCTGGTCGGGTGTGGGACAAATAGATTAACTTCCCTACAAGCCTTTGGAATCTGTCTTTATCAACCACATCTTCATCCTTTGCGGGATTAAGTCTCAAATTAGCATCAATTGGAGTATCTGCAGTTTTGCAACCCAAAAAACCTGTTTCTTTGAGAAGATCAAGAATATACTTCCTTTGATTAACGAATATGCCCATTTTCGATCTAGCAAATTCCATACCAAGGAAATATTTTATAGATCCCAAGTCTTTTATCTCAAAATCTTGTGCCAATTTTGTTTTTAAGCTGGCTATTTCTTTGGCATCATCACCTGTCAAAATCATATCATCTACATAAACAATTAAAATGGAGATTTTTCCTTTATCTGACCTTTTATGAAACATTGTGTGATCGGCTTGGCTTTGACAATAGCCATGTTGTTTTATTGTCTTTCCAAACCTTTCGAACCAAGCTCTAGGAGACTGTTTAAGGCCATATAAAGATTTTTTAAGTTTGCAGACTTTATCATGTCCCATTACCATCTCAAACCCTGGAGGTAGACTCATAAAAACCTCTTCTTCCAGATCTCCATTTAAGAATGCATTCTTGACATCTAACTGGTGTAAGGGCCAGTCATAAGTAGCAGCTAGAGATAACAATACCCGGATAGAATTAATTTTTGCAACAGGTGCAAAAGTTTCTTGATAATCAATCCCATATGTCTGAGTAAACCCTTTAGCCACTAATCTTGCTTTATATCTCTCAACATTGCCATCTGCCTTATACTTCACAGTAAACACCCATTTACACCCAACAATCTTTTGGTCTTTAGGTAAATCAACAATTTCCCATGTTCCATTCTTCCGCAGAGCAGTAATCTCTTCCATCACTGCTGATTTCCAATCAGGGTCACCTAATGCTTCTTGTATGTTTCTTGGAATAAACAAGTTAGATAAATTTGATACAAAGGCATTATGTGTTTTTGATAGTTTGGCATAGGAGAGATAACGGGTTATAGGATGAGGAGCACGTTTAGCTTTTCTAAGGGCAATAGGTATATTTAGATCACTAGATTCACTGTAAGGAATATCATTATTTTGATCATCAAGAGTTTGAGGAGGAGTAGAAATACCTGTAGTCGTTTCAGGTCCTGTTTTTGGAGTAGTTGACTGAACAGGTGCTAACTGAATCGTATCATTATTATTCTTTTTTTGACCTTTCTTCCTTGAATATGTTAATAGCTCTTTATCATGTTCTATGGTAGATTCGAGTGGCATTTCTCCCCCTGTCAAGGATTCATGATTCTTTGGCAATATAGATTTGGGATCGCTAAGTTCCTCAACAAAAATAGTTTTTGGTAAGGCATTAGTAGAACTCCCCCACAAATTTCCTTCTGTTTCTATCTCCCCCTGAAGGGAATTTTTGGTAAAGAAAGGTTGATTCTCAAGAAAAGTAATATCCATAGAAACATAAAATTTTTTGGTTTTAGGATTGAAAACTTTGTAACCTTTTTTAGTTGGAGCATATCCAACAAAAATACATTTTTCTGCCCTTGGATCAAGTTTAGATCGCAATTTATCATTAATGTGAATAAATGCCGTACATCCGAAAACTTTAAGAGGAAGAGTTGTTGAAGGAATTTTGGTATTAGGAAAATAATTTTTTAAGCACTCTAGTGGTGTAATATAGTTCAAAACACGAGTAGGCATCCTATTAATAAGATAAGATGCAGTTAAAACAGCTTCTCCCCATAAATATTTAGGAACATTCATGGAGAACATAATAGCACGAGATATTTCAAGAATATGTTTATTTTTACGCTCAGCAATACCATTTTGTTGAGGAGTATCAACACAAGTCGTTTGATGATGTATTCCTTTTTCAATGAAAAAATTGCCAAGACTTTTCTTGAAATATTCCGTCCCATTATCTGTGTGAAGAATCCCAATTTTCCTTTCAAACAAATTTTCAATCATTGAATAAAATAATTTAAACAATGTTTCAACCTCTGATTTTTCGGACATCAAATAGATCCAACATAAACGGGTATGATCATCAATAAAAGTGACAAACCATTTTTTATTCGAGGGAGTATTGATTCTTGATGGACCCCAAATGTCACTATGAACAAGATAAAAAGGTTTTGAAGATTGATAAGGTTTAGAATGATAAACAGTTCTATGATTTTTAGATATAATGCAGTTTTCACAAACTAATTTAGAACAATCCACATTTGTAAATAAACCAGGAAAAAGTCTTTTAAGATAGGGAAAACTAGGATGACCAAATCTATAATGCCATAGCATAACTTCATCCGTTGTTGGATTAGAAAAAATACTACTCAAACCTTGAGCTCCTTTATTCTTGGAAGTCTGGTCATCCAAAATATAGAGACCATCGATTAGTTTAGCACTGCCAATCATCCTCTCCGAGTGCAGGTCCTGAACAACACATGATGATTCAAAAAAGATAACAGAACAATTAGACTCTTTGCATAGTTTGCTAACTGACAGAAGATTACAAGTAAGTTTTGGAACATGTAGAACATTCTTTAAGAGAATATTCGGAGAAAGTTGTATACAACCTTTTCCAGCTATAGATGAAAAAGATCCATCAGCAATACGAATTTTTTTATGGCCAGAACAAGGATGATAAGAATAAAATAAATTAGACAGACTGGTCATATGATCAGATGCTCCTGAATCTATAATCCAAGGAACAGAATAGTGTAGTGATTGACAAGATAATGCTTTAGGGTAATTACCTGCTTGTGCCATAGAAGCATTAGAAGCATTAGAAGAACCTGAATTAAATTTCAGCAATTTTAGAATTTGATTAATCTGCTCAGTGTTGAAGGGATTTGAATCTGCTTCATGTGCAACAGGAGTCTTGTGAAACTTTCCTTCATGAGAGCCTTTCCAATTAGCTGGCTTTCCATGAAGCTTCCAACAGGTCTCACGGGTATGCCGTGGTTTGTCACAATGGTCACACCAAACACGTGGTTTCTCCTGGGATTTCTTGCCAGTGTTTCTATTATTACTCATTCCAGCCACAAGAGCAGAGTTTTCAACAAGACTGCTAGAGCCTTTTTTTCCGAGCATAACAAGACGGCGACTTTCCTCACGACGAACTTCAGAAAATACTTCTCCAATAGATGGGAGTTTTTGTCTACCAATGATCCTACCTCTAACTTCATCAAATTCCATATTGAGTCCAATAAGAAATTTAAAAATACGATTATCTTCCACCATTTTTTTATAATGGTTATTATCATTGGTACACTTCCACTCATAGTTGTTAAAAAGATCCAAGTCTTGCCAGAGACGTTTCAAGGAATTAAAATATTTAGTGACAGAATCCTCACCTTGACGAATTCCATCCAGTTTCAAAGTCAATTCGTATACTTGAGATTGATTTCCCAAGTCTGAATACATTTGATTGACATTATCCCAAAGCTCCTTGGCTGTATGGTAGCACATGTAGTTGGAGCTTATATCTTCCTCCATGGAATTGACCAACCATGTCATTACCATTGAATTCTCAGCATCCCATTTAGCATATCCGGCATCATCATTGTTTGGCTCCTCCTTTTCTCCAGTCAGATATCCCATCTTGCCTCTACCGCGAATATACATGCACACGGATTGAGACCAACGCAGGAAATTTTCTCCATTCAGTTTAATAGTGGTAATCTGAATGGAGTGAGAGTCTGAGGAGAACTGAGAAGGTGCATTTTTGGTTTTTTCTATTTCTTCAGACATGGTGATAGTGAAATGAAAGAAGGATAAAGAGATTTTATCAAAGAACAAGAGACCGTGCTGACAATAATGGGTAGAACACACGGACACTCAAGGAGTAAAGAACAATCAGACGTGGGCACGCAAGAAATAACGAAGAACTAGACGTGGGCGTGTGAAAGAATTGAAAGCAAACACACGTGGTCACGCACTAAGCAAAGCACAGGCAGACTTGAGCATGTGTAAGGACTGAAATAAAAAAGGCTGTGTAGGTGGCGATGAAGGCCAAAGACTCAGGAAATAAGTTCCAGCTCTGATACCATGTGAAATTCAATGATAGAATTGAATTAAATTATCTAATTTGAAGTTTACACTCTTATAGCTGTACACGGAAGGAAAAAGAAGACAACAAAGAGAATAATTACAGTCAAGAATAATAATTACAGAAACTACTAATTACAGTCAAAAAGAAAGATAATCATTTTGTCCCTTAAATTACTCCATAAATCATGCAGCTAATTGTGAAACTTGCAACAGGCTGCTTGTATTTGGTTTATGAATATGTTGACAGAGGTAGTTTAGGAAAAGTATTGTATGGGATGGAAGGGAAACAGGAGCTGGATTGGGCTACAAGATTGAACATTGTGCAAGGGGTGGCTCATGCAATTGCCTACCTGCACCATGATTGCAACCCACCAATTGTTCATAGGGACATATCCTTGAATAACATTTTGCTCGAGTCAGATTTTGAGCCACAGCTCTCAGATTTTGGCACAGCAAGACTACTGAATACAGACTCCTCTAACTGGACTGCAGTTGCTGGTTCTTATGGCTACATGGCCCCAGGTAAAACCATTACTTCAAGCATTTCAAATTATTCTTAATATTCACACATTGGTTGAATCGTGTCAAAAAATTGTCAGCTTTACATCTTAATGACAAAATGATTAATGAAAAGTGAATATCATTTTTTCTTCAAGAGCCAAACCACTACATATTTCCGGTGGCAATTCCCCAGAGAAGCTATTGTTCGAAAAGCTAGCATATCTCAAATGAGGACTATACTTGCCAAAATCACTTGGTAGGCCACCGGAGAAATTATTAGTGAACAGATTGATTGACTTTAGAGAAGAAAGAAGTGAAATGGTCTCTGGCAACTCCCCTTGAAGCTGGTTTTCACCGAGATCTAGACTGAAGAAAGATTTCATATTTGAAATATCAGCTGGAATTACTCCACTGATATTGTTGGAATAAAGACTCATATGGCCAAGATTAGTGAGATTCCACAATGTTGGAGGAATAGAGCCTGAAAGTTGGTTTCCTGAAAGGTCCAGACTTTGCAGAGCTTTTAAATTTCCAATCTCTCTAGGAATGGAACCAGAGAGTCTGTTATTGTATAGGAACAGAAAATTCAGGTTTGTCAACTGTCCAATTTTTGAGGGAATATGTCCAGAGAACGAATTGTTTTGAAGCTGCAAAGAGTCCAATTCGGTCCAATTTGAAAGAAGAAGAGGCGAGATCTCACCTGTGAAAAAGTTCTCAGATAAACCCAGATCAACCAGTTTGCTCAAATTGGACAAAGACAAAGGCAATTCCCCACTTAGTTGATTCAAGGCCAAAGCCATGAAAGTAAGGTTGGCACAAAAGCCAAGCTCAGGAGGAATTGTTGAATTTAAGACATTCATTGTAAGATCAAATCTTTCCAGATTCCTAAGTTGTCCTAAAGAAGATGGAATTTTCCCAAGGAAAGAATTGTTATGCAACTCAAGAATTTGAAGACCAGATAGTGAGCCAATACTTTCAGGAATCTCACCACTGAAATTATTATGTGCTAAATGAAGGTTTTTGAGATTGGAAAGTTTTGAAATGTCTGATGACAATGGACCTTCAAATAAATTTTTAGTGAGATTGAAATATTCAATCTTTCCCAGATTGGCAAACACAGATTCCGGTATCATTCCAGTCAACTTATTCGATGACAAATCCAGAAAGGTCAAGTTCCAGCAATTTGATATGAAATCAGGAAATTCCAAAGAAAGCTTATTGGAAGAAAAGCTAAGATGCATCAATGAAGGCATGGCTGAAAACTTAGACCAGTCAGGAGTTTCCAAGAAGTTTAATCCAAGGTCCAAGAAACATACCTTTTGAAGATTACTAAGCTGATAAGGAATGGTGCCATTGAGAGCATTGTTAAAAAGATTGAGATATCTAAGCTCGGTTAATCGCGCCAGCTCAACTGGTATTGTGCCTTCGAAATAGTTGACGCTAAAGTCCAAGTCAGCAAGCTTGGATAGGCTGCTAATGGCTGATGGAATCGGTCCACCTATGTTGTTATTTCGAATGTCAAGGCTGGTGATGTTTGCAAATTCAGAGATGTCAAATTCTGTAAGTTCTCCAGTTACGTTTAGATTGGAAAGGTTAACTTTGGAGATCATTCCATTGTTGTAGCAGGAAATGGCAGTCCAGTTGCAGAGATTGTTGAGGTTGGTAAGGGACCATGAATTGAGAGAAGATGGTGAAAAAATTAAGCTGTTTCTCCATTGAATAAGAGCTTCTGCTTGGGTTCTTGGTGATGAGGTGATCTTCAATGGAAACAAAGAGAGTAAGAGAAAATGAAAGAGAAGAAAAAGCTTTTTGGTTGTAATCATGTTTAGTTCTTAAGAGTTTGTGTCATAAGCTGGGTTCTTATTATCTTATATAATATAGCAGAAATAGGCCCTAAATAATCTCATTTTTCCAAAAAAAAAAAAAATCATGCTCAAAATGGGCCCCCTTGAAATTTCTAGGAAAAACAAAAAGGAAATGACAAAATGACAGCTTAAACTGATGCCTTACTTTTTGGCTGGTATTCAGCTCAAAATGGGCCCCTTGAAATTTTGCTACTTTACCTTGTCCGAAATTTTGCATTCTAGAAATTTTGCTACTTGATCCTGTAGGAAAATTATTGTCATGTTATTCGGGATTGAATTTCTTAATATTTGGACGAGTTTGGATTGATCCTTGTTCAATTTTAAGTTTTATATATGTATTGGGTCAAACATTAACATCTCTAATTATGATTCTGTGATTTCTGGATATAGTTTGCTGAAGATTTACAGCCTAACGGATACCTTACTTTTTGGCTGGTATTCAGCATTTGTTTTGGTAGAAGACAGGAAACAAATGGTCAGTCTTCTTTACGGTATACTTTTTAAGCTGAATTCTTCAGTTTTTTTATGAAATAGAGCCCGGAGTGCAATTTATATATCTTTAATTTTTTTTTTTCTTGGTTATGTTTGACTGCCTGTAATTATAAATAAATAATTGTTAGTTGAAATAGTGTATGAAATGTCGATTATGTAAAATCAAGTGTAGTTTACAAAAATAAATTATAGATATAAATTTAGATCAAATTGATATATTTACTCATGAATTATAGAAGTAAAAATTAATTGCCATGTCAGCAAAGAAGAGCCAATAACGTATTATCATGTAGACAAACCACTTTTGACGATAAAATTTATACTTGTTAAGTTGTAATTGTTTATATAATAGGGTGTCATGGATTAAATAGATGCATAAATATAATATTTTCATAAAATATAAGAAAATACTTCCACCACAATGTGCCAGAATATAAAACTGCCTATTCTCCAAGCTGGATAGGAGCAAGAAAGCTTAAATTAAAGCCACTAGACTTAATTATGGAAGCATTAAACATTATTCAAATTAGCAATTATTTCAAGAAATAGAAAACTTGAATTAAACATAACCTCTCTTAGTTAGTGGGATAAGAAGTAATTAATAAAATAAAAGAGAAGTAACAATTTGCCAATAACCGCAATGTGCTTAATTAAATAAATACTTTAGCATCACTAAGGCTAAGGTGCATCCCTAAGCCCTTCTTTTTGCTTGATTTTTATCTCATCTAGCCCGATTGGATCGTACCTCCTCATCTTCTATCAACTTGACACAGCATCGTTTCACTCTCCATACACGGCTTCCTTTTCATAAAATCTCAGAATTTATCATTTAGTGTTTTCTTTAAAAGTTTATGATTAAGCTAAGATGCCTAATTTTTATACTACTAAGGTAGATACGGGCTTGCTACTAGACGAGATGGGCCAAATAATAAAATTTAATAAAAGTCTTTGAAACTACATGGAGGAACTCTAGATAACGGCTAAAGGGTCAAATTGGAAAAGCTCCAGAGCTGAAAGAAAACGAAACAATAATGTGCACTAGGTCTGAAGGAAAACAAAACTTCTTTCCTTTAAGACATTGCACAATTGATATATGAAACTCCCAGAACTTTCCTACCGGGAAAGATACTGGGAGGAACAATAAAACTGCCTTCTTCTCCATTTCCTAGCAAACCAAATGGAAAGGAAAAGTATAGCAGGAGATGAAATATCCCTCACTTTCGACAGCAAACACTAATGCAGCACTCCTCCAGTAAAGAGAAGAAGCATCGGGGAAGTTCATAAGGTCGCATCCTCTCCCAAATGCTACGAGGAGGAAACATGACACGGCATAAAGGAAACACTCGTTTCACGCCAAGATGAAAAAAGGCACACTCATTTCACATCAAAACGAAATGAGTCGCGCCCTAAACCTATAGTCGTTCAATCAGATGAAGCCTCCATGAACACAAAGGGGTCAATCACACTCATCCAAAAAGAGAGTGTATGGGGATGAAAATCAAAAAGGAGAAAGTCCGATCAGGATAACCCGAAGGTGAAGAGGGCTCTAAAGACTCCTTGCTTCATGATCAAAAATATCCCAAACATTGCCTCTCCCTCCTATAAACAACAACGACGACCAATGTAGGGAAAGCAAAGACACCTTAGGAATCTCACAAAGGGAAAATGCCCAAAAGAGCATTTATGATGTTTAATTCTGAATACGCGTGAAGGAAAAAGGTTGAATTGTAAAAAAGATCGAAGATCTCTTTCTGATCTAAGGACCACACTTCCATAGTGAATTTCCTTGAACCTCTCTTCCTTTTCAACATGAATCGATAATTTTTGTTTTCTTAAGGCATCCATGTCAAGCCTTTTGAAAAATATTATATCATGTACTAAGGAAGGATTAAGAAGTAAGATCAATTTCAACTACACAACAGTACTCGGAGTGTAATTTACTGATAATTATTCGTTAGCTTTCTGTACGAAATATCAGTTCTAGAAAGGAGAAACTATATATCATCAGAATATTATTGGCGCAAAATGTTATTAGTCTAATTCCACTAATCCATTGTTATGGATGAAGACATTTTTTGCCAATTAGTCAATCGAATATATATTTTAACTTTAAAAAATATTTGCCATGGGAAATAGTTCGCAGTGAATAAACATTTCGTTTAATTCATTTATCTGAAAGATAATAATTAACATTATAAAATAAAATTACGTTTATAGGTAATAAAACACGTACTAATAAACAGTGGCGGAACCAAGGCGATGTTGGAAAACTTCAATCGATCCTTATGTTCGAAATTTATATTTAAGGCTAAATTTTTTGGCCACTCCTAACATTTTAAGAAAAAAAAAATTACACTCCTAATTTGACTAATTTCCTTTAAAAAAAAAAAACAGACACTGATAGATTCTTCAGACACTAGTTACCAGAAAGTAAAAACCATTGTTAATAACTTCCGCATAAAACTATAGTAAATTTTGATTCAAAACACGAATTTGACTCAATTAATTCAACAAAATATGGTTCAAATTTAATTAGATCCGTACGTAAATAATCTATTTGTGATTCAAATTATATAACTTATAAAGTGATTCAACTCAATCCAATCTATTTTGGTTGTCCACGGCCATTCAGATGAAACCAACGGCCGTTCATATTGATGAGCGCCGGTTGACTTCTGAACCTCCGGAGGGCTATTGCTTTATAACTTCTGTAAGTCTTCTTTGTTCTTCTATATTAACCATAAAAGGGCAAATGGCTTTGAATTAAAGTAACCGACTGTTCATGATTATTAATGTTTACGAATTATTATTATTATTATTATTATTATTATTATTATTATTATTATCATAACTGCCAATTTTTTTTACAGATTATAAATAAATCTAGCCATGATTTAAATTTAAACGAATTAATATTATATAGTATATCATATATTAATTTCACATATATAATATATTTAATTGCGTTGAAATCTAATAATCAGATGAAAGATTTCGAATAATAAACGAATCATTTGATAAATGAATTGAATGAGTTGGATTGGGTAAAAATTTCCACCAATCTTTTGTTGAATAATTATGGTAAGAATTATTATTTGACAAATAATTATGGATATTAGTGAAGAAAATTAGGGAATCATATGGGACAGATTTCATTTCATGCATAAATATCTATGTCAACGAAGTCAATGGTGTTAAAAAAAAACATTATTTTTTATCAAAAAAGAAAATATAGGAAGAAATGATATGAGTGGACCTTGGAGACCAGGGGTGGTTCACATTGAAAAAACTGGTGATTTATGTCCTCTTTTATTCAATCCAATGCGATAGTTTTTGACAGACTAAAGAAGTCATTAAGTAACATAAAATTTAATTAATATTATATTAATTATTTATAGTTATATAATTTCATTTTATTAATTATTTTTTTTATATATGAGATTAAAATAAAAATGCGTAAATAATATTTTTTGAAATTTAAAAAGGAGAATTTTTACATTTGAGATTAGAGTATAAAGTAATTTTTGTGACTGTTTAATGATTATGTAATTAATATGGAATATTAGAGAGAAGTCGACAAATCAAACATGTCGTTCTATTAATATGGAATAATTTTTTTTATTTTTATTCTTTCATATATTAGAGGAAGCAAATGTAGAATACTTCAACGAATTATTATAGTTGAAGACACAGTCGAAAGTTGACTTAATTAGGAAATGGCCCACGATATAGAGACCTTACGAATAAATCATTCCAAGAAAAGACAATATTCTCTAAATTGCACTTATGTTAACTAGAAAATGTAAGCAGGAGTTTAACTAAATAATCTAAGTGTATTCCTGGGAGAAGATTATCACTAAACTAAAGCTTATTAGCTATCCGTAAAAGTCTCTTAAACTTGCTAAGAGATGATCTTGTTCAATGGTTTACGAGGAGTGTAAGCCTGAGTTCTTGCTGCTAATTCTTGTGCCACAAAACGCATGGAAGGTCTTTGCTCGGGAGTTTTATGTGTACACGCTAAAGCAACGTTTACTACAAAAACAACTTCATCAGCTAATCGTCCTGTTGGTAACGGAAGCCGCTGGTCTAGCACATCTTTTAAAAACAAGTCTGTATCATTTACCATTGATGTTCTTGAACATGACAGTACCGATAAAAGCTCTCCTGGATGCATTCCCATCATAACTTCTAATGCCACCACTCCAAAGCTATAAACATCACATTTGTCACTAACTCGTGCCGTCAGAGCCAGCTCTGCATAACATTAAGTCACCAAGAAAAAATTATATTCACTTTTCATTAATCATTTTGTCATTCAGATGTAAAGCTGACAATTTTTTGACACGATTCAACCAATGTGTGAATATTAAGAATAATTTGAAATGCTTGAAGTAATGGTTTTACCTGGGGCCATGTAGCCATAAGAACCAGCAACTGCAGTCCAGTTAGAGGAGTCTGTATTCAGTAGTCTTGCTGTGCCAAAATCTGAGAGCCGTGGCTCAAAATCTGACTCGAGCAAAATGTTATTCAAGGATATGTCCCTATGAACAATTGGTGGGTTGCAATCATGGTGCAGGTAGGCAATTGCATGAGCCACCCCTTGCACAATGTTCAATCTTGTAGCCCAATCCAGCTCCTGTTTCCCTTCCATCCCATACAATGCTTTTCCTAAACTACCTCTGTCAACATATTCATAAACCAAATACAAGCAGCCCTTCCTCGAACAATACCCATAAAGTTTGATGATATTTCGATGCCTAACTTCTGTTAATGTTCGAATCTCATTTTGAAAACTTTGGTGATTTATTTCTGGAACGTTATTGGAGTCTGATACATTGAGTTTTTTCACGGCAACAGCTTGATCTGTAGACAGTACAGCCTTGTAGACACTTCCAAATCCTCCTCCTCCAATACAGTACTTCTCGTCGAAGTTTTCAGTGGCCTTAACAATATCTCCAAATGTAATTTTTCCTTCCTTTTCCCATATCAATGACTCAGAATTCTTATAATTATCTGCATCTTTGCTCTCTTCATCACGGACACCAGTCTTGCGACGAGATATTAGAACTGCAACAACAATTACTGCTACTGTCAATAAGCCACAAGCCGGGACAAGGACCCCGATGAGAACCTTTTTGTTGTACTTTGGGGATTTAGCACTTGAATTTATTGGATTACATGGAGATAACCCTTCTACATTTCCACACAAGCCTGAATTTCCAACAAAAGCTTTTGCGGTTGCATTTTGGAACATGCCACTGCTTGGTACAGGTCCTGTCAAATTATTGTAGGAGAAATCATAAGAACGTAGACTAATCATGCCAGACAATTCTGTTGTCATTCTTCCCGACAGATTATTGTGAGAGAGATTGAGATTTTCCAACAATTTAAGCTTTCCCAGGTTAGCTGGTATCGTTCCTGAGAGTGAATTGCTGCTGAGATCCAACAAGTACTGCAAAGAGTCCAAGTTGCCCAACTCAAAATGTATGTCACCTGATAGGTTGTTACGGCTCAAATTCAGGCTTGATAACTTGTCAAAATTGCCAAGCTCTTTTGGTATGTTACCAGACAGATTGTTATGAGATAAATCGAGAGTTTCGAGCTTCAATACATAGCCTAAGCTTTGAGGGATCACTCCTCCCAGATGATTATTGCTCAAGTTGAGCCTGAATAACATGCTTAGATTTTCCAATTCAATGGGAATTATTCCACTCAAATCATTTGAGTCAAGAGTTAGAACGCCCAATCGAGATAACTTCCCAAGCTCAGCTGGGATTTCGCCAGAGATTCTATTTCCATCCATCTGTAAATTGGTGAGATTTTCACATTCTCCCCAAACAGGTGAAATTTCACCAACAAACTGATTCCCACTAAGAGAAACGAAATCAAGTTGTGGATGTACTCCAAATGCATCACTGATGTTACCAGTGAACTGATTCCCATCAAGCCGGACTCTGGTTAGTCCCAAGCAATTCTTCAAGCAGTCTGGCAACGACCCAGTAAAATGATTGTCATTAACTGTAAGTTCTTCAAGAGCCAAACCACTACATATTTCCGGTGGCAATTCCCCAGAGAAGCTATTGTTCGAAAAGCTAGCATATCTCAAATGAGGACTATACTTGCCAAAATCACTTGGTAGGCCACCGGAGAAATTATTAGCGAACAGATTGATTGACTTTAGAGAAGAAAGAAGTGAAATGGTCTCTGGCAACTCCCCTTGAAGCTGGTTTTCACCGAGATCTAGACTGAATAAAGATTTCATATTTGAAATATCAGCTGGAATTACTCCACTGATATTGTTGGAATAAAGACTCATGTGGCCAAGATTAGTGAGATTCCACAATGTTGGAGGAATAGAGCCTGAAAGTTGGTTTCCTGAAAGGTCCAGACTTTGCAGAGCTTTTAAATTTCCAATCTCTCTAGGAATGGAACCAGAGAGTCTGTTATTGTATAGGAACAGAAAATTCAGGTTTGTCAACTGTCCAATTTCTGAGGGAATATGTCCAGAGAACGAATTGTTTTGAAGCTGCAAAGAGACCAATTCGGTCCAATTTGAAAGAAGAAGAGGTGAGATCTCACCTGTGAAAAAGTTCTCAGATAAACCCAGCTCAACCAGTTTGCTCAAATTGGACAAAGACAAAGGCAATTCCCCACTTAGTTGATTCAAGGCCAAAGCCATGAAAGTAAGGTTGGCACAAAAGCCGAGCTCAGGAGGAATTGTTGAATTTAAGACATTCATTGTAAGATCAAATCTTTCCAGATTCCTAAGTTGTCCTAAAGAAGATGGAATTTTCCCAAGGAAAGAATTGTTATGCAACTCAAGAATTTGAAGACCAGATAGTGAGCCAATACTTTCAGGAATCTCACCACTGAAATTATTATGTGGTAAATGAAGGTTTTTGAGATTGGAAAGTTTTGAAATGTCTGATGACAATGGACCTTCAAATAAATTTTTAGTGAGATTGAAATATTCAATCTTTCCCAGATTGGCAAACACAGATTCCGGTATCATTCCAGTCAGCTTATTCGATGACAAATCCAGAAAGGTCAAGTTCCAGCAATTTGATATGAAATCAGGAAATTCCAAAGAAAGCTTATTGGAAGAAAAGCTAAGATGCATCAATGAAGGCATGGCTGAAAACTTAGACCAGTCAGGAGTTTCCAACAAGTTTAATCCAAGGTCCAAGAAAAATACCTTTTGAAGATTACTAAGCTGATAAGGAATGGTGCCATTGAGAGCATTGTTAAAAAGATTGAGATATCTAAGCTCGGTTAATCGCGCCAGCTCAACTGGTATTGTGCCTTCGAAATAGTTGACGCTAAAGTCCAAGTCAGCAAGCTTGGATAGGCTGCTAATGGCTGATGGAATCGGTCCACCTATGTTGTTATTTCGAATGTCAAGGCTGGTGATGTTTGCAAATTCAGAGATGTCAAATTCTGTAAGTTCTCCAGTTACGTTTAGATTGGAAAGGTTAATTTTGGAGATCATTCCATTGTTGTAGCAGGAAATGGCAGTCCAGTTGCAGAGATTGTTGAGGTTGGTGAGGGACCATGAATTGAGAGAAGATGGTGAAAAAATTAAGCTGTTTCTCCATTGAATAAGAGCTTCTGCTTGGGTTCTTGGTGATGAGGTGATCTTCAATGGAAACAAAGAGAGTAAGAGAAAATGAAAGAGAAGAAAAAGCTTTTTGGTTGTAATCATGTTTAGTTCTTAAGAGTTTGTGTCATAAGCTGGGTTCTTATTATCTTATATAATATAGCAGAAATAGGCCCCCTTGAAATTAATTTCTAGGAAAAACAAAAAGGAAATGACAAAATGACAGCTTAAACTGATGCCTTACTTTTTGGCTGGTATTCAGCTCAAAATGGGCCCCTTGAAATTTTGCTACTTTACCTTGTCTGAAATTTTGCTACTTGATCCTGTAGGAAAATTATTGTCATGTTATTCGGGATTGAATTTCTTAATATTTGGACGAGTTTGGATTGATCCTTGTTCAATTTTAAGTTTTATATATGTATTGGGTCAAACATTAACATCTCTAATTATGATTCTGTGATTTCTGGATATAGTTTGCTGAAGATTTACAGCCTAACGGATACCTTACTTTTTGGCTGGTATTCAGCATTTGTTTTGGTAGAAGACAGGAAACAAATGGTCAGTCTTCTTTACGGTATACTTTTTAAGCTGAATTCTTCAGTTTTTTAATGAAATAGAGCGCGGAGTGCAATTTCTATATCTTTAATTTTTTTTTCTTGGTTATGTTTGACTGCCTGTAATTATAAATAAATAATTGTTAGTTGAAATAGTGTATGAAATGTCGATTATGTAAAATCAAGTGTAGTTTACAAAAATAAATTATAGATATAAATTTAGATCAAATTGATATATTTACTCATGAATTATAGAAGTAAAAATTAATTGCCATGTCAGCAAAGAAGAGCCAATAACGTATTATCATGTAGACAAAGCACTTTTGACGATAAAATTTATACTTGTTAATTTGTAATTGTTTATATAATAGGGTGTCATGGATTAAATAGATGCATAAATATAATATTTTCATAAAATATAAGAAAATACTTCCACCACAATGTGCCAGAATATAAAACTGCCTATTCTCCAAGCTGGATAGGAGCAAGAAAGCTTAAATTAAAGCCACTGACAATCATGAAAGCACTAAGCATATTAGACTTAATTATGTAAGCATCAAACATTATTCAAATTAGCAATTATTTCAAGAAATAGAAAACTTGAATTAAACATAACCTCTCTTAGTTAGTGGGATAAGAAGTAATTAATAAAATAAAAGAGAAGTAACAATTTGCCAATAAGCGCAATGTGCTTAATTAAATAAATACTTTAGCATCACTAAGGCTAAGGTGCATCCCTGAGCCCTTCTTTTTGCTTGATTTTTATCTCATCTAGCCCGATTGGATCGTACCACTTCATCCTCTATCAACTTGACACAGCATCGTTTCACTCGCCATACACGGCTTCCTTTTCATAAAATCTCAGGATTTATCATTTAGTGCTTTCGTTAAAAGCTTATGGTTAAGCTAAGATGCCTAATTTTTATACTACTAAGGTAGATACGGGCTCGCTACTAGACGAGATGGGCCAAATAATAAAATTTAATAAAAGTCTCTGAGACTACATAGAGGAACTCCAGATAACGGCTGAAGGGTCAAATTGGAAAAGCTCCAGAGCTGAAAGAAAACGAAACAATAATGTGCACTAGGTCTGAAGGAAAACAAAACTTCTTTCCTTTAAGACATTTCACAATTGATATATGAAACTCCCAGAACTTTCCTACCGGGAAAGATACTAGGAGAAACAATAAAACTGCCTTCTTCTCCATTTCCTAGCAAACCAAATGGAAAGGAAAAGTATAGCAAGAGATGAAATATCCCTCACTTTTGACAGCAAACACTAATGCAGCACTCCTCCAGTAAAGAGAAGAAGCATTGGGGAAGTACATAAGGTCGCATCCTCTCCCAAATGCTACGAGGAGGAAACATGACACGGCATAAAGGAAACACTCGTTTCACGCCAAGATGAAAAAAGGCACACTCATTTCACATCAAAACGAAATGAGTCGCGCCCTAAACCTATAGTCGTTCAATCAGATGAAGCCTCCATGAACACAAAGGGGTCAATCACACTCATCCAACAAAGAGTGTATGGGGATGAAAATCAAAAAGTAGAAAGTCCGATCAGGATAACCCGAAGGTGAAGAGGGCTCTAAAGACTCCTTGCTTCATGATCAGAAATATCCCAAACATTGCCTCTCCCTCCTACAAACAATGACGACGACCAAAGTAGGGAAAGCAAAGACACCGTAGGAATCTCACAAAGGGAAAATGCCCAAAAGAACTCACCCCAGAAACTCTCCCTCTTTTTAACTTTAAGATCCAAAAGCAAAAGAAAACAGATAAGGTTATGTAACCTCGGTAGATGACTAGGGATATTCAAGACCTGGCAAAGTATAACACCCTTATTTCGTCCGATTATACGTACGTAACAGGCCGGTATCTGACTATATTGTTCATTTAATTCCTAATCGTGCCTTTGCTAGCCCAATTCTCATATAAATTATTCGCTTAACACTTAACTCATAATTTCTTAATTTCACTAGTTATCTGGAAAAAAAAATTGGCATAGTAGCGGTTATATTTTTAGCCTATCCTCCTGCAAGCAAACAAATTTTCTCAGCCCCTCAGGGGCACAACAATTTATCCATCATACATATTGTCATAATTCATCCCACTACTTCAAGTAGTCACATAATATATACATACATATTTTATACGGGCTATTAAAACTATCCATAACCTTTATAATTGTTTATACATATACATGCCAAAATAAATATATACAAGGTGTTTTAAAACTAAAATATCTAATTTCCAACTTCAAGGCTTCTCCAATATGCTTGATTTGCCAAAATTTCTAGTGGAAACCTACATGCAACCAAAATAAAACTACGTGCTGAGCATTTATGTAACATCCCTAATTTTGCATCTATCATGCATAGTAAATTGTAGAGCATGAAATTACAGGTTAAACGAAGGTTAGTGGTACAATTTGAGGAGAAACTGAGGTCAAATAGGCTTCCAAATAAACAAACAAAAGAAAATTTCGCGAGTTTACCTGGGATTGACCAATACTTTGACTGGACGATTGTGGGACCTAGAGATTTTTTATTGATCCCATATTTCAAATACATCATATAAATAATGTAAAGACACCCTAGGAACCAAAAAATAGTAATTTTGACAATTCTAAAATTTTGGGTTTTGGACTGGCTGCACAGACCGTTGGAGCTAGAAGTATACCGAAATGATATCGGAATGAACTAAAATTTTTACCACAGGTTCTTAAATATATAGGGACACTTGAGACAAAATTTCATGGCCATCTGATATTGAAAACGAAAATTCATATTTTTGGTTGCAAAACCAAAATCGAGTCAATTGAGAGGTCAAACTAGGGAATTTTGACATATGGGGTCATAGAGATCATTGAAATGAAGTTATTATCCAGTGTGTACAAGAACATGGTAAATAGATATGTAGAAGTGGGTGATCGAGCGATAAGTGGCTTAATTTTTAGCCATTGAATTCAATAGTAAAAGATTGAATCTTGGCTCTTCCTTTTTACCAATAAAAGACAAGTATAAAAGGAGTCAGATTTTTGGAATTCACCATGAAATTCCAGCATTTGGTTCCCTTCCCTTTGAAAAATTTGAACCTAGCAAAACTAGTCCCTCTCCACTATTTTTCTTTCATCCAAGCTTTATCTCTTTGATTTATAAGCCCAAATTTCAACCTCCTACCTAGAATTTCATCCTCTTTAACCTAGAATAAAATTTTCAGCAAGGGGAAGTCAAGAATTGCAGAAATAATTTATGCATTTCCACTTCTGTGTGGGTGGCCCTTTATTTTCATTGTTTTTCTTTCTCTTCTCATAGAATTTGCGTTCGAGTAATACCTTTTCCCCATAAGCTACTCTGTTAAGTTTTTTTAAATATCAAGCATATTCCCAACTTGTTTGACTTGTTACAAAGTTGCATCTGCTTTTCTGAAACAAAAAAAAAAAGGAAAAAAATTGTCTTCTGTATGATGCAAGTCTTGTTCGCCTTGAAAGAAAAAAAAGTAGTAAAATTTTGATGGCAAAAAATTTTTGGTCCCACGACGTGTCTGTGTTGCTTAATGTCTATAATGTTTTTAGAGATTTGGCAGCACTTACTATTTTTGTTGGGGCTATTCTCCTTATTATGGATCTGAGGGATTTAAGAATCCAATTGGAAAAACTAAGAGAATCTTTCAAGAATTGACCTTGTGCGAATCGTCCTTGATGACCACAAAAGTCACCCATCATACATGTGAGATTTAGCCACAGCTTACATTGATTAAAAAGAAAAGAAAAAAGAAAAAAAAAAGAAAGTGGTCATAGCCTTCCTTTTGTCCAAGCTTCATATTCTCTTGTCATTTTGTTAAATAAAAATTATTGGTATGTAAAAATGGCCAAAGTCTTTAATTTGAATTTCTCTTGTAATTTTGTTCAAAGAAAGTTGCTTTTTCAAATGCTATACAGTAAAACATTTTCATTCCAATAACTGAAAGCATTTTCATTATATTAACTGAGTTATTATGATCTTGCATGTTCAGTTTTTTCAGAGATAGAACCATATGTTTTGTTCTTTGTGGAAATTTCTCAAGTATTGATGTAAAATTTTTTTAAGAAAAATTCTGTTTCAAATCGGTTTATAAAAAATATTAAAAAAAAGTTTGAGAGGAAAAAGATAAAATTTTTTAACAATAGTTATAATCTATTTAACTATATTAGCAGTTATTTTTACTTTACAGTTAAAAAAAAAAACTGAACACAGGCTTTGAAGCTGTTTACATATGTTTTCTATTTTTATTAGAATATAATCCAATTTCTATTTTATGGGAAATAAAATAAATTCCATTTAGAAGTTATATTAGTTGCTATAATATTTTATTTTCTTCTTCTTCTTTTTTTCTTTTCCTTGGCCTTTTTTTTTTTTTTTTTGAACATTGTAAAAAGTTGAGTTCCGACTTATGCTTGCAACATAATTATAATAATTTTATCTATTCAAAGTTTCCCAACATTGTAAAAAGTTGGCTTCTTTATTGCTGCTGCTGATTTGACTTTGCCACCAGGGGTAGGGCTCTGCATTTATACAATTCAAAGGCCAATTTACTTGGTATGTATTAGTTTTTTTTTTCACTTCCAAATCGGTATAAAACTAATAGAATGATGTTTCTACCCTTGGAATTTTTGTTCATTGCTTTGCTATTTCAGAGACTTGTCTTATAACAATCTTAGTGGACAAGTGCCCAAGTTCCCAGCAAGAACATTTAAGTATGTTTTCTCTGCAGCAAGCTTTTTTTTTTACATTATCAAAATTGTAACATTTTTCATAAATCTTGTAGTGCTTTGCCTTATTTTCTGCTGCTGTTTAAAACAGTGTCGTGTGCAATCCATTGATTTGCGGACATGGCTCCAGTGAAGGATGCTTTGGATCGGTTAATCCCAGTTCTCTTTCCTTTTCTATAAATTCATCATTGGGTAAATTAGCTATACAACTCGCCTTTATTCATTTTGACTTATATTTCTGTGTTATATAATATATTTGTCTTTGTAAATTAATTAATATATGAGATAGAAATAAATTAATATTTTAATGCATTAGTAAATTAGAATTACACCTAAGCAAGCAAAGGAATGGCATATTAATGATAACGAGCATTAGGATTGTTAATAAACGTATTTGATATGTAGGATATTGACGCAAATATTTAAATAATATGAAAATTATTAGTTAGAATTTATGCTTATGGACCCAGTTATTTAACTTCATAACTGTTAAGATGACAGAGTAAGAAGGAAAGGAATAAATCAGATATCTTTTTATTATATATTTACGTGATACAAGTGAAGCACTTATATACACGTATCACTTAAGAGTTACAGCTGTATATGGAGAGCTATACGTGAGAGTTACAGTTGTATAAGGAAAGCTTACAAGATAAAAGATAAGCTGGAAGATAAACACTGGTACAATAGATAAATATAAAACAGAGATAAACAGAGCAAGAGATAAACATATACTTTGAGAGTTGAAATTGGAGTTGACTACGTAATACTACCGACGTTGACCTTGTCATTTTCTAACACCTCCCCGCAAGCTGATGGCGGAGGAAGGTGAAGACGAAGCTTGTTTCTGAAGTTAAGGAAGGATCGAGTACCAAGTGGTTTTGTGAGACCATCAGAGAGCTGATCAGCACTGGTAATGAACTTGACTAAAACTGAACCACGGCGAACTTGTTCACGAACAAAATGGTAGTCCAATTCGACGTGTTTGGTACGGCCATGGAAAACTGGGTTGGAAGAGAGATAAATTGCCCCAATGTTGTCACACCAGAGAGAGGCAGGCAAAGAATTTGGGAAATCAAGCTCCTGAAGTAGAGAACCCAACCATAAAATTTCTGCAGTGACATTAGCAATAGCCTTGTACTCTGCTTCTGTGGAAGATCTGGCCACTGTAGGTTGTTTTTTTGATGACCAGGAAATGAGATTGGAGCCCATGTAAACAAGATAGCCCCCAGTGGAACGGCGGTCATCAGGGCAGCCGGCCCAATCACTATCTGAGAATCCTTGGAGTTGGAGGCTGGAGTTGCGAGCAAGATACAGACCAAGAGTTGATGTGCCACGCAGGTAGCAAAGGACACGCTTGAGAGATTGCCAATGGACATCTGGTGGTTGATGCATAAATTGAGCTAGTTTATTGACTACGAAGGCTATGTCTGGACGTGTCAAAGTGAGGTACTGAAGGCCACCAATGAGCTGCCGAAATCGTTCAGGATGGGGCAGTAACATGCCCATTGTTTTGCTGAGATTGGGAGAGACAGGTAGAGGAGTGGCACATGGTTTGGAGTGTTGCATCTGGGCTTCTTGGAGTAAGTTTTCCAAGTATTTTCCTTGAGTGAGTAAGAGACCACCAGGATGAGACGTTACTTGAATGCCAAGAAAGTAATGAAGTGGACCCAAGTCTTTAACTGGAAATACCTGTCGGATTTCATTTAAAAACCACTCAAGTTTGATGGGGTCAGAACATGTGAGCAAAATGTCATCCACGTAAATTAATATGTAAAATTTAAATGACCTTGCACATAGATAAAAAAGGGATGAATCAACGGTGGAGGCAAGAAACCCAAGTTGTGCTAAGAAGGTAGAGAGTCTTGTAAACCAGGCCCTGGGTGCTTGTTTTAATCCGTATAAAGACCGCTGCAATTGACAAACATAATCTGGAAATTGCGAGTGAGTGAATCCTGTTGGTTGCTCCATGTAAATAGTATCTGTTAAATTCCCATGTAGAAAAGCATTTGAAATATCAATTTGACGAATGGGCCATTGATGAATGGTGGCAAGGGACAAAACTGTTCGTACAGTTGTGAATTTTACAACCGGAGAGAAGGTTTCTTGGTAATCAATGCCCGATTGCTGAGCATAACCCTTGGCTACCAAACGTGCTTTGTAGCGATCTATGGAGCCATCTGGTTTGTGTTTAATGCGAAAGATGCACTTGTTTCCAATGATGTTTTTATGCAAGGGACGGGGTACAAGTCTCCATGTATGATTTTGGAGGAGTGCATTGAGCTCATCCTGCATAGCTTTGCGCCATTCTGGAATGGTCTTTGCTTGTGGAACAGTCTTAGGTTCGATAAACAGATAATTGGTCTTTGCTTTTGCTGATTATAGTGTTCTTAGTGCCAACAATTTCATCGGGGAATTACCTTTGGCTCTCACTAATCTGACCAAATTAACAAAACTGTAAGTCCTAGCAACTTTATCGGTTATTTATGGATTATTTTAAATTAATCGATTATGTAAATTTAAAAAGTTGAAATGAATAACATAATTTTATGTAAAAAAATTGAGATTTTTCAAAGGTTGAAAATTAATACATATATATATGATGAGGAACCAAATGTATTTTGATCCATTTTATTAAAACATTTACCTAATCATGCTTCATGTTTGTAAATTTGTTGGGATTCATAGCATAGCATGTGTGTGTGTGTGTATATATATATTAGATAGAAAGGAATATTATTGTATATGGCTAAGAAGTAATCCAATCCATTATGTCTTTTTTCTTTTCTTTTTTTGGTTTGATCTTATTGTTTCCTATTGATTGGTAGGCTGAGATCATGCTGCCAAAGGAAACTGATGATAGCCACAGGATGAGCACTCTTGGAAGGAGACATCTTTGTGATGACAATTTATAGGGTTCCATGAAATTATTCATAGTCAAGTAAGCCCTTTTCATCTCTGTATGAGTGTCTTTTTCTATAGTTTTTATTTAGGGATATAACTTGTGGGTTTAGGTGTTGGTCACCCTGCAATTCAGTTTTAATTTATTTGCTATGAACAAGTAAATGTGTGATTGGAGTCGAAAAAAACCGGTTAACTTATTAGTAATAATAGTAGTGACGAAATAGCGACGAAAAAACCGTCTCAAATTTTTTATACTAGTTGCTGAATCTAGCAATGGGATTCAAATTCGGTTGCTAAATTTAGCAACGGAGTTGATTTCGGTTGCTAATTTTGACCAATCACCAAATGTTAGTGGTTAGTTTAGCAACGGAATTTAGTTTTCCGTTGCTAAAAATAGCAACTGTCAATATAGCAACCGAATTGTTCCGTTGCTATTTTTTATTAGCAACGAAAAATTGACATTTTCCGTTGCTAAATTGCTATTTTCTTGTAGTGCAATAATAGGCATCTCATCAGGGCTACGACTAGGGGATCTCCTCGATGATGAAGAAGCCGAAAACTGCTTAATCTCCTCCAAGGTTAGTGCGCCTAGAATTGGTCTATGTTCAAAGCTTTTGGGGGAATTTGATCCCATTGATATGTTGCTTGTTTCTAGAGTTATGGCACCTATGCCAGTTGTGCTAGTCTTTTTAATTGGTGCCAGTTAGACAAACTAGCAACCACTGCTATTTCTTGGTTTGATTTCTTCGATTGATGATCGGATTTTGCCTTCAAATTGAATGATAATTCCTCAAATCTAGGAGCTGAGCTAAATGAAATTCGGGGTTGTTCAGTAGGATTCTCTTTCAGCAGCTTCAATGGAGGTGTTCCTTTAGCTTTCACAGCCTTCCATTGAGTGAGATTTTCAACTGGGTTCAGCACAGAATGCACATAAGCACTCCTATCTCTTGCAGTTGGGTTCGGCTTCACTAACTTCTGAGGCAAACTGCTTATCATTAAAGAACTATCAACCTCCTCAACAAATGGTGAGATCTTTGAATTTGATCCCAGATTTCCCTCATCTTTATAAGTGTCATCATATTCCAGCCCCCCCATCATCATCATCATATTATAAGTTATTTAGTATCAATATACGCTATATGATTACTCTCAACTCTAGCAATAAGCTCTCTATATTCTTAAAAAACCTACAAATTTTTTTATAAACAGTACCGATTTGACTGTCAAAATTTCATTTGAGGAAAACGGTTAGTTAATAATCAATTATTCCTAAGTTGAGCTGCAGACTTTTTAAGCTCTCAACTACAGTCTTGGACAGTTAGTTCTCCAACGACTTTGATGTCAAGTGACTTTGTTAAGTGTAAAGAATTGGATATTATAATTGCAAGTTTATCATTATTCTAAAATGCTTTAAGAAAATTACTTATAATTATAAATCTTATTATTTCTCTTAAATTTCTGAATTGGGATTCTTCCACATATATATTATATTGAGGTTGTAGAAATCGAAATCTGATATTTCCTTCATTCTTCAAATAATAATAATAATAATAATAACAACAGCTACACATATACATTTACATGGATAAAATAAAGAAAACTATTAAGAAGAAAGAGGCTGTGAAACTCGTTAGTAATCCATTTATAGGCAGTTCGGCACGTCAAAATCAGTGATGGGTAAGATATTTTGGAAACAACTCATTTTAAAACTTGTATAAATTATAGCGATAACGATTTCACAAAATTTAGAAGAGGTCTATTTCCTAGGTAATAATATAAAGGGATTTCGTCAGGAAAAAAAAAAAAAGTTAAGATAAAAGGAATCCAATACTGCTGCATGCTTCATTTTATTGCACCAGTATTTAATAACTGAAACACATAGGAAGTATAAAATTGCCAAATTGATGAACTGACAATAATAAAGTGACGTAATAACTTCAAGAAGCTTGTGCATAATGTTCAGTCCAAGAAACAGACAGCTAATGAATAAATGAAGAAACCTAATTCGCAGCGGATGCAAAATGAAGAAATGATATGTGAAACATAGTGTGGTTATTTGTGTGTAAGTCGTTTTATAAATCATATATGAGCAAGAGTTTTGCCGTTAATTAATGTTTAATTTTGGGAAGGAATAAAGAAAAGGCGATGGGCTTGTGGGCTGTTGAAAGATTTAACTCCGACATGTCCAGAGTACTTCTGTTGAATCTACGAAGATTTACGTCCCCGGGCGAGGACTAGCATACATCACGAGCGAGATGGCGGATCGAGCTAAAGAAACAGCAAATTTCAAATTGGCGATAGTGAATGGGAGAGCTTACCTGGAAACCTACGTAAACAAGAGATATTTCTACTATATTTTATAAACTAACATGTGATAATTGATTTTTAATTTGTTCATTATAATTATTCACTCAGTACATTTTTCTATTTTCTTTTTTCCTATAGATTAATATCTTTTTTTTAAGAGATAGAAACGGTTAACTGTTACACATTAAGCTCAAGAGCAAATTTAAATCCATTAATTATAATTTTTTCACGTGTATATATATATATATATATATATATATATATATATATATTGATTAATCCATAATTTTTTCATATTATATCCCCACTCACTGTCCCGCTGGGATCGGGAATTGCCCGTCCCCGACTCTAGAACGAGGAGGAAATCCCCCCATTCCCCGTCCTACAGGGATTCCCGTCCCCCGAATATTTTTTTTAATTTTAAAAAATAATATTTTATAAATAATATTTTATAAATAATTAAAATTATATATATTGATTTTAAATTTTTTATTTATTAAATGTTATATTTTAATTTTAATTATTTATAAAATATTATATTTTAAAATTAAAAAAATATATATTTTTTGCGGGAATGATACCCCATTTCCTATCCTTACCCCCGAATTTATAACGAAAATTTTTTTTTCCATCTCTGTCTCCATCCCCGCAGGAAAAAAATTCGAAAATTTTCCGCCACGAATGGAACGGGTCCCCGCCGAGGCCGAGGAATCCCCGTCCCGTGATCATCCTTAGTTATGTTCCTTTCTACAGAAAAAAGTTTCACGTGCTAGGTACGTAGGTGAGTGGTGTAGATCTATATGCATATATTGGTCCCATATATGATGTTTAATTCTGAATACGCGTGAAGGAAAAAGGTTGAATTGAAAAAAAGATCGAACATCTCTTTCTGATCTAAGGACCACACTTCCATAGTGAATTTCCTTGAACCTCTCTTCCTTTTTAACATGAATCGATAATTCTTGTTTTCTTAAGGCATCCATGTCAAGCCTTTTGAAAAATATTATATCATGTACTAAGGAAGGTTTAAGGAGTAAGATCAATTTCAACTCCACAACAGTACTCGGAGTGTAATTTACTGATAATAATTCGTTAGCTTTCTGTACGAAATATCAGTTCTAGAAAGGAGAAACTATATATCATCAGAATATTATTGGCGCAAAATGTTATTAGTCTAATTCCACTAATCCATTGTTATGGATGAAGACATTTTTTGCCAATTAGTCAATCGAATATATATTTTAACTTTAAAAAATATTTGCCATGGAAAATAGTTCGCAGTGAATAAACATTTCGTTTAATTCATTTATCTGAAAGATAATAATTAACATTATAAAATAAAATTACGTTTATAGGTAATAAAATACGTACTAATAAACAGTGGCGGAACCAAGGCGATGTTGGGAAACTTCAATTGATCCTTATGTTCGAAATTTATATTTAAGGCTAAATTTTTTGGCCACTCCTAACATTTTAAGAAAAAAAAAATTACACTCCTAATTTGACTAATTTCCTTTTAAAAAAAAAAACCAGACACTGATAGATTCTTCAGACACTAGTTACCAGAAAGTAAAAACCATTGTTAATAACTTCCGCATAAAACTATAGTAAATTTTGATTCGAAACACGAATTTGACTCAATTAATTCAACAAAATATGGTTCAAATTTAATTAGATCCGTACGTAAATAATCTATTTGTGATTCAAATTATATAACTTATAAAGTGATTCAACTGAATCCAATCTATTTTGGTTGTCCACGGCCATTCAGATGAAACCAACGGCCGTTCATATTGATGAGCGCCGGTTGACTTCTGAACCTCCGGAGGGCTATTGCTTTATAACTTCTGTAAGTCTTCTTTGCTCTTCTATATTAACCATAAAAGGGCATATGGCTTAGAATTAAAGTAACCGACTGTTCATGATTATTAATGTTTACTAATTATTATTATTATTATTATTATTATTATTATTATTATTATTATTATTATTATTATTATTATTATTATTATTATTATTATTATCATAACTGCCAATTTTTTTTACAGATTATAAATAAATCTAGCCATGATTTAAATTTAAACGAATTAATATTATATAGTATATCATAAATTAATTTTACATATATAATATATTTAATTGCGTTAAATCTAATAATCAGATGAAAGATTTCGAATAATAAACGAATCATTTGATAAATGAATTGAATGAGTTGGATTGGGTAAAAATTTCCACCAATCTTTTGTTGAATAATTATGGTAAGAATTATTATTTGACAAATAATTATGGATATTAGTGAAGAAAATTAGGGAATCATATGGGACAGATTTCATTTCATGCATAAATATCGATGTCAACGAAGTCAATGGTGTTTAAAAAAAAAAAAGAAAAAACATTATTTTTTATCAAAAAAGAAAATATAGGAAGAAATGATATGAGTGGACCTTGGAGACCAGGGGTTCACATTGAAAAAACTGGTGATTTATGTCCTCTTTTATTCAATCCAATGCGATAGTTTTTGACAGACTAAAGAAGTCATTAAGTAACATAAAATTTAATTAATATTTATTATAATTTATTAAAAATATTATATTAACTATTTATAGTTATATAATTTCATTTTATTAATTATTTTTTTATATATGAGATTAAAATAAAAATGCGTAAATAATATTTTTTGAAATTTAAAAAGGAGAATTTTTACATTTGAGATTAGAGTATAAAGTAATTTTTGTGACTGTTTAATGATTATGTAATTAATATGGAATATTAGAGAGAAGTCGACAAATCAAACATGTCGTTCTATTAATATGGAATAATTTTTTTTATTTTTATTCTTTCATATATTAGTGGAAGCAAATGTAGAATACTTCAACGAATTATTATAGTTGAAGACCCAGTCGAAAGTTGACTTAATTAGGAATGGTCCACGATATAGAGACCTTACGAATAAATCATTCCAAGAAAAGACAATATTCTCTAAATTGCACTTATGTTAACTAGAAAATGTAAGCAGGAGTTTAACTAAATAATCTATATATTCTTGTGCTAATTCTTGTGCTAATATATAGTTTTTTAACTAAATAATCAATGGTTTACGAGGAGTGTAAGCCTGAGTTTTTGCTGCTAATTCTTGTGCCACAAAACGCATGGAAGGTCTTTGCTCGGGAGTTTTATGTGTACACGCTAAAGCAACGTTTACTACAAAAACAACTTCATCTGCTAATCGTCCTGTTGGTAACGGAAGCCGCTGGTCTAGCACATCTTTTAAAAACAAGTCTGTATCATTTACCATTGATGTTCTTGAACATGACAGTGACGATAAAAGCTCTCCTGGATGCATTCCCATCATAACTTCTAATGCCACCACTCCAAAGCTATAAACATCGCATTTGTCACTAACTCGTGCCGTCAGAGCCAGCTCTGCATAACATTAAGTCACCAAGAAAAAATGATATTCACTTTTCATTAATCATTTTGTCATTAAGATGTAAAGCTGACAATTTTTTGACACGATTCAACCAATGTGTGAATATTAAGAATAATTTGAAATGCTTGAAGTAATGGTTTTACCTGGGGCCATGTAGCCATAAGAACCAGCAACTGCAGTCCAGTTTGAGGAGTCTGTATTCAGTAGTCTTGCTGTGCCAAAATCTGAGAGCCGTGGCTCAAAATCTGACTCGAGCAAAATGTTATTCAAGGATATGTCCCTATGAACAATTGGTGGGTTGCAATCATGGTGCAGGTAGGCAATTGCATGAGCCACCCCTTGCACAATGTTCAATCTTGTAGCCCAATCCAGCTCCTGTTTCCCTTCCATCCCATACAATACTTTTCCTAAACTACCTCTGTCAACATATTCATAAACCAAATACAAGCAGCCCTTCCTCGAACAATACCCATAAAGTTTGATGATGTTTCGATGCCTAACTTCTGTTAATGTTCGAATCTCATTTTTAAAACTTTGGCGATTTATTTCTGGAACGTTATTGGAGTCTGATACATTGAGTTTTTTCACGGCAACAGCTTGATCTGTAGACAGTACAGCCTTGTAGACACTTCCAAATCCTCCTCCTCCAATACAGTACTTCTCGTCGAAGTTTTCAGTGGCCTTAACAATATCTCCAAATGTAATTTTTCCTTCCTTTTCCCATATCAATGACTCAGAATTCTTATAATTATCTGCATCTTTGCTCTCTTCATCACGGACACCAGTCTTGTGACGAGATATTAGAACTGCAACAACAATTACTGCTACTGTCAATAAGCCACAAGCCGGGACAAGGACCCCGATGAGAACCTTTTTGTTGTACTTTGGGTATTTAGCACTTGAATTTATTGGATTACATGGAGATAACCCTTCTACATTTCCACACAAGCCTGAATTTCCAACAAAAGCTTTTGCGGTTGCATTTTGGAACATGCCACTGCTTGTTACAGGTCCTGTCAAATTATTGTAGGAGAAATCATAAGAACGTAGACTAATCATGCCAGACAATTCTGTTGGCATTCTTCCCGACAGATTATTGTGAGAGAGATTGAGATTTTCCAACAATTTAAGCTTTCCCAGGTTAGCTGGTATCGTTCCTGAGAGTGAATTGCTGCTGAGATCCAACAAGTACTGCAAAAAGTCCAAGTTGCCCAACTCAAAAGGTATGTCACCTGATAGGTTGTTACGGCTCAAATTCAGGCTTGATAACTTGTCAAAATTGCCAAGCTCTTTTGGTATGTTACCAGACAGATTGTTATGAGATAAATCGAGAGTTTCGAGCTTCAATACATAGCCTAAGCTTTGAGGGATCACTCCTCCCAGATGATTATTGCTCAAGTTGAGCCTGAATAACATGCTTAGATTTTCCAATTCAATGGGAATTATTCCACTCAAATCATTTGAGTCAAGAGTTAGAACGCCCAATCGAGATAACTTCCCAAGCTCAGCTGGGATTTCGCCAGAGATTCTATTTCTATCCATCTGTAAATTGGTGAGATTTTCACATTCTCCCCAAACAGGTGAAATTTCACCAACAAACTGATTCCCTCTAAGAGAAACGAAATCAAGTTGTGGATGTACTCCAAATGCATCACTGATGTTACCAGTGAACTGATTCCCATCAAGCCGGACTCTGGTTAGTCCCAAGCAATTCTTCAAGCAGTCTGGCAACGACCCAGTAAAATGATTGTCATTAACTGTAAGTTCTTCAAGAGCCAAACCACTACATATTTCCGGTGGCAATTGTTGCAAGATACACGGGATAATACAACATTCACGGGACAAGATTATTTTCTTTCCTAAATAATTTTGATTGTATAGCTGTTTTTTATTCTGTAATTATTCTCTTTGATTATTTCTTCTTTTAGCTCCATTGTACAGCTATAAATATGTTCAATACAAATCAGGAAAAATATTCCATTCTATCATTAAAACTTTCATGGTATCAGAGCTAGAACCTTATTTCCTGGTTCTCTAAATTTCATCGATTCAGTCCCTCCACCTGCGCCCTCATCTGCATTCTCTTCTTCTATTTCACCATCATCATGTCTGAAGATTCAAAAACAACCATTATTGCTGATCCACCTACACCTATTCAAGTCCCCACCTCGGAATCCCACTCCATTCAAATTATCACGATTAAACTAAATGGAGAAAATTTCTTACGTTGGTCCCAATCTGTGCGTATGTATATTCGTGGCAGGGGAAAGATGGGATACTTAACTGGAGACTAGGAGGAGCTTGCACCTGATGAGCCTGGCTATGCCAAATGGGATGCAGAAAATTCTATGGTGATGACATGGCTGGTGAATTCAATGGAGGAAGACATAAGCTCCAACTATATGTGCTATCAAACTGCCAAGGAGCTGTGGGACAATGTGAACCAGATGTACTCAAACTTGGGAAATCAATCTCAGGTATATGAGTTAACCTTAAAATTAGAAGAAATTCGTCAAGGTGAGGACACTGTTACTAAATACTTTAATTCCTTAAAACGTCTTTGGCAAGACTTGGATCTTTTTAATGATTATGAATGGAAGTGTGCTCTTGATTGTAATCATTATAAGAAAATGGTGGAGGATAATCGTATTTTCAAATTTCTTATTGGACTTAATATGGAATTTGATGAAGTTAGAGGCAGGATTATTGGTAGACAGCCCCTTCCCTCAATCGGTGAAGTGTTCTCCGAAGTCCGTCGTGAGGAGAGTCGCCGACTTGTTATGCATGGTAAGAAAAATTCTATCAGTTCTGTGGAAAATTCTGCTCTTGCAGTTGGGGTGAATACTAGCCGAAATACTTACAAAAAGTCCAATGATAAACCTCGTATTTGGTGTGATTATTGTAACAAACCACGTCATACACGTGAAACCTGCTGGAAACTATGTGGAAAACCAGAAAACTGGAAGGGATCTCATGAAGAACGGTTTAATAAGACTCCTACTGCACATTAGGCAAATTCGTTTCCTCTTAACAAAGAGCAAATTGATCAAATTCTGAAACTGCTGAAATCTAACTCAGGTTCATCTAGTGCTCCGACTGCATCTGTGGCTCAAATAGGTAATAACTTTATCATAGATTCGGGAGCCTCTGATCATATGACAAGTTTTTCTAGTTTGTTTCATTCTTACTCTCCTTGTTCTGGTCATGAAAAAATTCGTATTGCAGATGGTTCCTATTCTTCTATAGCTGGCAATGGTTTGATAAATATTTCACCAAATATTTCCTTAAAGAATGTCTTACATGTTCCTAAACTTGCTTGTAATCTTTTATCGGTTAGCAAATTATTTAAAGATGCTAACTGTTGTGTTACTTTTTTTGAAACACATTGTACTTTCCAGGAGCTGAACTCGGGGAAGATGATTGGCAGTGCTAAATTAATCAATGGCCTTTATTACTTTGAAGATGATCAAAATTACAAAATAAAAGAAACTCAAGGTTTGAGTAGTGTTAGTTCTAATTCTATCAAGGATGAGATTATGCTTTGGCACTATAGATTAGGACATCCTAGTTTTGCTTATCTTAGAAAATTATCTCCCGGTTTATTTAAAGGTTTGGATTGTTCTAAGTTATTTTGTGAAAACTGTGTTTTGTCTAAGAGTCATAAGAATGTTTATTATCCTAGACCTTATCAAACTTCAAAACCTTTTTACTTAATTCATAGTGATATATGGGGTCCATCCAAGATTAATACTCTCACTAATAAAAGATGGTTTGTGACATTCATTGATGACCATACTCGTGTATGTTGGGTTTATTTGATAAAAACAAAATCTGAGGTTGAACAAATATTTAAAAAATTTTATTTGATGATTGAAAATCTCTTTGCTACCAAGATTGGGATACTTCATACTGATAATGGAAGTGAATATTTTAAAGGAACTCTTGGAAATTTTTTTACTGAAAAAGGGATTTATCATCAAACTACTTGTGTTAATACTCCTCAACAAAATGGTATTGCTGAGCGTAAAAATAAACATCTTCTTGAAGTGTCTCGGGCCATCATGTTTACCATGAATGTGCCGAAATATTTATGGGGAGAAGCAGTTCTAACTGCATCATATCTAATTAATCGAATGCCCACTCGTGTTTTGAACTATATGACTCCGATTGATTGTTTAAAACGTTTTTTCCCTGATTCTCGTTTAGCTTCAAACCGTCCCCTCAAAATTTTTGGATGCACAGCTTATGTTCATAAACATAACAAAGAAAGATCTAAACTTGATCCAAGGGCAGAAAAATGTGTTTTATTGGTTATGCTTCCAACCAAAAGGGATACAAGTGTTTTAATCCTCAAACAAAAATTTTTTTTGTCTCTATGGATGTTATTTTTCTTGAAAATCAACCTTTTTTTCAAAAACTTTCTCTTCAGAGGGAGATAAGAGATGAAGGAAATTTTTTTGAAAGTATTTCACCTACTTCTTTATCAAAGATTATTGATTCTATTGAAGAAACTAGTGAGTCGCAATCTGTTTTGCCAAACCTTTCTGATCAATCCTTGATAGAGGAAGAAATACTACCCATTACAGGTAAAGAGCTCCTAACTTATTCAAGAAAAAAAGATCATCAAAGAAAGGTCATGGTTCCTTTAACACCTGTTCAATCAAACTCTCCGGGGGCAGAATCTAATAGTACTCAAGGTATTCATAATACTTCTTCTTCTCCTACTCTTTCCTTACCAAATGATTCAAATAATGATATTGAGTCTAGTGATCTAGATATTCCTATAGCTATTAGGAAGGCTAAACGTTCCTATCATCCTACATCCCGATATCTTTCCTATGCTAAACTTTCAAAAAATCATAATGCCTTTGTTTCTAAGTTATCTAACTTATTTGTGCCGAGAAACATACATGAATCACTAGATAATCCTGATTGAAAATCAGCAGTAATGGAAGAGATGAATGCTCTAAAGAAAAGTGGAACTTGGGAAGTTATTGATATACCCACAGATCAAAAAATAATCGGATGTAAGTGGGTGTTTACAGTAAAATGTAAGGCAGATGGGAGTATTGAAAGATATAAGGCAAGATTAGTTGCTAAAGGCTTTACTCAAACATATGGGATTGATTACCAAGAAACCTTTGCTCCTGTTGCTAAAATAAATTCCATTCGGATTTTATTGTCTTTAGCTGCTAACTATAATTGACCACTACACCAACTAGATGTAAAAAATGCTTTCCTAAATGGAGATTTAGAAGAAGAGGTGTTTATGAATCTACCACCAGGATTTGAGATGATGATGGGACAAGATAAAGTTTGTAAACTTAAAAAATCATTATACGGTCTCAAACAATCTCCAAGAGCTTGGTTTGAACGATTTGGAAAAACTGTAAAAAGTAATGGCTATCATCAAAGTCAAGCTGATCATACAATTTTTTGTAAGTATTCGGAGAAAGGAAAGATCTCTATCTTAATTGTCTATGTAGATGATATAATCTTAACAGGCAATGATGTTAAAGAAATAGCAGATTTGCAAAAGCAGTTGGCACGAGACTTTGAGATTAAAAATTTGGGAACATTAAAATATTTCCTCGGTATGGAATTTGCTAGATCAAGGAATGGTATATTTGTAAACCAAAGGAAATATATTCTTGATCTTCTCAAAGAAACAGGTTTTCTCGGATGTAGAGCTGCAGTGACGCCTCTTGATGTTAATCTGAAGCTTGAGCCAGCTAAAGTTGAAGATGTGGTTGATAAGGAAAGGTTTCAACGCCTAGTAGGAAGGTTAATCTATCTGTCACATACTCGTCCTGATATAGCTTTTGCTGTAAGTATGATTAGTCAATTTATGCACTCACCCGGACAGGAACATTTTGATGCAGCTTATAGAATACTAAGATATCTAAAAGGTACTCCTGGAAAGGGTATCATGTTTCGGAAAAATAACAATCTTCAAATAGAAGTTTACACTGATGCAGACTGGGCTGGTTGTATCACTGACAGACGATCTACTTCAGGTTACTGCACTTTTATTGGAGGAAATCTAGTTACATGGCGGAGTAAAAAACAGAATGTTGTGGCTCGAAGTAGTGCTGAGGCAGAATTCAGAGCTCTTGCTCATGGGATTAGTGAGGCAATTTGGTTGAAAAGACTGTTAGAAGAATTGAAGGTCTCGGTGTCCTACCCTATGAAAGTATACTGTGACAACAAGGCAGCCATTTCAATTGCACACAACCCGATTTTGCATGATAGAACAAAACATATTGAAGTGGACAAACATTTCATTAAAGAGAAAATTGAGAATGGATCAATTTGTCTTTCTTATGTTCCAACTACTGATCAAATAGCTTACATACTCACCAAAGGGCTACACAAAGGACAATTTGAAGTTCTAGTTAGCAAGCTAGCTATGGAAGATATCTTCAAGCCAGCTTGAGGGGGAGTGTTGCAAGATACACGGGATAATACAACATTCACGGGACAAGATTATTTTCTTTCCTAAATAATTTTGATTGTATAGCTGTTTTTTATTCTGTAATTATTCTCTTTGATTATTTCTTCTTTTAGCTCCATTGTACAGCTATAAATATGTTCAATACAAATCAGGAAAAATATTCCATTCTATCATTAAAACTTTCAGCAATTCCCCAGAGAAGCTATTGTTCGAAAAGCTAGCATATCTCAAATGAGGACTATACTTGCCAAAATCACTTGGTAGGCCACCGGAGAAATTATTAGCGAACAGATTGATTGACTTTAGAGAAGAAAGAAGTGAAATGGTCTCTGGCAACTCCCCTTGAAGCTGGTTTTCACCGAGATCTAGACTGAATAAAGATTTCATATTTGAAATATCAGCTGGAATTACTCCACTGATATTGTTGGAATAAAGACTCATGTGGCCAAGATTAGTGAGATTCCACAATGTTGGAGGAATAGAGCCTGAAAGTTGGTTTCCTGAAAGGTCCAGACTTTGCAGAGCTTTTAAATTTCCAATCTCTCTAGGAATGGAACCAGAGAGTCTGTTATTGTATAGGAACAGAAAATTCAGGTTTGTCAACTGTCCAATTTCTGAGGGAATATGTCCAGAGAACGAATTGTTTTGAAGCTGCAAAGAGACCAATTCGGTCCAATTTGAAAGAAGAAGAGGTGAGATCTCACCTGTGAAAAAGTTCTCAGATAAACCCAGCTCAACCAGTTTGCTCAAATTGGACAAAGACAAAGGCAATTCCCCACTTAGTTGATTCAAGGCCAAAGCCATGAAAGTAAGGTTGGCACAAAAGCCAAGCTCAGGAGGAATTGTTGAATTTAAGACATTCATTGTAAGATCAAATCGTTCCAGATTCCTAAGTTGTCCTAAAGAAGATGGAATTTTCCCAAGGAAAGAATTGTTATGCAACTCAAGAATTTGAAGACCAGATAGTGAGCCATTACTTTCAGGAATCTCACCACTGAAATTATTATGTGCTAAATGAAGGTGTTTGAGATTGGAAAGTTTTGAAATGTCTGATGACAATGGACCTTCAAATAAATTTTTAGTGAGATTGAAATATTCAATCTTTCCCAGATTAGCATACACAGATTCTGGTGTCATTCCAGTCAACTGATTGAATGACAAATCCAGAAAGGTCAAGTTCCAGCAATTTGATATGAAATCAGGAAATTCCAAAGAAAGCTTATTGGAAGAAAAGCTAAGATGCATCAAGGAAGGCATGGCTGAAAACTTAGACCAGTCAGGAGTTTCCAAGAAGTTTGCTCCAAGATCCAAGAACCGTACCTTTTGAAGATTACTAAGCTGATAAGGAATGGTGCCATTGAGATAATTGTTAAAAAGATTGAGATATCGAAGCTCGGTTAATCGCTCCAGCTCAACTGGTATTGTGCCTTCGAAATAGTTGACACTAAAGTCGAAGTAAGCGAGCTTGGATAGGCTGCTAACGGCTGATGGAATCCGTCCACCTATGCTGTTATTTTGAATGTCAAGGCTCGTGATGTTTGCAAATTCAGAGATGTCAAATTCTGTAAGTTCTCCAGTTACGTTTAGATTGGAAAGGTTAATTTTGGAGATCATTCCGTTGTTGTAGCAGGAAATGGCTGTCCAGTTGCAGAGATTGTTGAGGTTGGTGAGGGACCATGAATTGAGAGAAGATGGTGAAAAACTTAAGCTGTTTCTCCATTGAATAAGTGCTTGTGTTCTTGGTGATGAGGTGATCTTCAATGGAAACAAAGAGAGTAAGAGAAAATGAAAGAGAAGGAAAAGCTTTTTGGTTGTGATCATGTTTAGTTCTTAGAGTTTGTATCATAATCTGGGTTCTTATTAGCTTATATGGCCTTAAATAATTTCATTTTTCAAAAAAAAAAAATGGACCACCACCTTGGAAAAAGAAAAAAAAAAAGGGCCTTTACTGGGAAAAAACAAAAAAAGAAATGGCAAAATGACAGCTTAAACAAGTAACATCTATATTACCGTGATTTCTGGGCATTTGCTGCCTACCCGATGCCTTACTTTTTGGGTGGTATTCAGTATTTAATTTTGACTTCTTCAGACCTTCAATCAAAGTTTCACATGTGTTGACCAAAAGCAATATTATGTTTGACTGCCTGTAATTATAAATAAATAATTGTTAGTTGAAATAGCGTATGAAATATCGATTATGTAAAATCAAGAATAGTTGATAGATGTGGTTTACAAAAATAAATTATAATTGATATATTTTCTCAAATATTATAGAAGTAATAATTAATTGCCATGTCAGCAAAGTAGAGCCAATAACGGATTGCCATGTAGATGAAGCAATTTTGACGCTCAGATTTATACTTGTAAAGTTGTAAGTAATTTTTTTATATAATAGGGTTTCATGGATTAAATAGATGCATAAACATAATATTTTCATAAAATATAACCACAAAGTGCCAGAATATAAAACTGCCTATTCTCCAGTCTGGACAGGAGCAAGAAAGCTTAAATTAGAGCCCCTTACAGTCATGAAAGCACTAAGCATATTAGAGTTAATTATGGAAGCATTAAACATTAATCAAATTAGCAATTATTTCAAGAGATAGAAAACTTGACTTAAACATAACCTCTTTTAGTGGGATAAGAAGTAATTAATAAAATAAAAGAGAAGTAACAATTTGCCAATAACAGCAATGTGCTTAATTAAATAAATACTTTAGCATCACTAAGGAATTTGTCAACCAAATTCCAATATGATCATCTTAATTGAATTCATTATCAATCTTTAGACGAAGCAATAACATAATTTAGAGGGAGTGTAAATGATATTAAAATTTTAAATATCTACTCCCTTATCAATCTTTAGTTTTCTTGATTAGTTTATGAGCAATAAAATCAAGTGATCCAATAGTTTCCTGACAGAAACTAACCTAAAAATCGGCACATGAGCAATCATAAGGAGCAGAGTGAACCTAAGATCAAACAAGATAAAAGAGTAATCTAAATTTATGCACAGTAAAAGAGCAAACCCTCTATTCTCTGAGACGGTCTGCGTATCCAACAAACAGCCATATCGTACCATTTATCGAGAAGAGGTGCAAATGAAGGGAAAGTATGTGTTTAAATGTCCAGCCAAAGAAGGGCTCAAAACCAAGAATGAAAAGATAGTAATCCATGCCGAAACTTTGTTGAAAGGTTCAATTAAACTGAAATCCGTAGTAAGCCGAAGATTATTACGCTGCTCCTGCTCGGCGGGATAGAGATGAAAGGGGAATGAAAGCCTCGCCATGGTCGGTTTATTTTCCCGCCGATCAGCAATTTTTAACGTTACAAAGGGGATGTGGCGTGTGCACATATTTAATCCATAATGCCAAATTATAACAAGTTTATCGCTTAATTAATTAGACAGAAATATAAGCTTAATCTTTTTCTTAATAATTATAATCCAAACAAATAACAACAAACTTTAGTTGAGTCCAAAATCAGTTGAGGAATCCAAATGAGATTATGAAAGTGTATATAAATAATTTAATATCACCTAAAGCATTAGGTAAAACAATTTGTATTATTAATACTATAAATAAACCTAAACAACGATAATTACACCCTCCTGACTTGCTCATAATAAATTTTCACATAAAAATAAATTTTCACGAATTTTAATGTTCACAAAATAAAAATCTATTTCTCTAAAAAATCCATTTCTCTAACACGCGCGTTGACAAGGATATTTTTCAAGTTTTTCATTTAGAATTAATTTCATAATTGATGTTGATAACTACCAATAATTTTGATCATTTAAAATAATTGATAATGCTTAACAATTTATAATATGGGCATGTACCATCCGGCCTAAAATACTGAAAAGTCCAACCTGGCAAAAGTCCAGCGTCCTCAAAGCCTTGCGCGTGGACAACCAGACGTGCACTAAAACCAATAGGTTAAGACTATTCGATCAGACAAGATAGGCTTTATCCTACCACAGTCCTTTAATACATGCTAGCATTCCATCGGCCGCCTGCCACACATCACATTGCCTTCGCCTTCTCTGACACTATAAGATAGGTTTCTTAAGTGGTTTTCCACAATCCCTATAAATATCAAGTTCCTTTACATTTTATATAACATCCTGCAAAGCACTCTAAGACTTCTCTTGCTAATTTCTCTCTCTAAAATCTATAAGCTGACTTAAGTGTCGAATTGCTTATGCCTAGTCCGACCGAACAAGCCCTTCTTTTTGCAAGATTTTTATCTCATCTAGCCCGATCAAATCCTATCTCCTCATCTTCTATCAACTTGGCACGACATCATTTCACTCGCCATACACGGCTGATAAGTGTGAATTATATATAGTTTTTAATGTGTTTTTAGTTGTGTTATTTAGTTATTTTGGTTTTATTTAGGTTAAATTAGAGTTATTTTGTTAATGTTTATGTTTTTAAGGTTAATTCTGTGTTTTGTATGATTTTCAGGGTCAAATTGATAAAAAAAAAAGGGCTTAAAGTGTAAAAAATGCAAAGTTTTGGGCCAAAAGCGTAAATATTGGAAGTTTAAGCAAGATTACGAGCTTCCAGTCCAGAGCTTTGAGCCGTGGCCACGTGAAAACACTAAAGCATATTACACGTGACCACGTGAAGGAGTTATTTTGAGAGGGAACATGACCATGTGAAAAGAAAATGAAGAAATATAAGTAAAAGGACGTGATCACGTGAAGAATCAAAGGATGGAGGAAGCAAGACACGTGACCACGTGTGACTCAAGGCAAAGTCCACACGTGGCCACGTGTGATGAAGAGTAACATGGGCACGTGGTCACGTGTAGAAAAGACAATAATGAAGGCATGGCCACGTGATCCAGAATTCCTATTCGCGCAGTTTTTCTCAAGCTTCCTGTTTTGGCAGATTTTCCTGTTTTGAGCAGCTAGATTACTTCCAATTCAATTCTAAGAGTTTAGGAAGTAATTTAGATCTCCTTTGGCCTATAAATAGCAAGCTAAAACACAGAAAAGGGAGATCGAATTAGCCAATCTTGGAGATCAATCCTTAGAATCAAGCTTTGCTTTCTTAGTTTAGTTTACTTTCTTTGTTTTCACTATTTTTATTCAACTTTTTAGTTTTAACTATGTCTTGTGAGTAGTTTCTTTAATTTTTGCTAAAGAATACTTGAATCCTTGACTTGTATTGTTATGACTTGAGTTTGTTCTTAAATTTAATACAAGTTGATTATTTCTTGGTTCTTAAAATTAGTCTTATTTTTATTCAATTTTAAGTTAATTATTAACGTGATTGAGCATCGGTTAATTAATTGATTTAAGTTGATTAATGACTTGCATGTTCTTAGGTTAATTTAGTTGAATTAATACATGTTTATATTCTGAATAAGTTATGATTATGTGTTAATTTGATTAAATTAAGATTAAGAAAGGTGTAATCAAGAATAGTTGAAAATTAAAACTCTTGAGAAAGGTTTTAATAGATATCTAGGGGATTAATTCAGAATTTTATGCTAAGTATTGAATTGTTCTGAATAAGGGAGTTTAATACTTGGAATGATAATCTTGAAAAAGTTATATGAGTTTATTAAACTGAATTCTCCATAATCACTTGTATGTTTTCTTTTAATTAAGTCATATCAATATTGGTTAGGGTGGATAGTCCTTTAGTGAAAGTTGTTTTTATCATTGATTTTTACCCCGTTTAATTTACTTGTTTTCAATAGATCTCCTCTTTAGTTTAATTCTTTTAATTGCTTTGTTTTAGTTTTAAATTATTGTTTTCAAATCATCACAACTTTGGGATTTCTCTTCTTTCTTTTCACACAAAAATTGGTTTTGAAGTTGAAATAGCACATACAAACACAAGTTTCCCTTGGGTTCGATATTTTGGGTCATAATTTTATTTCCCTATATTACTAGCCGATCTAGTACACTTGCTAGACACCGGTCAACGGCTTCCTTTTTATAAAATCTCAGGATTTATCATTTAATATTTTCGTTGAGAGCCTATAATTGAGCTGAGATGCCTAATTTTTACTACTGAGGTAGATCCGAGCTCGCTACTAGACAAGATGGGCCAAATCATAAAATTCAATGAAAGTCTCCGAGACTACATGAAGGAACTCCAAATAACGAATAAAGGGTCGAATTAGAAAAGGTCCAGGGCTAAAAGAAAATGAAACAATGTGCACTAGGTATGAAGGAAAGAAAAACGTCTTTCCTTTAAGACATTGCACAATTGATACATGAGACTTCCAAAAGGATACTTAAAAGGTACACCTCTAAACGAATAAGGTTTTGTAACCTCAGTAGATGACTAGGGATATTCAAGACTTGGTAAAGCATCACAAGGACCTCAAAACAAAAGGATACTTAAAAGGTACACCTCTAAACTCCTATTGAAAGTTGATATATTTTGCCTTTTACATATGTAATAACTTAGCACAATCCTAATCGATGAATTCCCGATCAAGGATAGATTCCAAATTGGAATGATTGGTGTAATTACTATCGACGTTTTCCCAATCGATGAATACAATAATGAGGCATTGTAAGCAGATTAATGATCTCCTTATCAAAAGAAAATAATCCCAATTGAAAGATTGATGAAAAGTCATAATCAAAAGATTGAATTACAAGTTATTTTCCCAAGCATAGAAAAGTATTGTAACCCAATCGATGTCTTTCCTGATCAATGAATGTAATCATAATCGAAAGATTAAGTCCCAATCTAAAGATTGACGTGTTATTATCTGGTTGATGTCTTTCCCGATCATAAAAGTGTAATTCCAATCGAGAGATTGATAAAGAAAGAAAAAATTCCAAAGACTTATCATCTTTTACAAATAGTTCAATCAAAATAATCGATTTCTTTCCTGAGTAGAAAATTGAGGTATAAGTTATCTTTCGAAATAAAATGATAACTGAATTACTATCTTTGCTAACTAATTGCAAATATTTGATCGAGAAAAGAATTTTTCTGTTCAAAATCGGATTTGGAAAGATCATCAATCGAATACTTCAGAAATCATTAAACACGGTTATCTGCTTCTGTCTTCAAGACAAACAAAATTATCGAAAAAAATGCTATGAATTAGAAATTGGAATTTTATTAAAGATTTAAGTATAGAGATACATTATGTAACAAAAAATCCTATCTGAAATGCCTTGAGACCACCTCTCATCAACTCTATTAATGGTGCAATCCTTTTCCTCTTCAGTTGCAACCAGTTCTAAGGAGAAAATTAAGAAAAAAGCATAAATTTCAAGCCATTCCCCCTCCTGCAAACAACGATCCATAGTGGTGAAAAATGAAAAGTAGAGGAGGAACAAGAGAACTAGAGAAGCAAATAGAAATTCAATGGCAAATCACCTGTTACTAATAAGTGATGCCATGACAGAGAAAAACCCACCAAAAAGATAATGTTCATTCATCTTCCTAAAATGGCAAAAAGCAGGAAGAAAAGATGGCTGAAGAGATACGGGAGGATGAAAAGATTTAAAAAACCTAAAAGGCTTCTTCAAAATTTAAAGAAAAAGAAAAGACAAACGAGGATTTTCAACACCACGAAGTAAACCCCCCTATTTATAAGAAGGAAAATTGCTTCGCAAAGTGAGAAGCTTTCAGTAGGAGAAGCCATGTGGTGACCTTCGACTGGTGAAGAACTGAAACCAAAGCATCACATAAATAGCATAATAAAGGCACAAAGAACGAAGTAGTCATCAATAAAAATGACAATTACTCAGAGCGACAATAAAAGGCACAGCAAACCAAGCATCTGAATCTATTAAGTTGACTAAAAGAATTTGAAAGGTTAGACAACTTGATCGATCGAACCATTTTATGACTAAAGTAAACGATCACTTTTCCAGTCATGAAGACCGACAGCTATGCTATTATGCCTGATCTTTTTTCTCCAAGGAACATATGTCTAAAAAATGCTAGATCATAAAAACTCGACCCTATGATCAATGAAATCACTCTTGGCCTCCATCGAAATACAATGCCGCATAAGCTTAAAACAATTCAATTTCGATCGAATTTATGATAACTTCAGTAAACCTTTTTTCAAAATCCATGAGGTTGAATCGCTAATACTTCACGGCGCTAGAAGCAAGATGACCAACCCTTAAACTCAGCAAGCACGCTTTTGATTTGTAGAATTTCTTCTCATGACTAGCAGCGATCATCAGAAGTTCAACATTCAACCAATGCTCTGTTGTGGTTTAATGTAAAAAATTTGATTTAATTTTGTAGTTTTTAATAAGTCAAAAATAGTTGCTACGAGTCCTAGTCTTAAGGGTCTGTTAGCAGGTGTCTTGATTTTAGGAGAATTTGTTGCTGTTAGTTGTTGTTCCTTCACTTAAATGATCAGGTGTACGATCAGGTGACAGACAACAACACTCAAATGATGGACAAACCCAAAATCGTAAGTTTAAGTGTTATTATTGTCACAAAACTGGTCATATAGAGAAATTTTGTCGTATAAAACAAAAGGATGAAAAGTAAGCACAGTTTGTTGAGGAAAAGGATGAAAAAAAAAGTTTATTTCTTGCCTGTTATGCTACTAACGTTTGCAATTCAAATTGTGGTATATGGATAGTGGTAGTAGCAGTCACATGACTGTAAATTTGGAGGCTTTTACTAGCTTGAACAGGTCAGCTAAAACACGGATCAAAACAACTGATGGAACGATTCGTAACACGGAGGGAAAAGGAGTGATAAAGCTAAATTCTAGCCAAGGTTGCAGCATTAAAGATGTTCTTTATGTTCCAGATTTAGACTCAAACTTGTTGAGTGTTGGGCAATTTTTGAGAGAAGGTTACTCATTGCTTTTTGAAGATTTCTCATGTGCTATGTTCACCGATAAAACTAAGAAGAAATTGCTGCTCAAAGTTCCAATGGCAAGAAATAACATGTTTCCACTTGTTATCAATGATGAAAAGAAGGCACTTGCAGCCTCATTGGAAGATGATAGCTGGTTGTGGCATCATAGGTGTGGACATCTCAACTTTAAAAGTTTGAGCTTATTATCTAACCAACATTTGGTGGATGGGTTACCTATGATAAGGCATGTTGATGCTGTATGTGAAAGCTGTGTGGTTGGAAAACAGCATAGAAGACTATTTTCCAAAGAGTAGCAATATGAGAGCTTCAAAGCCAACAAAATTGATTCACGCTGATGTATGCGGCCCCATGCAGACTCTTTCTCTCAACAACAGTAGGTATTTTGTGGTTTTTGTTGATGATTTCAGTAGAATGACTTGGGTTTATTTTGTTAAAGAAAAATCTGAGGTGTTCCCAACCTTCAAGAAATTCAAGTCATCTATTGAAAATCAAAGTGGAAATGCAATAAAAGTCTTGAGGACAGATCGTGGAGGTGAATTTGTGTCTTCAGAATTTGATAGTTTTTGTGAAAAGATGGGCATACAAAGGCAATTGACAGCAAGCTACACCCTTCAACAGAATGGGGTGGCGGAGAGGAAAAATCGGAGTCTTGTTGAAATGGCAAAATGCATGTTGAAAGCCAAAGATCTTCCTAGAAGCTTTTGGGCAGAGGCAACTCATACAGCAGCTTACGTGCTCAATCGCAGCCCAACTTCAGCATTATCACGTCAAACACCATTTGAGGCATTTCATGGTAGAAAGCCAAAGGTAACTCACTTTAAGATTTTTGGTTGTGTTGCACATGTCCTTATTCCATCTCAAAAGAGGAGTAAACTTGATGATAATAGTGTCAAATGTATATTTGTGGGTTATAGTTTGGAAACAAAAGGCTACCGACTTTATAATCCTAAAACTAAAAAGTTGCTAATCAGTCGTGATGTTATATTTGATGAGAAGATTGCATGGAAGTGGAATGAAATGCAGAAATATGATGCAATCATTCAAGAGGATGATGAGTTTATCAACCAGAATGCAATGGAAGGAAATGGGGATGATGATGGTGGAAACTCTTACCCGCCAACACCTGATTCAAGCTCTAGTTCGTCAAGTTCAGCATTACCAAGTTCTTCTTCTTCAAGCACACCTCCAAGAAAATGGCGATCACTAACAGAGATGTATGAGCAGACTGAAAGATGCCAGCTTGTACAAGTTGCTGAACCAAGTTCATTTGATGAAGCTGTTAAAAATGTTGCATGGTGCAATGCAATGGATGATGAAATGAAGGCATTGGAGAAAAATTAGACTTGGGAGCTGGTCAACCTGCCAAAACAGAAGGAAGTCATCGGGTTGAAATGGGTGTACAAGCTAAAACTCAAACCGGATGGCTCAATACAAAAGCACAAAGCACGTTTGGTTGCAAGGGGTTACATGCAACATGAAGGTATAGATTTCAAAGAAACCTTCTCACCAGTAGCTAGATTTGATACTCTATTCATACTGTTTTATCAATTGCTACTAACGACAAGTGGAAAGTTTATCAATTTGATGTTAAGTCAGCATTTCTAAATGGTTTTTTGGAAGAAGAAGTTTATGTTTAGCAGCCTAAAGGTTATGAAGTTAAAGGAGAGGAAATGAAGGTTTACAAATTGAAGAAAGCTCTCTATGGCCTTAAGCAAGCACCACGAGCCTGGTATGAGAGGATTGATAGTCACTTCAGCAAAAATGGTTTCCATAAGAGTGGTAGCGAAGCAACTTTGTATATGAAAACCAGAGGAGCTGATGAGGTATTACATGTCTTTACGTGGATGATTTAATTTATACTGGTAATAGTGTTGCATTGATTAATGATTTCAAGAAGATTATGGTTTCTGAATTTGAAATGACTGATCTAGGTCAAATGAGCTATTTTTTGGGCTTAGAAGTGCAGCAAACCGAAGCTGGAATTTTTATTTCTCAGCAGAAATATGTGAAAGATCTTATGGTAAAATTCAACTTAAAAGATTGTAATGCAGTTAGAACTCCACTTGCTGCAAATCAAAAATTCAGTATAGATGATGGAGAAGAAAAGGTTGATGCTCAGTTGTATCGAAGTTTAGTTGGAAGTTTGCTTTATCTTACAAACAGTCGTCCAGATATCCTACAAGCTACTGGTCTGCTATCTCGTTTCATGCAAAGTCCTAGCAAAATGCATTATGGTGCAACAAAGAGAGTTCTCAGATATCTGAAGGGAATATACTCTCATGGTTTGTGGTACTCTAACTCTAATAATTTTAAATTATTGGGTTTTCGGATAGTGACTGGACAGGTTCTGTCGATGATCGCAAGAGTACTACTGGATATCTGTTCATGCTTGGATCAAATGCCATTTTGTGGTGTTCAAAGAAGCAGCCATCTACTACATTGTCTTCATCGGAAGCTGAATACATGGCTATCACTTCGGCAGCTTGTCAAGCTGTATGGCTAAGAAGAATTTTGGGTGACATGAAGCAACATCAGATGGAAGCGACAACAATTTTATGTGATAATCAGTCCACTATTGCAATGACGAAAAATCCAGTACATCACAATCGCACCAGACACATTGATACACGGCATCACTTCATGTGAGAATTGGTGATTGAAGGAAGCATTAAAATAGAGCATTGCAGTTCTCAAGAGCAAGTTGCTAATTTATTTACAAAGTCTTTATCTGCAGAAAAGTTTATTTGTTTTCGAGAAAAGTTGGGTGTTACAGATTTTTGCATTAAGGGAGCAAATGTTGTGGTTTAATGTAAAAAATCTGATTTAATTTTGTAGTTTTTAATAAGTCAAAAATAGTTGCTACGAGTCCTAGTCTTAAGGGTCTGTTAGCAGGTGTCTTGATTTTAGGAGAATTTGTTGCTGTTAGTTGTTGTTCCTTCACTCACGTACTTTCAGTTATGATTCTGCATGTATTTAAGATGTTTACTATTGAATAAAATAGTGAGTTCATCGATAATTGTGTGAATCACTTCCTCCTCTGTTTTACCCTGTTTTTTGAATTCTTTTTTCAACATGCTCCATTATGAAGCCGAAGCACCATTGCTCTTAAACTTCTCATAAAGATTACTCAGTCCTTGATAAGAAAGATGGTCGCAAGGAGAATAATCACACCAATCGAAAAAAAAATCCAAGAGAGGAATATTCTGTAAAAACCTAGAGAGATGGAGATCTTTACCCAAATATTCCCATTCAAATATTAGCTCAACTTAGCAAAAGGATCGAAGCGAAACTCACTACTTCCTACCCATAGAAAAGCCATGACAAGACTACTCCAATCAGAAATCCTGAGTCTAAGTATCTCGAAGTTTTATCCTGACCGATCAGATATTCGTAGTAAGCTCCATCACATAGAGCCTGGTAACAACTAGAAGAAGTAAAAGAAACAGAACAACAAAGTTCAAAATGTACAAAGAGGAAAAAAGAGCACTACACTTAAATCGTTCATCAGCTAACCAGTAAGAAGGCTCTACAAATCCAAATCACGGCCCAGTCAAATAGATATAATGGTAACAACGGACCGTATCGTGAACAAATCCTGACTTCATCAAGGCCCTGATTGACCTACATGTAAATAATGATCACAAGGGACTTTTATACAACAGATAAAGCGAAAGGAACACTTCTTCAGGTAACCCCACCTCCTTTATCCAACATTTACACTGATGCGCTTTCTTGCAGAATCTAGAAATTAAGAACCAAATAACTGATCGATATTGAGCCACTCAAACCATCGGTAAAAGTCTCTTTTAAAGAAAAGCGACTCTACCACTAGGAAGCAGACCCTGAAAATGTCCGAAAAGAGACACGAAAAGGGACAAGCATGAAAATACGCTCAGAGCCGAATATGGAATATCAAATCGAAGATGTCAAATTGAGGAAAACACGCTCGAGTTGACAAGCAATAAAGACCCCAAGCAAAAAGAAAAAAGGAAAAATGACTCTTTAAAAAGAATAGGTAAATATTTTCATATACATATATCACCTCTTTTTGCATGAATCTACAATGAAAAGTGAAAGCAATTCAACCAACACCCCTTGTAAGTACCAGATTCTTTTACATTTCAAACAAAATGCAATACAACACTTTTAGCATTCTCTTTTTATTTTCTCTATCTAAGTTTGAAACTGACTTAAGTATTAGAGTGCTCACGTCCAATCCGACTGGACTAGCCTCTTTTTTGCATGTTTTCACTCATCAAATAAGGCTCCCCTATAAGAAATTTCAAGATTTATCAATAATAACCGATAGATTTTTCATAAAAAAAAAGACTCTGATGATCAACGCGCCGGTACTTATAAAAAAAATATAATTAAAATAACTTAATGTGTATATTCACATAAAAAAATAAATTATCATGTTTCACGATAAGTTAAATATTCAAAAATTAAAAATCAATTTTTTTAACAGTTGACGAGGATGTGATATATTTTCCAAGTCTTTTTGACTTAGAATTAATTTCATAAGTAACGAACACGACTATACAACAGCTCCCTCCATTCAAAAGAATAACGAGTAGATTTTCTTGAAGGAAGACGGATGATTAAAGCACTAGTACTTGTAGAAAAAATATAATTAGAATAACCTGTGTGTATATTCACATAAAAATAAGTTTTCATGGTTAACTTGTGTGTATATTCACATAAAAATAAGTTTCAGGGTAAGTTTAGTATTCATAAAATAAAAATCCTTGTAAAACGCATATTTATTCATAAAATATATTAACCAATTATGCCATGTGAGGCCCAATATCCTTAGAACTAATGTATTGGCCCATTCAAATATATGAAATTTATTTTAAATACCTGATGTGTGTAAAGATTTTCATACCTCGTCCGTATTTTATTTTATCCTAAACAAAGATAATGAAGCTTATTGCATTAGGATTAGGAATAAGATTTCCGAGGACATAGTAGGAATTGCAATTGGCACTATAAAATGTAATTGTGGTTCTTTGTGAAGTTTGTGTTTTATAGATTGACAATTCTGTGAGTTGTTTGTGTTGTTAAACATGGATGAAGGCGGTAAAAGATTAGAAGGCGTTGATGAAAAAGAACAAGAACCAGAGGCAGCTGCCGCTGATGAATATAATGGCAATGTGAAATTGGATAGTTGCCTGGTGACTAAAAGAAAAGGGAATTTGCACAAGGACTTGAAGATGAAAGTGCATTGGTGTGATCAAGTAGGAAGAGAATTAGTTCATGTAATTCAAGACCAGGATAACTGATCTTCTCTTTTGCTATTTGCTTTTTGTATTTTTTCTAATCTAGTTAATTAGTTTGTAATTTGTTTTTAACATGAAATCAAATTTGAGTAATCTTTTCAAGTTCTTTTTCCTTTTTCAAGAGTCTGCATGCGAATTTGAGTGGCTGTGTTGTGATACTCATAGCCCCAGATGAAATTGAAGAATGAAATAAATGATTAAAGAATAAAATCAATTAAAGTACATTCTATTAACAATCAATCAAACCAATAAATAAAAGAATTACAACAGCAAGCACGTATACCACAGTGACCATACCATGAATTCACAGTGCAAAATCAAGACCCTAGAATATGAAAAACACAAACAAACAACACTCAAAATATTGTTCTAGTGAACATTAGGAGCAGTTCCTCCATTCAAAGCTCTCTCCAGCCTGGTCTCAAATGGAGCAGAATGCCAATTCACTCTCTTATCCTGCAGAGCCATCAAACTCAGTCTAAGTATTATCATTATTTACTGCTTAACAAATTCCCACGAAGTTTCATTCATCTAATGGATACCTCTCTATACTTGCTTGCTGTGTTTGGTATTCTTTTGAAAGAAGAGGCTGAACCAGAATCCTTGCCTGAACCACTGTGATTCCAATATGTTCCAACTGTCCCAATAATAGGCATCTCATCAGGGCTACGACTAGGGGATCTCCTTGGCGATGAAGAAGCCGAAAACTGCTTAATCTCCTCCAAGGTTAGCGCGCCTAGAATTGGTCTATCTTCAAAGCTTTTGGGGGAGTTTGATCCGATTGATATGTTACTTGTTTCTGGTGTTATGGCACCTATACCAGTTGTGCTAGTCTTTTTAAATGGTGTGTTTTCTGATGAACTCAGCCAGTTAGACAAACTAGCATCCACTGCTATTTCTTGATTTGATTTCTTCGATTGATGATCAGATTTTTCCTTGAAATTGAATGATAACTCCTCAAAACTAGGAGCTGAGCTAAATGAAATTCGGGGTTGTTCAGTAGGATTCTCTTTCAGCTGCTTCAATGGAGGTGTTCCTTTAGCTTTCACAGCTTTCCATTGAGTGAGATTTTCAACTGGGTTCAGCACAGAATGCACATAAGCACTCCTATCTCTTGCAGTTGGGTTCGGCTTCACTAACTTCTGAGGCAAACTGCTTATCATCAAAGAACTATCAACCTCCTCAACAAATGGTGAGATCTTTGAATTTGATCCCAGATTTCCCTCATCTTCATAAGTGTCATCATATTCCATCACCCCATCATCATCATCATCATCATCATCAATGTCACTTTCTCCATAGTCTAATTCATCATCACTATCTCTGCAATTCTGATACCTATGATTAGAAAGATAAGATCCTGAGCTCGAAGTGATCGAACTGTCTTCAGAACAGGACTGAGATTGACTTTGCTTTGCCAACTTCTCTTCCTTCTCCTTCCTTTTCGCATCATCTTCTTTCTCCACAGAAAATTCTGCGGATTCTTGAACTGAAACATGCTCGTAGGTTGTCACATTCGAATCGAATGTTACTTTCTTTCGAGGGCTCTGGCTCAATGGGTCCTCAGGCTTCACCCTACACTCAAAATCCCCAAAAAGTTATTGTCAAGAAGAAAAAACAAAAATTGAATAATATCAAACAGTTTCTCTGCTAAACCAAGAAACAGGAAAAAGAAGGGAAAGAAGCTCAAAAGCCTTGAACTTTAGGTCCCTCACCGGATATCTGAAACTGGGTCAGCAGGTATTTGTGGGTTGTTCTGTGACAAAGAAACAGCAGATTGCACTGGCTTGAAACCTGCAATTCTCTGCAATAAAACCCACAACACAAAGCAAAATCAATCAATTAAATCTCAATTTGGTTCTTGCACAAACAAAGTCAATTAAAATTATAGTTACTGTCTTTTAACAATCCGGCCCAAGAAACAGAGCAACCATGATAAATTACCCACAAATCTCCCCCGATACCAAACAAAGAACAAGAAATTAAAGAAGGAAGTCCAAACCTGGTCCCGAGGTTGAACCTTATGCCTCTGTCTAAGTCGTTTGCGATCTTTGGAGGAACCAAAGCAAGCAAGAAAGCAACCCATGAAAGAAATTGAATCCCCTTTTCTCTCAGCCTAAGCACGTGAAAACAGTTAATTTTCTTGAAATAATGAATGCAGAGAGAGAAAGAGAGGGAGATTAGGGCTTAATGGGTGTTCATTGTCTGAGGAAGATGGAAGAGAGGGAGAGAAGCAGAGCGAGAAAGAAGAGCGTTAAAGGCGGTAGGGACAAAACGGTCACGAGAATTTGAAAAAAGAAAAGAATTAGGGTTTTAGAAGACAAAAAGTGGGAGTGACCGTTAGAATTGTTGAGCGATCGTGGACGCAGCCTGTAAATTTTGGGAATTTGTAAAAATATATTAGTTTATTCACCTAGAGTATCTGGACCGTTGATTACTCTAAAAAGTTGACTGGTCCAATTAATGCAATGTAGGAAATATAAGAATCCTAAGATGATTCGGATTTATTCCTTGACATAGTTTATCGTTTTTTGGGCTGCCTCGGCCCAAAATCTCAAGCCCAAACCTTTATCAATTTAATTATTACTTTTCTTTTCTTTTCTTTTTTTAATTCTATACAAGATAATACTATATAATAATCAAAAAATATATTTGCAATTAAAATATTTAATGGGCATATTTTCAAATAAAAAGAGGTAAAAAGTGTGCTACGGCATGTACGCGTAAATGGTGTATACGTATACACATTATTTGATTAAAAAATAATTAAAACAGTATTAATTTTACTATGCATACACGAGCGAATTGTTGCACTCGGGCATTGTACCAATAACTGTAGAGAATATACCTTTCTTGCATTGGAAGCTTCTTAACACGTCAAGAAAGAACATCGAACCAGCTGAAGTTGTCATTATGGGAAGCTTCTCTCTTCACATTTATAATCTTCGTCTGCCAGTTTCGGTCCAGAATTCTTTTAATGTCAATAACAAGATCCGAAAGATGAAAATCAACATAAACTCTATTGGTTAAATGATTAACAACCTCCAAACTATTAACCCACTTCCGGCAATTGCCACTTTGTCATCGCATCATTAGTGATAAGACCAGGAATGCCTTATCTTATTGGAGGAACAGCTGGCAGTTCGGAGACAAAAAGGAAGTAAGGACCTACAAAAACGGAGTGTCCGGTCGGACCCAGGCGTTAGCACTCCGAAGCTTAAGTCAGTGACTTAGAAGTAGGAGCTAAAAGGAGAGATAGGATTTTCGGAGTTCAATACCTGCTGCCATCATGTTTTCGACTATTTATATGAGATATTTTGGGGAAAGGATACTTGAGTGTTTTGGGAAAATGATAACCGTCAATCAGAGCAGGTGAGCGGAGATGTGACTTGTAACACCCATACCATACTTGACACCATTAATAAGCTTTAAAAATTTCTAATAAATTTCATAATTCATATAAAAATTCAAGGAAGCTAAATAGAACATGTATAATTAATTTAGACTACTAATTATTATTTTCATGCAAAAATCACCATTATTTCTTTAGAGAGAATTTCGTCCACCATGTTACCATCTCCCTAAAATTTATTTTTCTTTATTCTAATCATATACATAACACCAATTAAGTCTCAATTTCATTTTTCCTAAGTTAATTTCATAAATTAAGCAACTTAGTAATTTTTTCCTAAATACATAAAGGAAATAAATTCAATAAAATAGAAAATATTCAGATTTATTAGCCACATACCAAATTGACTTGTTCTAGGATGCCTAAGCTTCCTTCCCCTTGCCTTTGTCCCTTGGATTAATGTTTTCTCCTTCCAAATCTAATACAACCAGCCATAAAACCTTAGATTTCATCATCTTCTTATTCTCAAATGAAAAATCCAAGCTCATATTCATTATCTACACCTCAAAATCTATGGAAAAACATCAAAGAAATAATTTAAAACACTAAAATTCATAAACTCCAACTTACCCTATTTTCTTCAATCACTTGATTCCTTGCCTTATTTTGCTCAAACCACTTAAATTAGGTTACTAGGGTAAACTAGAGAGATGAAGCTTTAATTTTTATGTTGGGAACTAAGAGTGCTTTAAAGTGAAATAATAACAAACCAAAGGAAGAAGAAAAGGGTGATGATTCGGCTAGCCAAGGAGGAAGAGAAGAGACTCACGAAATCTGGAATTCTCTGCAGATTTCTTCTCTTTTATACCCCTTGAGTGGGCTTAAATGTAGGCCTAAATTATGGGCTTAGCCCAATTATCCTTTTAGGTCCATTTTAGACTATTAAAGGCTCAAATCAAAATTTCTATCTTCCTCACTTCAAATTACTTTTAAAATAATTTTATTAATTTTATCACATCAAAAATAGCTAGTACGCAAATTTTTGGCTCAATCGGAGTCCGTTATCGGTCCGATTCAAATTTATTGGTCCGATTCGACAACTACCGGTGTCACCAAAAAATTCCATTCTCATCACCAAAATATTCTATACAAAAATTCATGTAGGTATGTAAAATCTGGCAATTTTTGGAGTTTGTTTACTATTTTTAATGTGATAAAATTAATGAAATTATTTTTAAAGTAATTTGAAGTGAGGAAGATAAAAATTTTGATTTGGGCCTTTAATAGTCTAAAATGGACCTAAAAGGATAATTGGGCTAAGCCCATAATTTAGGCCTACATTTAAGCCCACTCAAGGGGTATAAAATAGAAGAAATCTGCAGAGAATTTCAGATTTCGTGAGTCTCTTCTCTTCCTTCTTGGCTGGCCGAATCATCACCCTTTTTTTTCTTCCTTTGATTTGTTCTTATTTCACTTTAAAACACTCTTAGTTCCCAACATAAAAATTAAAGCTTCATCTCTCTAGTTTACCCTAGTAACCTAATTTAAGTGGTTTGAGTAAAATAAGGCAAGGAATCAAGTTATTGAAGAAAATAGGGTAAGTTGGAGTTTATGAATTTTAGTGTTTTAAATTATTTTTTTGATGTTTTTTCATAGATTTTGAGGTGTAGATAATGAATATGAGCTTGGATTTTTCATTTGAGAATAAGAAGATGATGAAATCTAAGATTTTATGGTTGGTTGTATTAGATTTGGAAGGAGAAAACATTAATCCAAGGGACAAAGGCAAGGGAAAGGAAGCTTAGGCATCCTAGAACAAGTCAATTTGGTGTGTGGCTAATAAATCTGAATATTTTCTATTTTATTGAATTTATTTCCTTTATGTATTTAGGAAAAAAATTACTAAGTTGCTTAATTTATGAAATTAACTTAGGAAAAATGAAATTGAGACTTAATTGGTGTTATGTATATCATTAGAATAAAGAAAAATAAATTTTAGGGAGATGGGAACATGGTGGCCGAAATTTTCTCTAAAGAAATAATGGTGATTTTTGCATGAAAATAATAATTAGTAGTCTAAATTAATTATACATGTTCTATTTAGCTTCCTTGAATTTTTATATGAATTATGAAATTTATTAGAAATTTTTAAAGCTTATTAATGGTGTCAAGTATGGTATGGGTGTTACATTTTGTGGTATCAGAGCAAGGTTTAGGCGGTTCTAAGATCGGAGTAGGTGCAATGTTAAATTTTAATAAGTTATATACATGCCAATTGCTATTTTGAGAAGTTATTTTGGGAATTAATGTATTCTTGCTCCCTTCTGTTTTATAGTTACAAGATGTTTGGAGAGCCGAGTCGTGATAGGAATGAGGCCTCTAGTAATATGGGGCAGCAGGAGGTTTCCCCACAGCCGACACCTCCACCGGTAGCGCCTCCTCCATCACTCCCTCCTCAGCTAGACTTCCTTAATTTGATGTCAGATTATATTCAACAGCGCCTCCAGGCTGCTCAGGCTCAAGCACAACCACCAGTAATACAGGTTCAGCAGCCTGCTCCACCTAAAAGAAGGCCTATACTGGAGCAGTTAAAAAGGTTAGGAGCTAAGGATTTTACAGGCGAGGACCCTTTGACACCAGCAGCTGCAGAGGCATGGCTTTTTAAAATAAAAAGGTTGTTTGAAATTACCCACAGTTCTGAAGAGGAGAAGCTTGAGGGTATGGTTGCTTTGCTTCAGGGTCCAACATTTATTTGGTGTATGTATGTAATGAGATTGATGAATTATAGAGATATTATGTATAATTTGGATAAATTTGAATAGTAGATGTGAAATAATGTGTAAATAAATTTTTAAGGGATTTATGGACTTAATATGAATAAATGAGAATTATAAAGTGGAATATGTTTAATGAAAAATATTGGATTATTAGGGATAGAATTCAATAAAATGCTAAAATAATTGAAATAAAAATGAAAAGTGTGCATATAAAATTTTAAGGAGTTTATATGCAATATTAATGTATTTTTGAAATGAATTGTATAATATGTATAAGTAAAAGTATATATAGTAATGCCCTTAGAAATAACCAGGCAGTAAAAACTAGCTCAGGATATAATTGGCTGGCCATAGGGACATCTCTGTACCACGGTGCAAGTCATGACGACTTGCTAGCTATGGATTGGATCTTTGATCACCATGGCTTCTCTGTCTCTGTTCTCTGTTTTACGAGAATTGGCCCTTTGGGGGTCATTTCTCTGTCTCTGTTGGGCCCTGTGGGGTCCACGTCCCGTGTATCCGGTTTCGAGTTTTCTGTCGGGTCTGAAACTAGGGGCATAATGAAAATGATATGAGAAAATGTGAAAAAGAAATGAAAAATATTAATTAGATGTGAAAAAGGATTAATTTGAAAGAAAAAGAAAGTTTAGGGGCAAAATCGTAATTTTCCCCAAAAAGAGTAAAAGTTAATTAAATTAATTGAGAATTGCTTAATTAAAGATGATACAGTCAGTTAATGGTTAAAATGTACAAAAAGGAAGTTTTATAGTCAACAAGGACTAAAATAAAATTTTACATAAAAATATTTAATTAAGTGTAAAATTAAGGTTAAGTACCTTAATTAATAGCCTAGAGATGAAAAAGAAGTATAAAAGGGCTAGATTTGTAAAATTATAAGAAAGAAGGACTAAATTGAAAATAAAGTAAAAAGTTTGAATTAAATATGCAAATTTATAAGAAATAAGCATTTAAAGAATAAAAGTGTATGAGCAAATTAAAAATGCTAATTAAAAAGGGAAAAATGTTATTTGAATTTTTGCTTGACGAATTAATATAGAGAATTTTTGCATAACTGCACTATTTTTAAGATAAGTATAGAAAATATTTAGATTGTTAATCACCACTGGGCATGTTAAGTGCTCAGCACATAGTTTGACTGTGCGCAGGTACTCAGGAGCGGGAGCAAGAATATTCTCTAAAGGACTTCTTCTGATGTATTAGAATTGTGAATCTTTTGGCATGTATATATACATATATGTATGAATTTTCCCTTTGGGTATGTAAATGTTTAACAGAAGTTATATTAGTAGATATATGTAATTTTTGGATGGGTATGAGATGGATTGATGATGATAATTATTTTATGATTGTTGTGCCTCTGAGAGGCTATGGATATTGTCTGTTTTTCAGGGGGCTAGTCGAATTTATAGCCGTCATATTGTCAAAATTTTATTAAATGCATAGTAAATTGGACAATTACAGGTCATCGGCAATGGATAATTAAGATGATTAATTATATGTAATAAGATGGTAATATAAGTTGAAAAAAAATTTCAGTATACAAGGTCCCGGAACAGTGTCAAGTATGGTATGGGCGTTACATGACTAGAAGTAGGTAGAGAGTGTAGGCGTTGGCTTATGCCAGTGGGCTGACAAGATAGGACGTCCCATCAGTCCGATCGGGCGTCAACTTCCCCGTGTTATCTTCCAGTTCACACTTCTTTTTTTGTTAACAAATTTGGGTCGTCTCAAATACTTACTGGGCCGAAATGACTGGGCCTTTTGAGATGTAATTTCCATAGTTATCATTTGTCCCCCCCCAAAACATGTCCGATCGGGCGAAATGCCTACTTGGTTATATTGGAGAGATTTTTGAGTTCTCTTAGAAATGCCCAATTCGAGAAGTCGTACGCGCCAATTTTGGGCAACCGTTACGCATTTAATGCTTGCACGTGTATCAAAGGTGGCGCTTCGTTCTTCGCTATGCGTTCTCGTTAATTGGGGAGGTGTGGCGACCGCTTAAAGGAGCGTTTGGAGGATTCCAGAAACTTGGAGCCTATATAAAAATATGGCTTTAAGATGTTTCGTCTTATTCTTTAATCATCCTTGGCAGGGATGCGAAGCTCTTGTTATGTTTCTTTGGTGAGATTGACCGAGTCGAATCGCTATATAAAGTATTTTTTGCTTCTTCTTCTTTTTTATCGAAGATGGTATTAGATTATACTGAGCCTATAGATTGGCGCCTTCTGAAAGCCTACGGAGGTCATGGGCTCATAGCTTGCCCTTCGAAACTCAAGGGAGGGAAAGTGACTGAAATCCCTTTACAATACGATCTTCCCACAAAGGTACTTGTAACAGTTCAACCAAGTTATGTGGCAAGGAATAGGAGAACATCGGGATATGAGAATAGCGGACCATTCATTCGGTGCTTGAAGGCATTGAAGGCGTGGTTGCAGCAGTCGAATATCATGAAGTTCACTTTCCTCATGAGGAGCCAAAATAATTTTCTGACCACGCCTCTTTCAGTGTGCTTCAATTTTATACTGTGATCTTGGCTAGATTTTGTGCACATCCCACTATTTCATTGCCTGTTGGCCAATTGAGGTCGACGTAAGGTTAACCAGCGTCGTCAAGATTGTCGTCCTGTCCAGTATGGTCGGGGTCGAACTTTGCTGCCTTTTGACTGATTGGGTCTAGCGGTGTTGTTAAAACATAGTCGGTCGGCTTAGTTTTGTTTTCCCCCTTTTTTCTTTTTTTTCTCTCCTTTTTTTTGAATGCTTCATATCTATCTTCCGAGTATGTCTTTGTGCTGTAATTTTCATCCTGGGCGACATTTGTCACCAATATAACTAATACGAAGAAATATTGTTGTCAATGTACGATGATTCCATGCGGAGTGCACAAATTCAAATATTAAATGATAATACTTCCTGAATTAAGATGCATTTGTTAAGTATTTTAGCGCCCATCCACCTTTGGTCGGTGACAGCTTATTCCAACCGGATGTTAGAAGTAGGTCCTCCGTTTGAGTGGAAGTCGCATTTTATAACTGCCATTCATGCGCAATGTATAATTTTGATTTGACCAGAATGTCATGTAATCCATCATGCGCTAGAGAATTACGCATAGCGAATGCCCTTTCAGTCTTAACACCATTCCATAGTTGATGTAAGGGTTTGATGACTCGAGTCTTTAACCCGATATGAATCGTCGATTTTGATAGGAGGACCGACATTCACAAGCAATGAGCTTTGGCTATCCGTAGCTTTGGGTGCATTAATTTCGGTCGATGTGGTAGCTGTTTCTGGTCGGATGAAGCTCACAACTTTTTATAGAGTTCATTTTTCCCGGAGACATTCTGATTGGTTGGAGAGATGAACCACTATTTATCCGATCGGCTTGTCATTTGACTTCGTACTTTTTGTTACTAGCATTCTCGATCGGAACGATCGGGCGAAGCTCACAACTCTTTATGGAGTCCATATTTTTCGGAGACATTTTGACTGATTGGAGAGGTGAACCACTATTTATCCGATCGGCGCGACATTTGACTTCGTTCTTTTCGTTACTAGTAGTCTCGATCGGCATCAGATTATTTGTTGGTGAAAAATTTCGGTTGGCTGAGGCAGAATAAAACAACCATCCTGCACATGAGAACAAAGTCTAAAAACAAATAAAGAAACGTACCTTGTCCTAGGGATGAGGGAGGATGGAAAACATTCTCTTTGTTAGGTGTGAACGGCTATGCTTGATGGCTCTTGGTCGTTTCGGTATTCCTGTTGCTCAGGACGCCAAGGGTTCCAATTTTATAGGTATTCCGAAGACTTTGTAAGGGGTTTTCCTAATTTGACGGCGAGCCCACTAATTTTGTCGCTTCATGGTCAATCCGTTGGCTGGGGACTTTTTGGTGGAGATTTTTGAATTGGTCTGCATCCGATGGGTCACGTCTTTTCACATCTACTATTATGCATTTATTGTTAGCACGCATGTTGAAGGTGATGCCTCTTTTCCCGGAACCATCATGATGATTTAAAGGCATATGGCAACTATACAACTTTCTGAGGCGCTTGAATATTTTCAGAAGTTGTGCGGCTATAAATAGGTTATTTTTACACTCCTTTTCCGTAATTCCTACCCGGAGTCTGCTGGATTTTCTTCGTTGATCCATTTTTATTCTTTCCCGCATAGAAAATTGCTTCATATTCTGAAGATTTGCAAATCAGATTGTCCAAGTAAGTGAGCAACTTTTGTCATCTAATTTTCTACACCTTTTGCGATATTATCGTGTCTCCTTATTTAGCATTTCTCCTCTTGCATTAAAGGCGATTTCGAACTATGATCATTCCTCGAACGAGGAATCGCATTCTGTCCCATGAAATTCACCTGGGGGAGAACACCGGAGATAGCAAATCCCTTAATGTTTTCCAACTTGTAATTCATTACATGTTCTGGGATTGCTCTTGGTTTTGATTTGATTGATTTTTTTTACTGTCTTGTCTTCTCATAAGGCGCGACCGGATAGCCTGCTAAATACATCTGATCGGAGGTATTTACTATTTTTGACGAACCAGTATCCCGATCGATATTAGCAAAGATTGATGCGGGAGACATAGAAGACTATATGACTTTTCTCTCTTCTTGGTATTTTGGTCGGATACTCAAAATCTGGTGTATATATTAACACGAATTGGAAGTGCTGAAACTAAATGCATGTTAACAGTCGTGATTTGTAAGTTTATGATGGAGTACTTATCTTTTTGCCTTTACCATGTAGTTGCAGGTGCAATGACTAAGGGCGATGATTTTGTTAGACGACTGGCCGACTGGGCTAAAGCAAATATGGAGGCCAACTGTGCAGCCAGAGAAGATAAGAAATCCAGAAAGAGAAAGCTTGCATTTCGCTCAGAAGCACAAGCATCTATTTCTTCCGCCGACCTTCCAAACCCCTTGCCTGACAAATCTGTTGCGATGCCTAATACAACGTTGGTTGAAGTCAGTGTGCCCTTAAAAGGTGAAGCTGCCAAGAGAGGTGAAACTGCCAAGAAAAAGACTGAGGATAAGGCTAAAGGAGAAACTATGAAGTTAGCAGCTGTCGCGAGTGTTGGAATTGTTGTCAAGGACAAGGAGCCTCTTCGAGATGAACCTCATAAGAGCGCTACCGTGAGAACTTCTGGTGGTCGCGCCGCGTCGTTGGGAGAAGTTTTAAAAAGTCAGTTCAGTGAAGGTTGGTCTATTAATGATAGGGCGGTCGCCAATTATCTGTGCCAGGACCTACTTCAAGAGCATGATTTTAAGGCGATAAGAAATATTGACTAGATATCCCAAGAACGTAGCTTCTTTCAAAGACAAGGCCTATAGGTATTTTTCAAAACATGCATTCTTGAACAGACATTTGTCTTGTGATACCCTATCCTCTTGATTCCTCAATCCTTTTATTCGTCTAACTTTCAATTGATAAAAAGGGGCTTACATTTGCATGGCGTGGCCAACCTCTGCAAAAAGAAATGGGAAGATTTCGATCGAGCTAGGAATGAGGCAGAGGCCAAATATGATTCAACAAGAAAGGAGTTTCTGTTGGCTCAATCGGAGATTGAAAGGCTGAGAGAAGAGTCTGCCCGTCTTTCTCAGAGTCTAAAAGCTCATCAAGAGGAGGTGTACCATCTCCAAAGTAATGTAACTTGTTTGTCTGCTGAATATTCCCAGATTAGGTACGAGCAGGATTCGTTACGTGCTGTTTTGGAGAAGGAGCCAGCACAGAAGAAGCAATTCAGAGGAGGACTTTCTACCTAGAGGGAAGATGCAAAGCCAGCAGGTGCTTTCCCAAGCCAAATGCCTTGCCCATTTCTCCTTCTATCGTAGCTATGAGATTTTTTATAACTTTTCTTTGACTGGACGCCGATGCAAAAGTCAACCTTTTGTAATCAGGGAAATAACGGAGGCTCATCTGTGCCTTGTTGAAGTCATTACAGGGTTCCCCTCTGAAGTATAGAAATGTAGCTTTTGCTGTAAATAATTTTTTCTACATTTTGTAAAAATTAGCCATATATAATAATGAAGTTTCTTCTCAGCCGTGTTTATGAACTGCAATTCTCAATCCAGTAATCAATCATTAGAAAGTCGACCAAAGAAATATTAAGTTGAGTAGGGGGAGTCATGTACATCATTCATGACAAATGTATAAAATTGTTACGAAAAAAATACTCCCTGAACTTCAATGTGATTTTGTTCAACATTGGAATGCGTGATTTGGCCAACAACCATTTCGTTGTGTCGATCATATATTATGAATGATGAATCTCTTGCTGACCAATCGGTAGGAGATCTTATCTCGCATTTTCGATGGTGGGAGGATCCGATCGGGGAGGAAGATTCGATTGGGCTCTGCATATATCGTCTGCTTTGAGCTGGAGGCCTCACGGTTTTGTTCCTGGGGTGCTGCCCCAAAAGGCCTATACGGGGAGAACTTTCTTGTTTCATGCTCGGGATGGACATCGAGCTTCGCTTTGGTGTTATGGCCTGCTTCTCCAATCTCCTTAAGACTCCCTTGCAGGCTTTTAACAAGCCGGCCTTAAGGTTCATTGGGTATTATCATTATTTAGCTTCCCTTCGCGTAATTTGATCTTCTAAGTCAGAGGCTCATAAATATTGAGAAAATTATCAATTGATTTATTTATATAGCTAATCACGCCATCCTGATGGTGGTACTAACAACCACCCAATCTTGGCGGTGGCGCTCTACGCCATGGTGTTAACAATCATTCGATCTGCTCCTGGGGATGGATGTTCATCTTATCCGCTCTTGGCGATGGCGTTAACAATCATCCGATCCGCTCATGGGGATGGATGTTCATCTTATCCGCTCTTGGCGGTGGCGCTCTTGGCGATGGCATTAATAATCATCCGATCCGCTCCTAGGGATGGATGTTCATCTTATCCGCTCTTGGCGGTGGCGCTCTTGGCGATGGCGTTTACTGGAAAATAGATAAGCTTTTTCAAATAATAATTATTAAACTTACGGAATTTAAATACATACCTTTTGTTCTTAATTCGTTCTCACTTTATAGAGATATTCATTTTGTGTACGTCACAGCATTAGGGTTTTCAACAGCTTTTGCGTGTTGCAACTTTCTTCTCTCTGTTCTTTTCCTTTTTTTTTTGCTGTTACTTCAAGAATATATCTTTAGACAACAAAACAAATGATATTAAGATAGACCGATATTTCGGTATTTCTTACAGGAAGGCGAGAAAATATTCGCATTTAGTACAAATTGTAACGATTGCACCTGATTTATTGCGATTTTTATTGACCTTTTCGCGAAATAGCTCATGGTTTTTGTCGCGGCCTCCACTGTTTTTCCCTTCACTGACCACTTTTAGGTCGATCGGCTTTTTCGTGCTTCCTCTTGGTGATCGATGGCTTTCGCGAAGAATCAATGCTGATAGGGATAAAAGTCCCAACTGACCGATTGTCGCGGTGGTTGAGTTTATCCCTTTCATCCCCATTTCTCCTCTTTGAGATCCTTGAGAAGACCGACTGTTTCGGCTTCTACTCGGCTCGATCGGATACAAGGGTTCTCTTGAATGGTCGACCATCCATGTATCGCAACCTTTCCATCACGCTGGCCCTCCCGATGCCATCGGTTCTAAGAGCGTCATCTAATTGCACGTGTCGCCTGACTATGTCCATTAAGTCAGGAAAACTACTTGGTGGCCTCGTGGTTAGCAATTCGGCAAATGGACGGTCTGCGATTCCTTTTGCTAAGGCCCTAGACGCCGATCCCACGCTTACGTCCCCCATTTCCAGCATTGCATCTTGAAAGCGAACAATGTAATCTCTGAGACTTTCGTTAGTTATCTGGTAGAGGTTGCACGGGTCATTAGTTGACTGTGATGTGTGTGTTCGCACATGGAATCGCGCTCCAAACAATTCCTGGAGCTGTTGGAAGGAGGCAATTGATGCGGAGGAAAGTCTGAGGAACCATTTTAAGGTGGACCCTCCTAAAGTGGTCGAAAAGACTCTACAGGCGATCCTCTCATCAAAAGTATAGATCTGCACTTTAGTCAAAAATTCCGCAAGGTGAGTGGTAGGGTCCATTTTACCTGTATATTTGTCCATCACCACGGCTCTCCATTTGAGAGGCAGCTCGGACTCCATAATTTTTTTGCAGAAAGAGGAGGTCATGTTGCAGGCGTTTTTCCCCAACATCTCTTTCTTTGACTTTGTCAAGCCAAACCTTTTCAGTCTTTGCTCGAACTACTCATCCTCATTGCTTGTCACCGCGGGAGTGAACTCTCCTTTTGTCCTTTGGAGGCAAGCATGACTAGGCGCACATTCTTCCTGCTCATTGAAAAATGGAGCATATAATCTACTGGAGGTGTGAGAAATATCTCTGCTTGAAAACATCACTTCTTTGCCCTTATCGCGTTTGTTCGCAGTTTTGGCACTTGCACTTTTTCCATCATGAACGCTGGGCTCTTTCAATGAGAGCCCCTTGTTCTTTCTTCTTTCGAAACTTTCTGCCATCAGGTCCCTTTCTTGACCATCTTCAAGAGCTCTGTGTATGTTTCTGATTTCCAAAGCTTGCACCACGCCCTCAGTGAGGCGATTAAGTACAACACGCATGTTACCTACAGTAATAGGGGCATTATCCTGCTGTTATGCCATCATATCACCGAGATCTATGAGGGGACTCCCTTCGAGCGACGTTCTGAAGGATCTTTTCCTTTGCCTCGGAGCTTCAGATCTGTCTTGGTTACCGCCACTACGATCTCGGCGAATCACATTTTTGTAAGATCTTGAGTCTGCCATGTCTCTCAACGAAAGCACCAAATGATAAGACCAGGAATCCTTATCTTGCTGGAGGAACAGCTGGCAGTTTGGAGACAAAAAGGAAGTAAGGATCTGCAAAAATGGAGTGCCCAGTCGGATCCAGGCGTTAGCACTCCGAAACTTAAGTCGGTGACTTAGGAGTAGGAGCTAAAAGGAGAGATAGGGTTTTCGGAGTTCAATACCTGCTGCCATCGTGTTTTCGGCTATTTATAGGAGATATTTTGGTGAAGGGGTATTTGAGTGCTTTGGGAAGATGATAACCGTCAGTCAGAGCAGGTGAGCGGCGATATGACTGAAAGTAGGTAGAGAGTGTAGGCGTTGGCTTATACCAGTAGGCTGATAGGATAGGACGTCCCATCAGTCCGATCGGGCATCACGCTTTCTCGTATTATCTTCCAGTTCACGTTACTCTTTTTGTTAGCAGATTTGGACCGTCTCAAATACTTACTGGGCCGAAATGACTGAATCTTTTAAAATGTAATTTCCGTAGTTATCAATTAGCTCCCCTTCTTGAGTAAGCAATTTCTTTCAAAGAAGACAAGCACAACAAATCAGCTTTAACATCATTGATTATATATGATCTTTATTTTAGCTTGGCATGGGATCATTGAATTATTAAAAACTTCTTCATTTCTCCGCCTCCAAATATGCCACACTGTAAATTCAATTAGGATTCTCCAGTCTTGAGCATATCGACCTGCATCCCTGCCCTTCATTTTCGAAGTCAGACACTCCACATTATTTCCACCAAAGAAGATCATCTACTTCGCATGACAAAATAATTATTTTAATTACGTCATAAAAAATAATTGAGTTTAGAATATTGAGAAAATAAAGTAAATAAATTAGTTTAGAAAATAATTTCCGAAAATAAAGATCAAATAAAACCCTTCCTTTTTTTGATTTAGAATTAGTGACCCCACCCCTACCTATCCAGAGGAATTAATTAAAATAATAAAAGAAAACGTTTATATTTGAAAGCGATGAAGATATTTATTTATTATTTTGCTAACAAAACAAACGAAGATTTAATTTATTTATAAACTGCATAAAGATGAAACAAAATTTATACATTATATATAGCAATAGAAGCACGAGTTTGACATGATAACAAGCATTATAACAGCAGACAAACTATTAATTATTAATGAAACCCAATCATAGGGATGACCCATCATGGACGTTTTCTTTTCTATCTTTTCAAAAAAAAATCTATGACATGATTAATATTTTCTCTTTTTTTTATTTATCATTTTTATTGATTTTATTAAAATTAATAATTAAATTTAAATTTATTATTAAATTATATAATTAAAATTAAATTATCAAATCTAATTGATTTTAATTTTATTTAAAAGTAAAATTAAATTAAAAAAAATAAATTGTATTAAAAATTTAAAAATAAAAAATAAATAAAATTTAAAATTTAAATAAAAGTGATACATAAAAAAAATAGAGAAAGTACTATATTATGCATACTATTTTTAATTTATGAGTACCTAAATAATGAATAATAAATTATTATCTTAATTATATTGCAAATATTAATATATCATATTTTATGTTTAAATTTGTTTTTTTTTAATTATTTTTATGTTCCATTATGCTTAGTGTGAGCATAATAATACTAATAATAATAACAACTTTATGAATTTAAATTGTAACTAGATACAACCAAAATCAAAGTTGGTACTCTGCAATTTGATTTTGAACTGATAATATTATTATTATTGTTATTATTAGTCTTTTTAAATGATTGTTTGGTAATAATAAAAATATATACTTTTATATAAAGTATAAATTATACATTTTGAGAGATGATCGACATAAAATTGAATTTCAATAATCTACAAAATATTAAAAAATTCAACCATGCTAAGGAATAAAAATATAATTCTTTTTCATTGACTTTTTTTTTCATTTCTTTTAGTAGAGGAAAACATTTTACTTCAAAATTGAAAAGATTAGAGTCAAAGTCACTCAAGGACTGAGATATATTGTAAAGTTATTTTGCTTTGCTTTTTTTTTTTCCTTTCCCTATTTTGTTTTCAATTAAATGAAAAAAAATTATAATATCAAACAGTAAATATAGATTTTAATAAATTCAGAAATTTTAAATTCAAATTTCTACTTTTCATTGAACTTGAAAGGCATTTTTAACTATTAATTTTCACTTTGCCCAACAAAGTGCAAAGAGGCTGCAGCGTTCACTGATAATCACTATAAAATTTACTTATAGTATAAACAATTTAATTAATTGGTTTGTCTTTCATGATTCTTGTTTGATATGAAGTCATGTCAAGTAATTTTGTCATTATTTTAAATGTAACTTTTATTTAACTTTTTCACATACCAAATAAGAAATTAATTACCATTAATTTTATAAATTATTTTATATTATTTCTTCCGTTCTTTTTTATCTGTCACTTTTAAATAATATTCAAATTTTATTTATTTATTAAATATAATTTAATTTGCTTTTTTAATTTATTTTTTTTAATAAAATTAAAACCAATCAAATTTGATAATTTAATCTTTATCGCATAATTTAATACTAAATTTAAGTCTATTTATTATTTTTTAATTCTAGTAAAAACAATAAAAATAATTAATAAAAAAGAACGAGGAAGTATCCATTAAAGTAACTTTTTATTAATTTTCAAAATACATAATTCTTTACTCTATTATTTATCTCATTTTTTGTGCAAATATAAATGGTAAATTATCGAATATATAAAAAGTGATTCTACAAGGTTTGAAATGGGTCACTAAAAATGAAAAATAAAATCACATTTGCAAAGAACCATAAGAATTAATAGAGAATAAATTTCTTATCAAATGCATTTCTGAGACCCGTTCGGTATTAAATTAGTGGACTCCAAATTAACTAACAATGACATGGTCTAATAATATCCAGCTAAGGTGCTATTTATTTGAGGCGAACATGAACTGATTAATTAATTTACAGTCTATCTTTTAAGTTCAATTATTAGTACAGATTTTTTAGAAATAAAATTAAAGTTCAGTCCATTAATAATCGGTTAACTACTAATTTTAATTAATTAATCATTAATCATCAAAATTAAACATATATAAGTTATTTTATATTTCATAAAAAATATGCATCCATAAAGTTAAAATATAAAATTTAAATATAAAAATATAAATCATTAAAATTTAATGTCAATATAATAAAAAAATTAGATAAATGCTTTACGTGATAAAAAAATCAATATTAATTAATCACTCATGTATATTGACAAATGGATAATTTTTAGTGATTAAAAAATAAAATATACTCATTTTTATATAGAGTAAAATAATAATAATTAAAATATAAGAGATATCTTTATAAGTTGTGTGCATATATATATATATATATATATATATATATATATATATATATATATATATATATATATATATATAAACTAGATATGAAAGTTTAATTCCAAACTCAAGTACATTAAACATAATTTTAAAAAAATTAAATTTATATTCCCGTCTAATCAATCTAATTAATCACAAAAATTAAGCATAAGTTTAATTCCATTTCCATTTTGCTTCTTGTGTGAAAAAGTGTGAACACTGAACAATAATATAAAAGCGATAATCATAATTAGTTGACTCCGTCTGTTAAGGCGGTGACGCTGAGACATCTTTACAGGAAATCTAACGGTTAATATCGCACCGAACACATATCGTGTCGTCTTGACCGTCCTTTTCATTCTCATTAAGCACGTCATTAAGTAATAATGCGTCAAGTCTAAAAAAACATGGTGTCATCTACGCGCTTACAACGTGCGTCTTACACGTAGCTCGCCTCGATCCAACCTCCACTCTCATTGCTATCACGCGCTTTAGTATGATTGAGCAAGTCGCGGCATCACTCATGGGGCGCGTGGGGCTTCCTATTTTGGTACGTGGCAGATTTCTACTGGTTTGTCTTCCATATTTATGTGACGAACTGTGGTTTTCTTTTTTTATTAGATTGATAAATTTATTTCCCCTATTTATTCTGTGTCAGTGAAAATAGAATCCTGACCGTTGGTTTCTGTCACGGAATGAATACAATTAATTTTCGCTTGTTTACATTATTGCCCTCGCCTCTGAACTTGAAGTACAAGAGTGCCATGCCATCCTGTGGAAAAGTCTTTTAGAATTCGTGACATAACAACTTTATTTCAGCAACGTGCCCCTGTTTATATTTATATATAAAAACATATATTATATCGAAGAAAAGTACTAAAATGCCTTCAAGTTGTTTTGAAGAGCTAGAATGTCCTTGATATATTTTTTTTAAACAAAAATATCTCTCAATTTATAAAAAAAATCCAATTTTTTAAAATCTAAATAATGGACGTGGACATGGTAATACTATATTATATATTATAATTGTTGTTGGACATAGTATAACATATGTAGTCCCCACTTTCACATTAATTTTAATAATTGGGATTGGAATTAGCTTCTTTAATTATGAATTGGGTGTTGACAGAAAAAAAAAAAAATGATCGGGGCAACAGGTTCCTTCTAGTTTCCTTAGTTTGATAGTCTACCAAAAGTCTATGTTAACATTGTATCAACACATAATTAATTAATTAATACGTAAAGAAGACTCACCTAAATATACTTAGGTGATTTAATTTTCGAATTTCATCTCCTGCATTCTAATTTACTCAAAGAGTAATGAGTATATTGCAATTTTTACTGCACAAGACAAAAGCAATCACAGTAAAATCAATGAATTTGGTGTTGAAGCAATGGAGTTTTATAGGGACAACTCTATCGGCAACTTTTTCGAACCCTTTTATTTAATGTCAATTCCATCAACATCTTACCCTATTCTTGTCCCATCCCATGTCGAATTTTCCGTTAGCGTAACAATTGCTTCCAAACCGTACTTACTTTTAAATTAATTAAATTGATAATTTAGAGTTATTATTTTCATTTTTGAAATTTAGCAGTTAATTGTTGGCAACTGTTAATAATAATATGTATATATATATAATTTAATTTTTGCACTTAAAATTATTTATATTTGTTTATTTTATAAATATTATGATATATGACTTCTTAAAATATTATTATAGTATATATTTTTCATAAATAAATATTATAATTGTCTTTTTATTACAATCATTTTTCACATGTGATAACGTGTTAAATATTTTTAATTTTTACAATTAGTTATGGAAATATTATTTTTTAAATAGAAACTAAAATAGATATAACGGTTGTTCAAAATTAATAAATCGGTTAATAAAATTATTAATTGATCAATTAACCGATTTATAATTATATTTATTTCCGAATATCGATGGATAAATAGCTATTTTCATAAAATGTCAAGGGTAAAATAATACATTTTTTAATTATGAATCAACGAAGAACATAGTTGATTCATTACTAACGTGAACCAATGGTTTGTACCTTGATTATTAAACTCAGGTTGACTGGGACGATCAGACCGTAACTCGGCAAATAATTTGAGTCGATTCAACAAAAAAATCGAAAAGTGTAAAAACTTGGGTTGACTCGGAAAAATTGGATTGAACCGGAACTTGATGATTCGGACCGAATTTTGGTTCAACCAAAAAATTTTGCATTTTAAGAAACCAAACCCTAAATTCCCAAAAAATATAGTGATATAATAAAAAAATAAAATTTAAAGATCATATAATGTGTTCTTTTAACTAAATTCATAACAAATTATTATATATATGCAAAATATACAAAAAAAATGTCTATAATACATATCAGAATGCAGAATTGAATCAGCATAAATATCTTTCATGTTTGATCCTAATAGTACATAATTTTTTTAATTATTATTTTGTATATATAAGAGTTTATTACATATAGATCGAAAAAATTATTTCATAGTAATTACAACTAATAAACTAGTAATATTTATGATTGAAAATTTTGAAACGATAGAAATTTTTGAATATATAATTAATTTCTAAGGATTAAAAAGCTAGTAAGAAAGTGGATTAAGCTTTGATTGCTTAAATTGCATGTTAATGGAGCTGCAGTTAGACATTGATAAACACCATTCAACGACAATTAATGATGATTAATTAAGTATCACCATGTTGCAATTGGTAAACAAGTAGCATACAAATAATTTTAGAAACACAATTAACTTTGTTGGTTTTAATATTTTTACATTGATATTTATTAATTAATAAAAATTTTAATGTATTTTGATATATCATATTTTTTTATAAATAATTATATTTAATAAAAAATAAAAATTTTGAGTCAATTTGATCCAATCAATTGACTTTTGACTCAATTGATAAATCGAATCGATCTCTGAACTGTTTCTGAAAACATTAATTTGTACTATTTTCATAAAGAAGTCTTGAAAAAAAAATATGCAAGGCAATATTTTTATTTTAACCCAATATAAGTCAGGAAGGAAAAATAGTAGCAATGCTGTTGACCCCCTAAACTACAGGTACTTATATATTAAGCTACATGACTTTTTATTGTTTTAAGCTAAGTCTGCCATTTATTTTTGTCAAACTAGAATCATCGGATTAATTATGTACATGATCAAAGAATTTTATAATTTATAACTAAATGATCATAATAAAATAATTTATAATATAAAAATTATTAAAATTTTATATTATTTCAATTAAAATAAAATTAATTAAAAATTAATTTTATATATTATCAAAATGACAAATTAAATATGTCATATATAATTTTCACGATATTTTAGAATCATTTAATATTATAAGTTGGATCATCACATGCAAAGAATTGCATGTTATTATGTAAATATGAAAAAATGACGTACACAAAAAATAAAAAAAAATTCAAATAAACAATTAGAACCTACTTATAAAGTTGATTGGTTTTAAAATAACATGACGATTATATACGAAGTGCTTAACTAGGGTAAGCACGATCCAATTATTAAAATAATCAAAATAATTCAATTATTTGATTAATTGTTCGATTTCGGTTAAAAATGTAAAATTCAGTTTATCAATTAATACAAAGTTCGATTTAATTTTCCTTTATAATTTTTAATTCTTAATTATTTTAATTCGATTATATTATAATAAAAAATCAAATAATACTTATTCCTAAATTTTGTATTCTCTCCTGCCAGCGTTCGATCTTATTATTTAATTTTGTCTCATATTAAATATCTATTTAAAATTTTGAAACATAAATTTATATGTTTAGATTTATTTAATTATGCACTTAGAGTGATAAATTTAATTTTAATAATATAAAAATTAAATAAAATTTTTAGTATAAAAATAATAATTTAGTCAATTATTAATACATTTTTATAAAAATAAATTTTTTTCATTTTTTTTTTTTTAATTTTGGCATGAATTTGGTGTTGAAGCAATGGAGTTTTATAGGGACAACTCTATCGGCAACTTTTTCGAACCCTTTTATTTAATGTCAATTCCATCAACATCTTACCCTATTCTTGTCCCATCCCATGTCGAATTTTCCGTTAGCGTAACAATTGCTTCCAAACCGTACTTACTTTTAAATTAATTAAATTGATAATTTAGAGTTATTATTTTCATTTTTGAAATTTAGCAGTTAATTGTTGGCAACTGTTAATAATAATATGTATATATATATAATTTAATTTTTGCACTTAAAATTATTTATATTTGTTTACTTTATAAATATTATGATATATGACTTCTTAAAATATTATTATAGTATATATTTTTCATAAATAAATATTATAATTGTCTTTTTATTACAATCATTTTTCACATGTGATAACGTGTTAAATATTTTTAATTTTTACAATTAGTTATGGAAATATTATTTTTTAAATAGAAACTAAAATAGATATAACGGTTGTTCAAAATTAATAAATCGGTTAATAAAATTATTAATTGATCAATTAACCGATTTATAATTATATTTATTTCCGAATATCGATGGATAAATAGCTATTTTCATAAAATGTCAAGGGTAAAATAATACATTTTTTAATTATGAATCAACGAAGAACATAGTTGATTCATTACTAAGGTGAACCAATGGTTTGTACCTTGATTATTAAACTCAGGTTGACTGGGACGATCGGACCGTAACTCGGCAAATAATTTGAGTCGATTCAACATAAAAATCGAAAAGTGTAAAAACTTGGATTGACTCGGAAAAATTGGATTGAACCGGAACTTGATGACTCGGACCGAATTTTGGTTCAACCAAAAAATTTTGCATTTTAAGAAACCAAACCCTAAATTCCCAAAAAATATAGTGATATAATAAAAAAATAAAATTTAAAGATCATATAATGTGTTCTTTTAACTAAATTCATAACAAATTATTATATATATGCAAAATATACAAAAAAAAAATGTCTATAATACATATCAGAATGCAGAATTGAATCAGCATAAATATCTTTCATGTTTGATCCTAATAGTACATAATTTTTTTAATTATTATTTTATATATATAAGAGTTTATTACATATAGATCGAAAAAATTCTTTCATAGTAATTATAACTAATAAACTGGTAATATTTATGATTGAAAATTTTGAAACGATAGAAATTTTTGAATATATAATTAGTTTATAAGGATTAAAAAGCTAGTAAGAAAGTGGATTAAGCTTTGATTGCTTAAATTGCATGTTAATGGAGCTGCAGTTAGACATTGATAAACACCATTCAACGACAATTAATGATGACTAATTAAGTATCACCATGTTGCAATTGATAAACAAGTAGCATACAAATAATTTTAGAAACACAATTAACTTTGTTGGTTTTAATATTTTTATATTGATATTTATTAATTAATAAAAATTTTAATGTATTTTGATATATCATATTTTTTTATAAATAATTATATTTAATAAAAAAATAAAAATTTTGAGTCAATTTGATCCAATCAATTGACTTTTGACTCAATTGATAAATCGAGTCGATCTCTGAACCGTTTCTGAAAACATTAATTTGTACTATTTTCATAAAGAAGTCTTGAAAAAAAAATATGAAAGGCAATATTTTTATTTTAACCCAATATAAGTCAGGAAGGAAAAATAGTAGCAATGCGTTGACCCCCTAAACTACAGGTACTTATATATTAAGCTACATGACTTTTTATTGTTTTAAGCTAAGTCTGCCATTTATTTTTGTCAAACTAGAATCATCGGATTAATTATGTACATGATCATCGAATTTTATAATTTATAACTAAATGATCATAATAAAATAATTTATAATATAAAAATTATTAAAATTTTATATTATTTCAATTAAAATAAAATTAATTAAAAATTAATTTTATATGTTATCGAAATGACAAATTAAACATGTCACATATAATTTTTATGACATTTTAAAATCATTTAATATTATAAGTTGGATCATCATATGCAAAAGAATGGCATGTTATCATGTAAATATGAAAAAATGACGTGCATAAAAGATAAAAAAAATTCGAATAAATAATTAGAACCTACTTATAAAATTGATTGGTTTTAAAATGACGTGACGATTATATGCGAAGTGCTTAACTAGGGTAAGCACAATCCAATTATTAAAATAATCGAAATAATTCAACTATTTGATTAATTGTTCGATTTCGGTTAAAAAAATGTAAAATTCAGTTTATCAATTAATACAAAGTTCGATTTAATTTTCCTTTATAATTTTTAATTCTTAATTATTTTAATTCGATTATATTATAATAAAAAATCAAATAATACTTATTCCTAAATTTTGTATTCTCTCCTGCCAGCGTTCGATCTTATTATTTAATTTTGTCTCATATTAAATATCTATTTAAAATTTTGAAACATAAATTTATATGTTTAGATTTATTTAATTATGCACTTAGAGTGATAAATTTAATTTTAATAATATAAAAATTAAATAAAATTTTTAGTATAAAAATAATAATTTAGTCAATTATTAATACATTTTTATAAAAATAAATTTTTTTCATTTTTTTTTTTAAATTTTGGCATTAAGTTCAGGTTGAAAGAACTGAGAGAATAAGGTAATAATAACAGCCGAATTAGATGGCAACCAACTACCATGAACCGCCATCCACATTTCGATTTTGATTCTTTGTAGATTCGGACAGCCCCGAGTCCAAGTGGACTCAAATCTGACCCAAAACAAAGTCTTAGCTGTCACTACGGACTCGTAATTTCAGCCGATGAACAAGGGCATCATCGGTATTTAAATCATAAAACGTTCTGATTTCCTTAATTGATATATTAATTAATCAACTACAACAATTAAAATGAAAATAAAATTTAATTACTTGATCCAAAGAAAAAACAAATTAACAAAAAAAGGGTTGCTTTTTACCAGCAGAGGCCACAGAGGTCCACACAGAGGGAGAGATACAGAAAAAGAGGAAAGAGAGGCTTATTCTATTCTTCTTCAAAATAATTTTCCGCTTGTTGAAGGGTTTAAGCTTCTTAATATTTTATACATATTTTCATCAGATTTGTTTCCATTTTATTTTTTGAGTTAAAGATTCTTTTCTTATTGGCCTCGGTTGTTTATTAGTGCTGTGAATCGATTTTTGTTCCATCCAAGAAGACAAATAGAAGTTCAAGATTTTGTCTTGCTGATTCTTGAAATTTGAATGGTTGTTTCCCAAGGCTGGAGAAGTAGATCGAGGAGCAACCCAAGTTTCTGATCTGGTCAATCTCAGTAAAAATGGTATACCTTTTGTTTTATATTTGTGGTTATTATCTTTTTAAGTTTTATTTATTGGGATTTTAAGTTCTTGTTTGTTGAAATGCCGTTTAAATATCGTTTGTTCATTTGTGATTTAATGGGTTGTGATTGTTTTACTTCGTTGGTTGCTGATCTGTGCTCAACTTGTAGCTGAAATTGGTTGTTGCTTTGATATGTCAATTTCACATTGCCATTCCCACCCCCACCCCCTCTATTGAGCTTTGATGATGTGATCTCATTGATATGTGTGAACCCGTGGTGTTTTTTTCAGGTGTGTAATTTTAGTTTCAGAAGAAGCCCCAACTCTACTTATCTTCTATATTTACCATGTAGAGCATGTTTGCTAATAAAACTATGTAATTGAACTATTTAGCTCTCATGTTTTGGTTTTGCTTGAGTAGCTTTTATCTGTGCTCAATCTGGTTTAGCTGATGAAATCCTAGGAATAGCTTTTGCTCAATTTGATACTGGTGGGCTTTTCATGGATGTGGCTTTTCTGGACATCAAATTTGAATTGGACTATGCTTGCTTGCATTAGAATTAGAGGCTTTGTATTTTTTTTTTAATTTTTTTAAAATTATTTTTGAGCCAATGAGTAGAAAATTTGTCCAATTTTCTGGTTTGGGCAGTGCATAGTATCAATTGTATTGTGACATAGGATCGCTATACCAAGACTACCAAATTGCTGTCGTGGCACATGTATGTTTAGAAAAGCTTCATGAAGTATGAAAATACTATTGATAGTTAAACTTCTAATTATTATTTCGTATGAAATCAAAAAATAGGAAAGCATGAAACTTGGATATGTTTGCTGCATCTTTGCTTTCTATTTCTGATCCTCCCTCCCTGTTCTCCAACTTGAGAGCAAATATGATCTCGTGAAACTTTTTGAATGAACTATATTTTGTGACAAAAATTAAATAATCTTGTGCATGTTTTGCCCTAGCCTAGTAATACTTATAATGTACTTTATACAAATTAAAGCATTGGCTATAATTAGATATTAGGTCAAAGGTTTGGATTTTCTAGTCATTAGGCATTGCGATTTTATATGCTTAAACTTAAGTAACTGAGCAGACTCATCTGTGACTTAAGGCAATTAAATTAAGGGTTAATTTCCCCATTGTATGATGGGCCACATTACTCATTTTGAAATATATTTTTTTCTTTTCTAATATTTTTTGTTATTTCTAATAATGTCCAGTGCTTCAAAGTTGCAACAATACTTCCTCTGAGAAAACTTACAAACTTTTTATTCATTTAGTCATACCATCAGTATTGAAATGATTGATCAAGTTCATATTTAATAAAAAGAATGTGACACATTCTTGTGAAACTTATTGTTGCCTATATTGTACTTGTTATCCAAAATATATGAGCATGCTGCTCATCTAAATGTTTCCTTCTCTTCTTTGTCAGTGACGAGGCTCTTTTCTTTTTTTTGCTCTTAAACTTTGTGCTGTATATGCTTCTGATACATCAGTCTCTAATGTGGTCTAATAAAAGATCCATTAGACATTAACTTATCATTGTGACATTATCATTTGGTTTGGATCCTTTCTTGGTTCATCTTGATTCATTTATGGTTGAAGTGGATCATGGCCTCAAAAACTAGAGAAATGCTTCTGTAGGACATCCACTAACTGTAAAATCATACTCATGACTCCTATAGCAGCAGTTCAACCCCAACTTGGGAGAAACGAGCGTAATTAACCGATCAGTGTGCATTGACAATGTCCTTTTCCTATAGCTTCACTCTAACTTTCTATTCTTTTTGCCAAAGCCTCTTAGAGGACCTAAACCTAGCAATCTCTGATCTTATGTTGACCAAAGGAAGTATGATTGATCCTAAGAACTAACGAGCATTCCATTCTCAGTGAAACAAAAATTTGTCATTTGTTACCACCTTGTCTCTAGGTATCAGCACAGCAATTGACTATCTGTTTCTAAAATTACTGCCTTGAAGCCACTGATCTCTGTGCTGCTAACAAACATGCAATTGATAAGATATTCATGCCATTATTGCCTTTCCAAGCTGGAGTTAGAATCCAGCATCAAGCCACTTACCAGTACAAGAGTTTGCCTTGCCCTTTCCAAGCTAGGGTTACAACCCTGCTTCAAGTCACTTGCCAGTACAAGAGATTGCCTTAAATACTGGCATTTATGTTACTTTGCTCTTCTTCTCTATGTTTTCTCCAACTCCACAAATCTGCTCTTTTAACATGGGGCATGGGATGAGATTTAATGGCCTACATTTTAGCAACAAAACAAGATGGCTAATAAAAGATATGCAGCCTGGATATGGAACTAGCTGGTGGTTTTACCTGTTGCCTTGAAAAGGTTGCCTTAATTTGCTATCACCACTCTTTTTTCCATTCTGGGGTGTGTATTGGACTGTCATCAAGTATGAAGAAAAAATGTTGAATCATAATGCATTTTCCAGTGAGTAGAATATGGGTGTACATAACAATAGATGTTGGTACCTGGCTGTAAAATTGCATATAATGGTGATACCTTAAGTCTTAATTTAACCAGCATCATTTCTTTGGTTTGCTTGAGGATTCGTTTCTAGATTCTTATCTTTTTCGTTGAGATTGAAGAAAGGGAAAGTTGTTGTTTTCCACTTTCTGGTTGGAAAACGGCAAGTTTTCATTTGCTGCACAAGTGCAGTATATGATGATTAAATTCTATAAATGTGGTATGGAATGATAAATTGATTGTATCAGTAAACCTTTCAACACTGTTGCTTTGCAGGCTGCTGCTGGAAGTCTGGTGGTTGGATCTCTTGTTTGGGTGGAGGATCCTGATGTAGCATGGATAGACGGAGAAGTTGTGGAGATTCATGGTGAAAACATTAAGGTCCTCTGCACGTCGGGAAAAACGGTCAGTTTTCTTTTGCCACTCCTCAAAGCCTACATTTATTGTGTGAATCAATCGCAATTGGTTATATTTGGCTACTTTTGAAGAGACTAGCTGAAGTTAAACTAATATAGTTTTCTTGACCACTATATTTACATGTTGTTATCATGTATACTTTCTGATTTTTCTTAGTTTTCAGCTTCTGATTTGATGATAATATGTCTACTTTCTGGTTTTTCTTAGTTTTCAACTTCTGATTTGATGATACTGTTTTCTCTCATAAGAAACTATAACATGAAGAAAGAAGATGTCCTGACCTTGTGTCCCTTTTTTTCCTGTAACTTTGGGAAACTGTAGGTTGTGGTTAAAGCTTCCAATGTTTATCATATAGATGCCGAAGCGCCTCCATGTGGGGTGGATGATATGACAAAACTGGCTTATTTGCATGAACCAGGAGTCTTGCAGAATTTAAGATCAAGATACGACATGAATGAAATTTATGTGAGTACTCGGAAGCAATTAACATGATTCATTTCTTGCTTATTCTTTGGTGGTGGGTATTATGTCTTGATGTTGACTTTTCTTGTTCTCATTTACATCTTCAAAATTTTTGATTCATTGAGGCTGATACATTAAATGGTGCTCCAGACTTACACGGGGAGTATATTAATTGCTGTAAATCCTTTTAGAAAGCTCCCACATCTCTATGATAGCCATATGATGGCTCAATATAAGGGGGCAGCCTTTGGTGAGCTGAGTCCTCATCCCTTTGCTGTTGCCGATGCTGCTTACAGGTACATGATTTCAAGTAAATGGTGGCTATGCATTTGTTCTCAAGTAACTGGCTGCATTTCAAGTAGCCTGCATTTTTTTTTCTTGTTTGTTAACTTAAAAATGACATTTCTTATGAGTGCAGGCTAATGATCAATGAAGGAATAAGTCAGTCAATCTTAGTTAGTGGTGAGAGTGGGGCTGGTAAAACAGAAAGCACTAAATTGCTGATGCGGTATCTTGCATACATGGGAGGAAGAGCTGCTGCTGAGGGGAGGACTGTTGAGCAGCAAGTCCTGGAGGTAACAGTCTTAGAGTTTCAGTCTGTGAATAGGAGGTTAGAAATCATGAAAATTGTTAACATTAGATGATTGATGACGTTTATTTGTACTGTTGTCATCATTTTGCAGTCCAACCCTGTTCTAGAAGCATTTGGTAATGCCAAGACTGTTAGAAACAATAACTCAAGGTGAGAAGATTTATAGAGAAACCTGCTTGTGTAGGCTGTGATGTTATATGGTGCATTTGATTGATTCTATTCTAACTTGCATGCTGTGAATGCTGTAGTCGTTTTGGTAAGTTTGTGGAGATTCAGTTTGATCAGAGAGGAAGGATTTCAGGAGCAGCTATCAGAACTTACTTGCTAGAAAGATCACGTGTTTGTCAGGTTTCTGATCCTGAGAGAAATTATCACTGCTTCTACATGCTTTGTGCTGCTCCATCAGAGGTAATGGGTTTTTACTTCCTGGAAAGGGTTTTTATTGTCTACATTGAGTATATCCTACCAATATTTAATGTGAACTGTAAATCTTCCTTTTTTCTTCCCCTCCCTTAGTGAACCTCATAATGACTAAACCCTTGTTTGCATTCTCTAGTACTGTCAACTTGAGTCTGTAATGTCAATAGTGCATTGTGTTTGCTGCAATCTATTGCAGCACTGAGGTTGTCATCTGAAGACTGCACAAAGAGCTTCAAATGCTCTTTCCCCACTTATTTTTTTTTTTACTTCTGGACATGTCTAACCGTAACTTCGCTTTATAATTTATCAGGTTGTTCAGAGGTTCAAATTGGGTAATCCAAGAACATTTCATTATCTGAATCAATCTAATTGCTATGAATTGGATGGCATTGATGATTTGAAGGAATATATCGCCACAAGGAGGGCTATGGATGTTGTTGGAATAAGTTCTGATGAGCAGGTATATCATAAGAACTATTTCAATTGAAAAATTCAATTGTTTAAGTACGCCAAAAATTCATAAATCTTTGCTTTTCTTTTTCACTTTCTTATCCTTTCCAGGACGCTATATTTCGAGTTGTGGCTGCAATTCTTCATCTTGGAAACATTGAATTTGCCAAAGGGAAGGAAATAGACTCATCAGTGCCAAAAGACGAAAAATCTTTGTTTCATCTAAGAGTTGCTGCAGAGCTTTTAATGTAAATAAGAAATTTAATTGACACATCCACATTATAGTAGACAACCTATTCTTGAGAACATGCAGTCTTGTAATGGAAGGAAATGAAGTTTCTAAAATCTTATATTTGTCTAGGTGTGATGTGAAGGCACTTGAAGATTCTCTCTGTAAGCGTGTGATTGTAACTCGTGATGAGACCATTACAAAGTGGCTGGATCCAGAATCTGCAGCTCTCAGTAGAGATGCATTGGCTAAAATTGTGTACTCAAGGTTGTTTGATTGGTGAGTTTCAATCTCATACTCTGATGAAATTTATTTTTTTTTTCTTTGCTCATAAATTAGTCGTATTGTTTAACATGGAAATTAGTATTGGGCTTTGCCGTGTATTGCTCATACTTTCATCTTTCTGCAGGCTGGTGGACAAGATTAACAATTCAATTGGTCAAGACCCTGATTCAAAATCCTTAATTGGCGTGCTGGATATTTACGGATTTGAGAGTTTCAAGACAAACAGGTGCTTAGCTGGTATGCCCTTTGTTTTCATTATCGAGAAGAATTGGTTCTTTAAGAGAACTAATTGTTCAATCTAAGTGTCTCAAGTGTGGCATGATTTCTTGAGTACAGTTGGATGCTTTACAAGAAGGGGAGTAGTATAATTAATTGATGCGATTTATACACAGAGAAATGTTGAGGAAGATGTTAGATTTATCTAGTTGGACAGCGTTTAACTATGCTCTTAGTCTTTTGCTTTTGTTATGCCACCAATTCAGAAAAGTCCATGTACCATGTTGGGATACCTGGTGCATCATTAGCAGAATGTTTATCTTCCTGGTGTGAGCATCAAGCGGAATAGCTCATTACCTGGTTAATCTCCATAATTCTTTTGGGTGTGCCCTACAACATACAATACCTGCCAGCCATTTTGACCGTTTTGTGGGAGTATGTAGTAGTAATCGCTAGCATTTCTTGCTCTGGTACTCAGTATTTGGTTTCGTGTTAACTAATCAATCAGGGGAAAATGAATGACCATGATGCGTTAAAAATTCATTCATCTGATTCTTGTATTTATACTGTTTTGCAGTTTTGAGCAGTTTTGCATCAACTTGACCAATGAAAAACTTCAGCAACATTTCAATCAGGTACATTTGGAAAGACCTTTCTACCTGCATTAGGTGCTGTAGCATTTATTCATCCAATAGCGTGCTTTATGATCCACAAATACCTTTTGGGCAGCACGTCTTCAAAATGGAGCAAGAAGAATATACAAAAGAAGAAATTAATTGGAGCTACATAGAATTTGTTGATAACCAAGATGTCTTGGATCTAATTGAAAAGGTTGTTTTTTCTCCTTTCTCTGCATCAAGAATTTCTTGGTATTTGGTCTGATATTCTGTAACATTCTTCATTCATTACCAAATGATATTAACTCCTCATTTGATGCCATGCAATTGATATGCTATATTGTTAAGATTGGTCCAGCGACATTCATCTCATTGCACTAATGATACTGTAATTCTGTTCCGTGTTCTCGACTTGTTTATTCATCTATATATTCTCTACCAAAAATATCCTAGGTACTCTTTGTTGATGGAACCAAATGGTCATATCTAGAAATATTTTGGTATTTAATATTTTTTCCCTCATAATTTCATTCATTTACTTATAATTTTATTTTTTTTCCTATTACTTTGCAGAAACCTGGTGGCATAATTGCTCTTCTGGATGAAGCTTGGTAAAGCAAAGTCCTTGCTTTATTATTCATATTTCTTCTATTTCACATTAGTAGCAATTAATTGAAGTTCTGGTATTAGTACAACTGTTTTCAGTTCTTGTTGCCCATTCTGCATGGTAACATAACTGTGATTTATTTCAGCATGTTTCCGAGATCGACTCATGAAACTTTTGCCCAAAAGTTGTACCAGACATTTAAAAATCATAAACGGTTCAGCAAGCCAAAATTAGCTCGTAGTGACTTCACAATTTGCCACTATGCTGGTGATGTAAGTCCATTATTATTATTATTATTGTTGTTGTTGTTGTTGTTTTTTTTTTTTTTTTCTGATGCTCTAATGTCTTGTCAAAACATAAGAATTGTTGAATTTGGAAAAATACCGACAAATCTTGTATATTGATCAGGTGACATATCAAACTGAACTGTTTCTGGACAAGAACAAGGATTATGTAGTTGCTGAACATCAGGCACTTTTAAGTGCTTCTGAATGCTCCTTTGTTTCAGGATTGTTTCCGCCCTTGGCTGAAGAATCCTCCAAACAGTCAAAGTTTTCTTCTATAGGTTCTCGGTTTAAGGTACAATACTATAATTATTGTTGTGATTTTTACACAGTTATGTGTTCTATTTGGTCCTTTGTGTATTAATGGCCACTTTCTACTTCATGCAGCAACAACTGCAGTCGTTGCTTGAAACTCTTAGTGCAAGTGAGCCACATTACATTCGCTGTGTAAAGCCCAACAATCTTCTTAAGCCAGCAATCTTTGAGAATAAAAGTGTTCTTCAACAATTACGTTGTGGGGTGAGGTTTTTAATGTTCAATGTGTCTGGTCTTGACTATGTTGAAGTAATAACTAGAATTGCCTGAATATATGTTACTTCAACTCCATCATTTTTGTTACCTCAGGGAGTCATGGAGGCGATTAGGATTAGTTGTGCAGGATACCCTACTCGAAAACCATTTGATGAATTTCTAGACCGATTTGGCATGCTTGCACCTGAAGTTTTGGATGGGAGGTATTTAAATCTCTCTTAGCAGTAATATTTTCTGCTGCAGCATTGATGTTCTGACTCTTTCCTAATATAATTTTTGTGATAGTTCTGATGAAATTGCTGCTTGCAAGAAGCTTCTGGAGAAAGTGGGACTTCAAGGCTTCCAGGTATTTACTTGAGAAGGGAATAAATTTTAATCTAATAATGCGGTTTTATTTTGGGTGCAATTGGGCGCCAGAATTGTTCGTAAAATTAATATGGGAATATAACATTACCAGATTCTGTTGGAACATCAGTACTGAATTGTTTCAACTTTTCCACTGGAAAGTTCTTATCATTTTAAAGGGTAGAAAATTTACTTTCTTGCTGGGACTTAATATCATACGTAACACTTTTGTCCTTGGTAAAGTAACTAAAATTGCCTTCTATATGTTACTATCTACAAAAAAAAAAAAAAAAGAATTATGTTATTTGTTTAAGAAATAAGCATGAAGTATTTGATTGAGAAGAAATGTTGATAAATTAAGTAAGAAGAAATGTTGATAAATTAAGTAATTCAATTGGATCAAAAGTAGGGGTGCTATGTTATTTTATTCCATCCTATTTGTATCTTCCCATAGTCAGCCAAGCAGAATAGTTGTACATTCCCAGAAATTTTTGTGTTGAGCTGAACGTGATAGTGTTACATTCCTGGAATTATTTCCTTGGAAATACATTTTCTCTGAGATGTTATTCCCAATGGGAAAAATTTAATACTAGTAACTAAACTACCCCTTAAGTTTCAATTGATTTTATATTTTTCTGAAGATTGATTAAGAGTCTCTAGTCATTATGTATGGGGGGATATATTACTTCAGTCTATGCATGATGTGCTTGTGCCATAGAATATTGTGGAAGTTTAATGCTACTACTTTCCATTGTCAATCTGAAAATAAAACCTAGCCTTATGTGCAGCCGTGGCATTTTCTTGTAATTCTTCTCTTGTGCAGAACTGGATTCTCCCATGAGATTGACATCTATCTTTGGTCAGCTTTATGAACTAATATGATGTTTCCATTTGACTTTGCAGATTGGTAAGACTAAGATATTCCTTAGAGCCGGTCAAATGGCAGAACTGGATGCTCGCAGGAGTGAGGTATTGGGGAGATCAGCAAGCATTATTCAGAGGAAGGTTCGGTCCTATTTGTCACGCAGAAGCTTCATCATGCTCCGCCGGTCTGCAATAAATATTCAAGCAGCATGCAGAGGTGCTTTATTTCATTCTTTTTCCTCCTTATTAGTTGGTAGTGCTATTTGTATCGAGAATTGTTCAATTATGTACTAGTTTATTGAAATTATTTATGTTTAATGTAGGACAACTTGCTCGGCAAGTATATGAGAACATGCGGAGGGAGTCTGCTTCTCTGAGGATCCAAACATATTTGCGGATGCATATTGCTAGGAAAGCATATACAGAATTGTATTGTTCTGCTATCTCCATGCAAACAGGTATGCGTGGCATGGTTGCTCGGGATGAATTACGCTTCAGGAGGAGGTCTAGAGCAGCGATTGTAATTCAGGTGAGGTTGTTTTGGGAATTCATTGCTGACTTTTGCAAGTGTTGAAAGTACTGAATATTTCTATTATTAGTTTCTAAGGATTTGCTCAGGATTTTATGCCCTTTCAAGTTGTCTGTGCATGAATTCACAATTCTACTTTTTCCCCTGCACTGCAGAGCCAATGTCGCAAATTCTTGGCCCAGTTGCATTACAAGAAGTTAAAGAAAGCAGCAATTGTGACACAATGTGCATGGAGAGGAAAAGTTGCTCGTAAAGAACTCCGGAAACTTAAGATGGTCAGTTACTGCCTTTTTCATTATATTTCCCCTTAAATCTTGTGAAATGGTTTTGGAACGAGCTTAGGATAGCCCTTCATTTCTTCGGTAGTCTCATCTTTTATTAGATTCATGCACTAAAAGGCCTTGCTCAAACAAAATGGTTTTGCTAGTACAGGATCCCTGGGATTCAATTCTTCTTTTGCTTAGTTTGTGAAATCTCATGTTTCTTGGCTTCTTCTTCCATCTCCCTCCCCCCTTATACTGTAATGCTCCCCACATCTGGTAGTCCAAAGGGGAGATGTTTGGTGCACTTCTTGGGCTGCAACTCAATGAAGCACTTTCAACTTATGGGCCCATGGTACTTTAGGCACTTTGCTTTAGCAAGCATTTGTTTAGAATGAAAATATGCTTTCAGCTCTTCTTAATTATGTAAGATTTGCTTGAATGTGATCACATTGTTCAGTTTGCTAGCAAATTCATTTGATTTCAATCATTTTTATTTGTTTTCTAGTACTTGTGGTCCTTTTTAAGCTGCTATATTTGTGCTTCTCTCTGCTTCTTTTGTATGTAAATTTTGAGTTTAATTTTTTCTTTACTCAACAGGCTGCAAGAGAAACTGGTGCTCTTCAAGCTGCCAAGAATAAATTGGAAAAGCAAGTTGAAGAATTGACATGGAGACTTCAGCTGGAGAAACGCATGAGGGTATATATATGATAATATATCAATGGAGAACTTGTTGCGTAGCAATTGGCAGTGTCTTATTAGAAGTTCGAACTCTTCAATTTTTATGAGCCATCCGCTCTAGTTTATTGATTTTCTTGACCCAAATTTTCTAGTCTATTCAACAGGGCGATATTTTCAATTAGTATTTTTTTATAACATGCTTTTGTTTGGACAAGGTATAGACATTGAATCGTTAAGATAAATAGTTGTCGAATATTCTTCCTACAAGTATTCGTTTTGTTTGTGTCCTTTACTTGTATGGGTGTGTACGGGGGGCATTTCATTGTTGTTGTTGTTTTCATCTGACAAAGATTATGAGAGTTCTTAGAATTATGAGCAAGAGGCACTAATTGTTGAGCATGTATTTTGGTGACAACATATATTTCAAAAGGAGCTGTATGAAAGAAGTTGGCCATTGGGAGCTTTAGTTTTGACAAAAACCTGTTAATACTATGGTGTTTCATGATGAATTTTTCTCGGCCTCTCTATCAAATTTTAATGCCATTTCTGATTTGTAGGCTGACTTGGAAGAAGCTAAAACACAAGAAAATGCGAAACTACAGTCTGCTTTACAAGAAATGCAACTTCAGTTCAAAGAAACGAAGGAAGTACTTGCAAAGGAACGGGAGGCTGCTAAAAAGGTGAAAGAGATTGTCCCTGTCATACAGGAAGTTCCTGTAGTTGATAAAGCATTGCTGGAGAAGCTTACTACAGAAAATGAGAAACTCAAGGTAGGTGGCTGATGGATAGAAGTGTCAATAACATATATTGATATTAGACATCCAAGTATTCCCATGCTTTTGGATATCTTTTTTTGCTTATTGGAATATACATTCTTATGATGAATTTCAGGCTATGGTTTCTTCACTGGAACAGAAGGTTGATGAAACAGAGAAAAAATTTCAAGAGACCAGCAAAATTAGTGAAGAAAGATTGAAGCAAGCTTCAGAGGCTGAGTCAAAGATAGTTGAACTCAAGACTGCTATGCATAGGTAGTTTTCATTTTTGAGGGTTATAGTTTGCCCGGGAGAGGGTGTGTGTGTGTGTTGTGGACAGAGGAGGGGGGTGCGGGGGATGATGGTCTTATTAACTAGCATTTAGAAAATCAGGAATTTGACTGTTCTATATACCTGCTGATGCTTGATATTCATGCTCCATAATCTCCTTTTTAAATTTGTGCTGACTTATTACCAGACTTGAAGAAAAATTTTCTGACATGGAAAATGAGAACCAAATTCTTCGGCAACAAACTTTGCTCCAGACACCTATTAAGAAGACATCAGAACGTCCACCAATACCAGCTCCTCATGTATGCATTTTCTGAAAAATCTTTTAGATCCTCTCTCTGTCTCTGTCTCTCTCTCTCTCATTTGCTAATTTCTTTTTACTGCAGAGTTTAGAAAATGGTCACCATGTGAATGAAGAGATCAGAGCCAATGTAATTATATTTTTTGATCATCAATTTGTATAGTCAGTCCAGTTTCTTTTTAATGATGCTGATTGGATTGCTTACTTTTCAGGAAGCTCAGGGTGCAACACCAGTGAAGGTCTTTGGCACAGAGTCGGATTTGAAGCTTGGGAGATCCTATATTGAACGTCAACATGTATGTGCTTTCAATAATTGGATCTACTTCATCTGTTATTTCTCTTTCTATGGAAAACATGGGCTGTAAAATTCCAACGTTTTCATTCTTATTCTTGCAACAGGAGTGTATTGATGCTCTTATCAACTGTGTTATGAACAATATTGGTTATAGTAATGGGAAGCCTATTGCTGCATTTACCATATATAAATGTCTTCTCCACTGGAAATCATTCGAAGCAGAAAAGACTAGCGTGTTTGATCGTCTCATTCAAATGATAGGTTCTGCAATTGAGGTAACTTGGGTACATCTAAAGTTGTTTCCTAGGAAAAGCACAACTGAAATGGTGCAGTTCCAATCTCTGTTGAACGACAAATGCCTCTAAGAACTCTATTGGTGATTGCAGAATGAAGATGACAATGATCATATGGCTTACTGGTTGTCGAATACATCTACTTTATTGTTTTTGCTGCAAAAGAGTCTGAAGGCAGCTGGTACTAGTGTAACTCCAAATAAGAAGCCATCATCTGCAGCGTCCTTGTTTGGAAGGATGGCAATGGTATTGATTTTTTGATTTATTTAGCTCTACTTTATGACATCTAGTTTTTGCTTGCAGGATGGCAATGGTATTGATTTTCCTTGTTTTCTTTCTCTAATTGCATTGTTCGTCAATTTTTAGGGTTTCCGTTCTTCACCCTCCTCCTCCAACCTTTCTGCTGCTGCTGCATTAGCTGTGGTGCGCCAAGTGGAGGCTAAATACCCAGCCTTGCTTTTCAAGCAACAGCTTGCAGCATATGTGGAGAAAATTTATGGTATCATTCGGGACAACTTAAAGAAGGAATTGTCGTCTTTTCTTCAATTATGCATCCAGGTATTATGCACTTCACTTTGCTGTGTTGTTGGACTGGCTTGTCTCAACCCCAACCACCAGTTACCAGTTTCAGTAAACTTTGGTCCTTCACATCCCAGAACTTTAACCATATTTTATGTTTAATTTTGAGTTTAGGCACCTAGAACATCCAAGGCAGGTGTACTAAGATCTGGGCGGTCCTTCAGTAAAGATTCTCCTTCTAGTCATTGGCAGAGCATAATTGACAGTCTCAACAGTCTCCTCAGCACACTGAAACAAAACTTTGTATGGGCTTTTAGTGTTTTCTCATTTAGTAGCTTTTTAAATGCAAAAAAATTCTTACAGATATTGGTATTACAGGTGCCTCCAGTCCTTGTCCAGAAGATATATACTCAAACTTTCTCATACATCAACGTACAATTGTTCAATAGGTACTAGTTATCTTTATCTTTTGATATTTTCATGTAATGCCAAAAGTTTTAGTTATGTGGAGATTCTATGATATGCAGTCTTCTTTTGCGTCGAGAGTGTTGTACTTTTACCAATGGTGAATATGTGAAAGCTGGACTGGCAGAGCTAGAGCTATGGTGCTGTCAAGCAAAAGAAGAGGTAATTTATGTGCTTTTATCCTGTCAGTTTCATCTTGTTTCATCATTTGTTTTGCTAATTCTGTAAAGGCATATTACAGTTTTTACACTCTGGATTCTCCACGTGCATTAATGTCTTTGATTCTTATGCTTTTCCTTCTTTTGAATGCAGTACGCTGGTTCATCTTGGGATGAACTAAAGCACATCAGACAGGCTGTTGGATTTTTGGTATGCCAATGACATTTTTTATTCAAATAATGGTTATGCGGTGTGTTATTTATTTTATTTTCTTGTCTTATTCATCAGGTTATACACCAGAAATACAGAATCTCATATGATGAAATCACTAATGATCTGTGCCCTGTAAGTCTCTCTTTTGTTTCTATAAGCACATGCATGCCTGTATCTTCTCATAAATTGTGCATGTCTTGGGTAGGAGAGTCTGATAAACTTTATTTGTTCGACTGGTTGTATTTTATCAGAATTAGGTTTATGAGCCTCACATCTCTTTCTCATTATATATGATACTTTCTTCAGATCCTGAGCGTGCAGCAGCTGTACAGAATCTGTACATTATACTGGGACGACAATTATAACACCCGAAGTGTGTCACCTGCTGTAAGTATACAGATTATGTGCTGTAGTGCTTCAAGAATTTGTTTTGCTAGTTGAGTGCTTAGTAACTGTGCCTTTAAATCTGTCAGGTCATTTCTAGCATGAGGATACTTATGACAGAAGACTCCAATGATGCCTCTAGCAGTTCCTTTTTGCTGGATGACAATTCTGGGTTAGGGATTCATCACCTTCATATTCCAAATGAAAAATATAACTAATCATTTCTGTGATTAACATTGTGATGCGAAATAATTATATTTGGTTCATGCAATCCATTCATATCTCAACACTTGATTCTCAAGGAACATGGGACATATGATTGGAAAAATATACTAATTCATAGTTATCAATGCAGCATCCCGTTCTCAGTTGAGGACCTTGCGAATTCACTGCAAGAAAGAGATTTTGCTGATGTTCAACCGGCGGAGGAACTTGCTGGAAATCCAGCCTTCCAATTTTTAAACGAGTGAGGCCAAGGAAAGCTCATCAGAAGTGGGCAGCAATTGATCCCTCTGGTTGGTCATATTTTGGTTGTAAAGTTGAATCATTTTTTTCTCCATATTCTTTTTCTCCATCCTTGCCCACATGTAAAAAGTCTTTTTATTTATTTATATTTTTTAAATTCAAATCTGTAAAATCCATCTTGTTTAGGGGCAAAAAGAAAAGATGGTGGTGTTGGGTTGAGTGTGCATTCTTTAGTTCACCCTAGATTTTTGGTATTTGCCTTGTTCTTTTGCCATAATTGGCAGCAAATTTTTTAGGAAGCGTAGAAAACATGCATAGTATTATCATCTTCTTCTTATTTTGTTTTGTGGTTGAGGCATTTCTCTCTCCACCCAATTCTCATTGTAAAAAGACAATGCATATTATATTATATTAACGTTAGTTATTACATAGTAATGAGAAAATTACGTTTTTATGAGAATGACTTTTTTTTTTGTATTTATTTATTCAGTGTGTTATTTTGGGATTGGTTTAATTTATGAATGCAGTGTTGTATATGTATTTATCTGTAACTCTCTTAAAGGGGAAAAGTGAGGGATGTACCGCATATTTATTTATAAATCGAGTTAATAATTAAAATCCATTTCAAGGATGTACTGCATTTTTATTTATAAATCGAGTTAATAAAAAATCGACATTATGTGAAAAATCCTTTAGAGGGTTATAGAAAGTTTGGAGAGCATTGATAGGATTTTTTTTCTTTTTTTCTCTTTTGATGTTGTTAAGAGATGGCTTTTTTCTGCTGCAATGAGATGGCCAATCTAATTTCAGAAGCATTTCATGAATGAAAAATTTTTAATTTCAAAGTTATATTTGGTATATTTTGAAATGCAGTTAAAACTAATTAAATGCAGACGGTTATTAACAAGTAGAATTAACTTCAGTTGTTGGAAATTATTTTTAGAAAGTAAATTTCATATTCATGGCAGTCTAATTCAGAGCTATGAATTCTTAATCTTTTCTGTCTAAAATGTCAAAAAAGAGAAATTAGATTCAAAATTTATGCATTTTTAATTGAGTGTTGGTTAAAAAATATTAGTTTTAATGCTATTGAAATTCTGAGTATAATTGCTATTGAATTTGTAATTTTCTCTCTTTCTCAAATAATGTTTTTTAATGAATTTTTAAAAATCAAAGTAAGCAAATGGAGTCGATTTGATGTTTTTATTTTAAAGTGACAGATAAAGATTTGAAATTGGGATGATATAGATATATAAATATAATAAATGAATAGTGACAAATATTTGAAAAATCAAATCAAACATTAAAATTAATGAAAAATATTCTTTTGGTAGCCCATGAGGAAATCACATGGATGCCCCAAAACAATCCAGAAAATTCACCTAAGTACACAGCTGACTAATGCCTCACTGCACCTTTCCTAACCACAAAACAAGCCCCTAGTATACTAAGATTAGGGACCATTTTTTCATGAAGGTTTTTGGACCCCTACTGGACCAATTTTTTTTCTTTTTTCCATCAATTTGACCAAGTTCTGGGGCCGGAATTAGATTTTCTTATTTCTCATGAGTCGGCAGGGACAAATTTAGCAGCTTAGCAACTTGAAAACGATATTTATATAATAATCTATTTTATAAATAAAATGTTTTCCGATCAATATTGATTGATTTATATGATTTGATATTTATTTATGTTAAGTAAAACATGGAGTTTGAGCCTCACAGTTAGAGAAATCAATGAAAATTTTTGAAATCTATAAACTTTTGAGCCCAATCTCGATACTTTAAGGATGAAATTATCGAATCAAAATATGAAAAATTTAAGTAACTATTGAAATGAACTTGAGAAATCTATTTAACCTTTAAATACCAATTTTAATGAGCATATCAATTTAATTCGACTAAAAAAATCAGTTAAATAGGAGAAAAGGCCCAATAATTTAATTAAACTTATTTCCATTGTATCATTCAACGCAATGGATGGGATTGAGGTTGGGATTTTGGGAGGCCATGTGAGCTGTGATTCAGTTCACCTGAGAATTGGTCCATAGTCTTCTCCAATTTAGGTCCCCTATCTACTCTCTGAGTAATTTCATTATCATTCTAAAAGGGGGAAAAAAGTAAATAATTTTTAAAAATTTTAATTAAATATTCCTTCAAATAAAAAAAATTCACAATATTTATTAAATTTCTCATTTCGGCATATTACAAAAAAAATATAATACTCTTTGTAAAAGTTTAGAATTTGAATAATTCTTACGTCACAAGCTAAATTTTAAAGTTGAATTAGCTTTAAATCCATTTTTATCGTAGTATTAAAGTCGCTAGTTTTTAATGTTGTGTCACTCATAAATGTCTAATCCTTCAAACTTCGCTCTCAAATTTTAAATATATATTCGGTTCTGAGCATAAGAGAGGGTATGTTAAATAATCCACATTAATTACATACAAAAATATAATACTGCTTATAAATATTTGGATGATTCTCATCTTATAAATTAATTTTTGAAATTGAGTTAGTTGGTAGCTGATTTTGTTTGTAATATTCAAATTGATTTTGCTAGTAACTTCGGTATGAACAATTTATTTTTTTTCCCTTCTTCAAATTTTATTTTTAATTATTTTCATTAAAAATTATTCTCTTAGTACCGGCTGATATTAGTATTAGTTTAATGGGGAGTTAGTGCATGAAGGATCCAAAAATTTCAGTAATATTATTGAGTGTTATACATTAACTAGTTATTAAAAATTTAAGTGTTTTTCTACAATAAATTGAATAGTTATCATTTTATAAGTTTAACTTTTAAAATTAAATAAGTTCCACTTCTAATGAAATTGCTTATGACGTGAAATAATACGAACTATATATATAATTGGTTCTATTGCTGGAGATTTCTGTCATGATAGTGAAATCTTTTGTTTTTTTGTTTTTATAAAGTATAAGTGAAGTATATAAATATATTTGGGTGGAAATAAGTAGATATATATCTATATATATAATCTAATGTGGACTATTCGTCGTGTGAATATTTTTGCTGAAATCTTATCAACTGCTACGGAAGTTTCCTAAAGAATATTAATAATGGGGACCGCTTTATGATCACAACTGCGAGATAAACTAAGTTGATTTTTTAAGAAAAAAGAATTATTTCCTATTTATTTTTAAAAAAATTCAAATTAGTTAATTTTATTAATGTTTTTGTAGTCGATTTCAAGTGTTTTTCTTGATTTTGGATTGTAATTTGGATCTGTTTGAGTCTTTTTTTATTTTAATTTATTGTAAAAATTTATTCAATTTTGACTCCTTATACATAAATTAAAATTTCACATAAGTTTACATTAAAAAAAAAATGAACCACAAGTATTTGTATACCTTTTTCTTAAGGACTAATTTTCTGATCATAGGATAATTTTATATTAAAAAAACCGAGTATAATCTCCATAAAAAAAATCAAAACCTTATTAACAATGGTTTGATATGATCACAAGTACGCGATGAAAAGGTTATGAAACGTCCCAATTTCGATTCCACCTATAAATATATAATCACATTATATGCTTTTTTTTTGCAGTTTTTATTTATTTGGAGGTGATAGAAACCCTAGATAGTCACTTTCATGGCCGCATGCCATGCCAAAAATTTCTTAAACTTGATATTATCTTTTTAAGCTCGAGAGGGAAATTTGTGGCCATGATTAGATTTGTGTGTGTGTGTTTATATTGTTGGAACCAAAGAATTGATGACAATAAAATTTTTATATAAGGAGAAATAAATTTAACACTCACAAGAAAATTACAAGCAAATAAACCTCACAAATAAAAATCTCTCTTTAATAAGCTATTGCAATAGCTTTGCAAAGGAAAAGAAAATTTCAAAATGAAATACACTACTTCACTTCTTATATGTTTTTGAAGACAAAGATTGCCTTGGTATTTATAGGCATATTGATGATGAGAAAGTCAACAAAAATGGCTATGAATTCTTCAATTCACATTCTTGCCCAACTATTCATTTTTCATGCTACTCCAATTCACATTCTTGCTCAACTATTCATTTGGTATGCTACTCCAATTCACATTCAAAGTCCACAATACAAGTTGCTTATATCCCATATTATACAATACAATATTTGTATTATGCATATGCCTTGTATCTTTTATACAATACAATATTATGCGTATACTTGGTATTGCTTATATTCTACAATACAAGTTGTTAAATATCCCATATTAATTACGTTATTATAAAAATAAAATACTTGAACAATTTTTATTTAATAAATTAGCTTTAAAATTTGAATTAAATTCAAATTCATTTTCTTCACATGATATCAAAATTACTCGTCATGCGATATTGGCCATCCGCTGATATCTAATCTTGTAAATTTTATACTTTTGATTTCCTTCATTTGTTTGATCCTAAACGTTAAAAGATACTTCATTTGTTGCAAAATAAATGACGTTTAAGAAAAAAATATTTGTTTCATAATATATAACGTTTTGATATAATCAAGACACATTAATTAATTTTTAACGAATATACCCTTAACTGATTTTGAAAAAAGATAAAATTTTATTAATGAATGCAATTAATATAGTAAGGATAACAAAGTCTTTTAATAGTAAAGTAATTGGATTTTTTTAATTACTGTATATTCTTTTAAAATATCATCTATTTTGAAACAGAGAGAGTATTAAGTATACGACATCGGCTGATTATAAAAAATAAATATTTTTTACTAAAATTTAGACAATTCTTGTCCCTGTAAATTATTATTTTTTGGATTAAATTAAGCTAAAATCCTTTGTTTTCTTCACAATTCATGAATAACTTTTAACTATAACAAAGCGATTATTTAAATAAGCTTCTTTAGTAGATTATTTAATTAAGTTAATTCACATTTTAAATAATGACTTGTTTATCAATAAAAATAAAAATAAAAAAGAAAATGACATAATAACAACCTTTTTCATATAACAAAGAATTGATGTTTATGTAATTCAAAGTAATACTTCTTCTATTCCGAATCAAGTTAAGAGATAATTTTATTTTTTTTTCCATTAAAATTAAAAAAAAAATGATTATAATACTTTAATTTGACAAGTAGAAAAGTAATAAAAAATAAAAATATTTAATAAAGTATATCATGAATAAAAGTAAATATATGAATTTCCTCCAAAATAAAATAAAGAAAGTGTATTTCAAAGTGGTAGGTGGTGGGAATATTTGGCAACATGCTAAATGACAAATAGATAAATGTACTTTGGGCTGGGATACATTTATAAGTGGGCCTATTGAGGGAGGCCCGTGGGAAAATGGAGAAATTGGTTTGGTTTTATAAATAAATAAATAAATACTCTGTTAGCAAAATCAAATCCGCATCAACATCAAAGTCAATTTTCCAAAATCGCATAGTTGGGAAAAAGCCAAAGTTTTGTTAGCCAAACTGTCACTCTCTATTTGAATGAGCTCAAATAAATATAAATAAAAATAATAAAAAAAAAAGAAATATTAACCATTCAGAAACTGACATTTTTCAAAAAAAAAAAAACCTAAAATTATTTAAAGATTTTGATCAGCTTGTATGATTGATATCTGTAGCGACAAATTTGTTTGGCCGACTTGATTGTTTCTTTCTTTTTCGCTCGCAATTGACTGGCATTTCTTGGAGTAGAAAATTTCAATTGATTTTACACTTACTGAAGCCGTCATATTTATTTTACTGTACAATAAAATTAGCTGTAAAAATTATTAGTTTTTTACTTAATAATTTATTATTGGCTTCAATCTCGAATTATTAAACGAAATTTAAAATAGATAAAAAATTTTCTATTGATTTAGAACAAATAAAATTCTTTCTATTTTCTCGAACAGAAGTTGCGTGAGAGATTTTTAACCAAGTAAATATCTTTTTAGCCTAAAATAGAAACATTTTCATGTTTGTGGGTGTGTATATATGTTGAGGTAGGTAGTTTAATTATAGGTAAATGGTCAAAATAGATCATGGCATATGATTGCTTAGTAAATGGCAGAAATGGGTCGATACCAGAAAATATAACACTTAACAAAGAGATGTAAAATAGCTTAATACATTGTTTTGTTGGTGAAAAATAAGAGTAATTATTGATGATAGATGATAGATATAGAATAGTTGCACATGTTTGTTTTTAAATTAATTATTTTTTTTAAGAACTCTCTCTTCGATTTGACTAAATTTCTAACTAAAACTATCTAATTAATTATAAGTCACAAAATTAAATCTCTCTCTCTCTCTCTCTCTCTCTCTCTCTCTCTCTCTCTCTCTCTCTCTCTCTCTCTCTATATATATATATATATATATATATATATATATATCAACTCCTCACTTTAAACGGCTGCTCCATGTGGTCTCATGTGTTTCTACTTTCTGCATATTCTTCCTTTGCATTATAATTAATCCATTAATTAATTAGAACTAATTAGTTAATTATCATTATTATTATGACGTAAACTAAGCATATCTAATGTTAGTCATGTTCTGTTCCTTTTGATAAACCTCAGGTCATGTTCTTGAAGATATTGATTCCCTTATATTAATGTGTGTATATACATATCGGTTATTATAGTTGCAAAGTTAGTTAGTCACCACCAACTTTATTCTATTTTTAGAAGATTTGACGATACAAATTAATAAAAATAGGCATTTGAGATTAAAACGAGCAAGCAATGAGCATAACATAACATGCCTATTTATCAGCCATGTGTGTGAATCATGATACGCATTTTGAATTTTGACTTGATCTTCCTCTTACTTTCTTTGACTCCACTCTTATTAATTTTTATTCTCTAAGGATTATCTCTAAATTAAGCACATTTTAGTTACAAATAACTATCCAAAGCTATATCCAATTTCTATATATATATATATATATATATATATATATATATATATATATATATATATATTACAGTACAATGGTATATATTTGAAGTAGAATTTTCCTATCTAAAATGGAGCCATATTTTCTAAAAATGAGAATTACTTGTAATTCAAACGGTTGAAAATTTAGCTATTTTTTCAATTAATTAGAGTTACATTTCACTTGGATAAATTTATATATCCGCATATAAAATTAAATATTTAAATTTTTATCAATAGGATTCTCCATCGTCTTATTATTATAATGGATAAATTATTAATTTTGGAAACCTATAATTTTTTTTTTCTAGAAGAAAAAAGTTAGAAGAATAATTGGTATGATTGAGTTGGGAGAGTGGTTAGTGCAAACTCTATAAAAGCAATTTATTAATTAGATAGTCAGAAAAATTAAGGATGAATCTAGATTAATTAGTTGAAACATGATTTGCACCACAGAAGCAACATGTGGTTGACTTTGCCTTGTCGAAATATATAATAATTAAATAAATATACCACTTACATAAATCTGAGTTTATAATTTTTTTTACACATATATATGGCACAATTAAACTTCTCTATTTTTTTGTAGGAACAATTAAACTTCTAATAGAGGCAAAATGAAACATTAAGTAACCTAATTTTTGAATTTCAAGGGAATTATGTAAATGGGAGAATACCCATTTAATTAATTAAGATGGGTAATCACATGGTTTCATGGTCCCAAAACACGTAGACAACATAAATTAAATGTTGATTATGGACGGTTAATTGAGATAATTTTAGTCTTTCATTAATTAATTAATTTTGTATACATGCAATGCCATGTGGAATTGTGCATAAAACACATTTTACGTAAACGAGTAATTTTTTTTTAATTAGTACTCCATCCGTTTTTTTTATCAGTCACTTTTATTATTTTCACTAGAATTAAGAAATAATAAATAGATTTAAATTTAGTATTAAATAACGTGATTAAAACTAAATTATCAAATCTAATTGGTTCTGACTTTATTGGAAAAAAAAAATAAATTGGAAAAATAAAATAAATTACATTTAAAGTCTAAAAGTGACAGATAAATAGAATTTGAATTTTACTAAAAAATGATAAATAAAAAAAACGGAGGGAGTATCATATTGGAAACACTAATTAATATCTCGTAACATTTTCTTCTAGTAATTCTCATATTTAGATTTTCAAGAGAAATATAATTTAGAAAATTCATTTTGTGTGCGTGACTTCCAAGTTTGGAAGGGATCAAAACTCATGAAATAGTAGCTTTATTGCTACGGCCATGGAATGTGCAATGAACCTATTTATTATTATTATTTTAAAAAAAAAACTTTAATTTTTGTTGGCCTTTCACGGGAACCTTGAGCCTCTAATTTTCCTTCACCAGCATAATTTTTAGTTGCATTATTTCCAAGATTTTTTTTTTTCATATTTCTACATGTGTATATTAAATAATTTCTTATTACAAAAGATAATTTAACTGGTGAAGGTTTAATTTTATGTATTATAAAGCTAACAGCTTATGTTTTTAATACTCTTTTCGTACCATAAATTTTATCGACTTTTTTCACATGTATTAAAAAATTATAATTGTATTCTCTATTTAAGTCATATTAATGGGATTAATGAGAATTCCTTCCCTTAATAGTTACTTCCATTTGGTATAATTATTGTTATTATCCAATTCGAGCCGGTTTGACCCACTTGACAAATTAATTAATTTGTTTACTCCTATTTAATTGAAAAAAATATCTCCAAAAAAATCACTTGACAAATTAATTAATAAAGTACAGTAATTAATATAGTGCGAAATGGTTTATATTGGGAAACTATATAAAGCTAAAGCTCAAGGGTAGTATTTTGTTGGTGACCTACTATATACCAAATATGCACATGGTAGCCATATCATATATATTGAAAAGACTATAAAAAAATAAAAAGAAAAATCCAATAATTTTGACGTTTAATTATTAATTAGCCATCTTAAGCTATATAAAATTTTTGGCGTCAAACAAGTTATGGTCATATTATTGAACTTATTAACGTTATATTATGTAAAGCTTTCCAACAGTGATTAGTCAAATGATGCAGTGCATTCAGAAAAGCTAATCAGGATTAAGCAACTAATTACCAGAATGTGGGAGAGGAATTAACATTAATTGTTGACCTAGCAACTGTAATTAACAATAAGAAAAAAAAAACCCCAATTCAAGAAATAAATAAATTAATGAGATTAGCACATTTTCATCCCCTAATTGTAATTTGAAATTAAAACCCACCTGATCTCTGTATTCGCTACTTCGAAGACTAAAATGGCTTCAATTCTGCGCATATTCTGCTTCGTATATCAATGGAAGGGGGCGGCACCTAGTTTTAAGAGAAGGGAATTTAATATATATGTACATATATTTATTTATTTAGAAAATTAATATATAAAATGCTCTCTCTCTCTCTATATATATATGAAGTATATTTTATATATAAAGCTGCCACATGCAAGCCTGTGGTTGCGCCAGATGCAATGATTCTAGCAGGAGTTAGGATTACTAATCACTAATTAATTAATTAAGGGAGAGATGAGATGTAATAACAACCATTGAAACTGTTTTACCGACCTCATCAACAGAATACAAAGGAAGAATTAATGATGAGGTCACCCACATTCCCAACCCTATTATTTATTTAATTTTTTTCTATATACATATATCCTCTCATTATTCATTATTCTAAGTTTATTATTTCAATTAATTTGAATTATCTCGAAATGCACCATAAAAGTATTCAGTATATTATGTATTCGAATAGAGACTTTCAATTAAGAAAGAAATGAATCTCTACATTCTTCCATATAATATAATCCTAAGCAAAATTATTTAATACAACTCAGACCATAAATTCATTTTTTTTTATGCTGTAGTATCATACTATGATTAGGAAATTAGTTGCTGTTCCAGTAATTATAGTTTGACAATTTTTTCAATTAATCAAATATGTTTTTTATAAAATTCGTACCGAAAATGTAATTATAAAAAATATATAATATGATTATTGTGGTGTATAATTTGATATCAAATTAATTTTTTTTTCTCCCAAAACTGGACTCCAAATTTTCTCAAGTCCTTTTGGGTCAAATAAGGTGGTTGAGACTTAGGGGTTGGATAGATATTTAAATTGGAAATTTGGAATTATTATGATTTTTTTTTAAAGTATCACTGATTGGTTAATGTGTATCTACCATCTTAGTGTGTACCATTATTAATTAATAATTCTTTTTATCAGATGATGGCAATATCTTTTTTTCCCTAATGCTCACAAAATTATATATATATATATATATCTTTTTCGACGGGGTGAGGTCTGAATTTTATCAATTGAAAAAATTATTAAACTCTAAAGTGTAATTTCCAATTTTATTAAAATTCGAAAATTTAGAAATATAGTAAAAGTACATTAAATGAAAATCAAATTGTATTTGTTGTTGTTAGTTAGTAATGAGGTATATACGAAAAAAACAGGTAATTTATCCCATATCAAAAAATTACTAGAAAAGATAAATGTTTATACACACTTATTGTGCTTTCTTGAATTAAAGTGAGTGAAGAAAAATTTGAATATGGACCACCCATGAATATTTAGTCATGCATGTTCTATGATTCAGTTTTGTCACATATAATCGATTTTGGCTGTATTAGTTTGTAAGTTAAGAATTATTCAAACATTTAAAATGTTATATTTTTATAATTAGCCGATGTGAAATATTTAATGATAGTTAAAAGTATAAGATATTTCTTATAATCTATTGGACAATTCTAATCTCAGAAAATTAGCTTTTAGCTGATAGGTTTATATACAATTTTCCAACCAAGACATATATATATATATATAACAATCTTAAATTTGTATTAAAACAAGGATTGGCAGATAAAATTACGATATTATCGATCTAAGATGAACCGATTCCAATTCAATTGAGATTTTTGGTTCATTTATGTTATAATATCTTCCAACCAAACACCTATTTTTTCTTGAAATCACTGCAAACCTAATTAACAAAACTGATCATATATATGATGAATTAGAGATTTTTGGCAAGATGAGAGGCACATTGGTGGCATAATTTACAACCAAAAATGCCCTAATTTTTATATATTTAACAAATTAGGAAATTAATTAGGTAAGGATTCAACATACAGCTATAAAACATCCCAGCCTAGAGTTAGTCACATATCAGAATATATGAGATTCCTAATTTCCTATACAACAAAATATATTTGGAGTCTAGCTAATATATATTCATGAATTATGATTCAAATAATCAAATAAAAATCAAAACGCATTTCTCTAATGACCAAAACGTCATTCACAAGATTTTTAAGAGAATTAATATTTATATATATTATTATTATTATGATAAATCTTGTCTTTGACAAGAATCTTTTATGTATGTATGTATATATATATATATATATATATATATATATATATATATAACAAATAAAAAATATTATTATTTTTTTATTTGGTGCCAATCATATTGACTAAGATTTTATGGTCTCATATCAGAACAAAAATCTAACACATGCAGAGTAATATTCCAACAAATTTTTTTAATTAGTAATTTTTTTTTATTTTAATTTCTTGCATTTAAGTGGCAAGAGTCACATGAGATAAACAAGAGCTAATTAAGTTTAATTTGAATACAAAAATATACTAAATCTTTCTAAGGTTCTAATGTGCCTTTTATTCCATAAAAAAAAAAGATAAAAATAAATTTCCATAGTTGCATTTAGATTTGCCAAGATTTTCTGTGTTCTTTTATAGGTTTTCTTTTATTCCTCTCATTTTGTAATTGCTGCCATGTGATCCCAATTTCACCCTGAATTATTTTTATTTCAAAAAAAAAAAAAAAGGAAATGGACCGACTTTTGACTCTTTTTCTTTGTTTCATATGGGAATTGACTATTATTAATAGGTTATAGTTTAATTAAGATAGGATCAAACTTAATTAATTTCCATATAGTGTATATGTATATATTAAGATAGGATCAAGATTTTCGCTATAAAGATATCGGTATACATTTGTGTTCTCGCAAAAACAATTTGACCATTTAATTTTTATGACAATATATTATCATTAAATAAACATATTTCTTCTATTGAGAAAATTGCGTTATATTTGTTCGCACACTTCATATTTAATAAATTTTTTTGTGAAAAAAAAAGTGTTTCTTGACCAAAATAGTAAGTCTATTTCAATAAAATAAACAGCGAATGTTCGAATATAATCCCTTAACCGGATCACGTTTATTCTAAATAAATAAATAAATAGATAATAAAATAAATCTTAAACTCATTTCTTAAAACTATAGTTATAAATAGGGATGGCAGTAGGGATGGCAGTGTCTGTAATTTGTTTTGGTACACATTTCTATTTTATTTTAATAGAGTAGTGAATAAAATTTCACTATCCATGATTATAGGTTAATTTTACTCGCGGTTATTTGACTATTCCACTTTTAACCAAAAAAATATTTCAAAAACATTTATGAATTTTTTAAATAAATAAATAAATAAATATATATATATATATATTTTTTTTTTCTTTAAAAAATTTATTTTGTAACTTTTTTTTTTGTTAAAAGTATAATGGTTCAATGAACATAGGTGAAATTAATTAATATATGATCATTTAAAATTTAAATTTAGACTTTTGAATAGGGATGAGCAAAAAAAACCGAAAATATGATTAACTGCAAAATCGATCCGAAATTGAACCAATTTTTACGGTTAATCGATCTAATGGACTCGATTGCGATCAATGTTTTCCGAAGCGGCTCGAAGATTGGCTCGGTCTACCAATTGAGTCAAGAGTCAATTGGTTGGACCGAATTGATTCGGATTTTTTACTTTTTATTAAATATAATTATTTATAAAAAAATAAAAATATAATATGTCAAAATACATTGAAAAATTTATTAATTAATAAATATCAAAGTAAAAATATTAAGACCAATAAAGTTAGTTGTGTTTCTAAAATTATTTGTATGCTACTTATATACCAATTGCAACATGGTGATGCTTAATTAGTCAACATTAATTGTCTTTGGATAGTGCTTATTAATGTCTAATTGCAGCTCCATTAACATGCAATTTAAGCAATCAAAGCTTAATTCACTTTTTTTTTATCAACTTTTTAATCCTTAAAAACTAATTATATGTTCAAAGATTCCTATCGTTTCAAAATTTTCAATCATAATTATCAGTTCATTAGTTATAATTATTATAAAAGGATTTTTTCGATTTATATGTAATATAATTACCAATTCATTAGTTGTAATTATTATGAAAGGATTTTTTCGATCTATATGTAATAAACTCTTATATATACAAAATAATAATTAAAAAAATTATGTATTGTTAGGATCAAACATAAAAATTTTTTGTGGTGATTCAATTTTGCATTCAGATATGTATTATAGACACTGTCTTTGTATATTTTGCATATATATAATAATTTGTTATAGATTTAGTTAAAAGAACACATTATAAGATCTTTAAATTTTATGTTTTTTATTATATCACTGTATTTTTTGGAAATTTAAGGATTGATTTCTTAAAATGCAAAATTTTTTGGTTGAACCGAAATTCGGTCCGAGTCACTGAGTTTTGGTTCAATTCGATTTTTTTCGAGTCAACTCGAATTTTTACACTTTGCGATTTTCATGTTGAATCGACTCGGATTGCTTGCCGAGTTATGGTCCGACCGGTCCGAGTTTAATAACCATGGTTACGATACTTAATTTTTATATTTTTACATTTTTTGTTAATGGTTACGGTTTAGATTTTTAGTTACCGGTTAACCGGTTCATATATATATATATATATATATATATATATATATATATATATATATATATATATATATATATATATATATATATATATATATCTTCAATTTTTTTCTATTTTCTCTAAAATTTATATAAAATCATACTTTAAAATATATTTTATTTTTATACCTTAATTTTTTATATTTTTCTGTAAAATTTATATAACACTTTAAACTAAATTTATACTATGTCATTCTTTTTAATTATATAGTAATATTTATATATAATATCTAATTAACTTTTATATATATGTTTTTTTAATCATATTTTGGTGTTCAAATTTTACTTAATAGCATTTAATTATATTTTCTTATATTTTAGATTTTATGTTGTAACATTTAATATTATCCGAAATTTTATTTAATTTAGAATCAAGCATATTAATTTCCAACAAATATCAAATCTCTTTTATAATATTAGCTATTAATTTATAGAACATTAATTTTGGCTAGTAAATTATGTTTGTTTCGTAATTTTGATATTGAATTACTTTGCATATTTAAAGTTGAATTGAATTTTGTCTAATTTCTTTTTTTTTTTATAATTTTATGTTATAAATTTTAATGGTTAACCGAAAAATATTGGTTAATCAAAAAATCGAAACCGATGAACTGGTTAACCGAATGTAATGGATTGGTTAATGGTTAGTAATTTTAAAAAACCGATATTAATGGATTGGTTAATTTTTTTATTTATAGACAGGTTAACCGGTCCATACTCACCCTTACTTTTGAATACCAATTATCCGAATTCAATTCAAAATTATTGATATATATTTTTATTTTAAGTCCAAAAACTGTCATTTTTTTTACCATATACTCACATCAATATTTATATACTTCTACTTTTGCAGTTTTTTATTCGAATGTGGAACCATCTACGTTATGTGTTATTGAGAATGATATCACTTGTTGATGGATCATGCACTTTTTTCGCTGGAAGATATTTGAGATTAGAAATTTATGGGCAGTTTTTAGTTATTTTTAAATGAATATTAATATTTATTATGATATTTAAATTTAGTTTGATTCATCTTAATGTTTATGAATGCAATTTTATATTTTTAATGATTTGCATTGAATTTTTTTAAGAGAAATATTTATAAAAAAAGGTACTTAAAAAGAATATAGAATAATATATGAATATCAATAATCTATTTTGGAACAAATATATTATGATATTAATTTTAAATGATTACAAATAAAATTTAAATATTTTAACAGTTAAATGGATCTATAAATGAATTTGGTAATTTTGGCAGATATTCTATCTATATATTGTCTACCCTCCTTGTAAATTCAACCTTTAATGTGGATAGTTATCGGTGACGAAATTAGAATTTATAATTAAGCGGAGTAAAAATATAAATTATGATTAAGCTTAAAAAATAAATTAAGTAGAAGGGGTCAAAACAAAATTTTAAGAGGGTAAAAATGTCTATATATATATAAATTCAACAAATAAGGGGAGCAATTGACCCCTTCCCAACCATGTGGCTGCGCCACTGATAGTTGTTAAAACATTTTGAACAGTAATAATAATATTTGTGTGAGTGGAGATGCATTTACCTTTAAAAATATATATATATATATATATATATATATATATATATATATATATATATATATATATATATATATATATATATATATATATATATATATATATATAATGATTGAGCAGCTAATAATTGTATTATTTAATAGCTAAACAAGAATGAGGGAATTAGATATTTGAGTAGGTATTATAAATGACAAGAGAGAGAGAGAGAGGAGCAGGAGGCTGAAAAGGTTAATGAGAATATGTATGTATATATATTGCAATCTTATGGGGCCTTCATAATCATGAATTGCAACCTAACTCTCCCCTAAAGTTTAATAAATATATTTTCTTTTCACCTAATTAAGAATGTACATAGTTTCCATGTGACTTCAACTGGGGCTGACCAAAGAATTGTATGGACTTGAAGAGACTAATAACAACTTTATTAAATTTTTAATTAACCTAATTAACGAATCCTTGCTGCTACATTTTAATTACCTTCTGTAAATCCTCTCTGCTCTCTCATCTTAATTAGTGAAATTTACTTTGCAGTTGGTAAAGGAGTTAGTTAGTTAAATAGTTAGGCAAATTTCTTTCCTCTGTCTCCTCGTACGTAGATTTTGTTTGACAATGAACTCAGCATCTAAAAATGACTTTAGAAAACTTTTCCAATCATTTCCTTCAATTACCTCTAATTATTTCACCAAATGTCTGCCGTTTTCATAATCGGAATTATAAAAATAAAACAACCAAATTGTCTGGATAATACAAATGAATGATTTATATAAGATTTCACGGGTTTAACAGGAGAGAATTTCCGGTAACACAGCTGCAAATATATAAAGACCCGCCACCCAAAATTTCCATTATTCTTTTTATATATTTGGAGGTGGGGTAATTAATGTATTACGTATGTAGTAGTAGTAATAATAATAATATGCCAATAATGTATTGTTATAAAATAATATTAAAAAAATATTATTTAAAATGAAAAAATTATTAGCTTAATTCATAAATTTGAATTTAACATATGTACTCAAAATTTCAATATATTAAAGAAATAAAAAATAATTAAATGCATATAGAGCCATTTTAGGTGCTCTACCATTTTTTCTAAAATTAATTGGTGCTAAAAAAGATACTATTAATATTGCTAAAGGTTAAAAAAAATCGATAATGATGGATTCTCTCTCGGGTATTGAGCGGCCTGCCCCTCCTGATGCTGACAGGGCAACCAAGAAAGTCAAACGAAGAGCAAACGCCTCATGTGAGTCTGGCTTTAAGGATAGCCTCATGAATGGGGCCTTCATGGAATCTTCGATGGAGGATGTTTTCGACACCATGGAGATTAATCTGGATGAGGGAGATGTTAACATTGATAGGACAAGCTCTATCCCGATAGTGCAATTTTCTGATGGTCTCAAGGAGAAACTATCGACTACGCTTAGTAAAGCAGTAGTGGTGAGTCTATTAGGCAGGAAAATAGGATATAAGGCATTGAGTGCTAGGCTTCACACCATGTGGAATCTTTCGGATGCCAAAATTCTTGATATAGGTAGAGGATTCTACCTGGTGCGTCTCTCTAATGATAGGGATTATAAAAGAGCTCTTTATGAAGGTCCCTGGGTAGTTAATGGAACATATCTCTTGGTACAAAAGTGGAGCTCTAGGTTCAAAGTTTTAGATGGCAAAGTAGAACAAACTACGGTTTGGATTCGTCTCCCGGAATTACCTTTGCAATATTATGCGTGTAATGTTTTGACATCCATTACTGAAGCTATTGGGCCAGTGATTAAGCTTGATTACAATACTAGTAAGCTACACAGAGGCAAATTTGCGAGAGTGGCTATCTCTATTGACTTGAGCCAACCACTAGTTTCTATGATCCAAATAGATGGGAAAATCCAGAGAGTAGAATATGCAAACTTGCCAGACATTTGTTTTTCTTGCAAAAGAATTGGGCACTTTGATACTCATTGCCCACACAGGAAAAGTGAAGAGAGGAATAAAGAAAATCAAAACGATGATGTAGAGAACTCTACTTCAGAGAACACAGAGTAATTTTGGTGCTTGGATGGTGGTGGAGAGACGGAAAAGGAATGTCAAGAATAACGCTGTTAATTCAGGTAAGACTGTAATGACTATACTAGATAATCCTAATTACTGTTATTGATTACATTTATCTATACCACTATTCTCGTCAATTCATTATGAATTATCAATTATCTATGCATATATGGGCATACACACATAACCATACTATATTATTCATGTCATATTGAGAGCCATACTTTATGATACTAGAGGATGTTAAATACATACAGTTAATAATTACATGCCTTTACATATAAATTTATCTTTAACTACCAAAAAGACACAAAATAAATTACATACTTCAGTTCACTTTTCCTAAAATGACGCTAGCTGAGAAGATTGTGGACCTTGTCCTTGACCAAACTTCCTACCTTGTGGACCTACACGGATGAACACCCGTGCTAAGCTATAAAGCTTAGTGGGGAACAACTAGTATATGCACATAAACATTATTCACAAGCATGCGATTGTAGTGTATATGCACAACATATTAGAAGATTGATTAAATCAATGGATCATTTAACATAAATCATCAACTGTATACATATTCCATTTATCTTATTCATTTGCCTACTCAATTTCCTGTGGGAGTGGATAACGGGTACTGTGGATACCAAAGGTATCAAATCTGTGAATACCCGAAGGTATTAAATCTGTGGACCCATTGGGTCAAAACTATGGTCTCATATAGAGACAACTGTGGACTCATGAGAGTCAGACTATAGCAGCTGCAACTATAACCCTATAGGCATGCCTATCTATCCACTACCAAGTCTTTAAGTGCAGGCCTAATTCGATTACTTTTCATATTATGTGACATTGCATCAACAGATACCATTATAGCATTAATAAATGCAAGAAAACTTTACTATCATTTATTACTATTCTTTATTGTCAAACTAATCATTTATTTGTATTACAAGGGAATAACGCCTGCATAAACTCATTTAAGGTAATAAAACATACCTTTTTGTTATTAGCGAATCTGGTAATTAAAGAGATGCCTTACTGTAAACTTGTAATTCAGGATGATTTGTAAGCTTAGAAGGGTTTAGGCAAATTTTAAATCCCAATTGAAGTCGTAAAAATACAAACATTAAAATAGAACATAAAGGCATATTGTCGCACTCGCGACGAATGTCGTGGCTGCGGCGATAATCGCGCTCGCGACAGAGAACAATGGCCTTGAACCACTCTTTAATGTCGCGCTCGCGACAGAAGGCAATGGCCTAAATAAGCATTTCTTGATGTCCCGCTCGCGGCATAAGTCGCGCTCTCGACACAAGGCTTCCGTTTGATGTCGCGCTGGCGACATAAACGACGGGGCAACCGCCTTATAGTGATTATTGTTCAAAAATCCTGTAAATTAATTTAAAAACTCAGATTGCATCTCAATTTCGACATACCAAACGGATTTTTCAGAAAACATTATCTTCTACAAAAGTTTTAGGTTTACATTTCTAGTTTTCAAAACACTAAAAATCTCCTCAATAGGACCTGTAAATCTTTAGATATTTAAGAAAAACCACAGACTGTTCATAAGTATACATTCATAACCACAGTCAGAATTCAATTTCTATTTTCACTATCATGCAGTGAAAATCAAATTTCGATCTCTTCTAACAAAATCAAGGTTTACAAGTCTAGTTTCCATACCAATTGGAATTTCATCATTTGAACAACTATAGCTCAAGATATGAGCAAAAACACACAGATTAGTCAAATGATCTTTAAGATAGATTTTATTCTTTTAACCACCTCATGCAAATTATCAACTCTAATCAACTTTCAAGCTTATAATCATCCACAAAACCCATGAGAGAGACACTCAAGACCTCTCTCATGACAAAATACAAATCTTTACACACATGAAAACTCTAAGTTCCCATACCTTATTTGAGCTTTCTCTTCTTCAACCTTGAAGAGTTTCTTTCCCCTTTCCTTTGCTTGCTTCTCCTTCTATAAACATAGGACACTTCTATGAAAACCAACAAGCTAAGCTATGAATCATACATATCAAAGAATAATAGAATTACCTTAAACTCCAAAAACCAATTAAATCTTTCCTTTTTCTCCTTTACCCCAAATTCAAGGAAATCTAGAGAGAGAAAGAAAGAATGAGAGAGAGAGAGAGAGAGGAGTTAAGAGGAGATGAAAATGGAGGGTGAAGACCAAGAGGTTGGCCGGCCACTATACCCTCAAAATATCTCTCTCTCCTCTTCTTTCATTGGGCCAAATGTCTCTCACAACAAATCTTTGCAAATGAGTCCCTCAACTTCTTTTTTTTCTATTCTTACCCCAATTCTTTTACTTTAGTTTTTCAATTAGGTCCTTCCACATGAAATTAAACTTATTTAACCATGAATAATAATAATTAATTAATTAATGAAAATTCTTCTAGGGTACATGGAGGGGTATTACAAAGACTTCCGAGAATAATTGCTATGGATCTAGATTCGCAATCTTAGAAGAAGATCACGGCAAAAAAATGGGCGAATTCCATACTGATAAAGAGAATCTGCCAACCCAAGCTAATATCGTGATGGATAATTTCAATAGAGACAAAAGCGGGACCGTTGAGACACGTGGGGCTAGAAGTGTGCTGTCACATGGTAGAGGGGGGATAACTAAAAACAAATCCTCATGTGCTCAACTAAATAAGTCAAAAGAGGTTACAGTTATGAAAAACAAAGCAGTTCTGGGAGATTACTTTGCATTCAAGAGCAAACTCCAACAAGATAACAATATGGTCTCACTCCCAACGACGTTAAACACAAATCAGCACTCTATGATGGGTAAAATGCGAGCCGAAATATCCTCTTCTAGGATCTCGCCCTTAACGAGTGAAATGGAGAATGCGCTCATTGTGGCTCACCCTCTGGGGCAATTTGAGAGCAGGCCACTAGATTCAGATTCCTTTGCTACTACAGGTATGGATTTCATGACTCTAGACCAATCTAATCTCGGGAAAGTATGTATTGCTATAGATGGGGGATCTGATGCTTTGAATGAAGAGGATGGGCCTCTTGACCCATACTTGCGTGAAGATTGAGCTTTGCTCTCTGTTCTTCTCTGCTTTATAATGACCATTTTAACCTGAAACTATCAGAGTACTAAGAGCCCCCATTTGATGAGAACTCTTAGATGTTTCATTCAAAATCACAAACCAATGATGATTGTTTTGCTGGAACCCCAAATTAGTGGACCTTTTGCAGGCAAATGCATCTCTAAAATTGGGTTCCCACGTTCCCATAAATTGGAAACAACGAGGTTTAGTGGAGAGATTTGGATCATTTGGAAGGAAAAGTGGTGTGTGGAGGTCTTGCTTAATGACATGCGGTTCATTCATTTGCATATTAACTCCAGTAAGAACTATATATTCTTTTTCACTGCTATCTATGGCCACCATGTGGCTTCTTTGCGTAACAGACTTTGGCCTTAATTGTAGAGTATTAACCAGCACATGGTAGATTCCTGGCTTCTCATGGGGGACTTTAATGCATTTTTGTATTCTAAGGAGAGACAAGGTGGCTCCACCTGTAACACCCCATACCCGGTTTGATAAACAAACCAAATACGGATGTCAAAAAATCGGGAAATTTTGGCGACGGTCCGACGAGCTTAGGTATAGACAGAACGATGAAAAAAAATAGAATAAGAAATGAGAAATTGATAATTTAAGCATTAATTATCTTGGTTTAGTGATATTCAGAGCAAAGATCGATTTGTGACATCCGTATTCGGTTTGTGTACCAGACCGGGTATGGGGTGTTACACTACCAATAGGATTGGAGTTTGTAAGACATTTTTGGACTGATTTACTTCTTCCAGTCTGGTAGATATGGGTTACAAAGGGCCTAAGTTCACTTGAAAAAGGGGGAATCTTCAAGAGAGGCTTGATCGGGGTATTTGTAATGCAGCTTGGCAATGCCGTTATCCTGAAGCTTCCATTTTTCATCTGGCCAGAATAGCTTCAGATCATAGACCCCTTCTGCTGAAGCTCAATTCTTCCTAGCCACAGACAGGAACAAGACATTTTAGATTCCTCCAAGCATGGCTTTCTCATCTAGGTTTCCAAGATTTTGTCCAGAAAAATTGGAGAATGGAAGGCAGCCTTAGGGACTCGGTATCTCAGTTTGCTGACAAGTTGCAGCAGTAACCATTTTGTATTTGGCAATATCTTTCATAAGAAAAAAGAGCTCTTGGCACGCATTGCTGGCATCCAAAAGTCTCTGGCCCACAGACATTTTGTTTTCCTTGAGAATCTAGAAGAGGAACTTAAGCTGGAGCTCGAGCAGACCCTCCTTCATGAAGAACTTCTCTGGTTTCAAAAGTCTGGGAGTGACTGGATCTTGTGGGAAGATAAGAATACTACTTTCTTCCATCAGAAAGTCATCCGAAGAAGGTGAAAGAACAAAATCGAATACTTGCAAGATAATGATGGGAAATGGCAAGATGACCCTGGCCTCCTTCGCTACATGGCAATAAGTTTCTTCTCTAATTTATACATGGATGATTGTTGTAACACCTATACCATATAGATTTAACATTCCAGTGCAAAAAGCCGGGATTTTTTTCTAAACCGCTTAATCTTTTGTTTCTAGTCTTAGTCCATTTATATAACTTTTAAGTTACGTTGCCGTAGATATATAACTGTCCAAGGTTACTATTTATTTTATAAAAATTCGACAATATGACGGCTATAAATCTAACTAGTTCCCTGAAATGTAGACAATTTTTACAGCCTCTCAGAGGCACAACAATTCAATAATAACAATATTTACATATCGTTCATTACTCATTTGTACCAACCGACTATACCCATCATCCATATAAGATTTACATATATACATAAAAGGTACTAAACATGCTAAATCCTTTACTTAAATTAATTATTATATACATATACATGCCACTCAAAAATTCATCTTTAATCCTCAATTCTTTCTCTTCCTGTGTACTAGTGCTCCTTTCTCTTCAGTACCTGCACATAGTAAATCCTACGTGCCGAGCATTAAATATGCTCAGTGGTAACTAACAATCATAATATTTTCTTTTAATATAGTTGTTCTAATTATGTAACAATTAGTTTAATAAACTTTCAATATAATTACAATTTTGCAATTATTGTTCATTTACACTTTTAAAAACGTTTTTATTCTATTATTAGCAATCATTTTCAACCAACACCAAAACTTTAAATAATTCTTCAATTTAGTCCTTATTTACTTAACTTTTTTACAAATTTGTCCTTTTACCTAATATTTACAAAATTGCAATTATTCTCATTTATTTTCATTTTTAACCTATAACTTTACATACAATTTACCAATCACTCCCTACTTTAACGTTTTCATGCAAAATTATACTTTTAGTCCGTCTGTCATATAAAACTTCATTTTTACACAGTTGGAATATTAAATTATCATTTTACCCTTTATGGTATTTTCTTAATTATTTTTATTCATTAAATACAAGTTTTGATAAAATTATCGTTTTTTCCTATACTTTTTATTTCCTTTCAATTAGGCCATTTTTCATCTTACACTTCATTTTTATCTTTCTTTTCACTCTTTTAATTTATTTTTTTACATAGTGCCCCTAGTACAATCCCTACAGAAATTCTCAGACCGGATATACGGGACGTGGACCCCATAGGGCCATAAACAGACTGAGAAATGATCCCGAAAGATCATTTTTCGCAGAACAAATACCAGATTAGACAGATACAAATACTATAGAGATCAAAGATCTTACCATAGCAAAGCAAGTCGTCATGACTTGTACTGCGGTACAGATATTCCTATGGCCAGCCAATTATATTCTGAACTAGATTTTACTGCTAGACTATTTCTAAGGGCATAATTTCATTAAATTATAAATTATTATCGGAATTTTTCTCACTTTTTATTACTTTTTCATTTAATTTATTTGTCAGTCAATTTTTTTAGTCCTTTTTACACAATCTGTGAATTATTTCACCATTTTTTTCATCCAATTATGAATTAACTCACAATAATTCAATATTTTTACTTCCTACATAACCAAAATTTCATCTTGAAATATTCAAATAATTTCTATAAAATTCTATAAAAAATCATAGGCACATATTTCACTTGTTTCATACATTATTTCCCAAAAGTTCTTTATTTTCTCAAGTTACATAATCCATTAATTATTCCAAAAATATTCAAATAATTTCCATAAATTCTATAAAAATTTATGGACATGTTATTTCATCGCTATTATCATTTTAAGACTTAATTTTATTAAAATACATGATTTAAACACTATTTCTCTTTAGGGTACAATTCGGTCAAGCTAAGAAGTCCACCTTACACTTGCTTTTAAATTCATTTAAGCTTCCTAATAAGCTTATTTAAGGTCTAATTCCATTATCCTATCATCAATTTCAATTATACATATTTTTATTAAATTTTCCTAAGTTACATAAAGGAAAAATCATTCAAATCAAAGGAAAATATTATGATTTATTAGCCACTAACCTCAAGAGCTTGTTTTCACTCCTTAAACTTTTCTTTCTTTGCTTTAGATCCTTAGGATATCACGTTTCTCCTTAGAATCCTAAGGTGGCAAAAAATACAATGATGAAAATCTATTAATTTCTTGCTTCATTTTTCCAACTTAACTATAAAATCTTACTCTACAACCTTCAATCTACCCATACAAACCCTTAAATTAAATTAAAAACCTTAAAATCACTTACCTCAATTTTGATACATAACCTTCCTCCTTTTGGTTTTCCTTCAATTATTTCATTATAATCACCTCAAATGAAGATTAGAGGCTGCCATAAACCACTAGAAAAGCTGAATTTTACTTAAAGGACTTGAATTCAGGAAGAAACTTAGAGAAAAGATGAAAAAATTAAGAAAAATAGAATTCTTTCACTTGGCAAAGAAGAAGAAACGTGAGAGAGGGAGAGGTTGGATGAATTTGTTGGAACATCAAATTTTTATGCCTTTTATAAGGCTCTTAATGGGCTAAGCTTGGTCCATCCCAATTGGCACAATCTATTTCAAGCCTAATTTCATTATTTAGGCCAATTATGCTTTTCAAAATCATTTCTCTCACTTTCAAAACTCAATTTCACTCAAAATTAATTTCATAATTCTTAAAATAATATATTAAGCCCTCATGAAATTTTTTGACTCAATTAGAGTCCGTTATTGGTCCGATTCAATCGAATCGGTCCAATTTTATAACTACCGGCATCATCGAAAAATTAAATTTTTATTATCAAAATATTCTACATGAAATTTTATTAAGATATGCAAAATCTGGCAATTTTTTGAGTTCATTTACTATTATTAAAAATTCGATCAAAGTCGAGTCAACCCTTTCTATAAGAAAAATTGAATCGCTAGCTTTTTCGTATTTTTGACTTTTGGAGGTCCATTTAATCTCGGTTTAACTTTAAATTTCACCCCTGAACTCATCATGACCAATACTTTCCGATAGTCAAATAAAATATTTTTCACTTTCGAATACGATTTTCAGCCCTAAAATACTATCCACCATCGAAAGTTACCGTTCATGACCAATCTGGTGTTGTGGCCATTACAATTTTTTTCTGCTAAAAGAAATTTCGTTCTCGAAGTTTACTTGTATCAAGAAACAGACAATACTGTTATCTCATTAAAACTTCTTTCACGTTGTGATGATTCTAAATCATCTTTACTAATGGAACCTGTTTATTTTTGAGTTGATTGATCTCTATAGTTAGGATCTTCACTGGTTTTTCTTCACAGGTCACATCCACCTGCATTTGTACCTCTTTCGAATCACAAATGAAATTACATCTTATCAATTTTTGTGCACTCAATTATGTCCAACTTGACAGAATTCTGTATTTGTTTCTAGATAATGCCTCAAAAAGAGCCATCTTTCTACTGAACTGATAGCTATTATCATCAACAAACTTTGCTAAGTACAAGTACTTTTCTCAATTGTTACTAATTTCAAGTATACAGCATCACATCAAATCTTCTAATGTCTGAGTCGCTCATTATGGCTGATAAGCAATATGAGGATAAAATACTATGCCAAAGTGGGGATTATTAATAATCTCATATAAAGCATCATGTTCTCTTTCAAGCACAGACAATCCAATAACAACATCTATGGTCACTCTATCTCCTTTCTAGTCCAATATCAACGTAAGTCAAAGTAATCCCGAAGAAACCTGATACTCCGCTTTTGCTTACATTTCTGGTATCCATTGGGTGTCAGACTTAAACTGGCACTCACAGCTCGACGGGTTGTAACCACCATCATTAGCCATTTACACTTATTCATCACTTAAACACATTCATTTGAGAACATTCATATTACCAGATATACATTTTTATGCTGATTATATCGGTCACTACATTAGCTTCTCTATAGTACTCGGCTAAATTTAGGAACTTCTCATTCAACCAGAATCACATTTGCTAAACTTGACATACAGTTGCTTTTCCTTCAATATCTGCAGAACAATCCTCAAATACTTATCATGCTCTTCTGGTGTCTCAGAATACACTGGAATGTCATTAATAAAGACCACCATAAATGGATCCAAATAAAGGTGAAAGACCCTATTTGTCAAACCCATAAAGGTGGCAGGTGCCTGGGGTCACATTAATAGAGAATTTCACTTTCCTGTCAGGTGGTAATCCTAGTAACTCATTAGGAAACACATCAGGAAACTATCTGACAGTGGATACTTCTAACACTTTCAAATTTTTTTCTTTCAATCTCCATTGCAAAGCATAAGTAAGCGATCCACCATTTCTAATCAATCTCTTTACAGTGGTAGTAGAAATCACATAAGATGAAAGCTGATTTTCACACCTATAATTGCAATTTCCCGACCTTTATCGAATCCCAAAGTAACTCTCCTTCCTTTATAGTATATCATCACTTAGTGAGCAAATAATCATTCCATCATATCAGGAGCAATCTCCCCTGATTGTATAACTTCTAACTCAATAACAAACTATACCATGACACTCAAGTTAGGGTATCTTTATGTCCTTGTAATTTGTCTGAACTCAATATACAGTCTACTTTCAAATCTCGGGCACACTTTTTATTTTATCCTTCAGTGGACTAGCTTTCATCCACAAAGGCACTTAGGCGCTCAAACTCGCGCTCATATTCAGTCAATAATTTATTACCCTGCTTTAGCCTCTAAAAGGCTTCAAGCAATACTATTTATATTTTGACCCAACTACAGTCTCTGTTGTATAAAATCAATTATGAAATTGAAGAAATCAAACTGTGAAGGTGGAGGGGAATCACTGGTAAAAAAGCCTACTGATATGGGGCCTCATACTGTCTAGTACCTATGGACACCTCACTTTCACCATCCCCTACTTGACGATCTGAGTCAGATGACAACTTTTCACTTAAAAACAAATAGGAGCAAGTACACATCAAACTCCTATCACTTTTTTCACTTACAATTGGCATGTATATATAAATAAACCAATTACTAATCCCACTCCGATTTTAGAACCGCTTAACCTTTGCTCTGATACCACTAAATGTAACACCCATACCATATGGATCTAATGTTCCAGTTCAAAAAGCCGGGATTTTTTTTCTAAACCGCTTAACCTTTTATTTCTAGTCTTAGTCCATTTATATAACTTTTAAGTTACATTGCCGTAGACCTATAAATGTCCAAGGTTACTATTTATTTTACAAAAATTCGGTAATATGATGGCTATAAATCTAACTAGGCTCCTAAACGCAGATAATTTTCACAGCCTCTCAAAGGCACAATAGTTCAATAATAACAATATTCATGTATCGTTCATTACTCATTTGTACCAACCGACTATACCTATCATCCATATAAGATTTACATATATACATAAAAGATACTAAACATGCTAAATCCTTTACTTAAATTAATTATTATATACATATACATACCACTCAAAAATTCATCTTTAATCCTCAATTCTTTATCTTCCTGTGTACTAGTGCTCCTTTCTCTTCAGTACCTGCACGAAATAAATTCTACGTGCTGAGCATTAAATATATCTAGTGGTGACCAACAATCATAATATTTTTCTTTAATATAGTTGTTCTAATTATGTAACAATTAGTTTAATAAACTTTCAATATAATTACAATTTTGTAATTATTGTTCATTTATATTTTTAAAAATATTTTTATTCTATTATTAGCAATCCTTTTCAACCAACACCAAAACTTTAAATAATTCTTCAATTTAGTCCTTATTTACTTAACTTTTTACAAATTTGCCCTTTTACCTAATATTTACAAAATTACCATTATTCTCATTTATTTTCATTTTTAACCTATAACTTTACATATAATTTACCAATTACTCCCTACTTTAACGTTTTCTTGCAAAATTATATTTTTAGTCCCTATATCATATTAAACTTTATTTTTACACTGTTGGGATACCAAATTACCATTTTACCCTTTATGGTCTTTTCTTAATTATTTTTATTCATTAAATACAAGTTTTGGTAAAATTATTGTTTTGCCCCTATACTTTTTATTTTCTTTCAATTAGGCCCTTTTTCATCTTACACTTCATTTTTATCTTTCTTTTCACTCTTTGAATTTATTTTTTACATAGTGCCCCTAGTACAATCCCGACAGAAACTTTCAGATCGGATATATGGGATGTGGACCCTATAGAGCCACAAATAGACTGAGAAATAATTCTGAAAGACCATTTTTCACAGAACAGATACCAGATCAGATAAATACAGATACTATGAAGATCAAAGATCCTACCATAACAAAGCAAGTAGTCATTACTTGTACCGCAGTACAAATATCCTTATGGCCAGCCAATTATATCCTGAACTAGATTTTACTGCTAGACTATTTCTAAGGGCACAATTTTATTAAATTATAAATCATTATCCAAATTTTCACACTTTTTATTACTTTTTCATTTAATTCATTTGTCAGTCAAACTTTTCGGTCCTTTTTACACAGTCTGTGAATTATTTCACAATAATTCACCATTTTTTTCATCAAATTATGAATTAACTCACAATAATTAAATATTTTCGCTTCATCCATAACCAAAATTTCATATTGAAATATTCAAATAATTTCTATAAATTATATAAAAATTCATAGGCACATATTTCAGTTGTTTCATACATTATTTCCCAAAAGTTCATTATTTTCTCAAGTTACATAATCCTTTAATTATTTAAAAAATATTCAAATAATTTTTATAAATTCTATAAAAATTTATGGACATGTTATTTTATCTTTATTATAATTTTAAGGCTTAATTTTATTAAAATACATGATTTAAACACTATTTCTCTTTAGGGTACAATTCAGTCAAGCTAAGAAGTCAACCTTACACTTGCTTTAAATTCATTTAAGCTTTTTAATAAGCTTATTTAAGGTCTAATTCAATTATCCTATCATCAATTTCAATTATGCACATTTCTATTAAATTTTCCTAAGTTACATAAAGGAAAAATCATTCAAATAAGAGAAAAATGTTATGATTTATTAGCCACTAACCTCAAGAGATTGTTTTCACTCCTTAAACCTTCTTTTCTTTGCTTTAGATCCTTAGGACACCACCTTTCTCCTCAGAATCCTAAGATGGCAAAAAATACAAGGATGAAAATCTATTAATTTCTTGCTTCATTTTTCCAACTTAACTATAAAATCTTACTCTACAACCTTCAATCTACCGATACAAACCTTTAAATCAAATTAAAAACCTTAAAATTACTTACCTCAATTTTGATACATAACCTCCCTCATATTGGTTTTCCTTCAATTCTTTTATTATAATCACCTCAAATGAAGATTAGAGGTTGCCATAAACCACTAGAAAAGATGAATTTTACTTAAGAGACTTGAATTTAGGAAGAAACTTAGAGAAAAAATGAAATTAAGAAAAATAGAATTCTTTCACTTGGCCAAGAAGAAGAAACGTGAGAGAGGGAGAGGCTGGATGAATGTGTTGGAATGTTAGATTTTTATGCCTTTTATAAGGCTCTTAATGGGCTGGACTTGGTCCATTCCAATTGACACAATCTATTTCAAGCCCAATTCCATTATTTAGGCTCATTATACTTTTCAAAATTAATTTTCTCACTTTCAAAGCTCAATTTTACTCAAAATCAATTTCATAATTCTTAAAATATTATATTAAGCCTCAATAAAAAATTTTGACTCAATCGGAGTCCGTTATTGGTCCAGTTCAATTGAATTGGTCCGATTAGATAACTATTGGCATCACCAAAAAAATAAATTTTTATTACCAAAATATTCTATATGAAATTTTATTAAGATCTGCAACATATGACAATTTTTAGAGTTAATTTACTATTTTTTAAAATTCGGTCAAAGTTGAGTCAACAATTTCTATAAGGAAAATTGAATCACTAGCTTTTTCGTATTTTTTCTATTACAATTGTACCAACCGAACTCCTTATCATATTAGAGGCCGATTTCCCAGCCTTAGGGATATACTTTATATCTTGGGTGGAGAGTATACTAATAAGGATATTTGGAAGGCGCTGCATGACATGAAGCCTTGGAAATCCCCGGATATTGATGGCATTCATGCAGGATTTTACCAAGCTCAGTGGCATGTGGTGGGCACTGGCATCTATAATGAAGTTAAACGGATCTTTCAGGGAGGCAAAATGGACCCCTTTATGAATAAAATAATGCTCTGTCTGATCCCCAAAGTGGAAACCCCCAATAATCTTTCTCAATTTCGACCCATTGCCTTGTGTACAATTCTCTATAAGTTGGTTACCAAAATCATTGCCAATAGACTCAAGTCTCTCATGCCTGCACTGATTAATTGGCCCCACTCAAACTAGCTTTGTTCCTGGCCTCCATATCATAGAGAACATCATTATTACTCAAGAAGTCATCCACACTATGCTTATGAAGAAGGAGAAAGTTGGTTTTATGGATATTAAAGTTGACTTACAGAAGGCTTATGATCACATTAGATGGGGTTTTCTTGAAGACACGCATATTGATGTTGAAATTCCAATTGCACTTGTTACGGTTATCATGGATTGTGTTACATCCACCTCTATGCAATAGCTTTGGAATGGGGATCTAACAGACTCCTTTGCTCCTAGCCGAGGCCTGAGACAAGGGTGCCCTCTTTCTCTATAACTCTTTGTTCTCTGTATGGAGAGATTGAGTTAGGGTATCTGTGATGTGGCAGACCATGGTTTATGGAAACCTATTTAGCTAAATAAGGGTGGTCCCCCTCTCAACCACCTCTTTTCATTGATGACTTAATTCTTTTTGCCAAAGCAGATGTGTTGCAAGCTCAAACTATTACTAGTGTTCTTAATTGCTTCTATGATAATTTTGGACAAAGAATTAGTGCACACAAGACCAACATTTTTTACTCTAAGAATGTCAGTGTTAATACCCGTAAAGATATTAATTATTGTCTGGGATTCAAAGAAGTCGCGGACTTGGGCAAATACCTTGGTATACTGCTGCTTCACTCAAGAGTTTCTTGGAATCACTACTCTTATGTTCTGGATCACATGAAGAATAAAATAACTAGCTGGAACTCCTTCTGTGTCTCGATGGCAGAAAGAATCACTCTTACAAATTCAGCCTTAACTATTATGCCTACTTATATTATGCGGACAGCTGTGATTCCGACCTCTCTTTGCAATGAGTTTGATAAACTTTCTCTAAGGTTTATTTAGGGTGGAGCTGATGATAGTAGGAAACTTGCTCTGGTACCCTGGAGCAAAGTCACTCAACCTAAGAGCAGTAGGGGACTGGCCTTTCGGGATATAAAGGTGCTTAATGTAGCCTTTATGTTGAAAATTGGCTGACAGCTTTTCACTCAACCCCAGCAGCTATGGACAGAAGTTCTTATTGCAAAGTATAAATTCCAAAATATCCCTATGGTGAATCCCTATGCTAATCACAATTCAACGCCTCTTTGGAGGGAGGTTTGCAGGTACTGGAATAATATCAAAAATCATGCTTTATGGTCTATTGGAAATGGTCTACATGTTAGCTTTTGGTTTGATTGGTGGGTCCCTGGGGTTACTGACCCTCTGTTTCATCTGGCCTCCAAACCCATCCTTATGGATCTTATTGATAAAAGAGTCGTTTATTTTGCAACAGATAGAAAGGGATGGCTTTGGAATTTATTTCAGGATTTTTTCTCTCACAACTTGCTTTCTAAAATAGCTTCAGTCTGTCCTCCTATATCTGCTGCTGGTAATGATGTGGTGTACTGGGATCTATCTTCTTCAGGGGAATTTACTATCAAGTTTGCCTATCTTTCTCTGAGTGAAAACTCCATGAATGAGAACTGTGAGAAAATACAATAGGAATTGAATTTGTTTGTATTCAATTCATTAACACTAAGATTACATTCCTATTTATACAAGAATTGGTGAAACTAAGTCAACAAAATACAACTCTTTAATTAGCTCCTAAATTTACTCCTGCCAACTTTACAGCACATTAGGAATATCCAGTTGTATATAGTTGTATTCCTTATTTTCTAACACTCCCCCTCAAGCTGGAGCATAAATTTTAATTATGCTTCAGCTTGTTACAAATTTATTTCTTGATATAAACTTTAAAACATAAATCCGAGCTTCAAAACAAAATGGAAAACAAATGTGAAATCCTCTCCAAACGAAGTCTACAAATAACCGATGCCGTAAGCTTCAACCAAAAATGGAGATCAAGTGCAAATCTCTCTAAACAAAGCCTACGCAAATTACCAGTGAATAGGCTTCAACATAAAAGGGAGATCAAATCCAACTCTCTCCAAACAAAGCCTACTCATATCCTGTCATATAGACTTCAAAACAAAATGGAGAATAGGTGTAACACTCTTTCCAAAACAGAAGCAGAAACCACAAAATAAAAATACCAAGAAATAGCAGCCAACACTTGAAAGCAGCAGAGCCAGGAAATGAGACACTACACCCATGCCGAAAACAATAAATCGATGCCGAAAAAAATCGGAGGACTGAAGGATAGGGCACGCGCCGGCGCATTAAGATGGAAGCAGATTATTGTGGTGGTGCGTGAGGTGCACTCGCCGATCTTCTGGTCGCTGGATTTTGTACGAAGGCTGAAAATCCACCGGCGCTCCTTTTGAAGTCGATGATGAGTGAAACCAGTCTCCGAAACTTGGTGACCCAAGGTGGGGCAGATTCACCCACTGCTGTTAAAACTCAAAAATCCCAAATGCTGAAACCCAAAAATCCCAAAACCAGAAAACCTATAAAAACGAGGGAAACTCAACCCTCAAACAACAAAATACCTAGAAAAGGGCCAAAGGCTCTGATACCATGTGAGAAAACACAATGGGAATTGAATTTGTTTGTATTCAATTCATTAACACTAAGATTACATTCCTATTTATACAAGAATTGGTGAAACTAAGTCAACAAAATACAACTCCTTAATTAGCTCCTAAATTTTCTCCTGCCAACTTTACAGCACACTAGAAATATCCAACTGTATATATTTGTATTCCTTATTTTCTAACAAGAACGATTCTCTTTGGGACCAAATCTGGAAGCTTAAGGTTACTCAGCGCATAAAGACCTTCCTTTTGCTTGCCCTCAATAATGGAATTATGACTAATTCGGAGAGGAAGCGCAGACATCTCTCAAATTCTGATGTTTGCTCTATCTGTTATGGGGCGAGTGAAAGTGGCCTCCATGTGCTTTGTAATTGTTTTGCAGCTTTTTATTTCTGGCATCTTTGTCTTCCTGCAAATTTATCTTCTTTTATGAAGGCAGAAGACTTAAAGTCCTGGGTGAAGCTTAACTTCCAGTATCAGAATGTGAAAGTGGAGGGAGTTAAGTGGTTGAAATTCTTTGCTATTGGCTGCTGGAACCTTTGGAAAAATAGGAATGGTTTTATTTTTCAAGAAACCTATAGGCTTATTTTTCTGATGGTCAAGGATGTGATTAACTACACTACTTACTACCAAGATACTCTCAATCGAATGGATGTCCTCCACCATAAAAAGTGGACCCTGTACATGTGACTTGGACTCATCCTCCTATGAGAGTTATTAAAATCAACTCTGATGCTTCAATGTCCATGGTAGGAAATGCAACTTGTGGTGGGCTTATGTGAGATCACTTGGGGAATTGGCATGCAGGCTATGTTGTCAACATTGGAGTCTGCCCTATTCTTTTGTCTGAAATCTGGGGAGTATATTATGGTCTTTGTAGGGCTAAAGAAGACGGAATTCATAAGGTGGTAGTCGAATGTGATAATAAAATGGCCGTAGATATGATCTATGGTAGGAGCTTTGTCAATGTCTCCACTCACTTATTAGTCACATTCGAAGGCTCGCTGAGGAGTTCCTCTCTGTCTCATTCCACCACATTCATTGAGAAGCAAATTTTGCTGCGGATTTCATCGCTCATCTTGGTCATGGTTTCTCTCCGGGGTATCATATTATTTTTATATCATATTTTTATTATTATTTTTATATCATATTTAGCACCAGACAAGCGCTTACAATATTGCACTGTAACTTATTTCCTTATTTAGATTTGCGCCAATTGCTATCATATTTTTGCAAACAATCTCTGTTTTAGCGATTGCTCTCACTGAAAATCAAACTTGTGACTTTAGCTCTAATATAAATTGTAAATTTTGAGTGTTTTATCGGTTTTTCAAAAAACAACTGATGTTGAAGAAATTACTATTATTATCCTCGTATTGTACTCAGCAGTATACGGGTATCCACAACATTCGACTACGATTCAATCCGTCACCTAAATCTCTCTGGCTAACAGCATGTTATATCAACGGGCAGCAGTGTTAGCAAATGTACCATTAAACTCTAATTTAGTAATATTAATCTGATTATCAAAACTTAAAATTTTTGAATTCAAGTTTTAGTCGAATCTTTTTCTAATCAAAGAAATATATCGTAAAGTGGCACCGCCAATTTGCGTATTCCAATAAATACCTAGCTACATATGAGTTAGCTTTCTGCTGAATGAAGTTGGCAATTGAGATCTTATATATATATATATATATATATATATATATTTCGCATTCCATGAGCTCTTCTTGTACGCGTGACTGAACGCATTATAGAATCTTGAAAAACTTTTGCATAGTTTATTGATAAATTAAGATATTTGTATATTCCATAATATTATTATACACTCACACTTTTCTTCTTAGCAAGTGCAGCGTGCCGGCTCATAGAGAAAGTTGGAAAGGAAAGCCTCAGGATCTTGCTATAAAAGAAGAGAATATATATCTATAAATATTTTTTTTAAAAAAAACGAAAATGTATAAAAAAGAAAAAAAAATCCATCTCATCCTAAAAGTAGAAACTTTGATGACCAAATATTGATATACCAAGCTGGCTGTGGAGCAATGCAAGGCTGGTGGTGGAGTCTACACATATCTCTCTATCAGATCATATCATGCATCGGTATATATATATACATACATTCAATTTTATCTCTTTTGTTATTTTTCATTTGGTGCTTTCTTTATTTTTTTTTATTTTTCTAAAGAAAAGAAAAGAAAAGAAAATCTTGAAGGGAAATAGAACAAAAGTAGAAGAATGAGATTTACTTATACTGATTCCAAAGCGAAAGATTAATAATAATAATAATAATAATAATAATAATAATAATAATAATAATAATAATAATAATAATAATAATAATATATCCAATTGCAGCAAAGCATGAAAGAACCTTACAAAAGCCAAACTCATAGCTCTAAAATCTTCTCATTAAAAGGAGAGTCTCTTATGGGATTCATTGTTTCATGCACATGCCTTCCTCTATCTCTCTCTCTCACTTTCCTATGGAAAGTTTTACTTTTAAATTTTAATGTTATGTGAAAGCAAGTGGGTTGGCGGGGTATAAGTCTTCCAACTCCAAACTATCATGCATTCACTAAAGTTTCTGTACTTGGCCCTAAAAAGTACAAACCCTAACTCTAAAACCCTAATTATTATAATCGCAGTTAATCAATATATAATCAGTACAATAATCAGCGTACCACTTGTTAATCATGGACAGGCGTGTCAAAATGGGATAAGATTTCTTAGTGTATATAGATTACCGAAAGCAACATCGTCCATTAGGCTTCCACGTATATAATATAACGAACATCAATGTTTCTTGAATAACATAATAATGCACGTTCATGGCTCTAAACCTAAGCTAAGCTACCTATTTCACTCGTACTATTATTTATAGGTTTAAGTTGCAATTTGATTTCTAAAGTTTTTCAAAATTTGCAATTTAGGGCTTAAAGTTCTTTTTTTATGCAATGTTGGACCCGAAATTTTCTAAAATGTGCAATGTTATCCCTACCGTCACAGATCAGTTAGTTTGATCAGTCGGCGTCAGTTGACCGATGACATAGCTAATTAAGTGACACATTATAGTTCAGGTGGCAAAACATGGCAAATGGAGGACATGTCATCGACACGTGGCACACTCATGTGCTCCTCACGTGAGTTAAAAAAAGAAAAACAAACTTTTAACCTCCTTCTCTTCCACAAGGACCATCAGAAACCTACTGTTTCTTCTCACGTACACCATGAAACACGACCACCATTTCTTACCCAAATTAAGAAACAAATAATTAAGAAAAAAAAACAACCTGATTCACAATCAAGCAGGTTAGAGAAAAAAAATTTGAATAATGTGCCACGTGTCGATGACGTGCTCCATTTGCCATGTCGTACGCCACATTTTGCCACCTGGATTGTCACATGTCACTTAACCAGCTACATTATCGGTCAACTGACGCCGACTGATCAAACTAACGGATCTGTGATGGTAGGGGCAACATTGCACATTTTGGAAAACTTCGGGCCGAATATTGCACAAAAAGGACCTTTAGGCCCTAGATTGCACATTTTAAAAAACTTTAGGGACCAAATTGCACCTTAAGCCAATATTTATAATTCAAGCTTCAAAATCTTTTCATTAGGATTCTCCATCTCTCTCTCTTTGCATTAGCTTCGAAGAATGCATATCAACCTTTTCGGTGTTCATTCATTTTACAAGATAGTTCTACAATTTAATATTTTAATCTTCTGCGTAAAGCAACAAGGGTGTTTCCTTCTTAGTTTCCATAAATTTAACTACCTTAAAACTTACAATTTCATAATTTTAAATACAAATCGACTATTATTGAATTAATAATATTCAACTATGATTAATACCACCATATGCATAAAAGAAATAACAATAAGCTTAGAAAAAAATCTTATAATTCAATATTTCTATCTTGAATACATAAAAAAAAGGTTAAATATTTTTAAATTTTAATTTAGTGGTACCTGCATTGTAATAAAAAGAAAAATCTCACTTATGTACTCTTTGCTTAAAACGATAAGCCCTATAGCTAGTTTTATTCCTTTATCTTCTAAATTTATATAAATCCTAACCCTAGTGATGAAGCATGCTAGTGTGTGGAAATTAGGGTTTTGGGCACGAGGGTTGGTAGCAAAGAGCGGAATGGGAATTTATTTATTTATTTATTTTTTCTTGTAATTTGGGTTGGAAGGTAGAAGGCAGCGTTTGGAAGTTGGGAAACAAATAGTTTATATTAGTATATATAAAATATATAAGATTTTGACAAGTGTGGGGCCGATACACATGGCATTACCACATTAGTGCGGTGTGAAAGAGTAGTTGGCAGAATGGGCTTTGTGGGCCGAAACAGCCTTTCAAAGTCGCAATCCCAATGCTAGGTGGGGGTCCAAGACGTTGAAATGGAGGCCTCCATTTTAGCAACTAGGCTGATCCTCTCCAAGTGGGCGTTCATGCATATCCTAGTCAGCAACTTTCTCTGCTGCCACGTGGATAACCATTTTCAGAGATTTTTCTTTTTTCTATATATATATATATATATATATATATATATATATATATATATATATATATATATATTTTTTTTTTAATTGTTGAAATCAATATATGAGCTATGTGGGCTCAGTAGAATCAGAGGAGGATGAGATGAGTTAGGAAGTCATTTTCATTGCTCCCTAATCCTCCCTCTAATTCTTTGTTTGACCTTGTTTAGTTAAGCTTATCGTTGATGAGCTCATGTCCAAGATTCTCAAGGCATTTCTTGCTTTCGGTGTTCACAAATTCAATCAATCATGAAGAGAACGTTTACTATTTGAAGAGAGAAACCACTAATTTATGAAGCTATATATGCATAATTCATTCAATAATTTATTAGGCATTATTTGGAATCCTGAGCTTCCATCAAAATCATTCAGCACATGTTAATTTATGATGACTTCAAAATCATCAAAATTCTATCCCTTGGTCGCTAATGGTAGAGCGCTCCTATCGTTACTTATTATTCAAACAGCAAGTTCATATAATTCCTGAAAAATAAACGAATGGAAATTAAATCATTAATAGCCCTATACATCTTTTGACACCAAAAGCTTCTCAATATAAGAATAAAATAATCCTCGCAGAAGATGCTAATCCTTGTAATATTAAGCAAGCACAAATACACTAAGATCTAATAATATAATGTTCCAAAAAATAAAATAAAATAATAAAAAAGGCAGCTATAACCTTATGATTTGAGGACCCTGCAAATTAAATGCATTAACTCGCCACTTCCATCACATGGGAACTTGCCTATATAAGGACCCTCCACCTCCCTCTCCATTTCATCCAAACTCAAACCTAAAAACAACAACAGCAAAACCAACAATCTTTTTCTATCTTCAGACTCTCTTTGATCCTCAAAACTTCAGTTGCAAAAACTAGTTTGCAATTACTTGGCTACCTTGCTACTTTGTTCCTCATTTCTAGAACTAGTGCTCATATACTCTTTTAACATGGATAATCTCTTTCGTCTGGCTGATCGTGAAGATTTCTTCTCTCGCCGATGCATATGGGTTAACGGTCCAGTTATCGTTGGAGCTGGACCTTCAGGGTTAGCCACGGCAGCTTGCCTTAGAGAGCAAGGAGTACCTTTTGTGGTACTAGAAAGAGAAGAATGCATAGCATCCTTATGGCAAAAACGTACCTATGACAGGCTTAAACTTCACCTTCCTAAACAATTCTGTCAATTACCAAAACTCGCTTTTCCTGAGGATTTCCCAGAGTATCCTACAAAGAAACAGTTCATTGAATACTTGGAGTCATATGCAAAGAAATTTGAGATCAACCCCAAATTTAACGAGTGCGTGCAATCAGCTAGGTACGATGAGACCAGTGGTTTGTGGAGGGTGAAGACAGTTTCCGCAAGTGGCTCTACTCGTACTGAGGTTGAGTACATTTGCCGGTGGCTTGTGGTGGCTACCGGCGAGAATGCAGAATGTGTAATGCCTGAAATTGAAGGATTAAATGAATTTGGCGGCGATGTCATTCATGCTTGTTCTTATAAATCCGGTGAGAAATTCCGTGGCAAGAAAGTACTGGTTGTAGGTTGCGGTAATTCTGGCATGGAAGTTTCTCTTGATCTCTGCAACCACAATGCTTCTCCATCAATTGTGGTTAGAAGCACAGTAAGTATCCAATTATTCAATTTCTTTTAACAAATTCTCATTCAAGGAGTTTAATTTTGGTACTAAATGGATTGCTTATGTTTTTACAGGTTCATGTATTGCCTAGAGAAATATTTGGGAAATCAACCTTTGAATTGGCGGCTACGTTGATGAGTTGGCTGCCTTTGTGGTTGGTTGATAAGCTGCTACTGATATTGGCATGGTTGGTGCTGGGAAACATTGAGAAATATGGGCTAAGGAGGCCAGCTATGGGTCCATTGACTCTAAAGAACAACAAAGGAAAGACCCCTGTATTGGACATTGGTGCATTGGAGAAGATCAGATCTGGAGACATTAAAGTAGTTCCTGGAATCAAGAGGTTTTCACGCGGACAAGTTGAGCTTGTTAATGGTGAAATTCTTGATATCGATTCAGTGGTTTTGGCTACTGGGTATCGCAGCAACGTCCCTTCTTGGCTTCAGGTGAGAGAAGATGTTCTAATCCTCTGTTCAGTGTCAGAATACTTTGCCTTTTTTTCCATTTTATAAGTTTATAATTAGTAATTTGGACAGAAGAAGTAACTTTGGTTTGGTAAAATAATGTACAGGAAGGTGAATTTTTCTCCAAGAATGGGTTTCCAAAAGCACCATTCCCAAATGGCTGGAAAGGAAATTCAGGGCTTTATGCAGTTGGGTTCACAAGGAGAGGGCTCTCTGGTGCTTCCTCAGATGCCATGAGGATAGCCCAAGATATTGGCAAGGTCTGGAAGGATGAAACTAAGCAGCAAAAGAAAAGAACTACCGCTTGCCATAGACGTTGCATTTCACAGTTCTAAGTTGGACTCCCTGTGAAAAAAAAAAAAATCTAACCATACAAAATTTAGGAATCAGGAATTTACTTAGCTGTAAAAAATAATAAATACTTGTATCATACCCAAGTGGAAAAAAAAAGGGGTAAAGAAACAGATAATACAGATTACAGAGACAGAGCCCTCTCCGAAGGCCCAAAATTTTGGTATGCTTGGGCATTTTGTAAACTTAGGATGACGAGGCTTTTCGTTTCCCATTCTTCTAATTTATTTCTTTTTTCAGTTTCCTACAGTTATTGTATTATAATGTACCGACTGATCAAAGTTAAATGACAGTTTGTTTCTTTCTCTTTTGAATCATTTGCAATGTCCTTTTCCATTACTTTCTAGGTACAAACACGGTTTTGTACAAGCAGGAAATCTTTAAGCTTTTCCTTTTGTAGTTTAAGATTTTTCTTCTTCCTCCCCCCTAAACTCTCCTTTCCTTGCACCTTCCAAGGATCACATAAAGTTCTTTGTATCTAGTAATCAAAAGGAAGTTAGGAAATTCTTATTCTCCTAGTTGTCAAAAACTTTCATACATTGAACATTTAATAATGATGAGAAGAATAAAATCTCCATGTAGTGTGGCAACTTGTGAACAGTTCATATAAGAAAGAATATTCCCTCTATAAAGTTAGCTTTTGAGTTTCTTGGGTAATCCTAAATTTATAAACCATGCCTTAAGTTTGGCTTTTTGGAGTTGCATACCATTTACTCTGTTCTTCATCCCATACATCACAGTTATTTTTCAAGAAATGCGTCACTGATTCAGCAGTTTTGAATAGCAACTTGCCCATAAACATCTATGATAATATGGGTAGGGTCCATAAAGGGCAATGGAACCTAGCTCCACCACACCCACCACCTTGTTTTTATCTCTCCCCTTTTGATGATATTGATAGGCAGTTTCAAGATGGGCTACACATCACTATTCATTTATAATATTATTATTTGTTTTTAGTTTGACCAACTTAGTGAGTAATAATATAAGCTTAAAAATTCTCTGATGCCTTTGCACATGGATAGAGCCACAAACCTCTCCAAGAAAAATTACAGTTAAGGCCTTTCTGTAAAGCATATACAAGTGTGTCCGCGCAGTTCAAAAAGCTCGGAAAAAAAAAAGAAATCTAATAAGCTTATGATGTGCTAATTAGCTGTATAAATGTATTTACTTGATGAACGGACCTCCACTGACAGAGGTGAAAATGCAAATACATATATATATATGGAAGGTGAAAATGTAAATTCCAATAAGTTTTTGATGTGCTAATTAGCTGCATAAATGTATTTATTTGATGAACTAGATCTCAAACGTTAGTCGTGAAAAAAAACAATATTGGCGTCGCCCGGATTCGAACTGGAGACCTTCAGTGTGTTAGACTGACGTGATAACCAACTACACCACGACACCACTGCTGTTGCCTGTTAGTAAATGCATAAAGATGTAACAAAAGACAAGAGTATTAACTAAACTAATTCAGGGACTAAATACGAAACCCTAAAAGATTTCATGTTCCTTATCTTTATTCTTTCCAACAACACGAGCCTTTTTAACTTAGAGAGTATGTTCTAATTATAGGTGTACCAACTTAGCCCAACCTCGAATTTATGTGTAATTCAAAGAAAAGTCTAACTTTTTTTCCTCTACTAGAAAACTTTCCATCATTTAAGTAGGAGATCTGCCACACATAAAAGTTCTCATACAATCATCACTATAGTAGTTGCCAGAATACATATATAATTGCATCACCCTGTTCATTAAGATGACGAAACCTAAGGTTGTACAAGCAATTTCCAATTAAAAACGAGACCAATCTAATAAATGTGTCATATTGATGATGGCTCCTTCCATAGGCTGAGAGCTAGAAAGTTAAACCATTCAAGTCCCACGAAAACATGGCCCCAAGACAAGAAATGCAACAAGAGACAGATGAACATAAAGAGAGAGAAGATAGGCTGCATTATGTTTTTTCATTTATCCATATGACGCCAACTGTGGTTTGAAAAGGAGATTTCACAGTCCTTGAACAACTAAATACCAGTAATCTTAAGCTCATTGCTAAAAGGGGTAGTGCTTCTAAAGCAGAAGTTCAAGATCCAAGCAAAAGGGAGTAAGTTCCATGCAATAAGCAACTAGCTCTTATATACCTTATTTTAGTAAACAAATTTACCTAATTTTCAGTTTTCAGCCAGATATTTAATAACATTGCATATGATTTATGATAAAGTATGCGGTGCATGTAGCAAAGTCTCCAAGAAGTTCTTAGTAGACTCCACCAATCATCGTGGTCCTAGTAGAAAAGCAAGCCTAAGAAACAGCGCACATGAGCCTTATGCCAAGGATTCAGAAATTACAAAAAGTTCCTCTAATTCAATGACCCATCTATCTTTTTCCTACACCACAACTTCAAAGTAGTAAACTCAGTTTTTATTTTTTTTCCCCCAAACCTGGCCACCTCCTACAGGTCCAGTCTTGTGTCCATTTCTTCTTGGGATCATGTGCATAAATTTCAACTGCTTCTTTAGTTGGACATCACCAATAAGAAGAGTAAATGTAACACATGGTTTGGTCACCGTTCTCCCTTACCACAATATCATCTCCAGGGACCCATCTCATTGAGCTTGTATAATATTCAAAATCTGATCTTACTTATCCTAGAGATAGTTACTCCAAGTTTCAGGTCCACTTCCCATAGTTCCTACTAGACACAAACATGTGATGAAAAGTTTTGGTATTTGCTTACTCTCACTATTTCACTTCTTAATTATTTTAAAATGTTAAAGATAGAAGCTAATGCAGCAAACGCTCATCTAGTCGAGAAAATCCAGCAGGTTAGAACCAAAATTTTTACAATTTTTTTATTGAATACGTATTATGTTTTGTAAAGTTCCATTGTACTCTTAGTACTACTCTCACTATTTCACTTCTTAATTATTTTAAAATGTTAAAGATAGAAGCTAATGCAGCAAACGCTCATCTAGTCGAGAAAATCCAGCAGGTTAGAACCAAAATTTTTACAATTTTTTTATTGAATACGTATTATGTTTTGTAAAGTTCCATTGTACTCTTAGTACTACTCTGTACATTAATATTTTAGTGCTTTTAAGTGTAATTGGATTTCTATAATTTTCAATTAGGACCCAGTTCTAGCATAATACATCCAAAACCCATCACAAGTTCATATAAAAATATCCTTAATTCTTGTATTCAGATATTTTAGATCCCTTCAATCACTTCTATAAGATATAAAAGAGAAGAAAGTTGCATTCATTGATTGTTTATATTTTCTTGTTAAGCACTGATTTATGGATAATGGTGAACGATGTTCATTTTCGGGACACAAAACTTTCCCCTAAACACATGAAGGAAGAAAAACCCATGCAATAAGTTTTAGCTTTTTGAACCAGCTAATGGCTATTTGGGACTAATCAGCTGATCGAAGGTGTCTGATTACTATGCTTTCGTAGCTAATAGCTGATTCAGTCCCAATCAGTTGTTGATGCAAATTGGATGTTGAGGTACATGATGAGGGTTAATCAAAGTTCATGTGGCTTCAAATATTACATATTAGCTAATTTTCATCTTGGACAAGATTTGACAAAGCACCATGCATGTGTTAATTCAAAGTCTATCAATGTGTATCAAAATAATTAATTGATTTCCGAAGATTTGACAACTCTAAAGTACTAGTCATAGCATCACACCCTATTGTTCAAGAATTTGTTATATTTTCTTTATTTCTTCATATGTATTCAATATTCTCCACCCTTGAAACCCATTTTATCTAAGATGAATGATTTCAGAAGATGTTCTGTGACACCTAACTCGGATAACATTCTGATGACAAATGATTCCAGAAGCTTGATTTTTGTCGCTATGATGCCCAGCATACCATACCGAGATGTCAAAATCTAATAATCTAAAATACTAAAGATTGAGATATGCCAAGAAAAAAGAAGTTTGGGGAAACCATGCCACAATAGCCTCTTGACAAAGCTAAGTTGTCAAAGGCCACCACCTGCTGGGTAGGACAATGATATAAATATAGTTGAATGACCAGTTGTGCTTAGGAGGACAATACAAGAATTTAAGGCATGAGGTTGTATTCTAAACCCAAAACAAGCCAGCTATTACCAAGCAACAAGTGTGAACTTTCAGATTTCTTGACGTGCTAAATGGCTACAAAAATGCCCCAACGGGAGAAAACTGTTAAGCCATTTTCACATAGAAATAATCTCAAGTAGATACTAGATAGATACAGGGACGATCATTAGAAATCACATAATGGGAATAAACGCAACGTTTAGGATCTGGTTGAGAGATACCAAAAAAAAGCAGCAGAAAGGGACCAAAGAAAAATGTAAAATTTAAGAGTAAAAAATGGGTATCTTGCAAAATGCAGGAGCATGATCCGATTGCTAAAAGAATGGCGTCCAATAATAAAACTCAACATTTTACGCGGCCTTGTGTGATAAACATATATCTGATAAATATGGGCCAAATATTTGCTTACTGAGTGTAGAGTCTATGTTCACTGTAGAATCAAAAACAATATGAGTATTTAGGTAAAAGTCATAATTGTACAATATATAAAACATAATTGATTTAAAAAAAAAGTTGGCCATAAAAACCTCATCAATCAAGATAGAAATAAAAAAATTTTAAAATTCAAGATAGAAATATGGCATACTAAACTCAGCATTAGGGATTATATAACTTGTCTTCAGGGAAAATTTTTATAACAGATGCATAATTTTATTGCAGATTTACATTTGTAAACAGATACATTTCAATTTTTGGCGGCGCAACCTATGCTTACAATTATTAATATTGATAACAGTTTGGATAACCGGACTATTTTCTTAGTCAGATTTGGATGAAAACTTCCTTCAAAACTATTGAGTAAATTTCAACGAAGTTTCCGAAAAGTATAAATTCTGACGGTTAAATTAAAATAATATTTTAAAAATAATTCAGAGAACAATGACCGAAAGAGAGATTTTCTAAAAGAATTTATAGGTACTAAGTGAATAAATTTTGATATATACTTTTCGAAACAATAAGCCCCAGTAAATTTGTATTTCAGCTTATTCTTGTGTTATACACTTGACTTAGAAACAAAGTAGTGGCTGTGATTTTCTTTTTTTCAATAATAATAATAATAATAATAAATAGGAGTAAGGTGCATAAATAGCTTTGAAATTTTTGAACTGGGTATGTATCTCAAATGCAGCATTGACCATAAATTTAACAATATTGAATTGAATGGAAATATCACATAAAAGAAATTGAAATTGAACTATTGGTACTGTTTATATTTTTTACCAAAAATAATTAAAGTCGAACCGTTGACATTTATTTGGCTATTTAGAGGTTTAGCGATATTTTAAAAAAATAAAAAAGAAAAAAGAAAAATGTATTATTAACCCATGAACTTTTCGGGTTTTTATTTATTAAATTTTTAAACTTTTATTTTGCAACTTGGACTTTATAAATTTTTTTTTACATTAAATTCTCAATATACGGAAAATGTAGAATCAAAATATATATTTTATTTGACACTCATAGGGTAGCAAATGAACGGGTTGAACGGATTTGAGTTGATTTATTAATGGACATATCATTAATATGGTCAATATTCAAATGGATTGTATGAATTTGGACCAATCCATAAATTTAATGCAAATTATTATAAAATTTTTTATTAATTAATTAATAAGTCTTGTAGTACACTTACTAAATAACTTTTCAATTTAGTCATTTAATTTTTATTTATTTTTAAAATTGCCCATTTTACTTAATATTTACAAAATTACCATTATTCTCATTTATTTTCATTTCTAACCTATAACTTTGCATATAAATTACTAATTGATCCTCATTTTAAACTTTTTATGCAAAATTACGTTTTAGTCCATGTACTATACAAATATCTAATTTTTGACTGTTCGGTCATCAAATTACCATTTTATCCTCTATAATCATTTCTCAATTATTTTTACATATTAAATGCTAGTTTTGAAAAAATTATCATTTTGCCCCTAAACTTTTTATTTTCTTTCAATTAGGTCCTTTTTCATCTTTAGCTTTAGTTTTAGCTTTCTTTTCACACTTTTAACTAATGGGCCTAATCTAATTAATCAAGTCTATTAATTGTCCAATAAATGGCCCTAATTTATTTCTCCCACTTTTCAGCTCCAAATCACTTCAATTTTAATGAGGAAATTACCCCAAATGCCATCTTTTTTAATGTTTTTCCAAAAAATACAATTCTTTTTTACGTGATTTCATAATTCTCACTTTTTTAATTTATATTTTCAAAAATATAACTATCTTTATTGAAACTAAAATCCACAGTTCTTCCCTCTTCATCTTTCTTGTCATCTTTCTCATTCTCCAGCGTTCACCGGCAGCAGCAGAGAAGGGAGCATCTCAAAATTTTGGAAATGGAGAAAGAGAGGAAGAAGAAGGGCAGTATCGCAAATCGACCTATTTCTCGCTCCTTTCGTGCTGGTCTTCAGGTTCAACCCTCTTTCTCTCTCTCTGTTGCTTGTATTTGTTCGATTTGTTTGTGTAATTATCTTTATTTTTTGATTTTTTTATTGGTATATAGGTTTTGCCTATTTTCATTTTTTGATCTCGCCTTCATTTTTGCTCTATTTTCTCCGTATCTGAGCTCTGTTTTATATGCATTCAATTTATCTGAAAGAAATTGTATTTTTGCTTTAAATTTTGTTGATTTTGTGTTGACATGATTATTTATTTGGGTTAGCTTATCTGGGAACTAATAGTCAGAAGCGTAAACGATGCTGGTGCTAAAATTTCTTAGCAAACAATGACACATGGCAACTGTAGAAAAGGCATTTTGGATATGCTCTTATTTGGTAGATGCATGAAAGGGGTTTAAAACCTGATGCATATGCATATGCATATTCTGTTTTGATCAGTGGATAATTCAATTAAGGAGGAAACATGCTTTGGATATGTTTCATCAAATGGAGAATGAATGTATTGTTCCATCAGATTTCATTTACAATAGAATCATGGGATGATTGGTCAAGTCATGGTCATTTAATTCAAGATATAATGATTGTGATTATATGATAATTTAAACAGGTTAACTATAATGATGATGCACTAAAGATGTATTAGCAGTATGTAGACTTATAGTTAATGTAATTAAAAAGCTTAGCAGGATAGTTAATAGCAACAGTGGGGGAGTTAGCTTGTACTGCCATATATATTTATATCTGCCAATTATATTTCAGGGAAAAATTAGATGCAGCATCAGACAGGTGGCTCTGCTTTTTGTGGACCACAAGAAATGAAGATGATTCGGTAAGTTGAGACATGAATTTGTGGATACATTTACTGAAAACAATCATATCCTAAATGATTCTTGAGAGATAGATATGTGGTGCAATCTTCCCATATGCATTTAGAGATAGATTATTAATATGGATTAGAATAAAAAAGTTTCTTATACATCGTCACATGACTATATGCAATTTTAGTATGCATTGTCAATTATGGTCAAGATTAGATTTTGAGCACGACATTTTAATTTCTTATCTCGTAGATATTATTTAATTTCTTCATTTTTAACATGACATTTCTACCTACAAATAAAGAATACCTCTTAATATATATAAGAACAAATAAAATAGAAAAAATAAAAATAGTTAACATGTGCATGTCGCACAAAAATTAGTGTATATATATAATTGTCTTTTAGCAAAATTGTGAATTGATTTATTGATTTATTTTAGCTTCTGTACTTCCTTTTCCAACATAAATTAATTAATTGATTCATAATATTAATTGGATCTCCACCCTTTACGCTATTTTTCAAGAACAATTAAATCTAAATGGTAATAAGATGGAGTTTTTCACATTTTTATGTTTTTTTTTTCAGTTTGATAACAACTTATTGCTGTTCAAAATGAACATACTGATAAATATGTGTTTTTATTAGCAATATATAACCCTCTTATGATTTTAGATTGGATTTACATGGTATATACATCATGTACACACTATATACATTATGTACACACTGTATACAACATGTACACACCGTGTATACAATTTGTTACAGTGTATATGAAAAGTACACGGTATACAATAAATAGAAAATGTACACACTATATATAGGTAGTATACACGATTTATACATCATGTACATACAATGTTTACATAATGTACACACTGTGTATACAACATGTATACATGATGTATATAGTTAGTACATATGGTGTGTATATCATGTATACAGCTAGTACACATAGTGTACTTTTGAAGAAGTTAAAAGAGAATTGTTCTTGATAATTGCAACTTTAAGAGAAATATCTTAAGATGGTGGAGAAAAGTTAACATGCTTCAGGGAAAAAATTGTAAAAGCAAAAAAAGAAGAGTTGCAGTGGAAGCAACAATCTATTGAATACGCAGCTAAGAACACCATTCTTCTTACAAGGATACAAGGAGGATTAATAACAATATCAAATAAAAGAGTTTAGCTAGGTTGGATTATATAAGTTGGATGGATTGCACCTATGCCTAGTTCTTTTATTGTTCTACTGGCAGCATAAGTTGGGGTTTTTTTCAACACTTGACCATAAAAAGAAAAAAAAATGTATTATCACAAATTATGCCCTAACTTTTTATGAATATGGTGGATGTATAAGGAATTTTGAACATGATCAAGTCTAATTGCAAACCATTATTGAATGATCCATTGATACTTTTGCATAATATATTTAACATAGGTTTAACTAGAAGGGATCTTAGATTTGTGCGCAAATAATGTGACTTATAACCTACTAGGGAATTGTCATTTCCATTTTCCCTTCATAAACTTTTTTGCTGTGGTGTGACAAGAGAATTTCATAACTGGAAAGTGAGACAAGGATATCAATATAGCCCTATTATTCACATAGGGATAATTCAATATTTCGCATCCTCAGATATTTTCACAGCCAATCTCATGTCTTTGTCCAACCTTCTCGAGTATGTTATATTGTAGTACTCGCTCTCTCCATTTTTTTACTAGATATAAAGATAAAATTTACTTATATGAGTATAAATTCGAAAAGAATATGAACTGAGTTTATTTTTCAAAATTCAGTTTATTAAATTTAATTTTTTAAAATTTAAATTCAAATTTTATCTATTAATAACTGATTTATTTTTATATGGTGTATTAACCATTAACTATTGGTTAATATTTTTAAAAAATTAAATATATACGAATTTCTAATTAATTATTATGATTTATAAAGGTCTAGCCTCTTCTGGAGCTGTGATTTCTTGCAACTTGTAAGCAATTTGATACCAAAATGCTAGTCCCAAATTGTATAACACATTTCTTATAGATGCCTGTTGACTTCTGTTTATTGCCACGCACTTGATTGCTATATCAGTGAAAGTCTTAAAGCATTCAGGTGTAATCTTTGCATAAATCATAAAATATTAATTCTAAAGCTATTCTAATTATCCTTCTCACCAACTAATCCCATTCAAGCTGATGGGATCCACGTTGAAAATTAACAAGAAAGTAGAGAATTTAATAAGAAAGTAAAAAGTTATATCTTTTGAAAATGTAAATTATATAATTGATATTGAAAATTTAAAAAATTGTATTAGTGAAAAAATTAGAAAAGTGTTGTATTTTTTGTTATTTTTATTTTTTTCTGTATATTTTTGTAAAACCCCCCTTTTTTTTTGTTTTCTACACTAATGCCTTTAAAAAGGAAATACATTTCATGTTTGCCCTTATTCCCTTTCTCATTTTCATAAATGTTTTTTTAAAACTTTTCTTTCATAAATACAATTTTTTTTTTAATTTTCACTTTCATTTTTTCCTTTTCCTTCTTCTAGTTATCTTCTATTCTACTTTATCTTTGTTTTTTGATATCGCTGCTGCCACCAAAACTTGTTCACCATAGTTGCTGATGTTTCCATCGAGCGATGTTACCCAGGTGCTAGATTGTGCAGTTACGAATTTGAAGCCATGTTCTTCACAAAATCAATTTATGCAAATATCCAGAAATGCATGGGGATTATTGTGAATTAGATACTGGCTCTTATACCCACTTAGCTTATAATAATTCAAAATTTTTTCCCCTTTGTAAAATGTACAATATCTGAGTGGGATCATTCAGCTGAGAAGGGCAATAAAATGTCTATAATTCCCTATATGATTCATTTCCTAAATCATCATGTTTGTCAAGTTTCAACAGACACCTATACATGTATCAACATAATTTCATCCCATGAGATTGCCATCAATACAAAAATCAGCATCTCTTGTTCTTTGTGCCCTAAACCGGTGAATGTTGGTTCTAAAACCTCTTAAATGTAGATTTTCAGCAATGACAAACTGGACTAGTTTGCAATAATTGTCCTATAATGAAATGGAATGATGTATACATGTTGAAATTTAATGGATTTGATGTTAATTTAGCCAAAAATTAACTATAATTTACAATCATTTTCCATGTATTTTTTTTGTGCAATCTCTTTATACAACACGAGTTTTTATTGCTAACATTCACCGACTAGTGCCAAAAAAACAAATTGTTATAATCAAACAGATGGGATTGCTGAATATTGCATACATGTTACAAATGTATAAAACAAAATAAAATGTTATCACAAACCACATAAAAAATATAGTGTATCATCTTTTAGAAATAAAAAAATACAGTGTATGATTTTTTTAAAAATAAAAAATACAGTGTATCATCTTTTAGAAAAAAAAATATAGTGTATGATTTTTTTTAAAAATAAAAAATACAGTGTATTATCTTTTCAAAATAAAAAAATAGATTATATGATTTTTTTAAAAATAAAATAATATAGTGTATAATTTTTTATAAATAAAAAATATAGTGTATGATCTTTCGAAAAAAAAAATATATATTATATAATCTTTTAACAATAAAAAAATACAATGTATGATCTTTTCAAAACAAAAAACAAAATACATTGTGTGATCTTTTGTAAAAACTAATATATAGTGTATGATCTTTTTAAAAATAAAAAAATACAGTGTATAATCTTCTCAAAATAAAAAAAAATACTGTATATGATCTTTTCAAAATAAAAAAATACATTGTATGATATTTTGTAAAAAAATATATATAGTGTATGATCTTTTAAGAAATAAAAAAATACAATATATGATCTTTTGAAAATAAAATAATACAGTATATAATCTCTTTAAAAAAATACAATATATTATATTTTTAAAATAAAAAAAATACAGTGTATGATATTTTGTAAATAAAAAATACAGTATATGATATTTTTAAAATAAAAAAATACATTATATGATTTTTTATAAAAAAAATATAGATGTATGATTTTTTTAAAAATAAAAAATACAATATATGATATTTCAAAAATAAAAAATACAATGCATAATCTTTTCAAAATAAAAAATACAATGTATGATTTTTTTATAAAAAAATATACAGTGTATGATATTTTTAAAAATAAAAAATACAATATATGATTTTTTAAAAATAAAATAATACAGTATATGATATTTTGTAAATAAAAAAATACAATGTATGATGTTTTTAAAATAAAAAAATATAATATATAATCTTTTCAAAATAACACCACAAGAAAAATCATGTTTCCCGACGTAAATGACTAAATTTCCGTAGGGAAACAAAAATATCGACGGAAGTTGGCGTTAGAGAATTGGTTGTTGGCACTTTTGCCGACGGAATATTTCAGTAGATAAATTTACCGAAGGAAAAATTATCCATCGTTAATTTCGTAGGAAAGTTCAGACCGAAAAATTGTCGTAATTTGCCATATTTACCGACGGATTTGAAAATTTCATAGGTAAATTTACCGATGAAAATTAATTTTCCGTAGGTAAATTTACCGATGGTATGCTATATCCCGTAGGCAAATTAGCGACGAAATTTTTTTCGTCGGTAAATTTAGTCTATTTTTTCCTACGGTTTGATAATTCCATAAGCATTTGATGTATTTCTGTCGAGAAATATTAATTACAAATTTTAATTATTTTTTGTATATATTGCAATCCTAAAAAATATATATATAATTTACAGTAATAAATTAATAGATACCTAATTCAAAATATGATATAAAATTTATAATATTCAACATATGAAATCATTTTCTTACAAATTCTAAAAGCATAAATATTATCCTAAACATTATAGTTAGGTTGTTACAAGTCCCAAAAAGTCATAAAATTTAAAGGCTTATGTTATCGATACAGGTGGATCATCTGGATGCTACGATGTGTTGCCTTCCCTTCTTACTTCTTTCATCTGAGTACGGAGCACGGCTATATACTCCATAGTCTGGTGCAATTGACTCGCCAACTGACTAACTGTATTCTGAAGTGCAACTACTTGTTCATTAGATTCGGCTGGTCTACGTGAGGCAACTGTACTGGATGTGGAGGCATGCGTACATTGTGTATTTGCAAAAGATGCAAAGCTAAAAATCTTACCTTGACAATCCCTACCACCAACTACCTATAGATATGTTTGATTTTCATCCAAATTTAGGTTATCCTACAATTGTCATTGTACCCCCTCTAGTATTTGATCCTATCATTATAATTATTTATACTAGTTAGTGATAATTTTAAACTAATATTATGTGTAAAATCAATATTGAAATATATACTTTACATACATTTAATTGCCTACATCATTCATTGATGAATGTTACACCATCGTGCTTTTTGGTGTGTGTATACACAAAAACTTGTCGTGATGTAGGCTTTTGGCCGGTAGACTTTTCCTGCATAGAAAAGAGGTAAATTATCTATGATTTGTAAAAAATTTAGCAGAATTTCTTCTATTTTTTTGATATTTACCCCCTGTTAAACAAAAAAATAAATCTCAACAAGACGGCCATTAATATGGCACCAAAAATCTCATTTCTAAATAAATAAAAAAATTAACGTAAGACATTTATTCAATAGCAATAACCAGCCATCCAAGCAGAAAATCCTTTCATCTATCAACTTTTACATTCATAAAGCTCAAATAGCAAAGAAATTAAGCCAATCAACCATACTTTATGTTAATTTCAACCATTCCTACGAAATAAACTGGCTAAAAGACATCTAAAAATAATCAGATAATAATCAAACTTAAATAGATCCCAAGAAGCAAGAAGGGCTTTTACATGGTAATTCAAAATATACATGTCAAGTTATAATACTTACAATTTTATCTGCATGCTCCTGGTGGGTCATAGATCCACCAGTGTGCACAGGTAGACTATCTCCCTCCGATCCTCCCCTTTTGTTACTTGAATTTCAATCAGAAATAACTTTTGCATCGGGTATTGTCCAGTAATTCTACCAATTATTTCATATTTCTTCAGATATAAAAGGAGATTGTACGCCACTAATTTTATGGGAACTAACAAAATCTCTGTAACGTGCACGAGCTTGACTCTCCCATACATTATAAATGACAGCATCAAATTTTGAATTCCAAAACAATTCTTTCTGAAAAAATAAAAATAAAAGTTTGTAAGTGTTTATAAAGAACAATACTAATCTAATTAAAGTCTAAAATTAGATAAATAGTAAAGTAAACAAATATTATTTAAATGTGCCTCAAACTCCTGATAATAGAGATCTTTTGTTTCTTATGAGAGATTCTTCCATGTATGGCTATCAAATTCTATTTTCTCCTTGAATTTGAAGGAGATCCTGTGAGAGCACGGTCCAAATGGAACCAACCTATAATAGATATCTAATTTAAGATAAATTTCAAACTAAATACCATAACAATAGTATAAACTATTAGTTTAATGCATGTACAACATAATTTTGTGTTTTTCACTCAAATATTATTGATAATGGTAATGTATGTCCATCCATCAACTCCTTTTGCTCCAGGTTGCATGCTTTCACCTCCATCTACAGCGGGTGATCCAATTTCCTTAATTGGTACAGATTCATCGTTGGGTGTGGGAGTAAACGTTTCACCTATAAATGTTGATGGTGTAGATGTTGTAGGGATTTTAGATGGTGCAGTACTATGTGGAGTAGGTGAATCTGTTGGAATTATTGGTAGGGAATGTAATGGTCTCAACACCGGGCCAGCCGTGAACAGTACTCCCCGATAGTAAATAGTACTTTTCGGACCCGAAAGGACACCCGAAAGTCAAAAATATTTTATTGTACCATCGGAAAGTATTGGTCATGGGGAGTCCGGCGTTGAAATTTAAAGTGAAATTGAGGTCAAATGGACCTTAAAATGTAAAAAATACGAAAAAGGTAGTGAGTCAGTTTCCCCGATAGGGAAGGTGACTTGATTTTGTGTAAATAATTAAAAATAGTAAACGAATTCCAAAAATTTTCAAATTTTGCATACCTAAATGAATTTTTGTATAGAATATTTTGGTGATGAGAATGGAATTTTTTGGTGACACCGACAATTGTCGAATCGAATCAATAAGTTTGAATCGGATCGATAACGGACTCTGATTGAGCCCAAAATTTGTGTACTAGCTATTTTTTATGTGATAAAATTAATGGAATTATTTTTGAAGAAATTTAAAGTGAGGAAGATAGAGATTTTAGTTTGGGCCCAAAATGGCCTAAAATGGGCTTAAATTTATATTTGGGCTAACCCCATTAATTGAGCCCATAATTAAGCCCAAATGAGAGGTATAAATAGAGGAAAGATCTGCAGAAATCTCCAGATTCAGCTGGTCTCCTCTTCCTCTCCTTAAGTGGCCGAAATCTCCCTCTCCTCTTCACTCCTTGATTTATTCTTTCCCCACTTCAAATTTCTCATAATTCCCAACATAACAATTAAAGTTCTATCTCCCTAGATCATCCTAGTAGCCTCAACCAAGTGGCTTGAGCAAAAGAAGGCTAGGAATCAAGTGGTTAAAGTAAATAGGGTAAGTTGGAGGTTATGAATTTTAGTGTTTTAAATTAATTTTTTGATGTTTTTCCATAGATTTTGAGGTCTAGATAATGAATATGAGCTTGAATTTTGCATTTGAGAACAAGAAGATAAAGAAATCTAAGGTTTTATGGCTGGTTGTATTAGGTGTGGAAGGAGGAAATACTATTTCAAGGGACAAAGGCAAAGGGAAGGAAGCCTTGGCACCCTAGAACAAGTCATTTTGGTATGTGCCTAATAAATCTGAATATTTCCTATTTTATTGAATTTATTTCCTTTATGTATTTAGGAAAAAAATTACTAAGTTGCTTCATTTATGAAATTAACTTAGAAAAAATGGAATTGAGACTTAATTGATGTTATGTATATGATTATAATAAAGAAAAATAATTTTTATGGTGATGGTAACATGGTGGCTGAAATTCTCTCTAAAGAAATAATGGTGATTTTTGCATGAAAATAATAATTAGTAGTCTAAATTAATTATACATGTTATATTTAGCTTCCTTGAATTTTTATATGAATTATGGAATTTATTAGAAATTTTTAAAGCTTATTAATGGTGTATGTATGTGATGAGATTGATGAATTATAGAGATATTGTGTATAATTTGGATAAATTTGAGTAGTAGATATAAAATAATGTGTAAATAAATTTTTAAAGAATTTATGGACTTAATATGAATAAATGAGAATTATAAAATGGAATATGTTTAATGAAAATATTGGATTATAGGGATATAATTCAATAAAATGCTGAAATAATTGAAATAAAAAATGAAAAGTATGCGTATAAAATTTTAAGAAGTTTATATACAAAATTAAGGTATTTTTGGAATAAATTATGTAATATGTATAAGTAAAAAGTATATACAGTAATGTCCTTAAAAATAACCAGGAAGTAAAAACTAGCTCAGGATATAATTGGCTGGCCATAGGGACACCTCTGTACTACGGTGCAAGTCATGGCGACTTGCTAGCTATGGATTAAATCTTTGATCACCATGGCTTCTCTGTCTCTGTTCTCTGTTTTTTGAGAATTGGCCCTTTGGAGATCATTTCTCTATCTCTGTTGTGGCCCTGTGGGGTCCACGTCCCGTGTATCCGGTTTAGAGTTTTCTGCCGGGTCCGAAACTAGGGACATAATGAAAATAATATGAGAAAATATGAAAAAAAGTGAAAGATGTTAATTAAAAGTGATAAAGGACTATTTTGAAAGAAAAAGAAAGTTTAGGAGCAAAATCGTAATTTTTTTCAAAAGAGTAAAAGTTAAGTAAATTAATTAAGAATCGCTTAACTAAAGATAATACAGTCAGTTAATGGTTAAAATGTACAAAAAGGAAGTTTTATAGTCAACAAGGACTAAACTGAAATTTTTCATAAAAATATTTAATTAAGTATAAAAATTAAGGTTAAGTACCTTAATTAATAGTCTAAAGGTTAAAAAAAAGTATAAAAGGGCTAGATTTGTAAAATTAATAAGAAAGAAGGATTAAATTGAAATAAAGTAAAAAGTTTGAATTAAATATGCAAATCTATAAGAAATAAGCATTTAAAGAATAAAAGTGTATTAGCAATTTAAAAATGTTAATTAAAAAGGAGAAAATGTTATTTGAATTTTTGCTTGACAAATTAATATGGAGAATTTTTGCATAACTGTACTGCTTTAACTAAGCATAGAAAATATTTAGATTGTTAGCCACCACTGGACATGTCAAGTGCTCAACGCATAGTTTTGACTGTGCGCAGGTACTCAGGAGCGGGAGCAAAAATATTCTCTAAAAGATTTCTTCTGATGTATTAGAATGGTGAATCTTTTGGCATGTATATATGTCTATATATATATGAATTTTCCTTTGGATACATAAACGGTTAACTGAAGTTATTATAATAGATATATGTATTTTTGGATGGGTATGAGATGGATTAATGATAATAATTATTATTTGTGATTGTTGTGCCTCTGAGAGACTGTGGATATTGTTTGTTTTTCAGGAGGCTAGTCGAATTAATAGCTGTTATATTGCCAAAATTTTATTAAGTGCATAGTAAATTGGACAGTTTCAGTTCATCGGCGATTAATAATTAAGATAATTAATTATATGTTATAAGATGGTAAAATAAGTTGGAAAAAAAATTTGCCGGCATGCGGGGTACCGGAACAGTGTTAAGCATGTTATGGGTGTTACATTTTGTGGTATCAGAGCAAGGTTTAGGCGATTTTAAGATCGGAGTAGGTGCAATGTTAAATTTTAATAAGTTATATACATGCCAATTGCTATTTTGAGAAGTTATTTTGGGAATTAATGTATTCTTGCTCCCTTCTGTTTTATAGTTACAAGATGTCTGGAGAGCCAAGTCATGAGCCTGGAGATAATAGGAGTGAGGCCTCTAGTAATATAGGGCAGCAGGAGGTTTTACCACAGCAGACACCTCCACCTGTAGCTCCTTCACCACCTCCTCCTCAGCTGGACTTCCTCAATTTGATGTCAGATTATATTCAGCAGCGCCTCCAGGCTGCTCAGGCTCAGGCACCACCACCAGTAATACAGGTTCAGCAGCCTGCTCCACCTAAAAGAAGGCCTATACTGGAGCAATTAAAAAGGTTAGGAGCTGAGGATTTTACAGGCGAAGACCCTTTGACGCCAGCAGCCGCAGAGACATGACTTTTTAAAATAAAAAGGTTGTTTGAAATTACCCACAGTTCTGAAGAGGAGAAGTTTGAGGGTATGATTGCTTTGGTTCAGGGTTCAGCATTTATCTGGTGGGACTCAGTCAGAAGACACACACCTGCAGACCGTTTGAACTGGAAATTTTTCATCGATCAGTTCAAGAAAAAGTATATTGGGTCTGAGTATAAGATAACTATGCAGGATGCCTTCTGGAGGCTGAGGCAGGGAAACCGTACAGTGGCTGAGTATGACAGAAATTGAGCTCCTGAGCGTTTATTTAGATGAAGGCTTGGCTACAGAAGAAAGGTTATGTCAGCGGTTTGAGAGGGATCTGCATACTAAGTTGAGGCAGATCATCGGGGTCCAAAAATATCCATATTTGAGATCTATGATAGATGCGGCTATCAAATTGGAAACCACTCAAGCCGAGAAAGCAGAAAGACAATCCTGATTTCAGTAGAAGAGGAAGTAGGGATAAAGCAGTGGCAAGTTAGGACAGAGTAAAAAGCAAAAGGGACAGCAGCCGTCTCAGGGTCTTCCACCAGCGGGCAGAGGTCAGGGTAATGCCTCTCGTGGTAAATCTACAGCCACTACAGTTTCTAGTGCACCCAGAGGCAGTGGTAGGGGGACACCAGTGTTATGTGACCATTGTGGGAAGTCACATTCAGGGGAATGCAGATTGCTGACTGGAGCCTGTTTTAGGTGTGGGTCCCAAGAGCATCGTATTAAAGACTGCCCTTTGCAGCAGACTGCTCCAGTCACCTCACCAGTATCTGGTACTGGTTCATCAGCTCCACGAGGTCGTGGTAGGGGAGCAGCCCCTAATACTTCAGCTTCAAAATCAGCTAATCAGTCATCTCAGGGACAGAGGCGATAAGGAGGACAAACTTATGCTGTCAGGGCCTGAGAAGAGGAGGATGCTCCCGATGTGATTGTGGGTAAGTTTATTTTTTTATCTGATTCAGTTTATCCTCTGATTGATCCTGGTCACACACTCATACAATAGCACAGAACTGGCACGGAAAAAAGGGATGAAAGAGGCCTACTTGGACTAAGATATCTTGGTAAGTAATCCTCTGGGGCATAGTGTGATAGTGAATAAGGTTTATAGACAGTGTCCTATCGGTGTCCAGGCACATACCTTCCTGGCAAACCTTATCGAGTTGTCCTTCCGCGAATTTGATTTGATTATTGGGATGGATTGGCTATCCGTCCATCAAGCGACTGTTGATTGCATAAGGAAGAAAGTCACCCTACAGCTTCAGAATGGTGATGATATCACGATTTATTTATTTAAAAAATTAGAATTTTAAATTCTAAAAATGTCACTTAATAATTTAATGTACTTATTAGTATTCCATCTAAATATGAAATTATTTTCATGATATGATTGTATTTTTATATTTCTAACATATGATATTTAAAAATTCATAATTAATCAATTGTATTAATAAAATTAAAATTATATTTTATAACTTATTATTAGAATATTTGTGATATATATTTAATATTTGATGAATATTTTTTTAATTTTTATACGATAGTATTTAAAAAATTATAATAATTATAATATTTAAAAAAAAATTCGGTTGAACTGGTCGAACCACAAATCCCCAGCCTTGTCGGTTCTTTATCCGGTTTGGTTTTAATAACATTGGAAGAAATAATCAAAAAGCAAGAAACTTCCAAACAAACTACAACCTCGTTGAGAAACTATAACCAAGAAAGATTTGAATCTGAATCGCCGCTTGTGCAAAGGATCTTCACCATTGGGAGATTGCATTAATGAAAAATATAAAAAAATAATAAAAAATATAAACACTATTTAATAAATAGTGATTATGGATAAATCAAAGAAAGATTAATAAGTGTAGCAAAAACAAGTATTTATGCAAGTTTAGAACTTGAGGAACGACAAACAAAGAACAGACATTCATGAAAGACTAAGAAGAAAATTGCACAAATAAAAATTAAAAAAAAAGTAACAGTGATGAAAACTAAAAAAATAAATGAAATGTGAAATAAGTAAGTGTTAAAAAAATGCTGAAATCTTTAGAAAAATCGAAAAGCAGATGAAATGTGAAATAGTAACACCTACTTCTTGGTGAACAGATCTCCTGCATCGCTTCGTTTGGCGGGCAAGGCGGATCTTCTTCAAAACATACCTAAAAGAGAGGCAAATTCTTTTGAGTGGGCGGCGGCTTGCTGTGTGAGGGAAGAGGCATATTAGGGTTACAGTTCTTCGTTTTCCATATATATATATATATATATATACTAAATTTTTAATAAATATTAATTCTAATTAACATATTTTAAATTAATATGTTAACATACTTAATTTGTCACTTTAATTAATAATAATAATAATAATAATATTATTATTATTATTATTATTATTATTATTATTATATGTTTGTCACTTTAATTAATTAATAATAATAATAATATTATTATTATTATTATTAGTTAAATTTTTTATTATTTTTAAATAAACAACTAAATTTTTAATAAATATTAATTCTAATTAACATATTTTAAATTAATATATTAACATACTTAATTTTTCACTTTAATTAATAATAATAATATTATTATTATTATTAGTTAAATTTTCGTAGGTAAATTATCTATGGAAACACAATTCTGTAGGAAATTTACCTACGGAGTTGTACTTCTGTAGGTAAATTGCCTACAGAATTATATTTCCATAAGTAAATTCCCTACGGAATTATACTTCCATAGCTAAATTGCCTACGAAATCGTGGTTCCATAGGTAATTTACCAATGGAGAAAATTCCGTAGGAAAATTCCCTATGGGATTATATTTTCGTAGGTAAATTGCCGACGAAAAAAATTCCGTCGTTAACTTACCTACGGAACCATAATTTCGTAAGGAATTTTTCTATGAAAATACGATTTCATCGGTAATTTACCTACAGAATGAATTCCGTTGGTAAATTTCGTGTGAAATTTTAGCCGCGAAGTATTGGCGCCAAATTTATGACGGATATTTTAAAATCCGTCGCTAATTTTCGTCGGTAAATTGGGCGGCAATATATCCCTCCATTATTTACGATGAATTTATTATTCCGTCGTAATATATATATTTTCAGACACTTTTCTCTACGGAAAAAAATTTTTCGTCAGTAATTGCCTACAGAAAATATTCCGTCGGTAATTGAGAATTTTCTTGAAGTGTAAAAAAGTACACTGTATGATCTTTTATAAAAAAAATACAGTATATGAAGTTTTATAAATAAAAAATATAGTATATGATCTTTTTAAAATAAAAAAATACAGTATATAATTTTTTCAAAATAAAAAAATATACTGTATAATTTTTTGTAAAAAAAATATACAACATATGATCTTTTGTAAATAAAAAAATACGGTGTATGATCTTTTTAAAATAAAAAAATAAAGTGTATGATCTTTTAAAAATAAAAAAATATAGTATATAATTTTTTCAAAACAAAAAATAACACTTATGATCTTTTATAAAAAAATATACAATGTATGATTTTTTTCAAAAATAAAAAAATACAGTATATGATCTTTTGAAAATAAAATAATACAATATATAATCTTTTGTAAATAAAAAATACAGTGTATGATCTTTTAAAAATTTTTAAAAAATAGTGTATGATCCTTTCGAAATAAAAAAATACATTGTATGATCTTTTGTAAAAAAATATATAGTGTATGATCTTTTCAAAAATAAAAAATACAGTGTGTGATCTTTTGAAAATAAAAAATACAGTATATGATTTTTTAAACAAAAAAATATATTGTATGATTTTTTTGTAAAAAAATATATAGTGTATGATTTTTTTAAAAATAAAAAAAATACAGTTTATGATATTTTGAAAATAAAATAATACAGTATATATTCTTTTCAAAATAAAAAAAAATTAATTGTATGATTTTTTCAAAATAAAAAAATATATTGTATCATTTTTTATAAAAAAAAATATATAGTATATGAATTTTTGTAAATAAAAAAATACAATGTATAATTTTTTATAAAAAAAAATATACAGTGTATAATTTTTTTATAAATAAAAAATACAATATTTAATTTTTTTAAAATAAAAAAATGCAATATATAATATTTTGTAAATAAAAAAAATATACCGTATGATGTTATTGGGTTCTTGCTTACTCGTTTCCTGTTGTGTGTCACAGTGGTTTGCTTCCGTTTGTATATGTGATAGCCAACTTTGTGGTGTCGGCTTTTATATCCAAATACTATGGATTTGATAAGGAAACTGAAGGTTCAGTCACCAAAAATGATAATGACAAGGCAACTGCACCTAAATCAAAATCACAATCCAAGAAAAGAGGCTTTCAAGGCACTAAGGACATGATTCATATCTAGGAATCTCCAGATTCATGCCCCTCTTTATTAATATTATAAAGCAAATTAGTTGTTTTCCACTTGTAATATTAGATGATATATCTGGGTAAATATATGTAATTTTTCTCCAGAAATGGAGAAATACCTGAACCCAAAAAAATAATTCTTTAAGGCAAAATTACATATTCCATTTCTCCATTTCTTTTACAGTTACAATGAACGCATTCCAAGAATAATTTACAATTTCCTGCAAAATACTGCTTGACCCAAAAGAAAAAAAAATCGTTGAATACTGTGATCATTGTTATAAAAATATTTGGTAATCAACACGAAGATCATTGTTGTAAAAATAATTTACAATGTCCTGCAAAATACAGCTGGCGCCTTCTTCGAAATAAGCTGTCGTGGCTTTTGTTCGATGAATACTTTGATCATTGTTATACAAATATTTGGTAATCAACAACGTAAAATCCATGTTCAAAAATTGCATAAATTAACACGAAGCAACAAGGACAACAAAATGAGCCGCTACTGCAGAACTTGCATAGAATCATGCACAAGCCATATTTCTTGTCATTGGTAATAGCAGCAACAGAGGCAGCAATCAATGGTTGCCAAGATCATTGTGGGAACATAACTGTTTCGTTTCCATTTGGGACTACTAAAGAATGCTCCCTTGACGAGAACTTCCTAATAAAATGTGATCTTCCTAGGCATTTCTTGGAGAATCAGAACTACAAGTCCTGCATATATCACTGGATGGCCAACTGCGAATCGTGACTTCACCAGTATACGATTGCTATAATGAAGATGGTAAGTCCACCAAAAATAAAGAACAGGATTACATTTTCCCTCACTTCCCACTTTCCTATACACAAAACAAGCTAACAGCCATTGGTTGCGACACCAACGCAAGAATCGAAAGCAATTTCAAGACCTCTGTGGTTAAGATTTCTAGATTTGTTTTATAGAATGAAAAAGAGATATATTTGAAATAAAATATAAGTATAAATGTATTTATGAAATATAAAAGGCAAAAATAAAATTTTGTAAAAAACGATAGGGTATTTATGAAAACAAAATATAAAAAATGAGTATTTTATATAATTTCCTCTTTTTTTTATCGGCCCAGCCCATATTATCTGGGCTTGACTGGCCCCACCTAACAAGTATTAGGATTGAAAATATAAATTGCCATAAATTAATTAACAAGTGTTAAAAAAATTAAATTTAATTAAAGTTATGTCGTATTGAATATCATGTTATTGAAATTTATTTAAAATGATATAAAAAAATTAAATGCAAATTTGTTGATTATTATTGATAAATTATATAAGGATATTATAGATAATTCATAAATTAACAATAAATTAAAACTAAAAAGTATCATATGTTTTTGGATAAACTAAAAAGAAAAATATTTATATTATCACAAAAACAATAGAGTATTTTTTTTTTTGAGTCAATTTCACCCATGATCATTAGACTTACGTCTAATCGCTCAAAAGTAACTGACTTATTTTTCTCGACTTAAATGTCATTGAACTTATCACATTTTTACTAGAAAAATTATCTTAACCGATTTTCAGCTATAATTCTTGCCAATATGCTAACGTGGCATGTCATGCTATATGCACGAACACATGTGACATGACATGTCACCAGCCACGTCACCAAAATAGACCATATTACACGACACATTAGCACAACACGTCATATTTCTGGACACACATGGCATCTTTTAGTGACGTGATTGCTGACGTATATTGCCACGTATATTCAGACATAAGACGTGACATGCCATGTCAGCTTTTCAGCAACAGTAATCACCGAAAACTGGTTAAGATGATTTTTTTATAAAAAAATGATAAGTTCAGTGATATTTAAATTATGAAAAATAAGTCAGTTACTTTTAGGCGATTAGGCATAAGTACAATGATCATGAATGAAATTGACCCTTTTTTTATGCAAATAGATTTGATTTATAATACCGAGTAAATAGTTTATTTTAATTTATAATGTTAGCAAAAGTTAAATCTTTTCTCAAGAAAATTTTCATATATAGTTGTGTTAGTGACACATTTATAATTAAAAAAAATAGCGAAACTAAATAGTCTTGTTCCGACGCAGATGACATGAATTGATTTTATTTAAATTGATGCTTGCAAGTAGTTCACCGTATAATAACAAGGATTTAAGGACAAATATTGACTTGATAGCTTGGAACTAATAAGAAGAAAAGTCGACTTGGCTTATATACGGAGAGAGACCAAATCATAATAAATTTGATAAAAACGTAAGTTGGAAAAATCAAAGCTTCTAAGTCATCACACAAAAGTAAGTCGTGGTGGGACCTTCAATTCTCAAAGATGATTTGTGGAAAATTAATTCCATGCAAAAGTACCACACTGTTCATGAATGACATTAATCCAATAGCCAATTAAATCTTACAATCTTATAGGTTAAGAGTACTAATGGAGAAATCGATTAACATATTACAATCTTAATTAAATCTATCTAATCCAATCTTATAAAATCTTGATTAACATGTTTTGTTATGTTGAGTTGAATATAATAAAAGTGGAATTAAAAAGAATTGGTTTATGATTTTTTTTTTCTCTAAGAATATATTAATCTACTAAATAATTTGAACTTTAATTTTGAATTATACTGAGAACTATGCAATACCAACACAAACTCAAAATCATTAACAAAAATATATGAAAACTTTCTGTTGGCTCAAGGCCATATCTATATTTTGATAATAATCAAACTTTAAATAAATTTTAGTGTGAATTATGTTCTAAACTTATTTATGCAGGAAATTCTATATATCTTTCTGATACAAATATCAAAAATGAAAATTGTGATGGATGCATGAAGACTCAAGTTGATGACTGCCTTAGTTTATAGAAAATTAGGATATTAAAATATAAAATTAAATTGAGGCAAAATTTATGTATCATGCATACATTTACTAAGTTTTAGAATTGCATAAAAATATTTTTAAGTTATAAATTAAGTTTTTAGTCAAAACTGATTTCTTTTAGAAAATATTTTAGAAATTGGTTCGTTAGAAATTTTTTATTAGAAATTGGATTAGAAATCTGGATAGATTTCGGAACAAAAATCTATCAGGCATTATAGGATAAAATAACGGCTAGTTTGACACATAATTGATTGTTTTGCCTTCCAACGACTATAAAAGGCTATTTTGAGGATTTAACACTTAAAATTGACTTTTTGGGGTATAAATACATATAGAAAGATCTATTAGATTGTTAGATATCATTTGAAAAGAATTTTCAACCTTTTAAGAGAAAAAGGTTACTTTTTTAAAATTTCACTTTTTATCTTTGCACTTCATCTTTACATATTCTCCTCAATTTGATTATAGTTTTTGTTGTAATTAATTGTGAGGAATTATCATTATGAAAGATTGTGAGTTTGGATTGACTAGAACCTAAGGTAGAATTCTAGTAAGTGTTTAAATCTTTTAGTTTAGGAAAAGATTGTGGGTAAATATACATAGGTTTGTATATTAGCTTTGACTCTTGCCCTTAAAAGAGTTAAGAGTTGAGAGTAATGCTCAAGAGTAATTCTTGAGGAGTGGAGGTAGGCATTAAGGCTAAACCACTATAAAATTTTGTGTCTACTTTACTTTTCTATTCTATCATACATTTTGGAAATTGTGTTTTCAAAATTTTGTAAAATGAATTTCTGAAATATTCATAACAAATATAATACACGCATTTTTCAGAACTGCAATTGAAGTTTAAATTGAAAAGGAATCTTGCATAATCCAAGTATACATTCTGTCTTGCATTTTCTACATTCTCTGTCAAAAATCTTATCTTGAATAAAATTCTATCACATTAGAATTTGGCCAGAAAATTTCAAGACACCCAATTCACCCCCCATCTTAAGTGTCTTTCGGGACCTAAATTTTGTATCAGAGTGGTTTGCTATTCCCTAAAGCTTAATCTCCTGGGTGATCCTAAAAATGGCCGAATCTAGTAGTTTTTCAATTGCTACTCCATTCAAAGAGAGACATTCTATCCATAATCCTCCAATGTTCAGTGGTAAAAGCTATCCATTCTGAAAGGTTATCATGAGACACTTTATCCAATCTCAAGATATGAATTGTTGGAATATTATTGAAGATTGATATAAGCATCTATAAAAGAAATCTTATGAGGAAGGTGCTTCAGAGTCTTCTATAGTACTAAAAACCATAAAAGAGTTCATAAAAGTTGAAAAGAGAAAGTGCAACTAAATTCTAGAGCTATGAGTATATTTTTTTGTTCACTGCATACAAACAAATTTAATAGAGTTTCTGAATGTGATACGGCAAAAGAAATCTGGGACAAGCTACATATGAAGGGACAAATCAAGTTAAAGATACTAGACTTTATATTCTAATTATGGTTGATTATAAAGCTTTCAAAAAGCAGCCAAAATAGTCAATTTCTGAGGCAATTAACATGTATGTTAAATTAACTAATGAAATTAAAGCTCTTGGTAAAAAAACTTGATGAACATAATAAAATTGTTAAGCTTATTAGATGTCTCACACCTAAATAGAAAGCAAAAGCATCAATTCTATTAGATGAGGATCTTAGTACTTTAAATTTTGATAATGTTTGAGGATCTCTTATTTCTCATGAGCTTTACATTAAGTCTCAAGATGCAAAAAAAAAGATAGAAAACTGAAAGATATTGCTCTCAAAGCAGAATTTGAAAGTGATTATTCTACAGTGATGATGAAATGGCCTTGATTACAAAGAAGTTTAAAAAGCTGTACAGAAAAGACAAAAAATCATACAGAAAATAACATTAGAAATTCTCGCATCATAAGGCAAAAAACTCATCAAAATCTGTTGGAGATGTGGTTTGCTATGAATGCAACAAACCTGATCATATCAAATCCAAGTGTCCAAACCTGAAAAGAAAATAAAAAAGGTTCAAAAAGAAAGCTATGAAAGCTATATGGAGTAACAGTGAAGACTCAAGTACAAGTGAACCAGAATCTGCAAATTCCGATGATGTTGGTCTGATGGCAATTTCTGACCATGATGAGTAAAATTCTAATTTTGATCAAGAACATAATGCTGCTAGTGATAGAAAACAATTAGAAAATAACTCAAAAAATTATGAGGTAAGTGATTCTGATTCAAATTCTTACTCAAATGAAAATGGTGATGAATATGAAAGAATGCTTGAATGCTTTGAAAATTTGCATAAAAAATATCGTATGCTTAAAAAGACGCATTTATAAATGAAGAAGAAATTTGATGCATTATGTGTGGAGCATGAAAATGTTAAAGAGACAGAAATTAAATTAAGAAATGAATATTCTGACTTGGAAGGTAAATTTATCTCCTTGAAAGAAAAATGCAATGTGAAAGGAAAACATATTTGTGTATGTAATAAAAATTCTGTTGAAAATCTGAATACAAAATCTGTTCATAAAACTTATGCAAGTACATCGAAAAGCTATCACAGAAATTACACCCAGAAAAAGCCTAAAAATATTCATCTAATAAAATGGTAATTAACTTTTATGCTATATATTTTTATTGTTGTATAAAATGACATATTTCAAAATTTTGTTATTATAAAAAGAATGCTAATTTATCAAATCATAAATGGGTGGTTAAAAATTCTGCAAATGTGTTAACTAATAATGAAGGACCCAAGAAAGGTTGGATACCTAAAAATACTTGATTTCTTTGCAAATTTGCCTCAGGAGCGCTAAGACAGAAAAGTGGTATATGGATAGTGGTTGTTCTAGGCATATGACATGGGACGGAACTAAGTTTTCTAAGTTAAAAAAATTTGCAGGTGATTCTATCAGTTTTGGTGATAATAGAAAATGGAAGATTGTTGGTATTGGAAGCATTAGATCTAATCCAATTATTGAAGATATTTCTCTTGTTGAAAGTCTAAAGTATAACTTATTGAGTATTAGTCAACTTTGTGACAAAAATAAAAGAGTTATTTTTGAAGTAGATAATTGTAGTGTAGAAGATGTTGAAACAGAAAAATCTATTCTAAAAAGAAAAAGATCTAGAAATATCTATTTGGTTAGCCTAGAAGATATTCAAAAAAGTGAAGCTAAATTCCTAATTTCTAAAGAAGATCTAAGTATCTGGTGGCACAGAAAATTGGGATATGCAAGCTTTCATGCATTAGAAAAGCTGGTCAAAAAAGATTTGGTGAAGGGGATGCCAAAAAAAAAAGATTGATAAAGATCATGTATACAAGACGTGCCAACATGAAAAATAAACCAGAAATTCACACTAAACTAAGAATGAAATTTTTACTTAGAAAGCTTTTGAGCTTTTACACATGGATTTATTTGGACCTATAAGTCCTTCAAGTATTGGTGAAAAATCATATGTATTTAATATGGTGGATGACTACACAAGATATATATAGGTAATGTTTCTTACTCATAAGGATGAGGCATTTGAAGCTTTTAAGAAGTTAAGTAGGACGATTCAGAATGAAAAAGGATACAAAATCACAAGCATTAAAGGTGATTATGGAAGAGAATTTGAGAATTAGAAATTTGATCTACTCCAAGAATACCACAGTAAAATGGTGTTGTAGAAAGGAAGAACAAAACTCTTCAAGAAATGGCCAGAACAATGTTGAACAAGAACAACTTGCCAAATTATTTATGGGCCGAGGCAATCAACATTGCATGTTACATTTTGAATAGAATTCTGATCAGAATAGTATTAGAAAAGACTCCATATGAAATATGGAAAGGTAGAAAACTTAAAATCAGCTACTTCCAACCTTTTGGCTGTAAGTGTTTCATTTTTAATGATAAAAATGACTTAGCTAAATTTGATGCAAAATCTTATGAAAGTATGTTTTTGGTTTACTTTTTAAATTCTAAAGCATATAGAGTTTTAAATAGAAGAATGCGTAAAGTAGAAGGATCAATAAATGTTAAATTTGATTTTACTAACTTAAATTATGGAGAAATGAGTTCTTTTGATGATGAAATAGATTTTGAGAAAGAAAGTGACAAAAATCAAAAGAATGATGAAACAAAAAAAATCACTAGATTAGCAACCATATCCGGATGACAGAATTCTGGAGCAACATGAAGAAGTAGAAAATGAATCTAAAATTCAATCAGATAAGGATCCAAAAAACTCGACAAAAAATGTATCAGAAAATTAGTTAGAACAGCAACCTAAACAACCAACAAAATTGCCTTAAGATTGGAGATTTCACAAGTATCACCCCATGGACAACTTATTAACTGATCCTTCTGAAAGAATGATGACAAGAAGAGCTTTAAGAGAATATTGTGGTAATTTTTCCTTTGTATCTCAACTTGGACCTAAAACTTTTATTGATGCTAAAAATGATGATAGTTGGATAATTTTATGCAAGAAGTGTTAAATCAGTTTGAAAGAAATAAAGTTTAGAATTTGGTGCCTAGACCCTTAAATTATTCTATCATTGGAACAAAATGGGTATTTAAAAATAAGTTGGATGAGCAAGGTAATGTCGTTAGAAATAAGGCCACAATAGTGGCTCAAGGCTATAATCAAGAGGAAGGTATAGATTTTTATGAAACTTTTGCACCTGTAGCTAGATTAGAAGCTATTAGAATTCTATGTGCATTTGCATGTTTCAAAAGTTTCAAATTATACCAAATGGATGTTAAAAGTGATTTTCTAAATGAAGAAGCTTATATTGAACAACCCCCTGGTTTTGAAAATTCTGAACATCCACATTTTGTTTACAAACTTAAAAAGACTTATTATGGTTTAAAACAAGCTCCTAGAGCTTAGTATAAAAGATTAAGTTGTTTTCTATTAGCTCGTGATTTTAATAGAGGAAAAGTAGATAATACCCTTTCTATCAAGCATAAATCATTTGATATTTTATTTGTTCAAATGTATGTTAATGATATAGTTTTTGGTTCTACTAATATTTTCTTGTGCAAAGAGTTTGAAGCTATTATGAAAAAGGAACTTGAAATGAGCATGATGGGTGAGCTAACGTTCTTTTTGGGTCTCCAAATCAAGCAATGTTCTGATTGTATTTTTATTAGCCAAGTGAAATACACCAAGGAATTACTAAAAAAATACAAGAGGTTTGATGCAAAATCTACCAGTACCCCTATGAGTTCATCAATTAAGTTGGAAAAAGATAAAAAAAGGCAAAAATATTGAAGAAAAATTATATAGAGGGATGATTGGATTGTTATTGTACCTTACAACAAGTAGGCCAGATATTCAATTCAATGTATGTCTGTGTGCCCGCTTTCAATCAGCTCCAAAAGAGTCTCACTTATCTATAGTAAAAAGAATCATGAGATACTTGTAAGGAACACAGAATTTAGGATTATGGTATCCAAAGAATACCTCTTTCAATCTAATTGGATATTCTGATGCTAATTGCGCTGGATGTAGAATCGACAGAAAAAGCACCTCTAGTGCATGCCATTTTTTGGGAAGCTCTCTACTTACCTGGTCAAGCAAAAAATAAAATTATGTTGCTTTGTCCACTACAGAGGCAAAATATATAGTAACTGGTGGATGTGTTCTCGAATTCTGTGGATCAGACAACAATTGAAAGACTATAGGATAGAATTTAATAAAATTCCAATATTTTATGACAATACAATTATTATAAATCTTACCAAAAATCTAATTTTGTGGTCAAGAACAAAGCACATAGAAATTCGTCATCACTTCATCAGAGACCATGTGCAACGAGGAGATATTTTGCTGGAATTTGTCTCTACAGAGTACCAAATAGCTAATATCTTCACAAAATCTCTCAAAGAAGAAAGATTTTGTCAATTAAGAAGAAAGCTTAGAATGGGTATTTTCTGAATCATGATATATATATATATATATATATATATATATATATATATATATATATATATATATATATATATATATATATATATATATATATATATATATATATATATATATATATATATATATATATATATATATATATTGTTGCTGTTCGTCTCTTTTAAAAAAAAGGCTAAGAAATTTTTTTTCAAACAATCTATTTATGCCTTTTTATATTTTTTTAGAAGAAGGATTAAATTTATTAAAAAATATGTTCTAAATTTTTTTTTAAAAGATGTTTACATATTGTTGTGGTTAAAAATGGGATGCAATAGTCAAACTATGTAAAATATCTTTATTAACCCTATATGCTATGAGTATTGCTTAAAATAATATAAGGGTAGCCATGACCTTGTGCTTTATTTTTTTGGTTCCCACCTCTTGGTAACTGCAGCTCTGTACTTTCCTATGTGTTATGATGATTTTATTTTTTGCAAGCCTCCTCTCTTGTCAAGTCGGTTCATTTCAAGCCTTTAAAATTGTTTTTATTTATTTAATTATGTTCAATTTCTTAAAGGTTGTAGTTATTGGGTTAAACTTCCTATCTTCTTAAAACCCCATTCCTCTCAAAATTGGTGTCTCCCTTATTTCCTCAACTGACTTCCTTTCTCTCTCCAATTTTTTTCTCTTCCGCCATGGGACGATCAATATTTATCACCAAGCGTCACCCTTGCCGAAGCCCCTCACCACCTCCGGTGTCTTTACCTTTCATTCAAGCCGCTTTGCCTTTCATAACCAAACCTACTTCTTCCAAATCTACCAAATCAAAAATCGCTCCCTCAAAATCCTTTGCCTCTTTGCTTTCGACCCAATCCTTATTGCCATCTAAGGTCATTGTGTGGGATGAGCTCATCATTCAATCCACCTCTAATGTTGCTTAGTACATTGAGAAGCAAAAGTGGAAGACATTCTTCAAATATCAAAGCAGCAAGTTTTATCCCAATTTGGTATGAGAGTTATGTGTATCTTGGTTCGAAATTGAGGATGAAAGTTTCAAGGTGGTTGTGCAAGGTTTCATCTTTACTGTAAGTCCATCTTTAATTGCCAAGTTATTTTTAATGCCCTTGACTGGTTCTAAATGCACAAGGCATAATAGTAACATTTTAGAGTTTGAGGATTTGGATAAAGACAAATTTCTTAGTTTGATTTCTAGTAATGGTAGTGAAGCTTCTAAATATCCATTAGCGTCAAATTTGTTCGAGTTTTGACCAAGTGTATAAGCTAGTATGTTACTCCATGAGCTGAGAGTATGTCCTATTTGTCGGATTTGGATATTATTTTCTTATGGTATTTTCATTCTAGCAAAGATTTCAATTTGCCATTCTTAATTTTTAATTATATGGCTACTCAATCTTTTGAAGAGAAGAAACCTTATAGGTTGAATTTAACTTGTTTGTTTGAGCATTGGCATATTGTGAATGATGATGCTAAGTCTGTTGCCTATAAGATTGAGAAGATTAGCTTTGTGTCTTACAAAGAGGCTGGCAAAAGAGTTTATACAGGGAAGAGAAAATTTGTTGAGATACCTGCTATAAAATCGAGAAAAGAATTTGTCAAAGAATCTAGGAAAGGAAAAGAAATAATGCATGTTGAGTCCTTGCCTATGGATGACAAATTTCAAGTGCAGATTGCTCAACTCCTTGCATTGATGCAAGCATCTAAGCAAGTGAAACTCAGTAAACCTAAGGAACCAAAACAAGTACAACAATCTAATGATGTTGAAACCACATCCAGCAACCAGCCTTCTAATAAACAATCTGAAGAAAATTTTGAGCAAAAATCTGATGCTAAATCTATTGAACAGTCTGACATAAATTTTGAAGATAAATCTAATAAAGAATCTAGCGGTTAATCTAGAGAAAAATCTACTGCAGTTTCTAATGAAGAATCTGATGTTGAATCTGAGGAAAATTTTGAGGCCAAATCTTAACACAAATCTGATACAGAGTCTGACAGTTCTTTTGATGCTTCTTCTGGAGATCAAGTGCATGCACGCTCTCATGTTGAGAAATCTTCTAGTTCAAAAACCTCATCTAAATCTTTTGAAGAGCCTCCAGTAACTCAATCAGTTATTCCTTTTGTAGATTCTTACTATATTTTGGAGACACAGAAGCTATCTAAACTTCAATCTCAATTCTCCTTTGCTTCTTCTCTCTTTGGTCAATTGAGCAAGATTTTTGCAACCATGGTCAAATTGGTGCCTGCTATAATTAGTGCACTTGTCTCTTCTGTGAGTGACCCATTTCAAGCAAGCTGTGAGCAATCTTCACCTACAAAGGAGCCTTCTGTCTTACCTCTTCATAAGTCTGTTCGCAATGCCATTCTAAGAGTCAAAAATCCTTCTCAGCCTGGTCAAACTAGTAGTAGTTCTCTGCCAATGGATATAGACCCTTAATTTTTTGGCTTTTTGATTTTTTTTGTTGTCTTATTTTGTCTCTTTACCTAAAACATTATGTTATCTCTTGAACATGTTACTGTCTTTGCTTTATCTCTCTGTTTTGGATGATAACCTTATTTTGTTGTGACTGGTTTTGATCTCTCTTTTTTGATTGATGACAAAAAGGGGGATAACAATTAGGTGCCTGAATGATTTTAATATATGTTGAACATTATGTGTAGGATTTTAATTATGATGCAGGTTTTTATAAGATGAATTGTGTTTGATTTAAGTTTATAATCTATGCATTAAATTATACTCATTATAATTTTTGATATAAATATACATATATATAGCATGATATACTTATACAGGGGGTTTATAAGTTAACTGTTACAAGATTTTATTTTCTGTAAATACCCCCATGCATATATTCAGGGGAAACTTTTTAAAACTAACCTAGATAGACTTCAAAGTGGAGTTTATTAAGGTTTTTCATTATTAAAAAGTGAGAGATTGTTGGCTCAAGGCCATATCCACATTTTGATGATAATCAAATCTTAAATAAACTCTAGTGTAAATTTTGTTCTAAGCTTATTTATGCAGGAAATTCTATATATCTTTTCTGATGCAAATATCAAAACTGAAGATTGTGATGGATGCATGAAGACTCAAGTTAAAGAATGCCTTAGTTTATAGAAAATTGATATTAAAATGTAAAATCAAATTGAGGCAAAATTTATCTATCATGCATGCATTTTCTAAGTTTTAAAATTTTATAAAAATGTTTTTAAGTCATAAATAAAGTTTTTATTCAAAATTGATTTCTTTTAGAAAATGTTTTAAAATTTGGTTCGTTAAAAATTTGTTATTAGAAATTGGATTAGAAATCTGGATAGATTTCTGAACAAAAATCTGTTTGGCACTATAAGATAAAATAACGACTAGTTGGACCTATTAGATGGTTAGATATCATTTGGAAATTGATTGTTTTGCCCTTCAATGGCTATAAACAACTATTTTTAGGATTTAACACTTAAAATTGATTTTTTTTGGGCATAAATACATGTAGTAAGAGCTATTAGATGGTTAGATATCATTTGGAAAGAATTTTCAACCTCTTAAGAGAAAAAACTTACTTCTTTAAAATCTTACTTTCCATTTTTACATATTCTCCTCAATTTGATTATAGTTTTTATTGTAATTACTTGCAAGAAATTATTATTGTGAAAGATTATGAGTTTTAAATTTGGGTTGGCCAGAACCTAAGGTAGAATTCTAGCATGTGTTTAAATCTTTTACTTTGGAAAAAAAGATTGTGGATAGATATACATAGGTTTGTATATTGTCTTTGACTCTTGCCATTAAAAGAGTTCTTAAGGAGTGGAGGTAGGCATTAAGGTTGAACCACTATAAAATTTTGTGTCTCCTTTACTTTTCTATTCTGTCATACATTTTGGAAATTATGTTTTCAAAATTTTGTAAAATGAATTTCTGAAATATTCATAACAAGTATAACACACATATTTTTCAAAATTGCAATTAAAGTTTAAATTGAAAAAGAATCTTGCAGAATCCAAGTATACATTCTGTCTTACATTTTCTACATTCTCTATTAGAAATCTGATCTTTGATAAAATTCTGTCACATTAGAATTTGGCCAGAAATTTCAAAACACCCAATTTACCTCCTTTCTTGACCGTCTTTCAGGATCTACACTTTCAAGTTCATTTGACAAAATAAATATGCTCGTCTCATATTTTTTTCTTTAAACTAGACAACACATACTTCCTATAAAATACATAAAACAACAAAAATCTTATCAATTCTTTATGTGATTATGCTGTAAACAGTAAATTTGTGACCCACTGCCCAAGATTGACAACCAATCCCGGATTCAAGGGTTTTTTTTTCTTTTTAGTGTTATTTTTGAAATTATTTAGAGATTTGGTGTAATTGTATTTTTATTTAGGTAAATAGTGTGCTAAAAAATGGCAACTTAGGTTGCCCTTTTTCTGAATAGTGGGCCCCACATATGGGATTTGACTAGTATGAAAAATAGCAATGTCAGGCACCGTTTTCCACTGTTCAAAATGACATCGTTGCGAGGGCTCGAAGGTGTGGTCCAAAATGGCACTAGATCTCGCCTTTTTTCACTAGCTTAAACGGCATCGTTTAAGCGCTGGAGGGGATGAAAGACTGAATTATTGGATGTGGGGCCCGGCTGTCAAAAACCAGCAACGACAGTTGCCATTTTCTATCAGTTTTTTTAATTAAAATGCAACAGGTGCTCTACTCATTAATTAATTGCCTTACCTCATATTATTTTTATAATCTATTAATAACACTATATAAAATTTGCTTGAAGATTTAAAAAGTTAATTTATGTGAGTATATTTTAATTTAATTTTGTTAATCAAATTTTAATTATTTATTAAATTAATTAGTATATTTTTTTCATTATTAATATTGTAGGTGCTATAAAGTTTGGAATATAATCTTGTCATAATTTGGCTTCATTACTATGCTACTAATTTCATATTAATTAACTTAATAAATAATATCATATTTTTAATTATAAATAATTTTCATTCCATTTTTAAATCTTTTCTATTACTAAATATTACATTGTATCATATACAAACAACATTAAATATGTAATATTTAATGAAAAATATGTGATCTCGTGCCACACTTAAGTCACCTTCTTTTTTTATCGAGATACCTTCGTTGTCGCTCGTCAACTTGTGGGTTGCTCGTGCCCTCACCACCAACATCAGTGTCATTCGTTGTTGTGGTATCACTTGAGCTAGCTTGGCTCGATTGTGCATCACCACTTATTACATCATTATAAAAATCTAAAAATAAGGGTGACTATCCAATGTTACCTTGTTGAGGTGATTCATGATGTGTGCCAAATATTCTTCGAAATATATCATGTCCAAACACATCAACAAATGATGCAGACTCGGTATTGAATGCAGGAAATGTATATGAACTAAGTGTATGTTGTAAATTGTATGGCTGCGGTGTCGGTTTATGTATGTTGCTCGGACCTCCCAAATCTTCCTAATTATAACTCATTGACCCAAACTCATAAGATTAAAAATTTTGGACACTAATCTCTATCGTGCATGGTCCTTGATTACCTAATATGTCATCAAAAGGCCAGGATATGGGTCCTAGAATCTGTGCTATATTTGGACTATAATATCTCTACGGGATATTTGCATGCCTTTTAATCATTCCACTCTGGTTGCGCCGAGTTCGAAAGTCAACAAACTCATTTTTCATTAAAGGTACACTAATAGGGTTAGGACCAGGTTGTCTTGGATAGTAAGTGAATAATCGATCTTCGTGACCAACTACACCAAGGATGCTTTCCAACATCCTTTTGCTGACTGAAGCATAACCTTGTTCATGCAATAATCTTTCAAACCGATCAGCCTAAAAAAATTATATTACAGACATCAATTTCTTATAATATTAAAACAATGTATAACGATAAAATAAAAGAATTGTAATGAATTCACGTACAGTCGCTGCACGGGATGCTCCATGTGGCGTTATCCAGTGTCTTGTGTATTGAACATACCATTGCATATATTCAGAGCGATTATTCAAATTTTGCCTGGGATTTTGTACATTAACAATACGGTTGTGACGGTGGTTTCACTCATTTATGAACATTGCAAATTCAACTATCCAATCCAGATTGTTTTAACCCCGCAAGTTTATTGTATGTAAATGATCTTGTATAAGGAGCGAACTAGGAATTGGCTGATCAAAGCCAAATTATCACACAACTCTATTTGGTTGGTGCCATTCAATACTGTGGAAGCATATCAATGGAATAACAAACATCCAACTAGTTTGTCCACTTATACAATAATCTAGGAGCAAGTTTATTACGTTCATGTACAGCTCCCACTCAAACTGCATTAAATTATTGAAATATTTAATACTAACAATTTTATAAAAATTAAAAGGAAAAAATTTTTATTACCAAATTATAATGGCGCCATACTACGAACCTATTTAGTTGCCTGCGTGTCTAACAATTCACGATATGCATGTATATCCATATTATAATTGTTACGCATGTCGATTGGTTTTGTCCATCTAAAATAGAAGAATTTTCAAAAAATATAGACAAACTACTTTAAATAAAATTTATATAAAAACAATGTTATTCATAATAAATATGTTATTGATACCTGAATCCGTTGGGCATGATTCGGTTAAGTGTATATGGATGTATGTGTTGTGGCTTAAACTGAAGAAAATGCCTAAATTTGTAGGAGCTGTAGATAACCATCAACTCCTTTGACATTGGGGCGAATAGCTCTGCATAGATCTCTATATAGCCAAGCGAGATAGGCTGATCCCTAACTATATCTGCCAACATTATCTAAATCCTCTAAAAAAGGTAGAAACATCAAGTGTATCAAATGTGAATTTTGTGATGAAAATAACAATCCACCAAAATATCTGAGTATCCAAGCACGAGCATGCTGACGTACCACTTCAGGTGTTGCATACTCAGGTAATTCACTAAATGTTGCATCTAACCATGTTAATTTCACTTTGCCTCCACGCAATTCATTGGCTAGAGGAACAACTCCAAGTAGCATATGACAAATTGTCATCCAATCCATATTTGTTCCTCCTGTAATAGGTTCACTCTCAATAAGTAAACCAATTAAAATTTCAACATCTTAAAGTGTAATTGTCGTTTCACCTCATGTTAGATGAAATGTGTAAGTTTCCAGTTACCACCTCTGTAATGACTATACTAGATAATCTTGATCTTTGTTACTGACTATACTAGATAATCCTGATCTTTGTTACTGACTATACTAGATAATCCTGATCTTTGTTACTGATTACATTCATTAATCCCATTAATCCTGTGACTTATCTATTAATGATGTATATATAAGCATACATACATTTATTCTATGCATATCATGTATGATCATGGGATTATACTTTCACATGCTGTTGATCATTCTTTACATAACTTCATAATTACATGCCTTTATATATACAAATACATTAGATGTAACCAAAAGAGATACAAAATCAATCTCATACATTTAAATCCTATTTCTAATCAGGTGTTGGCTTGGGAGATTGTTGGCTTTGTCCCTGAACAAAAGTTCTACCCTACGAACCTACACGGATAAACACCCGTGCTAAGCTATAAAGCTTAGTGGGGAACAACTAATAACATGTTGATAACCACTCACAATAGTTATCACCAAGCATTCAATAACAATAAAATACAATGCCTTTATAGGATTAATAAAGATATAACAGTATCATTTAATCAGAACAGTAACGGATTTTATATTGTATATGCATATCATTATTTGTATAAATGGCCTACGTAAATTTTCTGTGGGTGTGGATAACGGGTGCAATGGATACCCGAAGGTATCAAATCAGGAGGATACCCGAATGTATCTAAACAGAAGTCTCATATAGAGACAAATAAAAGACTCATAAGAGTCAAACAGAAGACTCATGAGAGTCAAACAGAAGCAGCTGCGACGAGAACCCTATAGGCATGCCTATCTATCCACAACCAAGTCTCTAAGTGCAGGCATAACATATCATATTTCATATATCATGAAATTTCATCACTATAATTCAATATAGCATTAACAAATACCAATCATTATAATATTATGCATTCTCATCTTTATAGCATAATTAAGAATCATATACTGTAATTTCTTTGAAATAAATTCATGTATGTTTCTATTTTAAGTAATAGAAACTCACCTTTCAATTAACAAGCAAGCCTTGCATTTATGAATATTCATTTTGCTATATGACTATAATTTAGGATGATTTATAAGCTTAGGAAGGGCTTAGACAAGTCTGTACCTCAAAAGAAATTAAAGAAAATACAGTTTTCAAAATAAATGGGAGGGTCACGGTTACTAACAATTTCTGGTAACCGTGAGCCCAGACTTGTACTAAGGGTCACGGTTATTATCATATTCCTAGTAACCGTGAGCTATAATGCTCTTTGATTCTAGACAAAACAATGAACGACCTCACGGTTACCAATGATTTCGTAGTAACCGTAAAGTAGGGTGATGAACTCGGGTCACGGTTACTATGAATTCCTTAGTAACTGTGAGATAGCATGGGTTTTGTTTCTGGACCAAAAGTTAATTTCCTCATGGTTACTAAACCTAGGGTAGTAACCGTGAAGAAATGCTCCGAGACTGGCTCACGGTTACTATGAAACCTTGGTAACCGTGATCCAGAAAATACTTTTGGTCTGGACTGAAAATTTAGGCACCTCACGGTTACTATGAAATTCATTGTAACTGTGAGCCCTAAACCGCCTCGAGACCGATTTCCAGTCTCGACTTTTAAACCCATTTTGACCTGAAAAACAACAATTTTTGGCAAAATAGCCTTCAACAAAGTTGTAGGCCTATGTTTCTAGTTTTTAAAACATCAAAAATAATTTCAATAGGACCTGTAAAACTCCAGTTATTCAAGAAAAACCATAGACTATTCATGAAGGCAAAAAATCACATCAACAATCAGGTTTCAATATTGATTTTCACTATCATGCAGTGAAAATCAGATTTCGGTCTCTTCTAACAAAATCAAGGCATGCAAGTCTAGTTTCTATATCAACTAGAATTTCATCATTTGAACAACTATAGCTCAAGATATGAGCAAAAGTATACAGACTGGTCACATAATCTTTAAAACAGATTTTCATATTTTCAACCAAGACTTGCATATTATCAACTCTAAACCCTTCTAAGCTACAAATCATCCATAAAACACATGAGAGAGGCACTCAAGATCTCTCTCTCATGAAAAGTCAATATATATATGCATACAAAACCCTAAGTTCCCATACCTTTTTCCCTTTTCTTTTGCATGATCCTTCTTCTATAATACATAAGACACTTTCATGAATATTTCTCAGTCTAGCCAAATAACAACACATATCAAAGAAGAAACAAATTGTCTTACCACTAAACTTAAGCAAACCTTTCTTCTTTTTGTCAAAAATCCAAAGATTCTAGAGAGAGAATTTAGGGTAAGAGAGAGAGGTTGAAGATGAAGATTGAAGACCCTTGATGGCCGGCCCTCCTTCATCAAAAATATCTCCCTCTCTTTCTCATTTAATTAGTCCAAATGTCATGTTTAAGCCAAACTTGTAACGCCCCAAAAAAAAAAACAAGAATAATAATAATAAAATAAAAAAAAGAGAGAAGAATCGGGTTTGTCAAAAGGTGGGTTTGAAAAAGGTATTAGGTGTGTGTGTGGTTTAAACTAAAAAGAAAGAAAAAAAAGGAGAAAAGGGAGAGAAGACCGAACCAAGGAAAGGGGAAGAAGAAGAAGGGAAGGAGAGGAAGGGGAGGCGCTGCCGCCGATCAGCGGCGCCTGCGCCGGCGATCGGCGTGGCTGCCACCGCCTCCTCGCCGTCCCTTCCCCTTCGGTGAGGTTGCGGTTTAGTTTTTGGTTTTTCTCTCTCCTGGCCGAAGACTCTTTCTCTTTTTCCGGCGAGTCCCGACGTCGGATGAGGGAGCCGATCATACCGGCGGAATCACAAGAGTGAGGCGGTCCTTTTGATGGTCGCCGATAGTTCTAACTCGCCGGCGTTGAGGAGATCGGAAATGGGTTTGCCGCCACCTTCCGGCGCGATTTCTGGCGAATTGAGAAGGCGGTTTGGCGCGTGACCACCACCGGCAAACTTGGGGTGGCTCGATCTACCTGTGGTGAGCTTCGATGTATTTTTCGGCGAGTCTCCGGCGGAGCTCCGGCGACCGGACCGGCGAGCCAATGATGACAAAATGCAGAAAAATGCGAAAATCGACACTAACGGGTATGTGAATACAAACTACCCTTAATTTCATTTAATTTTGAATTTTATGGTAAATTTTATATTATGTAAGTATATGAATTTAGGAATTAATGGGAAACAATTTGAGTTAATATTAGAAAATAATGAAATAGCATGAAATGGATGAGAATAGAAGAAGAAATTAAGTAATTAGTTTGGGAAGCTAAGTGATGCCTAATGATGCACATGAAAGTATTAAATGAAATATGGTGATTTATTATAAATTAAGTGCAAATATAACATCCTAGTTGTAAAAGATATGTGATATGATGGAATTAAGTTAAAGATAATATATGAGTATGAATTTATAAATACAACATAATGGTATGTGTGAAGGTAACAAAAAGACATTAAAATAAATTAAGTGTTAATTGATATATATATATATATATATATATATATATATATATATATATATAATGCTAATACATGTAGATACTATTTAATGGTAATATTATGTTTGCCCTTAGTAAAATTAAATAGGAATTGGGGTAATCGGATAAGGTTGGCATGCCAATTAGGGAAAATTGTAATGCGGCGCCTTGATGTGTAACATCGGATTGGATGGCTCCGAGAGCTGAATCCGGTGTATGTCATTTAATTGGGTTGTGGATTGGATGGCTCCGAGAGCTGAATCCACAACTGCATTTATATATAAATACATGTGTGTGTGTATGAAATTATATTGAATTGTGGATTGGATGGCTCCGAGAGCTGAATCCACAACTGCATTTATATATAAATACATGTGTGTGTGTATGAAATTATATTGAATTATGAATTGGATGGCTCCGAGAGCTGAATCCACAACTGTATGTGTGTGTGTATATATATATATATATATATATATATATATATATATATATATATATATATATATATATATATATATATATATATATATATATATATATATATATATATATATATATATATATATATATAATTGCGTATATTGACTGAGAAAAATTGTTAAAGGGGATTGGATGGTTCCGAGAACTGAATCCCCCGATTATATCCCGTTTATCTAGCTCGTTGCAATTTCACTGGATTTTTCTAGGGGCAAAATGGTAATCTTGTATGAAATCGAGATGAAAGAATAATTATGATAATTTGGATGCCATAAATATAAATAATAAATAATATGAAAAATAAGATCAATGGGATGAGTAAGAGTAAAATTGTAATTACATGATAAAATAAAAGTAAATTGGTTAGTTGGACCAAAAAGAGCAATACGAAACTTAACTTGGCTAAATAAGACAGAAAGGGGCAAGAATATAATTAATCAAAAATTAAAGGGTTAACTTGTAAATCTACCATCTTTGGAAAATTAAAAGAATCAAAATATAATTTGTACATTGGAAATTCAATAAAAGTCAAATAAAGCCAAATGAGTTAAAATATAAGTTAATTAGAGAAAATAGTGAATTGGAATATTAATATAGCAATTAGAGGAATCAAATTTAATAGACAAGTTACGAAGGATAAAATCGTCAATATTAAAAATGTTAAGAATCAAAATGTAGTTCGTCACCATAAGAGAAATTTGGGATCTAAATTACAATTTATGCACGTAATTTAAATTAAAGGATAAAGAAAGTTAAACCAGTTAACATTGTGATCAAAATTAGTTAAGTTAAGGAATTGTCAATTTCAGAAAAATTGAGAAATTAATTAGGGAGGGATAAATGATAAAGAGATCTAAAGTAAATTATGAATATATTAAGAATAAATTATAGATTTATGTAATAGAAAGAGATTACAAGAATTTGATTTGAAATTTTCTATTTAGTGAGGAAAGAAATGTAATCAAACAAGAAAAATATATAATAAAGATAAAGACAAGTATAGAAGGTCAAATGACTTAATCGAAAATAAATAGCATTGTTGACCTGATTATTAAAGTGTAATTAATATCAAAAGAGAGAATTTGAATGGATTTTTATAAATAAATAAATGAAATATGATATTGTGGAATGAATCAAAGAATGAAATTAAGGGACAAATTAAAAGAAATTAATAAGTTCATGGCGAGAAATATTCAAGGAGAAACGAATGATAAACTAGTAGCTTGAGAAAATAATTAACGAAATATTGATCTAGCTAGACAGAAAATTTTAAATTCTAATTCAAACAGAAGCAAGAACTTAGTTGAAATTATATGAGAAAATGAGAAAATATAGGAAAATGAAGTACGACAAAATACTAAATAGCGATGGAGAAAAGAAGGTTAGTAACAGAATAGAAATGGAACGTTACAACGAATGAATGTTGACTAGTATAAATTTACTGTATAAATTATAGTGAACCCATAAAGTAACAAAAGAAGGACTAATGAGTAGCAGTAACTACAGTTCAGATAAATTTCGAGGACGCAGAAAATTTTTGCTCTAATTTGTAATGGTATTTATTTAGAAGTGAAAGAATGTAAAGAATCTGCAATGGATTTGTTAAGTGTCAAAGAGAGACTAGTGCTAATCTCAATATTGGTTTAGTGATTCACTCTGAGCAAATGACTAGTCCGGGTGGGCGAATTCAGAGGTTAAAAGAAAGAATATGATTAAGTATATGGAATGTACAAAATGGTTATCTATAGTAAGATTTAACTTTTGTTAACATAGTATGAGAAAGAAAATGTTAAATCATTTTAGCTCGATTCAATGGAGTGCAAATAAGGTCAGCAAGCATTGATCTGATTTAAAATATGAAATGAATCTACTTTCTGGATGAGATGTTTAGAAAAAGAGAAACGGATAAGGGCTGGTTGGTTTTCATTGTAAATGGGTTCCCTTAGTCAAAATCTGTTGGAACTATTGAATGTAAAAGTAGTTTGGTATTATTATATGGTATCCTCTACTCTGTACGGTAAGTAAATTTCGCGGACGAAATTTTATTAAGTGGGGGAGAATTGTAACGCCCAAAAAAAAATAATAATAATAATAATAATAAAATAAAAAAATAAAAAAAAGAGAGAAGAATCGGGTTTGTCAAAAGGTGGGTTTGAAAAAGGTATTAGGTGTGTGTGTGGTTTAAACTAAAAAGAAAGAAAGAAAAAAAAAGGAGAAAAGGGAGAGAAGACCGAACCAGGGAAAGGGGAAGAAGAAGAAGGGAAGGAGAGGAAGGGGAGGCGCTGCCGCCGATCAGCGGCGCCTGCGCCGGCGATCGGCGCGGCTGCCACCGCCTCCTCGCCGTCCCTTCCCCTTCGGTGAGGTTGCGGTTTAGTTTTTGGTTTTTCTCTCTCCTGGCCGAAGACTCTTTCTCTTTTTCCGGCGAGTCCCGACGCCGGATGAGGGAGCCGATCATACCGGCGGAATCACAAGAGTGAGGCGGTCCTTTTGATGGTCGTCGATAGTTCTAACTCGCCGGCGTTGAGGAGATCGGAAATGGGTTTGCCGCCACCTTCCGGCGCGATTTCCGGCGAATTGAGAAGGCGGTTTGGCGCGTGACCACCACCTGCAAACTTGGGGTGGCTCGATCTACCTGTGGTGAGCTTCGGTGTATTTTCCGGCGAGTCTCCGATGGAGCTCCGGCGACCGGTCCGGCGAGCCAATGATGACAAAATGCAGAAAAATGCGGAAATCGACACTAACGGGTATGTGAATACAAACTACCCTTAATTTCATTTAATTTTGAATTTTATGGTGAATTTTATATTATGTAAGTATATGAATTTAGGAATTAATGGGAAACAATTTGAGTTAATATTAGAAAATAATGAAATAGCATGAAATGGATGAGAATAGAAGAAGAAATTAAGTAATTAGTTTGGGAAGCTAAGTGATGCCTAATGATGCACATGAAAGTATTAAATGAAATATGGTGATTTATTATAAATTAAGTGCAAATATAACATCCTAGTTGTAAAAGATATGTGATATGATGGAATTAAGTTAAAGATAATATATGAGTATGAATTTATAAATACAACATAATGGTATGTGTGAAGGTAACAAAAAGACATTAAAATAAATTAAGTGTTAATTGATATATATATATATATATATATAATGCTAATACATGTAGATACTATTTAATGGTAATATTATGTTTGCCCTTAGTAAAATTAAATAGGAATTGGGGTAATCGGATAAAGTTGGCATGCCAATTAGGGAAAATTGTAATGCGGCGCCTTGATGTGTAACATCGGATTGGATGGCTCCGAGAGCTGAATCCGGTGTATGTCATTTAATTGGGTTGTGGATTGGATGGCTCCGAGAGCTGAATCCACAACTGCATTTATATATAAATACATGTGTGTGTGTATGAAATTATATTGAATTATGGATTGGATGGCTCCGAGAGCTGAATCCACAACTGCATTTATATATAAATACATGTGTGTGTGTATGAAATTATATTGAATTGTGAATTGGATGGCTCCGAGAGCTGAATCCACAACTGTATGTGTGTATATATATATATATATATATATATATATATATATATATATATATAATTGCGTATATTGACTGAGAAAAATTGTTAAAGGGGATTGGATGGTTCCGAGAACTGAATCCCCTGATTATATCCCGTTTATCTAGCTCGTTGCAATTCCACTGGATTTTTCTAGGGGCAAAATGGTAATCTTGTATGAAATCGAGATGAAAGAATAATTATGATAATTTGGATGCCATAAATATAAATAATAAATAATATGAAAAATAAGATCAATGGGATGAGTAAGAGTAAAATTGTAATTACGTGATAAAATAAAAGTAAATTGGTTAGTTGGACCAAAAAGAGCAATACGAAACTTAACTTGGCTAAATAAGACAGAAAGGGGCAAGAATATAATTAATCAAAAATTAAAGGGTTAACTTGTAAATCTACCATCTTTGGAAAATTAAAAGAATCAAAATATAATTTGTACATTGGAAATTCAATAAAAGTCAAATAAAGCCAAATGAGTTAAAATATAAGTTAATTAGAGAAAATAGTGAATTGGAATATTAATATAGCAATTAGAGGAATCAAATTTAATAGACAAGTTACGAAGGATAAAATCGTCAATATTAAAAATGTTAAGAATCAAAATGTAGTTCGTCACCATAAGAGAAATTTGGGATCTAAATTACAATTTATGCACGTAATTTAAATTAAAGGATAAAGAAAGTTAAACCAGTTAACATTGTGATCAAAATTAGTTAAGTTAAGGAATTGTCAATTTCGGAAAAATTGAGAAATTAATTAGGGAGGGATAAATGATAAAGAGATCTAAAGTAAATTATGAATATATTAAGAATAAATTATAGATTTATGTAATAGAAAGAGATTACAAGAATTTGATTTGAAATTTTCTATTTAGTGAGGAAAGAAATGTAATCAAACAAGAAAAATATATAATAAAGATAAAGACAAGTATAGAAGGTCAAATGACTTAATCGAAAATAAATAGCATTGTTGACCTGATTATTAAAGTGTAATTAATATCAAAAGAGAGAATTTGAATGGATTTTTATAAATAAATAAATGAAATATGATATTGTGGAATGAATCAAAGAATGAAATTAAGGGACAAATTAAAAGAAATTAATAAGTTCATGGCGAGAAATATTCAAGGAGAAACGAATGATAAACTAGTAGCTTGAGAAAATAATTAACGAAATATTGATCTAGCTAGACAGAAAATTTTAAATTCTAATTCAAACAGAAGCAAGAACTTAGTTGAAATTATATGAGAAAATGAGAAAATATAGGAAAATGAAGTACGACAAAATACTAAATAGCGATGGAGAAAAGAAGGTTAGTAACAGAATAGAAATGGAACGTTACAACGAATGAATGTTGACTAGTATAAATTTACTGTATAAATTATAGTGAACCCATAAAGTAACAAAAGAAGGACAATTTAAATAAAAAGATAGGCAAGGACGAATAATTAATAATAGGAATTGCAGGGATAAGGTTAAGCAAAGAAATAGACTTGCTTAAGTTAATAGAGATTATAAAATTGAAAAATAAAATTTAATCGAATGAAATTTTGAGTAGTTGTATCCACCACTAAGCGACAATGTTGCTTAGCGTGCGGTTGTTGACTGCGCGCAGGAAAAGAAGATTTCGGGATGTGAAGAAAGAATTGTCGCATGGCATCTATACATAAAGAGAATGGGATCGCATAAACTGAGGTAAATAAATTTGGACTCATAGATATATGTGTATATCTGTTTAGTATCACTATTTATGAGATATGAATATATGGATAAAAGTAGGGTGTTACAAAACTTGTCATTTAGTCCCTCAACTTTTCTTTATTTCTAGTAATACCCCACATCTTACTCTTTTACTTTTCAATTAGGTCCTTCTACATGCATTTATACTTAATTAAACATGGACATTAATAATTAATTAGTGATAATTCTTCTAGGGTATATTGAGGGGCATTACAACCTCTCAACAAATGACGTGATTAAATTCCAATCTAATTGAATCACGCCAATACTGCAATTCCTTGCATACCAGCTACCCTTATATACGGTAAAATCCTCGAATCTATATGCATATAGTGCTCATCCGTACTGCTCCTTCTTGTCCTCAACAATTCTCTATCAACCTTTTATATGAATAAAATAAATCAAATCATATAATTATAATTAAGCAGCCTTATTAACAAAATACTATGATGGTAATATATAAAATTAATTAAATTTTTACCATATTATTCCATATTGCATTTGAACAATGTCTCCCTTGAAGTGTTAATAGTTCGCCATTAATAAGACCTAGGTTTATTTGAGTGACTCCTAAATAACGATCTATGGGTAAACCTGAAATTATTTACTTATCATACATGTGTAATAAATCGTTATAATTAATGTGACTTAATTATTTTATTATATGTTTAAACTTTTTATGTGTTGCCAATAACTTAATTCCATGTGCCATCAGTTTATTGATACATTAAACTAATACATAATAACATTTTATAATATTAACATTAAATATTTAACCTCTAAAATTGAAAAAATACAAAACATAAAATCTAAATTGCATTAAAGTGTGAATCATAATACATCAGCTTTTTCATTGATACAATGGTTAAATTTTACATGCACTATCAAACATAATGTCTAGGCCATGAGTTATAATTATATCATCTACAACAAGTTCTTTAATCCACTGAAATTGTATCTATGATTTTCAAAAAATCATCATCATTGACTTCAATGACATCTTTCGCAATCCCTATATTTTTTCACATCATACCTATTCCAAATTACAATAATAGATTTGAAATACACCAATGTCACAGTTATTCATAAAGCTTCCACCATCTCTCTTTCTTTTATGGGATATCCGTATATTATAATATCTTTTAATTTTTTATTTAATTTTATAATATGATCGGCAAGTGTCATGCCATTTTCAATTCTGGAGTCGTATAAATCATTCCCTTACAGTATCACCTCTCATATATCTCGGAGCTAAATATGTTTGCGCCATCTATATTGTGAAATAAATAAAAATAATTGTTATTTAAATAATTTGATTATAAATTAAATTTTCATTTTTAATTACAAATTATCGTTTATAATTTATTACAATTTTTTTTATAAAATTTACTATTTTAAAACTATTGTTTTATTATAAATTTACATTACATGTATCAACTCCCACATAATAATATAATTAAATTATAAGTATAAACAGAAAATTTATAAAATATACTTAAATTATAACAATATAAATATAATTTGATATTTTTTAATTCCTATATTATTTCTATAAATTTTACAATTCATGGTTCAATTACCTAATTTTAACAATAAAATAATTTACAATAAAATTTAAAATCACATATAAATTTGTAACACAATACAGCGTACTTCAAAAAAAGGATGTTCAAACCAATTATTTTATATAAATTTAAATTTATTATGCACCTCTTTGCTTAATTATAATTTCCTATTCCTAAAAAGATATCCAACATTTTTTTACCAAGTACTATTAAATATCGCTTTTTTATGTACAATAATTAAAATCAATAAAATTAACTTCATATATTAACTTGCCTTGATCGGAATTATATTGTTGAGCTAGTAACACCTACACTTCAAAAATATAAACTAAGTTTGCCATGTAATAAAAATTAAAAATTTAAATTTTGGTATATTAATATAACTTACATGCAAAATTAAGGACCAAGAAAACAATTAATATAACTTACCTGATAATTCAAAGAGTACTGAAAGAAGAAATTATCGTTAACTTAAAAGAGAAATCAAGAAAGCAAGGAAGATGGAGAGTAGGAATAAGGGAAAGAAGTAAAAAATAAAATTCCGGATGCATTATATATATAGTGTATAATTTAAAAAAAAAAACAGTTTTTCTCGTGTTTCAGCTACAAGGCACGAAAATTACTGTGTGCTCTGCAGTGCACAGTAATTGCTGCATTTTAATTAAAAAATTGATAGAAAATAGCAACTGTCAATGCCATTTTCTAACAGGCAGGCCCTACATCCAATAATTCAATCTTCCATCCCATCTAGCGCTTAAACGATGTTGTTTAAGCTAGTGAAAAACGGGGAGCTCTTGTGCCGTTTTGGACCGCACCTCCGAGCCCTCGCAACGACGTCATTTTGAATAATGAAAAATAGCACTTGACATTGCCGTTTTTCATACAACCAGTCAAATTCCATCTGTAGAGCCAACTATTCAGAAAACGACAACTTAGGTTGCTGTTTTTTAGCACACCATTTACCTAAATAAAAAATATTATTACATCAAATCTCTAAATAATTTTAAAAATAATACCAAAAATAAAAATATAACACACACATTTTTCAAAATTGCAATTGAAAAAGAATCTTGAATATTTCAAGTATACATTCTGTCTTGCATTTTCTATATTTTCTGTTAGAAATTTAATTTTGAATAAAATTTTGTCGAACCTACACTTTCAATTTCATTTGAAAAATAAATATGCTCCTCTTATATTTTTTTCTTTAAACTAGACAACACATACTTCCGATAAAATACATAAAACAACAAAAATCTTGTCAATTCTTTCTGTGATTGTGCTGTAAGCAGTAAATCTGTGGCGCACAGCCCAAGATTGGCGGCCAATCCCTGCTCAAAGCAAGTGTGGAAATTTCTGCATTTAAATGATTTTTTTAAAAAATTATATTTTATTTTAACAATTTTGTACTTAAATCTTTAAACTTCAAAACTATATATTAATTTTTTAAATTTATTGATTACAATTAATATGGGACCCATCAAAATGTAAAATAATAAGAATTCACATCGATTGATTATATCGTTTCGATTCAAATTTGCCATTAATCTTTTATAATTGGGGAAAATTTTTGCCATGGGCTTAGTTTTTTCAGTTTTACTATTTCTTTATATACACCTAAAGTTTTAGGATTTTTACAAAAATATACAGAAAAAAATAAAAATAACAAAAAATACAATATTCTTTAATTCTTTCATTAATACAACTTTTTAAATTTTCAATATCAATTATACAACTTATATTTTTAAAAAATATAACTTTTTACTTCTCTACTAATTTTTTCATTTTCATTTTCGCACTTCAGCTCCCTGTTTATCTTTCACCATCGATGCTCACTGGCTCTCTCGCTCTTTACTGTCCATTGTCCTCAGCCTCCAGTCGCTGCTATGGTGAGTCGTTGGCCCTTCAGTCGCTGCCCTAGCGAGTCTCCATCTCTCCCGTCTTTAGTCTTTTTCTAGTAATTTAATCTTCATTTCTCAGACTTTTTGTAGTTATTATCTTGCAAGATTTGGTTTCTATTTTTCAAAATAAACTAATGAAATTCTTTCTTGTTTTCCAGATTGATTGTTTGCTCACTCTTGCTGTGTCGATTTGCTATTAAGTCAAAGCTATCAATTTTGATTAACTTGTGAGTTAACCATTTTCTTCCTTCTTTTTTATGTTCTAGCGACTAGCAGGAGGGGTTAGGTTCTAGCATTTTATGTTCCTTTTTTTCCTTTGATTTTTAATTTTTATTCTAGTTCTAGATTTCTAGTTTTTACGTGGTTTATAGGGTCAATGGATCATTTTATGGGATGAGAAATCAAGTGAAAATGACATGAGTTTTATTGTGTCAGATGTTGCATTCCACGTGTTTGTGAAAAATATTGTTCCATTTGTTTCTCTTGATCAAAGCTTCTTTTAATTTTCTTTAGATATAAGTAACTCACAAGTAATATTAATAATTAATCTTGGTTAAATTAAAATTAATTTATGGAGGTTGAAATTTTTTATGAATCCCATTAATATATACTAGCAAAATTTCATTGATTTGTATGTTCTTATAACCAAATTAAACTAGTTTAGTACTCAGTTATGTTGGAATGAGGATCATTGCCTACAACATTTTTACTCTGTTTGTGCTTGACCAACAAGAAGATCATATTGTCTAAGATAATTGTCTGGCACTTTCGTCGTGGAGATTAAGTTCTATGTTTCTCTTCTCAACCGAAACTTCTGATTTCTATCTTTGACAATAATTTATGTTATTCCAATGGTAGATTTTTCTTATCCCTTCAACTTTTCCATATATATCGTTATAAAATAGCAATCAAGTGGATGAGGATTATTTCATATTCTGAGTTAAATGTGGGTGCTGCTCTTACAGGTCAATTGAGTGGCCAACATGCTTAATTACTTTTTATTACAACTTGTGGGTCCTCAAAGAAAATCTCACTTTACTGATAATATACCATAAAGAAAAAATAAATCAAACAAATAAATATTAATTTATCGAAATGCCTATGCTTTTAATATGAAGAACATTGAGATCTTTTGAAAAAACAAAAGGTAATTATTTTTTTCTTTTTCTTTACATCTTAAATGTATTATATCATGTAATGATAATATAAAATTAATATAATACGATACAATATTTCTTTATATATTTATTATCTCGTCCTTTTAATTCTATGTTCATTTAGGATAACTTATTTTTGGCAGGTGAGTTGATTATATATCTATTCCTGTTTGTTGTGCCATGCGAGTGTTTAGGCTTGTTGAATAGCTGTAAGTGTCGTAGCTTATTGATAGCATTAATCTACTGATGGTTAATCAATCCCTTCTGATTGCATTTTAAAAAATTGGTGGTATGTTGTATACACAATGTGTATTAGCTATATACACAATGTGTACAACATGTATACACAGTGTGTACATACAGCATGAATATACTATGTACTAGCTGTACACACAGTGTGTACATTTAGTACACAGTGTGTACTAGTTGTACACACACATGCTGTACACAGTGTGTACATCTAGTATACATAGTGTGTACATGTTGTACACAGTGTGCACATCTAGTACACATAATGTGTACATGTTGTACATAATGTCTACATCTAGTACGTATCGTACACAGTGTGTACATCTAGTACGCACCGTACACACCGTGTGTACATGCTGTGCACAGTGTGTACATCTAGTACACACAGTGTGTACATCCAGTACACAGTGTGTACATCTAGTACACATAGTATGTACATGATGTACACAATGTCTACATCTAGTACAGAACTAACCTGATACGAAAATTATTGATTTTAAGACGTTTAAGTTCAACGGCCCTCAGGGTCCCACTTGATTTCAAAACATCAAAACGATGCGTGTCGGAAATGTCACCTTCATAATGGGAAACCCAAAACTCCAAAGAGCAACTATGCAATCACCCAATTACAACTCATCACTCCATTATTATCATACAAATCTTTGTTATATTTAATTTTAGCCTCGTACTGTTTTCCAATTGATGTAATACTAAATGAGTAAATTATAAAAGGTAAATATTTCATTGAGATTTTTTCTTTTTTATAGAGAAAAAAAGAAAAAAATAAATCAAATTTGATATATTTGAATAGACGGATTCTCGAAAATAAAAGCAAATTTATATTAAAGAGCTACTATTTCTTTTTTTTTATTTTTTATCATAACTACAATTGTACATGTAATTAATTTAATTACATATTTTTCATTTATTTTTTTGATTGTAATAAGTGATTTTAAGTTCACAAATTAAATTAATTAATAGAACATATTTATCACTAATATCATATAAAAATAAAAGTAGTTGAGAGAGAATTATGATCAACATCTTATCATGTTCCGATCCAATAGCCAATCATAGCAACGAAAAAGAATGCAAATTATGAAATATGGAGATTTATTAATATTATTATATATAAATACAAACAAAATTAATGTGAAAACTGAGCCTAAAATGCGAAGATACCGTTGTAAAAGACTAAAGAGATACGGATAGATGTCCAATAGGTTTGACTCTTAGTGCAGGACAGTTTTGTTCTAAGATTGAACACGCAATTTCGCGAGGCCTACATTCACGCTCCTTTCTCCACGTCACTACGTTTCCCTTCTTTCTTGTCAATCTTTCTTCGGCGTCCAGAATTTATGCAATTATTAGCTACTAAACTTTTTATTGAATATTCAACTTTTCTTCAATCGCTATCTTTCTCATCTGGCTCTGTAATCCTTGCTGGGGTTCATTCCGATTTTGTGATTGATCTAGTTTATTTGCTTAATTCCTCATCTGGGTTCGTTATAGTCATGATTTTCATCCTTGTGTGGTTGACCTTCTATTTCTCCTTCAAATTGTTGGTTTAGTGTTGAAATTTTGCTTGGATACTTCAATCGGTGTTTATTTTGGACGATTGCTCAATCGTTAATTTCAAGTTTGAATCTGGGTGGTTTCCATTTGAAATTCGCTTTTGCTTGTTACCTAGCTATTTGCTGTGCTATTTCAATCTGTGAAACGTCACTTGAAGTTTTAGATTGCTGGAAGTGTCGGAAAGATAACACAAACTCGCTGGATAATGAACAAACTCTCCGAAATCGTCAGCAATGAAAAGAAATTCCGATCGGCGTAATAGAAACAAAAACACAACTCGTCTGGGAATGAATGAAATTCCGATTAGCTGAGGTGTAAACAAAACACGGCATATAAGAAGGGTAAGAGAGTTTTTATATTGTGAAAAAAAAAGTTATATTTATGAAACAAATAATTTAAAAAGTGAGATTTAAGAAAACTAAGTTGAGGGGGTTGTATTTTCCGAAACAATGTAAAAAAATTGGCAATTTGGATAATTTCCTCTAAAGTTTTTCCTTTTTTTTTCAATTAGATCCCTTTATTTTTTTTACTCCTTTTAATTAGTCATTAATTTCCGTTTTTATATTAATTAACGAAATTTTTAATATTTTTTTTATCAAAATAGACATCTTTTGAATTTCGACTGTAGTGTTTTGGACTCCGTATATTAATTCAGTTTTGTTTAAAACTTTTAATTGTCCATCTATTTCTTCTATTATTTTGTCTGTATATTTTATTTATCACTTAAATTTCATCCAATTTTTTTTTATAATACTCATTTATTTTATCATTTGTAGAGGATTCGTACCAATTAATGGCATATAAGGTCCAATGATCGGCCTTCAAAATTCGTTAAACAGGGATTATGAGAAGCAAAGCCTTATTTCTCAATTAAAAAAAAATGAGAATATGACATGTTCAATTTACAGCACACAAACGGGACAGAATATGACATGATAAGATCGAAAATATATCATATTTTTTCAAGTTACTATAAATGAAATAATTAAAAATTGAGAAAACAAAGTAATTAGTTAGGATTATTAAATATTTATTCAGTTCAATTTTAAAAAATAACTTTCTCTTTTTTACGAAAATTAAAAAATTATTAAAATATTTCTATTTCATAAAAAAATTATAGCCATAGATAAAAATAGGATTTTATATTTTTAAAAATTTTATTTAATTTTAGTTAAAACTATAGAATGATAAAAAAAAATTTAAAAAAGTGTATAATAAATAAAAATATACATGAAATATATTTTTCAAATTTCAAAAAATATATTTAAAGTAAAGTAAAATAAATTAAAAAATTAATAAATGATCTTTTAAAATGAGACCGAAAGAATCATATTTTTAATAAAATATAAATCTGTTTTCCATGTAAATTTTCATTATCATTTTCGACTCAGACGATATAATAATGAAATTACAGGTGCAACCTAATATTTGCAACGACTTAAAGCCAAGAATTGACTTGATAAAATGGAACTGATAAAAAAAATAAAAAATAATAATAAAAGAAGACTTGACTTGGTAATATACATAGATAAATCAAAGCCTAATAATTTTGATAAAGACGTGTGGAAAAATCAAAGCTTAAAACACAAAAGTTGAGAGTATTGCACGGTTTATGAATAGCATCAATGGCTAAGGTTATATGAGTTGAGAGTATTAATGGAGTAATCAATTAACATGTTAAAATCTTAATTAAAAAATCTTTATAATCTAATTTTGGAATCAATTTTATTTATGGTCACTGAATTTATGTCTAATCGTCTAAAAATAACTAACTTATTTTTTATGATTTAAATATCAATAAACTTATTATTTTTTTGCAAAAAAAGTTATTTTGACCGATTTTTGGCAATTACTCTTATCGGAATACTGACGTGGCACGTCACGTCATATGTCTGGATACACGTATGGAACGATACGTCAATAATCACGTTACCAGAAGAGGCCACCTGCATGTGTCCAGAAATATGACGTAACGCATTGACGTATTATGTAATATGGTCTCTTCCGGTGATATAGCTGCTGGCGTGTCATATCACATGTGTTCAGGCATATGACTTGACGTGTCATATCAGTATTTTGGCAAGAATTATAGTCGAAAATCGGTTAAAATAATTTTTCTGTAAAATATAATAAGTTTAATAATATTTAAGTTACAAAAAATAAGTCAGTTATTTTGTGGCGATTAAGCGTAAGTCTAGTAATAATAAATGAAATTAATTCTCCAATTTTGTTGTGTGAAAAATTATAATAATAGATTTAATTATTAGTAATATTATGTAGAATTGATTTGATTTGATGGCATCGACTCATTTCCTTGGTCTTAGCAGAATTGTACATGTCATTGAGAATTCTAAAATAAAATCGTCACCGAATGCTCATTATGCGTATGCCTGTGTGTCCTGGGGACAATTTGACGAATAATGTTTTTTGAAAAATTAATTAAATTTTTGGGGTGTTTTATAAAGTATTTGAAAAAATAGGGTATTAAGCTTATTTTCGCTGGATTAATGAGCAGAAATGACAGTAGCTTTACGGCCAACGAGGCGAAGGCAGACTTTGGCAGTGGCTTCACCTCATTTTCGCTGGACTTAGTACTCAAGCTAACATTAAAAAAATAAATAAAAATAAAAATTAAAGTTGGTGGTAAAAAATAGTGCCACGTGAGTGTTACCTAGACACGCACACATCTCCTTCAATTATCTAACGCGTTAGTTCCAGTGGGGAATGGAGTTCTTTCGTACTTCAAGCTCTAGAATTCTTTCTTTCTTTTCATTTTTTTTTTCCAGCCATTCATTTCCAAGAATATATATATATATATCTCAACGGGAACGTTCTACAGTCCGTTACATTTATCATTTGTTATTTTTATGTAAGAATCTTTCCTATATTCTTTTGTGGGTAATACAAAAGAATGTGGTAGAGTTCAACTTAACTTTTTGGGAATAATATTTAGTTTAGCGCTTAACTATAATAAATAACCACCTCTTGATTACAATATCTTCATTTTGGATGATAAAACAAATAATTTTACAATTAACACATATTGGTGTGTACTTAGATGTTATAAAACCTAATCAAAGTTTTAGTATAGTTTTAAAATTTTTATAAGATCAGAGGGTATAATTTATATATTAAGCCAAAATAAAAATTGATTTCTTTTGTTAATAAAAGCTTTTGTCCAAATGAAAAAAAGGGTTTACCAGACGGGCATCAACAATTAAATGCCATTTATTTGGTGATTATAACTGTAATCTGGTGAATTAGAATTTCCTGCACCTATGTTTAACTTGTATGTTTGCAAAGATTTGGAGACAGTAATTAACATCAAATTAAATTTACTTAAGATAACATCCATGGTTTAATAGTTACTTCTTTTTTTTTGGTGCTGTTAGATTGTGATAGCATAGCCGATTGGGCTTGGGTCAATCGAAATAGCTACAGGTATGTGAAAATATAACTGACAAAAATTATAAATAATTATGATGGTCTATTATTGGCCATTAATTTAAATGTTACAAGACATTAATGTCTACCTATTAAATACAAGTAAGCTTCTTATAAATTCATATCCTATTATTTCTATATTTGATACATCCCTCCACTAATTTTCCTATTGAATTTTAACATATCTAATTTAATCCTCGGAATGTTTTCAAATCTCAACCGATCCTTTTCTCTTCTTGCAAGTATCAAGTCCGGATCTATATTTTTTTAAAATGTTATCATATTGGATTAATAATACGGAGTAAATAATTTTTTTTTTTAAATTCATATCGGATTATATTGTTAGCAAAACTTAAATCTTTTTCTCAATAAAATTTTCATTATTCGGTAAGTAATTTTTAATTTATAAAGTAAATACTCCTACTCCAACCTTCAAGACATATATTAATTTGATTTGAATTGATAATAAATTATACTCTTTTCATTCTCTTTTATATATCACTTTTGAGCAAAATTAAAATTTCATTTATTTGTCATTTTTAAACTTTTAATGTAATTTAATTTTTTTTCCAATAAAAGTTAATTTGTTTAATACTAAATTTAGACCAAATTAATATTTTTTTAATTCTTGTGAAAATAACAAAAGTGACATACGAAAAAAAAAATAGAGGAAGTATATATTTTCCGCACTGATTAAAGTGATAGGGAACCGTTAATGCCAAATCATGTGTGGAATTCCATGCAGATGAAATTTATGAAGATAGGTTGTTTTCCAGCTTCTGCGTAATGAATGCTTGCAACTAGCTCACTACATGAGTTTATTATAAGGGTCCATTAGCAACTACAAATCAATGCTTGCAACTAGCTCACGGCATGAATTTATTATAAAGGGTCCATTAGCAACCACAAAAATTTCGTAAAATCCAGTACTGTAACATAAATAAAAAAATAAAAAATAAATCTAAAAATTCATCCATAAATTTTAATTAGTTATAGGTTTTATTTCCATCAAGAAATTTATTTCATTTGCAAATGAAGGTTTTAATTTAGAAATCTATTTCCAATTATCTATTTCCCTTCATCTTAGGCAATTTCCCCTCATCTTCCAAAATTACCCAGCTTGTACGCAACACTTTGAGTTGATTCAGAATGCTTCCAAGTAGCTGACTATATATAAATGGCATTCCAATGGCTATCATTATATGCAGTAACAAGTGGGTTAGAGTATATATGTTCATGCAGAAACCAATAATGTGGGTTTTACTTCCAATTACTTTCCTTTGTCCGTTCTTAATTGCGCCCATTTTCTGTCTTGGAAGCTTCGATTCTGCTTGCATCCCAACCGAAAGAGAGGCTCTCTTGCAGTTCAAGCATGGGCTAAGTGATCCTTCGAATAGGCTCCAATCGTGGGGAGCTCAAACTGACTGCTGTCAATGGTATGGAGTAATCTGCAATAACTTAACTGGCCATGTCATGGAGCTCCATCTTCAATCTCTTTCTTACGAAGATTATTACCAAGAATATGGTTCATATGAAGAGTATATGAAGTCAGTATTCGGTGGTAAGATTAATTCATGTTTGCTGAATTTGAAGGAGTTAAGGTACTTTGATTTAAGCAACAATGATTTTAGAGGAATTCAAATTCCCAAATTTCTTGGCTCTCTAGGGAGCTTAAGAGTCCTGGATTTCTCAAATGCAGGATTTGGAGGATTGATTCCTCATGAGCTTGGGAATCTTTCAAATATCCACTATCTTAATCTCAAGGGCCGCGACTTTGTTTTTCCTTCATATTCTATATGTGCTGACAGTTTGCATTGGCTTTCAGGTCTTTCCTTGCTTGAATACCTTGATATGAGTTATGTGAACCTTAGCCAATCCATCCATTGGCTGGAAACAATGAACCATCTATCTTCTCTAGTAGAATTGCACTTGTCTGGTTCCAATCTTGTTCATATTCCAGCACTGGTTCATGTCAACTTTTCATCTATTTCGGTTCTTGATTTGTCACGGAATTTTTTTCCAGAATCTTTAATTCCTAATTGGGTGTTTCGTCTCAAAACTCTCAAATTTCTAAATCTAGCCAGCAATAGTTTTCAAGGTCCAACCCATACTCATCCTCAGAACATAAGTTCACTTCAAAGATTGGATCTCTCTTCAAATTCCTTTTCCTTGGTACCTAAATGGGTTCTTAGTCTTAGAACCCTGCTTTCTCTTAATTTAGGATGGAATAACTTTGGAGGTCCCATTCCTAATGAGCTCCAAAATCTTTCTTCAATTGAGGAACTCCATCTGCATTATAATGAATTGAATTCATCAATACCCAATTGGTTATACAATTTTAGACACCTTGAGCTTCTTGACCTTAGTTTCAATTCCTTGGAAGGTGAAATTTCAAATGCCATTGGAAACATGACCTCTCTCACAAGCCTTGACTTATCAGATAATGAAATTGATGGAGGAAATCTAAAATCATTCAAAAATCTTTGCAATTTGAGGATACTATCTTTGGGAGGTGTCAACTTAAGCCAAGACGTTAGTGACATGCTTGAGATTCAATTAGGCTGTGTTTCAAAAGAGTTGCAATCAATGGATTTACGTAGTTGTAACTTATTTGGCCAATTGGGCAAACTTCTTAGCAATTTTAATAAGTTGACCAACCTTGATCTAGCAAATAATTCCATTTCTGGTCCAATTCCATTAGGTTTAGTAGAATTGATATCTTTGAGAGTTCTAAGACTTCAACATAACAAATTGAGTGGAATTGTTCCAGAAGGCCTTGGAGCACTTGCAAATTTGGATGAGATTGATATTTCTCATAATTCATTGGAGGGTAATATTTTTGAAAATCATTTCGCAAATCTCTCAAAATTAACAAGGTTTGATGGGTCCATGAATGGGTTGATTTTGAGAGTTAGTTCTAATTGGATTCCACCTTTCATCCGCCTAAGATTCCTAGGATTGAGTGGTTGGGATGTTGGCTCGCAATTTCCAAGTTGGATTGGTTCGTTAAAAGATTTATTAGATTTAGATTTGTCAAACTCAAGAATTTCTAGCTCTATTCCCAATTGGTTTAGGAATTCCTCTAGATCTTATTCTTATTTAAATCTCTCTAATAACCAAATGCATGGGGTCGTTCCAGATATTTTTGTTTCTGGTGATGATATTGAAGTAATAGACTTAAGTTCAAATAATTTCACAGGCTCACTACCTCGTATTTCAAATAATGTGATATCTATAGATTTTTCAAACAATTCATTTTCAGGTTCTCTATCCAACTTCTTATGTCATGAGATGGATGGAATGGAGTGGATGGTGGTGTTTATGCACCTTAGCAATAACTTTTTATCCGGAGAAATTCCTGATTGTTGGTCAAATTGGCCGTATTTGGAGTCTATAAGGTTAAGCAATAACAATTTTAGTGGCAATATTCCCAAATCAATTGGGGATTTGACATTTCTTAGATTGTTGCATCTTCGAAATAATAGCCTCTCCAGTGAAATTCCGTTGTCACTTCAAAATTGCACATCCTTAACCTTACTTGATCTTGGTGAAAATCAATTGACTGGGCACATTTCAACATGGATTGAAAAATGGCATTCAAATATGTCAATTCTCAATCTTCATCGGAATAAGTTGGATGGTTATATACCTAAGGAACTCTGCCATTTGAAAAATTTGCAGATTCTAGACCTTTCTCACAATTTTTTATTTGGGAACATTCCCAATTGTATTGGGAATTTTAGTTCCATGGCTACAACTGGTCCTCATGATCAATTTTACACTTATCTTGGTTCATTTGGTGGCTTTGAATCGAGTTTTAGAGAAGATGTTACGATTATGATGAAAGGTAAAATGCTTGAATACAAAAGTCTTCTTAAATATGTGAGAAGCATGGACCTTTCTAGCAATAGTTTATCTGGAGAAATTCCGAGGGAAATTACAACACTTATAGCATTGCAATCTTTGAATTTATCGAATAATTTTCTGTCTGGAAAAATTCCAGAGCATATGGGTGTTATGGGAGAGGTAGAAGCTTTGGATTTTTCACAAAATCAGTTATACGGAAGAATCCCACAGAGCATCGCCAATTTGACATTTTTGAGCATGTTGAATCTATCCTATAACAAATTGAGTGGAAGAATTCCAACGGGGACTCAATTGCAGATCCTTAACTCTTCAAGCTTCGTTGGTAATGAAGGACTATGTGGACCTCCTCTCAGCGACAACTGCAGTGCTAATGGTATTGTTCCCAGTGCTAAAAATGGGAATGGTGATGGAGATGAAGTGGATTGGATATTGTTTGTGAGCATTTCACTTGGATTCATAGTGGGATTTTGGAGCATTTTGTGTCCTTTGTTCATAAACAGAAGATGGAGACATACATATTATGGTTTCCTTGATCGTTTGTGGAACAGAGTTTGGTGGAGTTTTAGATGTCCTTAGAAGGCTACACTTTTATGTGGTTTTTTACTGTTATCGTCTCTTTTGCTTTCCATTGCTGTCTCTTCATGTTTTTCTTGAGGAATTTTGTAGAAATGTTCTGTACTAATATTGTTTATGATAACAAGTGATGTTTTCTATGTTTTTTTTTTCCTAAGAAATGTTTTCTATATGTTGTTTTTATAAACAATGTAAACTTTTATTGAATTATACTGAAAACTATCCAACACCATCATATACTCAAAATCATTAACCAAATAAATGACAACGCATATATAAAACTTCCAATTTCATTTGAAAACATAAACATGTTCATCTCATCACAGGAATATTATTAACAATGTTTCCTTTAAATGTGAAAAGAAATGCCAAAATTCCATGAACCAACAAGAAATCTTTGGTTCCCAGATGAATTATTAATTATCTGGGGGCAGTGAAACTCCTATTTGATACAGCTTTGAAACGAACGAGAAAGCTAATAGGATCTGGTTCCAGAGTCAACTAACCACCACAGTGAACTGCACTTCCTCATTTATTCCACATTTTCATACTTAAAGCCATTTCCCTACACAGAAGAAAGGCAAATCAATCTTTGCTTATGCACAAAACTCTAAAACTCCGCTAAATAGATTCCATCTGATGAAAAAATAAGATTAGAACCTCTGAATCTAATCAAAGTATTATATTACCACTCTCAATTCCAACAAGTTGTTTCTCCCACCATGAACTGAAAAGTGTAAGTAGCAAACACTATAGACTAACTAGTACCCTATGATTGAAGAATCGACCCCTATAAAACTGTGATAAAAGTTAGTTCAGCACTTTATTGTCTTCATGCAACAGTTTGATTATTTGTTCCAGTGGTGTCTATTTAAAATTCAATTGTTTTGGCATGCAACCAAAAAGGAGTTCAAAGAAGCATATTCGTTATAATTTTAGCTAAAGTGAAAGCATCTCCGAATGAGTCACAGACCCTACCTCCAAAACTTGCAATTGCCTCCATTTTCATCTTCCATTTCATAGAAATTCATTTTCTTATGAATGAGATTTTTCTTTCTTATGTGGGAGTTGGAAATTATTGTTTCTCAACTTCCACTTAGAAAGTTATTACACTTATCACGCAATCTAGTAACTTCCACATGGAACTCAACACAAATGGGTCGAGTCCCATATCATGAGTGACCCACCCATTTACTAACAATTATTATAGGCCTTGTTAATTTGCTTCAATTCTATCAAGAGATTTAAATCATTTTCCAATCTTATGAATTTCATTTTTTAATTGTGAAATTGTGGAAGGCCTGTTACCATCTTCTTTTTCTGCAGATCGAGTTTTCAAGTCATCAAAGTTGAGGTGTGCATATCGAAAATGCCAAAGCCAAGCCATATTTTTCGATCTTGCTAATAAGCATGAAGAAGCAGATCATTTATGAAGATTATTATATATGATTTTAGTGTTTTCTGCAAGTTTTTCAGGTTCAGGCAACAAAAGCATCATGTTTACTAGGCTGGTAGCTGTTGCTCCAAATAGAGGGTCAACAATAATATAATATAGGGAAATGGTGCAAATATGCCATTGAACTTTTCCTTTTAATTAGTTATTAATTTCTTTTTTATATTAATTAATGTAATTTTAATATTTCTTATCAAAATAGATTCTTTGAGTTCTGGCTATAGTATCTTGAGATCCATGTATTAATTTATTTTCGTATAAAATTTTTAATTGTCCGTCCATCTCTTCTATTATTTTGTCCATATTTTATTTACTATTTAAATTTAATAAACTTAAATTTTGTACAAATTTTTCTATAATACTTATTTATTTTATCATTTTAAGAGGATTCGTACCAATTAATGGCATATATGCTCCTTAGTTTATACTTTAATGGCAAAATTCATCTAAATAGAAGTCTAGTGGCATTTTTTTTACTAGTTTGGAAAGTTCAGTGGCAAATTTGACATCAACCCTATAATATATATCCGAAGATTCTGGTACAACATGTTGTACAAAAGGGCCTTATTAAGCTTCTTGCAAGGTTCACTGAAGCTCCAATGATCGGCCTGCAAAGTTCGCTAAACAGGGATTATGAAGTGGAGGTAGTATAAAGTTTAAGCATTATGAGCAAAGCCATAGAGAAAACACCCATACTATATCTCATCTCTTAGAAGTCGGCTTATTATAACTTATCACATAGCATGTGGCATGACAATGGTGCTTGGAATTGATTACCGTACATTAATTATCACATGCATATTTTAATTTTAGTAACCGCAATGTTTGTTATATGTCATACAGTCTAATCAATTTAAAGCACAAAAACGGGACAGAATATGACATGATAAGATCAAGAATGGGTTATATTTTTCCAAGATCGAAAATTTTTACCTTTTGGTCTCTAATGCCCCTGTTTCTTGCAGTGGAAATAGATTATATAAACAAATTTCTATGCAAACTTGTGGTTGAGTTGGACTAAAACAATCCGCTCCTTCCTGCAAAGAACATAATTTGTGCAAAAAATATGCGGTTAATGTTCGCAACGATTTAAGGACGAGAATTCAAGTTAAAACTCGTAAAAAGAAAAGAAGACTTGGCTTGCCAGTATATATAGAGAGAAAAACCAAAGCCTAATAAATTTGATAAAGATGTAAGTTGGAAAAATCAAAGTTTATAACACAAAATTAAGTCGTGGTGGGACCTTCAATTCTTCAAGATGACTTGTGGAAATTAATTCCGTGCAAGAGTATCACACTGTTTAGAATGACATTAATCCAGTGGCCAAGGTTATATTGGTTAAGAGTATTAATGGACAAATCAATTAACATCAATCTTAATCCATGGCTAAGATTCGTTGGCTTGGTGGCATATAGGATTATCAAAGAAAGATATTTCTTGCACTTTATATTCAAGTCATATAATTGCAAGGACTCGGAGACAATAATTGACACCAAAATTTATTCAAAGTAACGTTAATAGTTTAATAATTACACACTCCCCACATCCCATAAAAATATAAGCACTTTTATTTTCACATGGTTTAAAAAAAGTTAATTTTATAGTTACACGATATAATTTTACACATGATTTACCAATTATATCCTTCATTTATATCATCCATTATTACTGTTGTAAAAATAAAAATAATACTCCATCTATCCCACTAAATTATATTTTGCTAAAATATTCTTTCTTGATCAACATTTTGCGAGTCCTTAGCTTTAGCAAGGCTAAGGCTCGCCCTTGGCTCTTAACCTTGGGCAAGGCTAACAATCAACTCTATCCTGAATCAGTTCTCTACACTAAAATTGCTCCAAAAGTCCGGTCCTAATCCAAATCAGCTTCAATGAACCATAAAAATATTTCTTCTCACAATATTCGATTTGACAATAAGCAAAATTAAGAAACAAGTGAAAAGTCTCTAAATTGACTTAAAAAAATGTATAATATCAAGCAAACATCAATTAAAAATATGTAATTTTGGTGAGTTGACATATAGAGTCCAAATCAATTAAAATCCTTCTCGAAGCTGCTGCTAAGGCAGAGCATTTGTTAGAAAGAAAGCAAATGAGCAAATGGATTTTGTGAAAAAAGATAGATTTTTTCTTTTATTTGTTTAAGAGTAGCACGGATTTGTCCCGCCCAAATTTTTTGTTTTAAGGATGGGAAATTACTAATATTTAGGGTTAGATTTTATTGCCTCACACATAATATGGACTAAATTGACAATAGATGACCACATAAAAATTTAATCCTTATTAGTATATTTCTAAGGACCAGAAAATTGACCCATCTATAAACTGTGATTTCTAATGAGTCTTTTTCTTATAGTGATATCATTGGAGTTAATAAAATCCCTAGACTCAGGCAGTGGCCATGGTTATGAGATGTTCCTAATAACAGCATGTTCATAAGATATTTGACTTTTTTAATAGATTAATTAGTAAAATGAAAGCAATGATCTTACCTCCAGGTGACTTGTTGGCTAGACCAATAACTTGCCCACCGTACAGCCCTAGATAGGGAATAAGTATGGAGCGGCGCAAACCCCTGTAACATCCTCGGAAACCATCAGACTTTTGAATCGTACGAGCAACATCCAGACCCCATTATAGTTTGCATGGCTAGAATATCCTTGCACCATCAATTTCTGACTAACATGGAGAAAACAATATAGAAATTCAGGATTGATTTTATCTATGGCCACTAAAATTTGGCTCTTATTTTGTAATAAAAAAGTCACAAAATCCAAAAAATTGAGAATTGACCACTGATGTGTGAAACACACATTAACTCATATATACACATCAGCATAATTGACATGTAAGTAGGTGAATGGATGCCTACGTGGCATTAAATTTTTTAAAAAAAATGTCAATTAAATATCATCAAGGACGGGATTTTTAATGTTCAAGGACGACAAAACTTTCCTTTCACTGTTTAGGGTTAAAAACTGAAAGTTAGGGACCAACAAAACTTTTGGTCATTATTATTGCAATTATAGCGACCAAAAAGTTTTACTTTCGCTAATTTTGGTCTCTAATAACCCTGTTTCTTGTAGTGGAAATAGATTATGTAAACAATGTTCTATGCAAACGTACAGTTGAGTTGGACTAAAACAATCTACTCCGTCCTGGAAAGAACATAATCTTTACAAAACATGGAAGGTTAATGTTCGCGGGGAATTGAGGACAATAATTGACTTGATAGCTTGCAACTGATAAAAAAGAACAGAAGACTTGGCTTGCCAATATAGAGAGAGAAAAACCAAAGCCTAATAAATTTGATAAAGATGTAAGTTGGAAAAATCAAAGCTTAAAACACAAAAATAAGTCGTGGTGGGACCTTCAATTCTTCAAGATGATTTGTGGAAATTAATTCCATGCAAAAGTATCACACTGTTAAATTATGAATAACATTAATCCGATGTACAAGGTTAAATGGGTTAAGGTAGGTTTTGTCAATTTTGCAAATGTTGGAATGGAAAGAAAATAAAATTATTCTAATTTTTTTTTACTTTTTTAAGCTTTTGTTAAAAAAATAATCCCACAAAAAAAGTCACGTGATTATTTAATCACTTATATTTTAAAAAAATCAAAATATACATATCTTAATATAGGGTCAAACTATGCATCCTTATATTTTGTCATATAAAAAATAACTAAAAAATTGAAAAAAAAATATTTTTTTAATTTATTTTAGTTTATGATGTTATCACAAGGCCAATATTTTTTTTGTGCAAATAGATTTGATTAATAATACTGAGTAAATAATTTATTTTAGTTTATGATGTTAGCAAAAATTTAAATATTTTTTAAAGAAAAATTTCACTGTTGGGTTTGTGATTTTAAATTTATAATTAAAGAGTATATTTTTTTTGAAAAATAGTGGAAGTAAATAGTATTGTTCCGATATTTGCAAGAAATTTTGATTTAATTTGAATTGATAATAAATGCATATATATTTTTTATATTAATTAATTAAGTGAATTAAAATGATGATGAAATCTTTAGTTATAAGGATAAGTATGAATCAATTAATCAGTTTATTAGTAAAAAATTAATTAATTCGTTACATTCAATTAACTAATATATCGATTTTTATTTTTTTAATTTAATTAATTAATAATTTTATATTAACCGCTAAATAATTTTGTTGTACATTATAAATTGATTTGATTCGAATTAATAATAAAAGCATACGATTTTCCAGGCTAATTAAAGTCATGAGGGGCCCTTAATGCCAAATGATGTGTGGAATTCCATGCAAAAGAGAGTGGTTGGAGGTCGTTGTTTCCCAGCTTGTACGCAAGACTTTGCAAGTAGCTCGCTATCTGCTTCTTCCTGAAATGAATATAATTTGTGCAAAAAGTGTATGTTTAATTTTTGCAATGATTTAAGCACAAGAATTGACTTTATAGCTTGGAACTGAAAGAAAAAAAAAAAACTTGGCTTGTCAATATATATATATATGGAGACCAACGCCTAATAAATTTGATAAAGATGTAAGTTGCAAAAATCAAACCGTACAACACAAAAGTAAGTCTTAAATCTTATCAATTCTTATCAACCCATAATTAGCTTTTTATCCTTTCAAAATTAATGCTAAAAGCGCTTTAAATCTGTGATGCACTGTCCAAAAGATTACCGGCTAATTCCAACTTCAAGTAAGTGTGGAAACTTGTGCATGAACATATTTTAAACAAAAATAAGTAAAAAATTCGTAGTTTATTATTTTTTTTATTTTTTTATTTATTATTTTTAAGTAAAATTTTAATTTTATTTATTTTTTTAATTTATTTTTTTTAATAAAATAAAAATCAATCGAATTTGATAATTTAATCGTAATTATATAATTTAATACTAAATTTAAATTTATTTATTATTTCTTAATTTTAATAAAAATAATAAAAACGATTAATAAAAAAACGAAAGAAGTAGCTAAATTTAACAATTTTACATGTTGAATTTTTAAATTTTTAAAATTATATATTAGATTTTTGAGTTTATCGGTTATAGCATATTAAAGTTAAAATAAACGGGATAGATAACATTGTAACACGCATTTGATTTAAATCTTGTGTAGTCATTTTTTAATTAATGTGTGATCCATCGAAATGTAAAATAATAAGAGAAAAATCACATCAGTTTATTACAAGGATTCAGTTCAAATTTGCTCATTGGCTTAGTTTTTTCAGTTTTACTATTTCTTTATATACACCTAAAGTTTTTTTTTTTGTTGAATTATATCCCTTTATTTTATTTTACTCATTTTAATTAGTTATTAATTTCTTTTTTATATCAATTAACGAAATTTTAATATTTCTTATCAAAATAGACATCCTTTGAATTGCGGCTATACTATCTTGAGTTCGGTATATTAATTCATTTTCATATAAAAATCTTAATTGTACATCAATTGCATAAATGCTCCTTATTTTATACTTCAATGGTGTAGGAATGTATATATATTATTTATAATTAGTAAATAGTTGCCGATGTGTAAAGTAATTACTGATGTGTTTTCTTTTTGTTAGCCTTGTGTAAATAGGAGACAACAGTTACTGTTTTGATATACAGAATTCCCGAAATTCTTTCTTCCCCTGTTTTCTTTATCAAAACTTTGCTTTAATTTGTTCATGATATCAGAGCCCTGGGATTCGATTTTGGATTTGAAAGACTATCTCTTCTACTTAGTTCTTGCTTCTTTTGCAAGATCTGTTGCTTTCTTAGAACGATTTTCTTTTCAAGAAATGGCAATCGATGAAGTTGTAAATGCTGGAAAAACAACTCATACTGTAGAGGTCGATGAAGATCCACTGAAGCTTCACGGCTCTGATCATCTTGGTTTGGTGCTAGCTTGTTACAACGTCATTAACAAGCAATAATTTCTTGAGCTGGAGCATTTTGATAATGAATTCTTTTGAGGCCAAAGACAAGTTAAGGTTCATTGATGGATCCCTAATTGCTCCTGAAATGAATAATCCATAGTATAAAAGATGGAGGAAGGTAGATTTATGATAAAATAATGGATATTGAACTCGATGAACAAAGAGTTAGCAGATGCCTTTGTGTATTATACTAGTTCAAAGGCTTTTTGGGATGAGCTTGAAGAAAGATTCGGAGACAACAATAATACACCACAGATCTATCAGATCCAGAGAGATATTGGTATGATTGAACAAGGAAATAGTTCAATTACTACTTATTACTTAAAAATTCACAAGCTCTTACAGCCTATGCCTATTTGTACTTGTGGAAGGTGTACTTATGACTTAAAGAAGAAATTGGAAGAGATTCAGTGAAGAATGGAGGTTTTACAATTCCTTATGGGACTGAATCAAAGATATGACAACATTAGAAGTTAGTTGTTAGCTACAGATCCTTTGCCTACTGTCAATAAGTTGTATTATATGGTTCTCATAATCGAGAGGCAAAAACAAACACACATGATGAATACAGAAAATCTTGAAGCCTGTGTGATGTTATCAAGAAATGCTATAGGAGATAAGTAAAATGTTGGGAGATATGCCACCAAGAAGAAAGAAAATAGGCGAAAGACAGACAAATTTTGTGATTACTGTAAGAATGAGGGCTATGAAAGGGATACCTACTTTAAATTGCGTGGGTACCCTAACTGGTATAAAGAACTTAAGGAGAAAAGAGGTAATGATAAAGGCAAAGTGAAACAAGTTCACTTGGCAGAGGCATCTTGTCACACCCTTCTCGGAATAGTCTTTTTCGGTACGAACTTATCAGAAATCGGTAAGTTTTTTTTTTCACCAAACAATTCAAATCACTTGAAAACACTCGTACAATAATTCTAGAAACAAACAATAGTCTTGAAGATAATTTACAACGATTACCGACCATCATACCAAAACTTATACTAGCCATTCATCCATTACCGATAAACATACATTCAAAGATACAATTCAAAGCTTTACCTTAATCGTCTAGATATATACATGCCAAAAGCTTAAACCAACTAACACAAAAATCTTCTCTTCCGATCTGGACCTTCAATATACTATGCTCCCGTAATACACCAGAACCTGCACGCAGTAAACACTACGTGCTGAGCATTAAATATGCCCAGTGGTGACTACTAATCCAAGAATTTCCCAAAAAAATAAGCATGATTTCATAATTTATGCTTCTAACGTTCTTATTTCATTAAACATTTCATTTTATTTCAGTTATCAGAATTCATGCTACTTATTCATATTTTGGTAATCATTGTCCTTTTGTTTCTAAACTTTTAACTTTACTTTGTAATATTTTTCTTAGGTAGATCAATATCGGAGTTACTTTTACTATAACTTTTACTTTTATCATTACCTTCGTTTTATCTTTTCGCCACAGCTATTTAACTATCATTCATTTAGTAATAGGTATTGGTACTCGTGTCTTTACTAGTACCAAAATAATTTACTTTAATTATTGATTTACCGTTCAATTATTCAGTCTGTACTCTAATTACACTCCTTGCTATTTATTCTTTTATTTTTGCTTTGACTTTTTAGCTAATAAATACATTACTATTTAAAGGCTTTTAAGTTTTATTGCAAAGTGATATAATTATTTCAGGACACTTTACAGTCAATATTCTCTTTCTTTCGCTTATATATATATATATATATATATATATATATATATATATATATATATATATATATATATATATATATATATATTACTTTCGTTCAAATATTTATTAAAACACATGTCTTTCTATTATCTTACTTTTCAATTTAACTTTTCCTTCAGAAAAGTGTTACTTAAACAATGTATTTCACATCATGATAAATATCCTTACTTTTTAACTTTAAGCAGGAAAATTAATATTATTTTTCAGGCTTGTCACTATTTTTGCAGTAATAATAAGTACAAGAAATACCAATCAATTTACAATTATCTTTTTCGTGTGAAACAAAATATATCTTAGATTCCTTTTAAAGCTTAGCTAAACATTAAGTTAATATTTTAATCTTATAAGACCTTTCTTTTCTTTTTTCAGAAATCTTTACAGATTTATTTCAACTTTACATTTTATTTCAAACAAATTGTTTTTCGATATAACTTTTTATATTTAAATCAATTAAACAGTACTTATTCATTCATTTTAATGTGCCCCTAGTGCAATATACAGGTTTCTCACAAAAGATACTCGGGACTGGACCCAAAGGTCCCACTAAACAGATAGAGAAATGATCTTGAAAGATCAAATCTCATAGAGCAGAAACAGATACACTTTCATTTTTACTTTCACTGAAGCTAGGGAAATCAAAGATCCTACCCATAGCTAAGCAAGTCACCATGACTTGCACCGCAGTACAAAGGTGTCCCTATGGCTAGCCAATTATATCCAGAACAAGAATCATAATAGATTTTGTAGTCACTTACCTTTTTTCCATGCTTAACCTTCCTTAAACTTTATTTTTCTTCACCTAAAACCAAGCAAAACTTCATTCTTCATTACCATCACCCTTTGGCCGAAATCTTTAAGCTTCCTAACCTCAATTTCTTGTCCTCAAATGAACAATTCAAGCCTATAATTAGCTTAAACACCTCAAAAACTATAAGAACACATCAAAAACTCAATTAAAACTACTTGGATTTTCAAGTTCCATCTTACCTCTTTTTCTTTCTTTTCTTGATTCCTTGCCTTCCCTTGCTCAAAACTCTTTCTTGAGACCACTAGGATGATCTAGAGAGAGAGGACTTCATCTTTTATTTAGGAGTTTAGGAGAGATTTGAAGTAGATATGAAAGGAAATCAAGAGAGAGAGAAGGAGAGGGAATTCGGCCATAGCAAGAGGAAGAGGAAGCTGGAGTATTCTGGATAAAATCTCTAGATTTTTGTCCCTTTTATACGACTCTTATGGGCCCAAAATTGGGCTTAATGAGTGGGCTTAGCCCAATTTAAAATTAAGGCCCAATTATGCCTCCTTAAAGTCCAATTCAATTTCTCTCTCTTCCTTACTTCAAATTACTTCAATTTTGATTTCATCATTCTTAAAACATCAAAAATAGTTAGGACATAAATTTTTGGCTCAATCGGAGTCCGTTATCGGTCCGATTCAAACTTATTGGTCCGATTCAACAACTGCCGGTGTCTCCAAAAAATTCCATTCTCATCATCAAAATATTTTACATAAAAATTCATGTAGGCATACAAAATCTGGCGATATTTGGAGTTCGTTTACTATTTTTAATTATTTATGCAAAATCAAGTCCCCTTCCTACCAGGAAAATTGACTCGCTATTTTTTCGTATTTTTGACTTTTGGAGGCCCATTTGACCTCAAATTCACTTCAAATTTCAACCATAGGCTCACCATGACTATTCCTTTCAAATGGTCCAATAAAATATTTTCGAATTTCGGGTGTCCTTTTGGGTCCGAAAAAAACTATTCACTACCGGAAAGTACTATTCACGGCTGACCCGGTATTGAGGCCATTACACGTCTTTTGATGAAGTGGATGCAGGTGTACAGCAAAACACTCATCAAGCCTTGACTGAGTTTATTCAACAAGAACTGAGTAAAATTCTCAAAGGAAAGCAGTTTATGGATACTCAGCACATGAATTATATTCAGGCCGAATATGCAAGTATGTCTACAGTGGGTTTGTTTTCTTTCAAAAATAAACAGAGTAGCTTGCGAAATTGGATAGTTGATTCAGGAGCAACAATGCATATTTGTGTTGACAAAGATATGTTTGAAGAGTTACATGATGTTACACTGATAACAAGGGTTTATATGCCTAATGGAGTAATAGCAGAGGTACATAAGAAGGGAAATATAAAATTGAGTACTCACTTACTGCTGAAAAATGTGCTTTACATGCCAAAGTTTAAACATAATATATTGTCTGTGAGCAAACTAACCATATCTTCTACTGCTAAATGCACTTTTTATCCTACCTATTGCCTTTTACAAGACTTAAAGACTGAAAAGATCCTGGCAAAAGGCGGAGTGCTTGACAATCTCTATTTTTTTTAGTAGTAATTCCTTTCTTTTCCCCAATTCATATAGTTTTTCTACTTTGCATGATGACCCTGTCAAAGTAGATAGTCTAGTATCTGTCTAGTAAATAAAATCACTATGAACTAGAATGTTTGGCATAAGAGGTTAGGTCATCCCTCAATGGTTGTAATAAAACATTTGTCTTTGGACGAAAACATTAATAAAGCTGTCTCTTATTCTGAATTTTGTGATGTTTGTCCTTTAGCTAAATAAACAAGAAAACCATTCTCTTTCAACAGTATTACAACCACAGCTCCTTTTGATGATTATAGCAAGGCTACATGGACTTATTTGATGCAATTTAAGTCTCAAACCTGTGGTATTTTAGCTAATTTTTTTGCTAATGATCAAGAATCAGTTTGCTACCAAGCTAAAGGTACTGCGGTCAGACAATGGAACAGAATTTCTTGCTCATAATTATCAAAATTTGTTGCAGCAACATGTTATTATACATCAGTGGAATACACCCTACACACCACAACAGAATGGTGTGGTTGAAAGAAAACACCGGCAGATTTTGCATATTACTCGAGCATTATTGTTACAAGCTTCTTTGTTGAAAAAGTTTTGGTGCTATAGTGTACTGCATGCCACTTATCTAAGTAACAAATTACCCTCTGCCATTTTGAAATGGGCAATGCCATATCAGCTCTTGTATGGGAAGATTCCAATTTATAATGATTGAAAATCTTTGTCTGTCTTTGTTATTGTAATATGTGAAGCCAGGAAAGGATAAGTTTGACAAGAGAGCAGATAAATGTGTATATCTTGGTGTAGCCTCTGGACATAAGGCATCTAGAGTTTATAGTTTATTCTCTAATCAATGTTATACATCTAGAGATGTAAAATTCTATGAAAATATTTTTCCTTTCTCCGCAGATGTTACAAGCATGGATCATTCTTTTCCTTTGGTTCCATTTGGTGATGACAGTGTTGATGAGCATGTCTCTCCACCAAATGTTAATGATAGTGATGATGAGCATAACTCTTCACCAAATGATGCTGATGTTATTGTTATAGAGCCTATTCTCGATCTTGCTCCATCACTTTCTGGCTCACGTGATTTTGCTACTAATGATATTGGGGTTCCGTAGTAAGACGTAGCAGCCGCATAAAGAATACTCCTTCTTGGTTGACTAACTTTGCAGTGAATGTTGTCCCTATGACCACAATAGGTTCTTGCATTCAAAATCCTACTCAATATACTCTTCCAACTTTTCCTTATCTATTTTCTGCTTTCCTTACTAAAGATTACCAATGTTTTCTTACCAACATTGATCAAATTAGAGAACTTAGATGTTATACAGAGGCTAGAGGAAATTTACATCGGGAGAAGGCTATGAGTGATGAACTATCAACTTTAGACCGAAATCATACTTGGGATTTGGTTTATCTTCCTCCAGGCAAAAAGGCAATCGGTTGTAAGTGGGTTTACAAGTTAAAGCTTAAACCGGATGGAACCATTGATAGATATAAGGCCAGACTGGTTGTAAAGGGGTATAACCAGGTTGAAGTTCTTGACTGTACTGAAAGTTTTTCTCCTGTAGCTAAGATAGTGATTGTTTGGATTGTTTTAACTTTAGTTGTTGTTCAATAGTGGTCTTTACATCAATTAGATGTTAATAATACTTTTCTCCATGGTTATATTGATGAAGAATTGTATATGAAAGTTTTTGATGGTTACACTCCAGCAGTAAATGGGCAAGTGTGCAAACTTCAGAAGTATTTATATGGGCTCAAATAGGCTTCTCGACAACGGAATGTGGAGTTGAATTCCAAGTTAATTGACTATAGTTTTGTTCAATCTTAGTGTGATCATTGTCTATTTGTCCTTACTCATCAAGGGCATTCTTTCATTATTTTGGTATATGTTGATGACATTTTGCTGACAGGTGATTCAGATGAAGAAATCCAACGGTTTAAGAATTTTCTTAATGATCAATTTACTATTAAGGATATTTGTTAAGCTAAATGCTTTCTGGACATTGAAATTGCAAGGAGTCTTGATGGTATTTTTTTATTAATCAGCGAAAGTATGTGCTTGACAGTATTCGTGATGTTAGATTGATGCATAGAAGCTAAATCTATTTCTACACCAAAGCAAAAGGGTGTTGATTTTTCTGCAAATTCGGGTGAGCCTTTTGATGATGTGTCCATGTATAGACAAGTTGTTGGTCATCTTTTTTATTTGGGCTTTACTTGACCTGATATTACGTTTACTGTTCATCAACTTTCTTAATATGTTAATTCACCTTGAACTATTCACTGGCAAGAAGCGGTGCATTTATTGAAGTATTTGAAGGGGTTTGCTTCGTTGGGCGTATTCTTTCCTGCTAATAGTAGTCCTCGACTTATAGCCTATTATGATTCTGATTGGGCTACATGTTTTGCTACTCGCAAATCGCTTACTAGCTATTGTGTTTACTTGGGCAATTCTTTGGTTTCTTGGAAATCAAAGAAATAGCAAACTGTTTTTAAGTCTTCTGCGGAGGCTAAATATTGAAGCATGGCCATGACTGTTTGTGAACTCAAATGGATTAGTTACTTACTCTGGAATCTTCATCTTCCCGTGTCCCAGTTGATTCCTTTTCACTGTGATAACAAGGCAGCTCTGCATATTACTGCTAATCTTGTTTTTCATGGAAGGACCAAACACATTCAAATTGACTATCATGTTGTTCGAGAACAATTCAAGCATGGTTTCATCTCTCCTACACATATTTCTTCTTCATTTCAAGTAGCTGATTTGTTCACCAAGGCGCTTCTTGCTCCTCTGTTTACTAAACTCAGTTTCAAGTTGGGCATGGTTGATCTTCACCAAGCTCTGGCTTGAGAGGGGTTGTAGGAATGTATATATATTATTTATAATTAGTAAAATAGTTGCTGATGTGTAAAGTAGTTGCTGATGTGTAAAAAAAGTTGCTGATATTTTTTCTTTTGTGTTTTCTTTTTGTTAGCCTTGTATAAATAGGAGATAACAGTTACTGTTTTGATATAGAGAATTCCTGAAATTCTTTCTTCCCCTATTTTCTTTATCAAAGCTCTACTTTGATTTGGTCAAATGGAAAAATTCATCAAAATAGAAGTTTAGTAGCATTTTTTGACTAGTTTGGAAATTTTTAGTGGCAAAAACTGATATTAACCTTATAATATATATATCCAAAGATTGTTGTAAACATCTGATACAACATCACTGAAGCTTCAACGATCAACCTGCAAAATTCGTTAAGTAGGCATTATGATGTGGAAGTAGTATAAAGTTTAAGGATCATAAACAAACCCAAAGAGAAAATGCCCATACTATATCTCATCTCATCTTAGAAATGCATGAAATTACAGTTGAAATCAAACATATTAAAAACCATCCATTTAAAATGCATGATTAATATTCACAACGACTTAATGATAGAAATTGACTTAGTAAATTGGAACTGATAAAAAAAAAAGAGACTTGACTTGGTAATATATATAGAGAAATCAAAGCCTAATAATTTTGATAAAGATGTGAGTTGGAAAATAAAAGCTTAAAACACAAAAGTTATAGGGTGCGTTCGGAAAGGATTTTGTTTTTGATTTTTTATTTATTTTAAAAATAAAATCGAAATACGTTTTGACAAATTTATTTCTGTTTTGATTTTTACAAAAATTTAAAAAAGTAATTTTCACATCAAAAACAGAAATTAAAAATTTTTAAAATGTAGTTTTTAGGTTTTTGTTTTTGTTAACAATTTAAACCACCACCACTCCGCTACTGCCGCCATTGCTGCCATCACCTCCAGACTGCCACCAGCCACCACCACCAAATCGCAGTTGCTACCACCACCATCAGACCACCATTACCACTGCACCATCAGACTGCCACCACCACTGCTACTGCTGTTGCCACACAACTACCAAACTACCATTGCTAGCACCACTATATCGCCGCCACTGTCACTGCTACCGGCACACCGCCGCTGCTGCCATCACCCCCACTGCTGCTATCGCTTTCGCCACCACTAGGGATGATCACAGGGTAGGGCGCGGGCAAGGAATGGCTCCCCACCTACTACCCCTCCCCTAATCCCGATAGGATTATAAGGGAAAAATTCTCCTCATCCCCAATAGGGATCCCTGCCCCCAGTCAAAAAAAAATTTTAAAAAAAAGTCAATTATAACTAAAATATAATATTTAACAATTAATTATAATTAAAATACAATATTTAATAATTAAAAAATCTAAATTAAATCACAAATCAAATTAATATAAGTTTTAAAAATTGAAAAAACTAAAATTAAATACAATTTAAAACTAAATTATATAAATATAATTTACATATGAATTATTTTTTTAGAGTTTATTTTCCTAACCTGTTTATTTGATGCCTTTTGGTTACCTTTATTATCTAAGAGATCATCGGTTGCTTTTGTTATCCGAGAGATTTCAAAGTCGTGCCTCTTTTCTCTCCTAGTTCAGGCTTTTGGTGTTCAACCATTTGTTTTTCTGTTACTTTTTTTAGTTTATGAGTTAATTATATATGAATGGTAGAATTACCTGAGGGCGTTACCAATCATTGTAAGGCGTTGCCAATCACTATTGGCCTTATTTATCCATTCATCTGCTGACGGATACTCAAACCATTGCCACTATTTTGTCCCCCTCCGAAGGGTCGATCGATTTCATGAAGATCGAGAGTTGTGGCTTGGCTTAGCTGAATGAATGCATCGATCGGGAATAGCATCAATCGGCGATAAATAAAGTCATCAGTTAAGGAGACTAGAATAAATATATCGATCAGGAATAACTTTGATCGGGATAAATGAAATCATTAGTTAAGGAGATTGGCATAAATACGTCGATCGGGAATAATATCGATCGGGATGAAATTATTAGTGTAACCGAGTCAAAAGACAAATATAAAAGTATAATAGGAATATACTTGCAAAAAGTATGTACAGGTCGTAATAAGCTTACTATGTTTATTTCTTTAAATCTAGGATCGGATCACAAGTGAATTTGCTTGCATATATAAGTGATACCAAGATTTTCATTCAGATGGTATATTGTGAAAAAGAAATTTAACATACTAACATTAAAGTACTGAAAAATCGATTGATGACATAACCAAACAATTATCGATCAATAAGCTCACTTGGCAATACATTTCGAGGATGTTAGGGCGCGCGGATGTTTTATTTAGCTCAGTCTTCAATTTCTCTGCATGTGTTTTCAATTCTGCAAAAAAGAAAAGAGTGTTAACTGGTATAAGGAAGAGTGATTTTACCTGAGGTCGTCCGATCGTGCTCCTCGCTTCTCTCGATCGAGGCAAAATTTTCTTTTCGGCTTGTAGTCTTAATTCGATTAAGTTTTAATACTGTAAAGTTTCCTTGTGTCGACGTCATCCATCGAGCATCCACCATTTGCCAATATGAAATATAACTGCGCTATCGCCGATTACGCTATCTTTGCAGCTTAAGAGTGGCTCATTAATGAATAATATGGGTACAATCGTTGGCATTGAAGATTTTTTCCTTACTGTAAAAATTCCAAACAGCGCCGATTGAAAGCTAGAATGGATGAGCCTGCATCAAGACCTGATAAGGTTTCACTATGGGAGGTAGAACTTTTTATTGCTTTAGCACCGTCAAACACGGCTCAACCAGTTGCAAGGATAGACAGCAGCTATTTTTTCTTCTTTTTCTTTCCTTTTTTTTTTTATTTTCTTCCGGTGATCAGAGTTTTGGTGTCGGCTTTTAGAGCATTTTCTTCGTCCCTGCCCTTTGCCCTGTTGTATCAAGCGGACCAAGAGAGATCTAGCCTTACTCCACAGGAGACATTTGATTTCCAATTGTTGCTAAAGCAACTTGTAATTCAGAAAAAACTGAAGTAGCATTTAAAATTCAAGCTGCTGATTTTATTGCAAACTTATATGGGGACCACTTCAGTTCTTTCTAACACAGTCATGATGATCTATGTCTCAAAGTATAGAAACATGCAACAGATATAAAGAATGCTAAAGCAGAGATTACTCAGGCTAGAAAACTCCCTTGGGTTTGCAGCTAAGCTCCTTCCGTTATGCTAATTGTGAAACGCCACCTAAGTTCACAGGCGCCCTTTGTTTCCTCATTATACGAAATGCATCCGAAAATTCCTTTGATGGTTGGTTATTGATATAATCCCTACTCAGCGCTTCAAAAAATAAATCTCTGTACAAAACAAAGTTAAAAGAAAGCAAACATGCTATGACAACCAATCTCAGTGTCACAACTGCATAGCTGTCTTTGGCATTACACAAATATGGGATTTCATTGCAAAATGCTGGTTTCTCCTTTTCAAATGAAGGTCTGAGTCTTTGTTTTTTGGTTCTACTGGCAAGAACCTGTTATTTTGATTTGCGAGGTTCGGGTGCACAGGTTGGGGATGGAACAATCAAGTGACTCTTGCCTTTATCATGAGAAAGGTGACAAATTTTGTCAACCTTTTGATCATAAAAGAGCTTGCCTTGAAACTTGACTTTTCATGACTTGATGTTTTGCATAATTTGGTTTCATACCATACATGCTAAAAATAAAGAACATTCCAAGCAAGAATGCATTTCTCACACAATTGGCATTTTCAAGCCATATTATTCCTTTAAATATTATATAGAACAGATGAGCAATATTTATTCTCTTATCTCCTAAGAGTCCAATGGAGAATCCTCTTTTTCTATAGCTTCATAGACTATATGGATTTATTTCCAAAGTGCCGATTCTGGCTATATTGGGTTGATTATGATTTTATAACATGCATACCATATAACCATTGGTTCTTACCAAATATAAACCGCATTCAGCAGAGTATGTGCTTTAATGGATTTTGTTGACAAATTGGCTTGTAACAATATATAGGCTTGTACCAAACCTAATACACTATATTCAATTTTTGTTTAAAACTAAAAAATATGAATATATAAGTAATTTAATTATATATATTGTGTTCACTTTTGACAAACCAAATACACTATATTCAGTTTTTGCTCAAACTAATATAGTGTATTGAGTTTTGGGTATTGAATTTTACCAAAACTTAGTACCCTATATTGAGTTTAATAAAATCTAATATACTATATTCAATTTTTGCTTAAAGATAAAAAAATATGAATAGATAAGCAATTTAATTACATTATATTCACTTTTGACAAACCTAATACACTATATTCAGTTTTTACTCAAACTAAATATAGTGTATTGAGTTTTTCCAAAACTTAATACACTGTATTGAGTTTAATAAAACCTAATACACTATATTCAATTTTTGTTTAAAGCTAAAAATTATGAATATATAAGCAATTTAATTACATTGTATTCACTTTGACAAACCTAATACACTATATTCAGTTTTTGCTCAAACTAAATATAGTGTATTAATTTTTTCTGAAACTTAATTTTTAGTAGCAAACAGTCATTACCAGCAAGCCAAATTCAAATTCAATTAGTGAACGATTATGAACCCAAGCAAAAGAACTAGACAATTTATTTTAAAAAATTGGAGTTAATTAACAATTTATTTAACTAATTGTCGAGTCAGACTTTGAGTTTATTGCATTGATGAGGTGGCAGAAATTGAGGTGCTAAATCTCTATCTATATATTTCTGATTTCTTTCTCCTAAAGCTTGATTCTATTTTAATATGTTCGTCAATAAATGGGTTAGTCACAAATGACTAATTAGAAAATATAATCTTAACTAACTGGGTAATTAACATTAATTACTAAAAAAATTAAAACAAAGAATACACAACTTTACTTTCATTTCATTTCATTTTCTCCAAGCATAAACTAACAGAGAACATCCATTGGCTAATAAAATAAAAAGCCGTCAATATATATGTTAACATTCTCATCAATGGATGATGGTAGCACAAATCCGAAATGAAACTAATAAGGAGTCCATGCAAGGAAATTTAACATAAAATAACTCACTGATTGCACCAATATTGGTTGTAAATTACAATCGAGTTCGCAATTAGATAGCAAATAAATACCTACACTAAGACCAGTCGCACCAGCTCTTTTTTAGCCCTTCTTCTTGACGATGAAGCTAGCACCGATAAAGATACTCGAAGACGAGGACAAAACCAAACCCTTGATATTATTAGAAGACATGCCCTTGTAAGATTCCCTCCAGCTCTGCGTCGCCATGGCAGTAACTAACTAAAAGTACCCAATTACAAGAAGGAAAAAAAAAAAAACCAAAATTCTCGCTATATATCATAAAACCACCATTCCTGAATGTACTCCAAAATTAGAACCAACTTCAAGAGATTCAAATGACCAACCAAAATGACAAAATAATTCTATAATTATATGCTTAATTAAAAGATTTAAATTAATATATATATATATATATATATATATATATATATATATATATATATTGTGAGCAGTTATATAATTTTACCTTTCCTATAATATGAATTGTGAATTCAAATGATCACTGAAATCAAAACCAAAACAAAACAAACTATGGCAACCGCCCATGTCAGCATTTACTCCAAATATCTTCCTCTACCACCGTCGGCCATGGGCGTCGCAGCCTATTTCCGTTCTTGAAAATAGTTTTAAGATAAAAAAAAAATTATTTTCAAGAATCAAGCTAGAAAGAGAAAAGAAGTGAAGTATTATGAATAAAGAGAAAGTTTTGAAAAAAAAGGCATATTTGAAATAAATACAAGTATAAATATATTTATAAAACATAAAAAGGTAAGAATGAAATGTTGTAAAATAGGGTGGGATATTTATGAAAATAAAATTTAAAAAAAAAAGTGGTATTTCATGTAATTTCCTCAAATTATTATAATAGTATGGCTTTTCACATTATAGATACTAAATTTTTTTTCTGCATGCCTATTTTGACTATCTAATGATGAATGGGCTTGCTGCTCGATAAATTGGTGATTATCGCACCGAAGCGGATAGGCCAGATATTACATATATAATGATTAGCTAGGTAAGGTAAGCTAGGCATTTGGAATTTAATTAGTGTGTATAGAACTTTAGATCAAAAATTAAAAAGTAATACTTTTTACTTTTTACTTTTTATTTTTTACTTTTTATCATTCACATCGAAAGAGTTTTTGCCACGTTAAAAAAATATTGTATTTTGCTGTAATTTTTGCTCGCTATTACTCTTTAGTAAATTCCTTCAAATAGAGAAGGTTTTATTGTTTATTCGTTGTGTGTGTTATATTCGCTTCCTTCCCAACAATAAAGTTGCAGTTCCAGCCCTCAATCAGTGATGAAAAGTTATTAACCGTTGAGAAAAATAATATAGAAATAGCTAAGTAGAGAAAAATAAAAAAATAAAAAAATAAAAAGAAGAAGAAGAAATGATAAGTTCAGAAATCAAATGATTCATTTTACCTTATTAACAAGGTGATTTTTTGTTTCTTTGCTTAGTTATGACTTACCGGTAGAAAAACATGTAACACCTTGTATCCGAATATTGAATCAAGTATCGAAATGTCACCTAATTGCTTAGCATCTAAAACCCTTTTTGAGAGTGCGATTGGCCCAAGTTTCGATTCCCACCACTCTATGAAATTTGTAGAAAATAAAATAATTTTGCAAACTAATTTAATGAGATATGCAATACAAGGAACAAAAAAAAATTCTCTCTAAACTCATAAAATTTAAATCTTGTTCAAAAATTATGTAGGGATGGGCCTTGTCATGGGCTTCAGCCCACCAATTAAAAACAACAAGCTTGTGATCCAGTCCATGATCATGTCCTGGAAGAGCAACAACCAAACGTGGCGCTGTAACGATCATCCAACAAAGCAACCAAAAACGCATGTTTCCGTTTTCAATTTTCAGTTCACAAATTCTGCCATTAACGGCTTCATTGCCTACACTGGTTTCCAAGTTCTAAGCTTTGAGCCATGGCTTCTTTCATGGCACACGTTACCTACACTACTCATGTTGGACCCTATTATTTCCATCTCTACAGCAACAGCAAGTTCTTTAGCTTTAGCACTCGTCTTATTAATCACAGGCAGACTTTGTTCGCTTCCATTAGCGCTAATAGAAGATACAGCAACTAGAAAAAGCAAAAATTTTCATCCATAGCTTGCTCTGCCGCTAATAAACCTTCCCCTCCAACTGATATCAGGTGGGTAATTTTCTTTAATTTCTCTTACTTCATTCAATTTTGAATTTGAATGCGATCAGACTTTACAATGAAATACAGATGTTAATAGTTTTTCCTTGCCCGGGATGCAAAATGCGAAGTGGGTTGATTGGAAATTTTGTTTCTTTTGTTGTGTGGTTCTTGTCTGATTTTGGTTAAATTGTACAAGTTCATGAATGCCAATACTTTAGAATAAAGTCTGGAAGACAAAAGAAAAAATGTTTTATGAATTAGAGTAATTTTGGCATTAGGTACTCCCAGGTGGGATTGAAGGGTTCAAAGCCTGCCCTTTCCTCGAGAACGAAAAGAGATATGGAAATTTGACCGAAATGATTTTCTTCAGCAAATTAAGCCATTGACTATTGATTGCATGCAGAAAATAGTTTATTATGAATAATTTGGTCCTTTAATAACATGAATGCATCATTCCAACAAAATAGTTCTGCTATTAATTTCTGTCAGGACGAGTTTGTTATTTTGTACTATAGATGTATATTTTAGAAGCTTTACTGGGATGTCGTGTTTTGTTCGTGATATTCATCAAAAGCACTTCAAAATTTCCAACCAACATGTGTATATACATTAGTCATTCTTGTTCCAAAATCTTGTGCTGATATCTACATATAGCCTATAAGGCATCGGCTTGCTGGAGCCAAATGACCTTTTGGTCTTTTTGCATTCCCCCTAGTCTTAAACAAGATAGGAATTTATCATCTTTGTTTCTATTTTTAGCGTTTCCTCGCATTTATGAAATGGATTGGTAGCTCATTGCAAATTCAGGTCATTGCTTCCTGATTTCACGTTCATCTGTGGCATATAGAATTGCATTGAAATTGATAAAAAGGAATTATGTTTTCTGAATGGAAGGATATTTAACATTTCCTAGGAAAGTAGGAATGTTGGAGCGATGGCTTTAAAGCTTTGTTAACTCAATGACCTCAGAGAATGGTCTATAATTAAACTGAGCAGTCCAGTTGAACTTGAAGCATTTATTGTTTAGAAATAAAATTCTTGCTATGCTATTTTAGTACCTTATATTCATCTTCTAGCTAGAGAGAGTTCAATGATGTTTACTTCTCATCAAAAGAATTTTTAATTTGTAGGTCAAATAGCAGTTCTATAGAATGTTGTTATTTTGAAAATCATCCAGAGAACCATATTTTGTTTCTTTTTCCTCCAGTGAGTGTGCTATCAAATGGCATGTTGTTTGGTATCATAGTATGTATTTCTTGTGTGCACACTTGTGCAATATTTCTTTTTTATCTCCTCTTTCCTGAACACAATGTAATTATCTCTTCTCAATTTCTTCTCTGACCATTTTTTTTTCTTTTTCTTTTTCTTTTTCTTTTCATTCAATGCTTCTGCTGTCAGGTTCTTTTTACAAGTGAGGCTTCCTTGTAATCATTCTTTTAATTTTTCTTCAGTTCTACAGCCAAGATAAGAAGTGAAGTTCTCTCTCCATTTCGTTCCGTGCGGATGTTCTTTTATCTTGCTTTTATTGCGAGCGGTGCTCTGGGAGGATTAATAGCAATTACACAATTAATAGCTGCATTAACAAATCCAGCTAGAGGAGCTGAGGTTCCAGACATGTTGAAAGGTCATGGCATAGACATAGGTGCAGTATCTATATTTGCATTCCTATATTACAGGGAGAACAATGCTAAGAATGCACAAATAGCTAGGCTTTCAAGAGAGGAAAGCCTTTCAAATCTTAAGCTCCGCGTGGATGACAAAAGGATCATTTCTGTCAGCTCTTTGAGAGGCATTGCTCGCCTTGTAATCTGTGCCGGTCCTGGATCCTATATTTTGGAATCATTTAGACTTAGTGAACCTTTTACTCAATGTCTCTTGGACAGAGGGGTGCTTGTGGTGCCATTTGCTACAGATCGAAACTTACCTAGTTTTGAGTATGATGAGAGTGAAGAAGTGGAGGAGATTACATCCAAAAGGAAGCGACTCTGGCAGCTAAATCCCACTTGTATTTCTGATTGGTCCAAGTAAGAAAATATATCAGGAAATGTGTTTTAGTTTGTTGAAGCTTTACTTTCTCTCTTAGAACATATATATTTGCATTCACAGGTGGTTAGATGAGCAAAAGAAATTAGCCGGTGTCTCTCTTGAATCTCCAGTGTATGTGATTGTTTCCTTAAATCCCTTTTTCTAATACTCATGAATGAAATTTTAGAAATTATGCAAAGCCATTGGTCTATTAGATTCACTGCATATGAATTCAGTTGCAAGAATGAAGCTTGCTTTGAGACTGAGAAAACCCGTTTAATTGCTTTTGCATAAGTACGGATAATGATTTCCCTAATAAAATTGCTTTTATGTCCTTATTCTGCAGGTATTTATCGTTGCGCTTGGATGGTCGTATCCGTGGCAGTGGTGTTGGTTATCCTCCTTGGAATGCTTTTGTCGCACAGTTGCCACAAGTTAAGGGAATGTGGTCAGGTCTTTTTGATGGCATGGATGGGAGAGTTCTTTAGAAAGTTATCTTAAATCCTGTTTTTTGAGGTTAGTTATCTCTTATATTGGTTACTGGGATAGTTTCTACTCAAAATGTTACCCAGATCTACAGTTTTTGTACTGAATTATAGATGTTTTCCTTTCTCATAAACTCAAGCTGTTGCCTTCTTATTTATCATTAATTATTTGTATAAATCCTCAATTTTGTTGATATTGGAATTAACCTGGTGTCATCACTATTTACCATGTTCAGCATAAGCCCTTGTTTATATCTTTAATTTTTTCAGACATGCTTTCGCAGCAGATTTGTCTGTCGATGAATATACAGATCTCATACTACTTTATGCAATAAGGACTCAGCCAACATAATTGAGTTCAGCTTTTTTTTTTCAATTGAAAGTGTGCTCGTAGTCGTAGCTTGTAGTATCATTGCCTTGACTCGTTGAAGCTGTAGCTTGGAAACAAGGCATTTATGCTAGTACAAGGATAGTTGCATTAATATCAGCATCTTGAAAGGCTTCAAGACAAGATGAACCATTTGTGCAACACTTTACGTGTCTTCGGATCAAACAAGCAGCATGGTTCCTTTCCAAATAAGGTTATCTGATTAGGTAAACAAAATGCCATCATGAGAATGTTTTGGTTTCTTTTGACTAAAGAGTGTTTTGGTTTCTTTTGACTAAAGAGTACTTTTAACATAATTTCTTTGTGTCGTTGGATACCTAATGGTCCTAAGTTTGTGAAGTTGTGTCAAATGCTTAAGCTTCCCACTTTGCCAATGAGAGTTTGAACTCCAGTTCATTTTTTGAGAATAACTGAAATATTATCAGTTTGATTATTTTGGTACCCACTAATCACCATGTCGAAGTTAACTATGAACACTTTTCTTTCTTCTTTTTAAAATTTCATTTTAGAGGCATGAAAAGAAAATAACAAGAAGTAGGAGCACAGGTAGGAAGTATGATACACATTCATGAAGACATAGGTGAAGCTTAAGCTAGAGAGTGAAGTAATCATGAAAAATCAAAATTACAATACAAACATATCACACACTCATTTAACTTCTTCAATTTCATCCAATGCATAGTTGTTTGTAGATACATTCGCATAATTAACTTTGTCGAATCGAACAACGACTGGGTAGCGTGTCTTAGGATCCTGCTCAATTCATAACAATAAATAAGATTCAACCAAATTAAAATCTTAAAAACAAGTTAATAGAGAGAGCGATGGAGATTAGTTAACCTGATCAACTGCCACAACAGATCCTATGCCGTTATACCAATAGGACTCCCTTCTGAGAATCTTCACCTGCATATGTAGAGACATTCCAATGTCATCTTAATTTTAAATCTTCATCTAAATCTTCAAGTTTCATTGAGAATTTCAAATCCGGTCAGTTTAGAATTAAAAGTATCAATGTTTCTTTTTCCTTCAAGAAACAAGAAAGAGAAATCAGGATTTAAACTTTTAACATCTTGTATGCAATCAAGCTTACATATCGATTTCATCAACTCTCTAGTTGATATATAATTTCAGAACTATATAATTCCTTCCTGCACTTCTTAATCTATTAGTCCTTGGCTAATCATGCTTCTCCTATATCTCTAATTGTTTGCTTTAATATGAATATTATGAAATAACTGGAAAAATCATCCACACAAACTATGACATGCTTATATTGTCTTGCATATTTTCACTAGGGCCAGTAGAACCAATGAGTTCTGCTCAATTTACACAACTTAGTTAACTAACACATGTACCTTAGTTCCTCTCTTGGGTCCAATAGGTGGTGGCTTGGGTTTTGGAGCAGCTTTTTCACCTTCAGCTGGGGCAGTGGTGGCGGCCGGACTCGGAGCTGCACCTTCATCAGAGGCTCTTACAACAAGTCTTGAATTGTTGTTCTTTGAAGGAAAAAACACCATGGTGGGCTTAGAACCAGAGTTGTTACCCGGTACAACATTAGGAGTTGGCAAGAATCCAGAAGCAGCAGATGCCATGCTGCAGCTAGCCATTTTCTTGTATGTTTTAACTTGTATCTCTGTTTGTGTCTGATGACAAAAATTGGAAAATAGAGAAGTGTGATTACCTAAAGACAGGTAATGGGATACCGAATGGCTTGGAATTAATGAACACAGAATATTTCTTGGTTTTTTTTTTTTGGGAGGATTTTGGGTGAATTATCTGATCTTTGAATGTAATGTAAATCGTTTCCTCCACTAGGATTCTGCCACTTGTGCACCATATCCCATTCCTTTGGATAATGTGATTTTTGGGCTTTTTGCTTAGGCTCACTACTTTTTTTTTTTTATCATTTTTTTTTTGTACCCATCCACTTTGATACTTAATTTGAAGGCTAATATTTGAATTTATATAAAATAATTATTTCGATATTTAAATTTTATTAAAATTATATTGGACACCTAAATTTTTATTATTATGTTGATGTTGGTAATAATGATATACTCAGGATGGGCTATAATATATTGGGCCAGGAGTGCAAACTATTCAGAAGCCCATAAGACGCCGAATTGTCAGTTAGCTAGTTCGACTTACCCGGCAGAGCCATAAGCTATTTAGCTAAACCCATAGCCGATCTCGAATTGAATTGACTTTTCGCGCCTGAAAAAAATATGCTCATGCTCGTTGCTCTCCTATATCTGATCAACAAAAACCTCTACGATACTCCATCTATGGTGATAGAGAGAATCATAGGCTTGGGTTTTTATTCAATCGCTTGAGAGTCGTAAATTGCGGATGTTTTAAATTCGATGAAGAGAAAAAATTGGACAACACGCACTGAAGATCCACCTCATATCGACCCTTCATTTCGCAGAGGTTTACGCCGAGATCTTTGCTCCAAAACCCGATTGAACGATGGAGCAAGTCGAGAAACCCTAGGCAATTCCTTCTAACTTTTGCAATAGACATGGATCGTTTTACAATTGAAATTTGTTTGGAGTTTTGCTCGAGATTTCCATTTCTCGGTTTTGAATTTTGATTATTGCTTGACATTCAACTGTTTGTTTCCAGGAAAATGTTTTAAGTGACCCGCGGATATTATCTTAATTTGTTGATGGTTGAGAAGGCTTTCTTATGTGTTTGGTTTGAGCTAAACTCTTCTCGTTTTTAATCATCTTTGTAGGTATTCGCTGCAATGAAACAGTAAGGGTTAGAGACCTAGGGAGTTGTAAATTACAGGGATCTGCTTCAGTTCCAGTAGAAAGAAATCAGAGCCCTAGTTGTGAGTTTGCTATTTCTAATTATCAAATTTCTAGCTACATGTAATTTTGTGCGATTTTAACTGCTAATTTGCCTTGGCTATGTTAATACTATCATTAGTACCACTCAATACTTGGATTTGGAGTTTGATATATTGAGAACTTGATGTTAATTGCAGCTGATGACCCAAAAACATCAGAATATGCTTTCTTTAAGAAATTAAAGGAAGATACGAGTCATATATTTCACTCACATCAACTCAACCAAGATAAAACCCAGTCTATCAACTTCAAAAGAAGTGACTGCTCTAGAGGTTGGCTTGAAACAGTCAATATTTTTTATTTTAAATAGATCAGCTCTGAAATTATTTATGAGAGGGTGTGGGCAGTATCTTAAATTGAACCATTACTTCTTCTGCCTGGATTGTCGTCTGCTGGAATAGCTTTGGCTTTTCTTCCAATTCTAGTGCATTCAAACAATATTTTTTGTACTTATAACTGCTTTTAGGCTGTATAAGCTTGTAATTTATTTTCCTTTTTATGCAGAGAGAAGCAACATTATTGAGAATAGCCATAAGAATGTCAACACTTCATTGCCTGAAAATGTAAAACTGGATATGTTTCCATACATCTCACCTCCTGATAATAGATCGAAGAAGTCAGGTAAGACGCTATAAGAGGTATTGGCAAGCTATTGTTTTTGTTATTTGTTGGTTTTCAACTTATTGGTTTATTCTATGAACCCCTATATTTTGACTTTGTTGAGCCCTCATTATATTGTTTTTCTTAACATTGGCTCTTTTAACTGACACAATGAATAATATATTAGGCAATTGCATTGTATTAAGTCCTCAGTTAGTGAAAAATGTCCTTAATTTTCAGAAAGATAATGATAAAAGGGTTAAATAGAAGACAATTAAAAAATATTGGGACTCAATAAAACGAAATTGATAAATTGAGGGATTGAATGATATATTTTACCATATTTCTTTTTGCTGTTAACTGAACATTGAGGAAGAGTAGGGAAAGTAAACAAGAAAATATGACAACCAACATCTGCTTTCATGAGTTTTGATACAATCAAGTTTCCTGTTCATGATAAATTAAGTTTATATCCCATGGTTCTCTAGTCTATTGCATTTCATGATCACAAAAGACCAAAATTCTTCGTTTTATCTCCTGCATTTTAACTTGGCATATATGGATGATTGCTTTGACACTTAAAAAAAAATGATAATGGTAGTGATTTGAGCACTTGAATCATTAACTTGATATTAGAGGTAATAATTGGACTGTAAACCGGCTGATGAAGAGAATAATTGTTAGACTTAAGCCACTGAAAATTATTGCACCTGCATATGGGAAAAATGATGATACTTTAGTACTGACATGCTTCTTTTGCATACCCAATGTAGATGTATTAGCATTTTGCATGTATTTTCTTCTTCTTGCTCAAGTTTTCCAATTTTTGTTGTACTCTGCATGGTTAAATAAAATACTTCATAATTTTTCACTCTTGGACATTTCATTTCAATATTCAAGAATATAATCAATTTTTTGTTTTTTGTAGACATGAAGAGAGCTAGTACAACCTTGACAGATATACATAACAAACAGGACAACGTGGAGGGATATGGTAATTTGTTAAAACCTCAGGTTTATCCTTGTGCTTTCTAGAAAGACAAAACTTAACTATCCTATCCCATTCTAGTTGCTATGAGGTGAGGAAAGAAAACATGTATTACATCACATTTCAGATTTATTTTGATATGCTTTTGACATATATTTATCCCCATTATCATGGTGGCATAATGAACTATTATCTTCCGTTTATTTTATAAGGCTCATCCTAATATTGTGCTTTATTTTTAAAGTAGAGACAATAGTTGATGGCAAAATGGATTTTTTGAACTGGAACTACCCCATCTCTCTCTCTGCCCCTCTCTGATGCCATTATCTCACTGCATTTAATATAAGGTTATTTTGTTCAGCTTACTAATTGCCTCAAATCTTCAGGGTTTCCATGCAAGAATGCAGGCATCTTTTCTAAAAAAAGGCACAAGCTACGTCAATTGGTTGCAAAAACCTCATTTCCAGAAGTAGATGAACTCTTGACTAAGGGGTTAGACACGTCCCCATTAATAACCCCTTTGAATTTCATTGTTCTGTAATCATGGACTGGATAAGAAATTTTCTCAGGCACAACATTGTCTCTGTCCTGCTCCGCAGGCTGTTTCCTGAGGACAGTGATGACAAGGTATTCTTCTTTGACCTTCTGAGTGATCAAACTCCTTCCATGTTAATAATGGAGAACTTTCTTTCTCAGAGTTTTGGAGTTTTAAAGACAGAGACATTGGATGTTGATACCAAGCCCAGGTCACTCACTTCTAAAGAGTTTGATATACACTTCAAGAAATCTCATTGGACATCTGCAGGAAACTTTATGGAACGGGACAGTGCGACATCGTTGGATGTTGGATCTTCATCTTGTTGGTCAGGCCTGCTAAGAGAAAGAGAGCTCCCAAATCCCAAATTTCCAAACTGCAATTCTTGCGGAACCTATCTTGACAATAGCATAATGGAGCTTGACTACGAATCAAGTAAAACAGCTACATCAATTTTATGCACCCAAGGTGATTCAGCTTTTGACTTTGATGTCAGAAAATGCAGATGTCACACGTCAAGACAACTTAAAGAGTTGGATGAATTCCACTATCCCATCGAACCATTGCATGGGCAAGAACCAAGAACTCTTCTGCTTGGCTGGGATGTTGATAACACGGTTGATAGAAGCCACTTGTGTGCAGCTTCCCAAAATACAGAGCTGAGCATGCATCCCATTGTATCAAGTTTGCATAATGATCGACAACAGAATCTGGATCACAGGTTTACTGCAAATAGATTATTTACAGAGTCGTTGGTTTCATATAATCCTCCAAACCTGCTGCCACTGCAGTTTTCTTCTGCTGGCAACAAGAGCCATCATTTTGCAGAATGTGTTCTTGAAGTCAACGATGATATAGCTGCTGATGCTGACAATTTTCTGTTATCCTCACCTGACATGACAAACCGTCTGTATACAAGCGAGTACTCTCATTATCGCACTGGTTGCAAGAGCAGCAGCATCTTTCTTTCTCCTCTAAATCAGCTCGGGTTTATGAGAAAGATTCTGAATGAGAATCATCATTGTCCGGGTAAAGAAGCCCTCTATCATGCTGGACTTGACTTTGATATTGAACCAAAGTGCAAACCAGTGAGTGGGTCCTCAAGTGATCATTATTCGTATCCTAGTGCTCTTGAATTTCCTCTAAGCAAACAAATGTCTTTAGACATTATTGGAGATGAGAATAAAATGTTATGGTTTGATCCGAAGAGGGATAATCATTTATGTGATGATATGATTGATAGCCATGATTGGTCATCTAGTTATATCCAGATGCCATTAGACAAAGAGGTGTTCCCCTTGCTGTGTGACAAGTCACACTGGGATGAATCTGATGGAAAAATATATTATGATGAAGATAAAGTGAAATTTTGATGCTTTTTTTTTTACCCTGTCGGTCCTCGCTTCAATAAAAATTTCCTCGAGCTGAGGTAGCAAGTCGTTTCTAGAGGAATTTTGATGTTTGAAAAGTTTCGGATTGTAAGTCTTAAATTTATGCTGTTCATTGCCGTATGGGGGTTGCCAAGTAAATATTAGCTGTATTATGCTCATCTACCAATATTACTTCGCATTGAAAATTTAGGTGGCAAAAGAAGAATGCCAAGAAAAGAAGGTCGCAAGTGTAAAAGCTAGCTTGAAGGTCGTGCATTGGCCCCTAAGTTCAAGACTTTACTACGGAGCACCAAACTGTTAAGATGGATTGAATTTAAGGATTGTGGACTGAAAGAATTGATCGACACAATATATTTTTTGCAACTTGATGGTCAAACAACAAAGTGTCTCCTTACCTTCTCAGACTGATGGCGACAGCCTCATGGAGTCTTCTAGCAAAATTAAGGTACCCGCAGCAGCATAATGTGATCTTTTATTATCTGTGCTTGTAATTTTCACTTCAAAAGGCTAACTTTTACTTCATCCATTCTTTTTTATTAGTTGCTTTTGTTATTTTTATTAAGATTAAAAAATAATAAATAGACTTAAATTTAATATTAAATTATATTATTAAAATTAAAATATTAAATCTAATTGGTTCTGATTTTATTGAGAAAGAAAAATAAATTGAAAAAATAAATTAAATTATATTAAAAATTTAAAAGTAATACATAGATAGAATTTAAATTTTATTCAAACGTGACATAAAAAAAAAAGCGGACGGAGCCAGTAAAAGTTTTGACAATTCTTACCTCAAAAAGCTAACTTTTGACTTGGGCTCTGTATATAAGTAACGGGCTTGACCCGGCCTGGCCTGGCCCGCAAGATATGCATATGTTATAAAAAGACTTATTATATATTGTATGTTTTCCTCGTTAAAATGGTGTAGTTGGATGTAAAGAAAAATATATATATATATTGTTCATTTATTTGAAATTTTAAAATGAATTTCTTGGTATTGTTTACTGGGAGTTCTGAAATAGTATATAGTAAATATTTGAAATCCTATTTGGATTTGCAATATTATTAATTTATGATTCAAAACTGTGATGTCATTTTGAGATTATATTAAGATGTTTGTGAAATGTATGGGCCGGGCTTGAGTTTTCAATTTATTTTACAGGATGGGCGTGGATAAGACATAATATATATTTCTATAGGTCTTTTATAGGTTTGGATTTACCATTTAAATTGCAAGTCCGCTCGAGCCCACGGATGAACCGGTCTACTTAGAAGTCCATGTAACGTCACTTGCTATTGCTCTCATGGTTACCTAACCATAGGCCTCCTATCCAATCAAAACCAAATTTGTTTTTTTATAGTTACATATTATTACGGCAAGAATGGTGGAATTTAAACTCTAATTAATTGAAAAACTAGTCAGACTTTTACCTGTTATGATTTCCTACTACTAAATCGAAACCATTCAAAGAAAAAGAAAAATTGAATTAGTATTTTCCAATGGTTTGTGTGATTTATACTTTTAATTTCAATTTCACTTTTTTTTATTTAAAAATGATCAATAATTTTCAGACTATATAATTTTTATCTAGATTGATTTTTGACAAAATTCATGAACCAAACCAATAGAAAATTTGTGATATAAAATAACTAATGAAGTGAGGCTGTGATTAGCATGCATAGATAATGAAAATTTTATGTTGGTTTTATATACGACTTTTGCTCGAACCAAAATTTTCTTTTCTTAAATGATACTTTTACAATTTGATATACATATGTATACGTACACACTGATGATGCGTTGAGTTTAGAGCATAGATTACGAAAAAAAATGTTATATACTAAGTAAAAATCGCAAGGACTTAATTTAATATATTAAAAAGTTGGTATAATTCATAGATCTAAAATACCCATAACATACTAATCTAAAATTGAATTTGTTGAATGAATGGGCATTCTCTTACATATAGAAACTACATTGAAGTAGCTCAACTAATGCATTAACTTCTACCCAAACATTTTCCTTCCTAATATATATGAAACTTAAAAGAGACAATCTTACTATTTTTTGTGTTCTTTTTTATTTGTTATTTTTTAGTAAAATTTAAATTTTATTTATCTATTATTTTTAAATTTTCAATATAATTTAATTTATTATTCTTTTCCAATAAAATTAGAATCAATCAAATTTTATAATTTAATTTTAATTATATAATTTAATACTAAATTTAAATATAATTTTAATCAATGTCTCAAACCAGACAAATTTCTTTGCTAAAAACAATTCCATTCCACACACACAAACACGGTGTTTGTTGGGTTTATTAATTACTCCCTTTATTTTTTTTATCTGTTATTTTTAAGTAAAATTTAAATTTTTTTTATCTGTCACTTTTATATTTTTAATATAATTTAATTTATTTTTTTTTTTTAATAAAATTAAAATTAATAAAATTTAATAATTTAATTTTAATTATATAATTTAATATTAAATTTAAATTTATTTATTATTTTTTAATTTTAATAAAAATAATAAAAGTAATTGATAAAAAAAAACGGGAGAGAGTATATAATTCTAACCATCTTTGTAGTCCCAGTTTACCATATGTTTGCTGACGTCAATGTCCTGTTACCTTAACCTCCATTCACCGTGCCACTACCCGGGGAATCTTCTTTTCAGGCTTTCCCTGCTCACCAAGGCTTCTTTATTTTTATTCTTGAAGAATAGAATAGCTTATTTTTGAAGTCCATAAAATTAAAAAATTTGTATTGCCTTATAATTAGCTAAAAACATCCCAAATTTTAATTTATGTCACTAGGATCCTTAAATGAGTTAAGTAGAGGGCGAACGAGGATATAAATTTATGGCATTTATTTTTCTTTCTGGGTTAGACCATAAGGTGTCTTAAGCAGATCCGTACATACGAAATATACCTTTAAACTATACCACACTCAGATTAATTTTCATTCGAATCGAATTAATTCTTTAAACTCAAGATCTTGCTTAAAGAAAATAAGTGTCAAATTAATTGAACCAACCAATATTAGTTATGGCATTTATTTTTCAATATACAATAAGTATTAAATTTGTTTTTAAAATATTAAAAATGATACATATTTGTTCATTAAGTATATTTTTAATTAAAATTACTTTTAAAGTACTAAAAATTGTATATTTACCCTCATTGTTATATTATTAACTCAAATTTATCATTAAAAATAACAAATTTCAAATAAGCATATGAAAATACATATTAAATATTGATTAAAATCATATAAATTTGCAACATATGCATTGTATATTGACATCATATTTTAACTCTCGAAAAAATAGTTAAAATTTCTTATTATCAGATATTTTTTTGTTTGTTTATTCAAAATTTAAAAATTTTGACAAATTTATTATTATAAATTTTAATTATTTTTTGAGAGTTAAAATAGGATGTCATGAGAGATGATAAATTGAGTTGGCTTCTCATGCGTATTTTGTTTTTTAATTAGAGTTTTTGATTTTAATAGCAAAATTTGAGCCATGAAAGTAAATATATTTCTTTTTTATATATATATAATTTTAGCTCAATATATATTTACAAAATAAATACATATTTTTTAAAAAAATTTAAAGCATTTTTCTTAGTTTCTTTTGTTCTAAATTGTAAGTCACTGTCAATAATTATATTGAAAAAGAGTGAGGGTGTCAACCCAACACGTCATCTGAAGTTACAGTAATTAGGTAAGAATGTGAGAGAGACTTGGAATTGTTTTACTTAATAATCCGTGTCTTTCGGAATACGCTTGTTTTGGGGTAAAAGGACCAACTTGTATCTATTTTTTTATTATATTTTTCTTTTTCTTTTTTGTTTTACTTAATAAGGTATATTTTTTAATATATAATTACTAATATTATGTTGGAGCTGATGAATATATAAATATATAAATTATATTGCTTTCGTGGCTAAGATATTCCTTGTAATATTATCATTTCATTTTTGAGTTACTTTATTGTTATAATTTATTTATCAAAAAAAAATACTTGTTAGAAATTGCAATTTTTACTTGAGATCAATGTTTTCTTAATTATTCGAATATAATAAAGGAAATAAAAGAATCATTGATGTCATGAGAGATGATAAATTGGCGAGAATTAAAAATAAAATAAATTAATTTTGATACATATAATATCATGTTAGCGTGATTAAATGTAATATTTTGCGCTTTAATTTTTTAAAAATAATATAAATTTATATTTATTATTTACAATATTTAAAATCAGTGTTTAATGAATTATAAAGTGAATTTGAAGTGCCTATGTATGTATTAAATTTTAAATTTTTAAATAAAAAAAATTCACTTTAAAATTTGATTTTATTGAATCTTTGGGTAACAATAATAACATGCATATAAGTAGAAATGTACTCAGAAATTTTATTCAATGGAGTGAAAAGATACAGCGACTAATAAAAATTTTATTACATTCAAAAATTTTAAAAAAAAAAATTTTAAAAAAAGTTAATTTAATTTTTAGCAGAGTCAATTTAAAAAAAATAAAATTAAAAAAGTATTTTTAAATATTTTTTTAGCTGAGTGGGTGAATTTAAAAAAAATATATATACTTATAAAAAAATTTTTAATTTCTTTTTTAATTGAAAGAAGAGAGCTAAGGGTGAACAAAAAAAATCGAAAAAATAGTTAACTGTAAAATCGGTCTGAAATCGAATCGATTTTTTTGATTAACCGATTCAATAGACTCGGTTACGATTTTTAATTTTTATATTTTTTATTTTTTGTTATAATTTCAGTTTTTAGGTACCAGTTAACCATTAGTATACGGTTAACCGATTTATATATTTTTTTATTTTTATTTTTATACCTTAAAAAATTTTCTTTTTTTTCAATTTTTCTCTAAAATTTACATAAAATAATACTTTAAAATATATTTAAATTATATTTTTATTTTTATATCTTAATTTTTTATATTTTTCTATAAGATTTATATAATACTTTAAAGTAAATTTATATTATGTCATTTTCTTTAATTATATAATAATATTTATTTGTAGTAACCGATTAACTTTTATATATATTTTTTTATCATATATTAGTATTCGTATTTTACTTAATAGCATTTAATTATATTTTTTATATTTTAGATTTTATGTTTTAACATTTAATATTATCCAAAATTTTGTATGACTTAAAACCAAATATATTAATTTTCAATAAATATCAAATTTATTTTATAATATTAGCTATTAATTTGTTGAATATGAATTTTGGATAATAAATTATATTTGTTTGTGATTTTTTTGAATCACTTTACACATTTGAAATTGAATTTAATTTTATCTAATTTTTTTGGATGTTATAAATTTTATTGATTAACCAAATCGAAAAACCGAAATCGATGGACTAATTAAGCGAATATAACAAACTGGTTAATGATTAGTGATTTTAAAAAATTGATATTAATAGACTACTTAAATTTTTTGCTCATGGACCGGTGTGTGTGTGTGTGTGTATATATATATATCATGTTATTAAAAAAATTCAAAATTTAAAAATTTATTTTAAAATTAAGTGAAAACTATTATACTTAATTGTTCTAGAGAATGAAAAAATTTTAAAAAGTAATGTTTTTTAAAACCTTTCTCACAATATGATATAATTTATAAAAAAAATCCGAATTCCAATAATTTATTTGAATTAACTTCATACCAAACAAATATATGATGAAGTAAATAAAACATTTGGAATATATATATATATAGAAATCCCTAAAATGAAAATAGAGAAAATAAATTCTATTAGTGTTTCAAAAGACTTATTAATAGCATGGCATTTGATGGGAATAAAAACAAAATTTGGCTGCAATTTAGATTAGATTATGATTTGTAAGTAAGATAGTCTTGAAAATTGGCATATAATGACAAATCCAGATAGCAATTAGGGAAGCGAGTTCCTCCTAATTGCCATATTTAGCTGCTAATTTTCCTATGATTAAAAAGTAAGATATTGACTTCACTTCTAATTTAACTGTTAATAAGTTAATTTTGTCCATTTCTATGATTTAAAAAAAAATTATATATTTGCTGTCTTACCAAAATTGATATTAGTAAATGAAAACATTTCAACAAATTATTTATTATTTTCTAATCCATACTATGAATTCACAAGTTATGGAAAGGAATGGCTTTCTGTCCTTTTCATTTGCATGTGCTTTCCATCTATACTTCTTTCTGGAGTGGTTGAATGCCCCATCCAACATTTCTTGCCCTATCAAATTCAAACTAACTTCTACTTTTTTTTTTAATAAAAAAATATTCTTATAAACTTTTTATTTTGTTTCAAATTTGAAAAAAAAAATCGCAATCTTTCATCTATTTTTTATTTTAATGCTAAAAAATATATAATTTGTATATTTCAAATTTAAAATTGTTTTAAAAGGTCCATCCAATTTAAATTTGTAATCAATTCATTAATTTTTTAGCCAAATAAAGTAACGGCAGAAAATGAGTAAATTCCTCCAGGTCATTTACATTTTAAGTAATCAATTTTATATTTAATTTTATACTACAATAGATGTTTTTTTAGAAAATTAAAAATAAAATTTAAACATATATTTATATTTATTATACACTACTGTATTTAATAAAATAATAAATTTAATTTTGATTATATAAAAATTAAATAGACTGTATGGAATTAAAAAATACTAGCAATTTAGTCAAGTCAATAATTTTTTTTTAACTTTTGCAGTAATGTGAAATTGAATATTTAAAGCTTTTAAAAATTTAAACAAAATTCAACCCCCAAATCCCTGTAAAATAAATAAATAATTATGCACAGTATGTAGAGGTGGCAAATAGACGGATTTGACGGATTTGAGTTGGGTCTTTAATAGGTTTGATCATTAATGAGTCAAAAAATATAAATCATTAATGAATTGACTTGATTTGAATCGATCTATGAATGATTTAAATTTATAAGTTGGTAAGGAGAATTATTGACGGATTTGCATGCCATTTTTTTTTATGTTTTGACATTGGATATAATCTCGTACATATTTTAGAACATTATTTCCTAAATTCAAGGACCGAATTAACTGGGCTATGTTAATAGGAAATTAGGTGTATTATTTTATTAAAATAAAACGAAGTTTAAATTTGGTTGCAACCATATATTATTTGGTTACTTGTAATCTACATTTCAATATTTGGTATCGACTGGTGGAGGTTTACGACAACACATTCATAACCACATGGAATTATAATTAGCTACTTGCCGCATTTTTAATAACCGGAGAATTAACTGTTTCGTCCAAGAAATTGAAAAATATTTTTTAAGTAATTTCAATAATTTTAGGCATTATGTATAATTTAAAATTTTATTTTTTGAAGTTAGAGATGTATTTTTTAATACTATTAAAGAAAATTTAATTTAAAAAAAGTCTACATCTGAATATAGAGTATTTTTAAAAATTCAAAATTAAAATTCTTTTTATTTATAAATTTATTTTGATAAAAACTTAAATTAATTGAGACAGTAAATTTTAAATATAAAATTATAAAAAAAAAGAAAAAGAAAAATATTATCTATAACTGATTAATAAGATGAAATCCCTGAAATGTCTGATGCACATGGATTCAATGATACAGATTACAGAAGGCAAGCATAGACCTAATGGGTTAAGATTTTTAAATCTTGAAAATGCCAATTGAGTTAATATTCAATGAATTGAAAAGTGAGATATGTTAATTTTGGGTTGATCCATTAGGTATTAAGTTGGGTTGAATTAGGTTAAAAAATAAAATAGATCAATTTTATATTGATCTAATGGATATTTATGTAAATTAAATTGGATTTGCGTCAATGAATGAATTTGGATTGATCAATAAGTTTGGGTCAATTTTGCCAAGTCTAACGGTAACCAAAGAAAAATGAGAAAATTAATTTTGTGGATGGGAAAACGTTGCAGAGAGCAAACATAACTGCGAAAAATTATTGCAAAGTTGTAATAAATCAACACAAAAAGTCCAGAGGGTAAAACAAAGATGAGCAGAGCTTAAATTAAAGTGACTGCAAAAATAACTACGATTTGTTTTTATTTTCATAACTGCAAAAAATAGAAGCATCGAAATTTAATTTTGCCAAATTTAATAGAAAAGAATGTCAGAAATATGTTCTGAAATTAAGTTTTATTTGTGTTCTAAATTTCTAATATAAGCATTTGAGAGATTTTTTTTCCATTTAACGTGATAATTTTTAAATTTTAAAAAGTATTAATTATATATTTTCTACTTATATCATTATGTTTGCATAAAAAAGGATAATTAAAGGGTGAGAATATATAATTATATAAAATTAGTAAAATGATATTTAGTAATTTATAATAAATATTTTATAAAATCGTTTGTTAGTTAGTGATTTTATTGGTCGATGTAAAAAGTTGAAAGTTGTCGCATTGAGTGAAATGAAAGAAATAATAAGTATAAATTACAGTATATTCTTTTATTTATACCACATTTAATTACAGTATATTTTATTAATAGACAATTTTTTTTATTTATTCCAAATTGCAGCATATTCTTTTATTTATACCACATTTAATTATCCGAGTTTTTCTTATTCAATATTCATTACTATCAACAAATATAAAACATTATAATCAATATATGGATAAATTAATAAAAATACAAGAAAATTGATTTTTTTTATGTGTGGAATTGAAATAATGTATATCTATACAGGATTGAGAGAGTACTTCTTATACCAAAACTTAATAATGATGTAGAATTAAAATATGGTCATGTACTGGCCAATTAGCCAATGATATTCGTTAATATCGATTTTTTAAAATTCAAGTTTAAATACTCATCAATTAAGTATAATTTTTAAAAGTTGAAATTTAAATCTATGTTCGCATCCAATTAGAATTTTGTTCTCATATTATGAGTAGGCGATTTTGACGAACTTGCTGTGGATAATGTGATGCATATTTTTATAAGGGGATATTTTGATGATTTTAATAAATTTTAAAAAATAAATTTGTACTCCATTAATTAAATATGGGTGATAATCTAGTATTAAACATTAATAGTTTAGTTGAAAACTCAATAAGAACTTTTGGCAATTATAAAATTATGTATCCATCCAGAGTGCCGTTGTCCCCAGGGAAGCAAATCCCCATTGCATCCGAGAAAGAGAGTGATGGGGAAAGCAAATAGCAATAGTAGTTGGGTGAATTTAATGACTAACATTGTCAAATTCAATTACGTATGTGCCAGATTTTTGTTGTAACGTCAATGGCGGTGAGTTATACTTCGCTTCTCCCTCTTACTATGTTCACTACGGACCCACCGGGACCGGGCTTCAATATGCAATTATGCACCATGAATATTTTTGAGGACAAAAAAAAATAAAAAAATAAATATTTTTTAAATATCTATTATTTTTAGTTGCGATTCAATTACAATTGGAATGCTTATCTCATAATATTAAATTTGTTATTTAAATTTTTTATATTTAAATTGAGTTGCAAATATTCTCTAAATTTGTAAAATCCCTTGAGGATATCTTCCGTCTAAACTTGATTTCAATATCTGACAATTAATTTCCTAGTCTGACTGCAGAGAATACTCACAAGTCAACAATGGTTGTTGGTCAAACTGGTAAGCAACTCAAATTCTCTTAAATTAGGTCATATATTTAATTTTTATCTCGTATATAAAGTTTATCTCATTACAATAACAGTTCCTCAATTATAAATTCGATAATTTTTAACTTTGAAAAAAAGAGTTTTCATATAAAAAAAATACACACAAGTCGCAACCTTGAATTATTATTATTATTTGTCAAAAGGTGTATTATTATTATTCATCAAATAATTTAAAATACGTCAACCTTTTTTTGTGCATTTATATTAGTAAAATCCCAACACTTCACTCGTAAATTAATAATAAAAAAGAGTGAAATAATAGAAGATGATGAGTGTAAAAAATATTTTGGACTTGATTTAATCCAATTCTAAAACGAACATACGCTACGAAATTTTTTGCAAAAAATTATAAAAAATATTAAAATTATATTGATAACTGAATCAGGCTTTGGGTTCAAGCCCATAATTCAAACCCAATCTTTTGGGTCTCAGACACAACTCAACGATGCCATTCCTCACAAGTCCAGTTAGGACATGTATCAACTTCCTACTTAGGAAAGATTTCCTATTTGGGCGGAAGTCCTTTTCTGACAGGATTTCTATGGTCGTTAGGATTCCTAAGGAGAATTAGATATTGACCCCTATAAAAATAGTCATGGTTGAAAGGTATGCTCTCCAAGCTGTTTTACCCCATTAAGCCTTAATTCTTTTACCGTTCACTGATTTGACCGTCGGAGAGTCCGCTTGTTAGACCCCATCAAAATATTCCTGTTTACATGTTCTTTGGAGCACTGAATAGGGATCCACGTATAGAAGGCAGTCCGGTATTTTTGAACTATTATCATTTGGTGCGGTGAGCATGCATTGACATCCCTGTATAGCCATGAACTCCGACGATGAGAACACCCAGGCAGTAAACGATAGAAGTAATACGACTCCAAGACCCCACTTACCAGTTTTCCAGTCCCTATAACCCACCCCTTAGGTACCACCACCAACTTTCCCATAATAGGATCGAGTACTGAGACACCTAGAATCACCATACCTGATCTAACCCCCCAGCTTGCCCAAGCTCTTCTCGTAACTCTTTCACACATTGTAGCTTAGCCAATGCCTCAATCAACGCCACAAACCATTAAGACCAATACTACCCCAACCCCTAAAAATCTGAACTCCATACTCCAGAGAGAAGACGAGGGGTCCAAGATAACTTTAACCTGAGATAAGCTCGATAGGCTCATCGAATGGAGAATGCAGCATAAGCAAAATCGCAGTGTGGTACACCACTAGGAGAATTTTTGATCCCCCATTTCCAAAGCTATATTTTTTGGCCCTTTCCCGAACATAAGACTACCCAACTTACTTAGATACAATGGAAGCAAAGACCCCCGAGCGCACGTAGACCAGTTTCGCCACTCTATGCTAATTTACACCACCGAGGATGCTGCCTTTTGTAAGATCTTCCCACAAATACTGACAGAGTTCGCCCAGGTCTGGTTCGAAAACCTTTCCAAACACCCAATACATAGCTTCAAGCAGTTCGTGGAGATGTTGAAGTAAAGTTCGTAGCTGTCATCCGACCGACTAGGGTCTCGGCAAACTTATATCAGATAGTTCAGAAAAGAGGGGAACCCAGACGTAGTTTCGTGGACGAACTCAACATGATCATAATAGATATTCAGAATTTGAATTTAGAGGTTGCTATCAATATAACACCCTTACTGAACCAATAACTATTTATTCAAGTTATGAGCCGAAATTTTTTTTTTTTACCAAATAACCTCTTAACTATAAATTCTCAGACAAAAATACACGTTCCCAAATCAAGTTTGTTGCTGACCTATAACTGTCTGATTTTATAAAAATTCGTCAATATAACGTCTCAAATATTCGTTAAACCAACTTGAAAATTCAAACAATTCACAGCCCTTCAGGGGCACAATAATTCATAAATAACCTATACATGCATTTCAGATCTCTATATTCATACATACTGAATTAAATCTATCTCATGGCTGATTTCATATATATACATATAACAATATACAATCCTGATAAATAATTCTTCACTACTTTACTACAATCTTTATCACATATATATATATGCCAGGATAAAACTTTTAAACTATATCACTCCTTTTTCAAAATTGTTCCTCCGTGTACTATTGCTCCAAGCACTCTTTAGTACCTAAACGCAGTAAGCACTACGTGCTGAACATTAAACATGCTCAATGGTGACTATGAATAGAAAAATTTTCCAAACAAGCATAATCGCAATAATTATGCTAAATTTCATTCATTTATTATCAAAACACCTTTCAATATCTTTAACATTGTCTTTAAGGCATTACTAAAATTTTGTCAAACTTTTCACTTTGGTTTTACTTTTCAACTATTTACAAAAATATCCTTTTTACAATTTAATTACAAATTTTTCATTACTTTTCTTATTTTCAATCTTTAATTGACTTTTGACATATATAGCAATTTATTGGGCTTGATTTTGACTTTTTAGGTATAATTTCTTATCTAATTATTCGGATACCATTATCAGTTCATTTGACATTTTATACTATCAATTGCCACTAATATGACAAATTTTCAATTCAGTTCTCAATTTTTTTTCAATTACTTACAAAATTACCTTTTATACTTTAATTACGATTTTGCCATTGGTTCCTTTATGTTCACTTTGACTTTATCAAAATATAATTATTAATGCTTTTAACATTCAATAATAAGTAATCTCAATATTTTGGTAAACTTTTCAATTAAGTTTTTAATTCTTTATTTATTCCATAATGTCCTTTTCTATATATTTTTATTGCAAAATTGCCATATTGACATTTTTAATTGCAAGGTTGTCATTAACCTACTCATTTTTACTTTTCATTTGTCTTTCGGCTTACAAATTTCTATCCGATTCTTGTTTGAACTTTTTATGTAATATTTCATTTTTGGTCTTTAATTTCTCAAATAATTATAGAATTGCCATTTTTGAATTTTAATTACGATATTATCATTATTTCACTAATTTTTTACTTTTTAATTATTAATTGGCATACAATATACCAATTGATCATCATTTTGACTTTTTTCATATGAAATTTCACTTTAGTCCCTTTTTCCTTATAACTTTGAATAACCTTTCAATTTAGTCCATAATTTCTCATTTATTTTCAAAATTACCCTTTTTACTTAATATTTACAAAATTGCCATTATCTTCACTAGTTTTTATTTCTAACCTATTAATTTGCATATAATTTACTAATTGGTCCTCCTTTTAACCCTTTTATGCAAAATTATATTTTAATCCATGTATTATACAAAAATCCATTTTTAAACTGTTCGATCATTAATTTACCATTTTACTCTTATAAATCATTTTTTATCACTTTTGCTCATTAAGTGCAATCTTTAGAAAAATTATAATTTTGATCCAAAACTTTTTATTTCTTTCAACTAGGCCCTTTTTTCACTTTTAACTTCATTTATAGCTTTCTTTTTTGCATTTTTAACTTATTCTCATTATAATGCCCTTAATATAATCTCGACAAAAATTTCTCAGATAGGATATACAGGACGTGGACCCCACAGGGCTACCAAACAGACTGACAAATGATTTCAAAGGATCAAGTCTCATAGATCAGATATCAGAACAGACAGATACTATGAAGATCAGAGATCCTAACATAGCAAAGCAAGTCACCATGACTTGCACAACGGTATAGGGTGTCCCTATGGCTAGCCAATTATATCCTGAGCAAGACTTTCACTATCTGACTATTATTAAGGGCGAAAATCACTTACTTCCAAAATAATTTTTCAGTTTTCAATAATTACAATTACTTTTAAACATTTTTTAGATTTTTAAACAATTTTAATTATTTTCTCAAAATAGTAACTTTTATCAATTAATTTTCTTTTTGTACTTTGATTGTTCAATAATTTTGGCTTTTTCATTTTTCTGACAGTCACTTTTTCAATGCTTTATATGCAGTCTGTGAATTATGTCATCATAATTCACCACTTTTTCATCAATTTATGAATTATTCCTTAATAATTCAGTATTTTCATTTTACGCTTCAATTCACGTTTTAGATTTTTAACTGTTTCTTACTTTTTCTGTTCAGTAACATGATCGTTCAGAGTTTTCAATACCTTTATACGATTTGTGAATTATCTTACAATAATTCACCACTTCTTATCAAGTTATGAATTACTTCTCAATAATCCATTATGGTCTCTTTACACACTAAACTTTTTCCTGCCCTCTTTACATCAATACACTAGCCGGTCAATCTTTTCATCATTTTCGGATAGTTATGAATTATATCAATATAATTCAATATTTTTCACTTAAATTATGAATTATAACTCAATAATTCAATAAATTCATTTTGTACATATTCAAATATTTTCTCTAAAATATCCAAATAAATTTCATAAATTCTACAGAAATTCATGGGTACATATTTTACTTGTTTTATGAATTATTTCATCATGATTCATCAAATTTACATTGTACATAATTGATTATTTATCTCAAAAATATTCAAATAATTTTCATAAATTCTCTAAAAATTTATGGACATTTCAATTTATGTTTATTATCATTTTAAAGCATAAATTGTAAAAAATAACCAAAATACACTTTATTTTCCCTTAATCATCAATTCGGCCACTAAAAGAATTCCATCTTACAAAATCATTCCAATCAATTTAAGCTTATAAATAGACTTATTTAAGGTCCAAATACATTACTATAAAGTCAATTTCAATTATTCATGCAATTTCATAATTTTTCCTAAGTTACTTAAAGGAAACGTATGTTAAATCAAGTGAAATAGTTAGATTTCATAGTTACTTATCTTTCTCACTTGCTTTAACTTCCTTAGACTTCCTTTTTTATGCCTTAAACCTTAAAGAATCATCCCTCACCATGAACTTCCATAAGAGGCCAAAATTTCTCCAATTGATACCTAAAATTTTAACCATTGATTTCTCTTGCTTCTCTTCCTCAAACCAAAGAATATAGAGCTGAATAATGGTGTAGAGGGATAGAATTAACTTTCTTAAGCTTGAATTTGGTGTGAATCTTAAGTAGAATGAATGAAATTTGAGAGAGAAAGAGGCAATGGGAAATTCAGCCAAGAATAAGAAGAAGGAGAAGCTGGAATTTGCTGAAACTTTACAGATTTTTCCACCTTTTATACTTCCTCTCATGGGCCAAATCTTGGGCTAAGCTAATGGATCTAACTCATTAATCAAAATTTCGTTAACTACCCAATAAAAGTTCTAATTAATTTCTCTTACTTTCCAACACCAAATCACTTCAATTTTGATTTTATCATTCTTATCACACAAAAAATAGGTTGTACACAAAATTTCAGCCCAATCGAAGTCCGTTACCGATTTAATTCAATTAAATCGATCCCATTCGACAACTACCTGTATCACCAAAAAATTCACTTTTATCATCAAAATAATCTACATAAAATTTCATTAAGATCTGCAAATTCTGGCAATTTTTTGAGTTCATTTGCTATTTTTAAACATTTGGTCAAATTCAGGTCAACCTGTCTACTATAGAAGTTGGCTCGCTGCCTTTTTTGTATTTTTGACTTTTGGGGGCCTATTTGACCTCGATTTTACTTTAAATTTTAACCCCGAACGCACTATGACCAATATTTTCAGGTAGTCAAATAAAATATTTTTCATCTCCGGGTGTACTTTTCAATCCGAATATACTATTTACCATTAAAAAATACTATTCACGGCTGACCCGATGTTCAAGCAATTACAATCAATGCCCTCAATTGCAACACTAGGTGCCAAGACTTTATTGACTCCTTAAGTAAGATATTCCTTTATGATTTCACCGAGCTCATGACCAAAGCTCGCAAATACATTCAAATGGATGAAGGTAGATGATTGAAGTATAGCGAGCAGGAGAAGGACAGTGATAACTCCCGAGGGATAAGACAAAAAAGGGTGAGCTCGCAAACGAATGATTCCCGAGCAATGAGAGGGGCGAACATGGCATATGTGGTATCAAAGCCATATTCTAATAGCCAAAAGGACGAGCAATTTACTGAACTGAACACCTCCCTAGTGCAAATTCTATCAGAGATGAACAAGAACATGGAAGTACAATGGTCGAAGCCCATAAGGAAGGGTTCGGGTAGAGACCAAGCTTTATACTACGCTTTCCACAGGGGTAACGGACATAAAACCAATGACTGTAGACACCTCAAGCGAGAAATCAAATACCACATTAAAAAGGGTGAACTTAAGCAGTTCATTAAAGGAAGCAAAACAGAGGACGGGCGATCTCCCTCAAGGCAACTCAGTAGAAGAGAGGGCAGTAGTAGCAAGAAAGCTCCAACAAAAGTAATCCAAGTGATTGCGGGAGGAAAGTATTATGACGTGTTCGAAGATTCAAAAAAGGGAAGGCAAAAGAGGTCTTTTCGCTGGGATTTAGCGGGCCCACTCCAAAAGAAGTTCATTTTTCGGAGAAAGATGGGAGACATGTTCGATAACCACATAACAATGCACTGGTGGTTGAAGCGATAATGGGAGACTATTTGATACAGAGGATCTTGGTAGACATGGGTAGTGTAGTAAACCTCATCACCTTGCAAGGCTACAAGGCATTGGGAATGCCTCATGTTTCATTGTAGTAAATATGCCTCTATCGTATAATGTTATTTTTGGCCGACCTCTGTTGGCCACAATAGATGCTTACATCTCTATGCATAAATTAATAATGAAGATACCAATGCCATAAGGAATAGCCATACTACGAGGAAATCAAAACGTAGCGAGAGAGACTTATGTCATTATGCTAAATGAGGCAAAACAAGCTCTCCTGATGGATAATCTGGATGTCCTAGTTGATGCACAAAAAACTGAACCGATCGATCTATTGCCAGAGATAGAATTATTACCAGGAAAGATGGTAAAGATGGCCTCAGGAAGGCCAAGTTCGGAAGTAAAATCCTTGTTGGCAGTACTGGAGAAGTATGCAGATGTGTTCACCTGAAAACCATTAGACATCATAGACATCTCTCTAAATGTTATTTCCCACTCATTGAGTATACAGCTGGGCTGCAAGCCAGTCAAGCAGAAGAAGCATAACCATGCACCAGAATGACAGATAGCGATAAATGAAAAGACAGACACTTTACTAAATAATGGTTTCATTAGAGGAGTGTTATACCTGGACTGGCTATCCAATATGGTTCTAGTAAAAAAAAGCTAACGAAAAGTGAAGAATGTGTGTGGATTTTACGGATCTGAACAAGGCGTGCCCAAAAGACAGTTACCCACTATCGAGCATAGACATATTGGTAGATTTAACGATCGAATTCGAGCAGTATGCTTTTTTGGATGCTTCGGCTGGCTACCATCAAATACCAATAAATCAGAAAGACGAGAAAAAAATAGCATTCATCACCTATAAAGCAACCTACTGCTATACTGTGATGCCCTTCGAACTAAAAAATATGGAAGCCACATACCAGAGGCCGATGAACAAGATATTGATCGGACAGGTAGGTCGAAATATGGAAGTGTATGTAGATGACATGATAGTAAAAGTAGAACTTTGGATGATCTACACAAGGAGCTCAAAGAGATGTTCGCCACTCTCAGAAAGTTTGGCCTCAAGCTAAACCCAAAAAAATGTGTGTTTCGAGTTCGGTCTGGTAAGTTCCTCGATTTTGTGATCTCTAAGAGAGGAATTGAGGCAAACCCAACAAAAATTGAAGCTATTGTAAAAATGGAGCCACCAAGATTGATCAGAGATGTGTAGATACTAAATGAAAAGATTACCACACTAGGAAGATTTATCTCCTGCTCAGCTAGGAGATGTCTCCCTTTTTATAGAACCTTGAAGAATTTAAAAAACTTCGAGTGGAGTCTGGAATGCAAATCGGCCTTTGATGCACTTAAAGAGTTCTTAAGTTCTCCCTCATTGCTCAGTCGACCATAACCAGATAAGAATTTGTTCATGTATCTGTTAGTTTTAGAAGCGGCGGTAGGATTAGTCCTAGTTAGGGAAGAAAACACTCAGCAGTAACCCATATACTATACTAGTAAAGTTTTATGAGGAGCCGAGCTCAGGTATCTGATCCTTGAGCAGTTAGCTTTAGCCCTTTTGAGTTCTAAAGTAAAGTTGTGCCCTTATTTCCAAGCTCATACAATAGTAGTCCGAACAAACACTCCACTCAAGAAGGTAATGCAAAAGGCCGAAGCATCAGGAAGAATAACGAAATGGGCAGCTAGCCTGGGAGAGTTCGATGTTCGGTACGAGTCTCGCTCGACAATGAAAGCTCAAATCCTGGCAAATTTTGTGATAGAACTTTATGCCACCCCAGCCAAACCAGACAAAGCTGCATGAAAGTTGTATGTTGATGGTGCGACATCATCTGAAGGGGCGGGTGTAGGATTCATGTTATCCAACCCAGGAAGGGTATTCATAAGAGGCTTGGCTAGGATATCTTTTGCATCATCGAATAATGTGGCAGAATACGAGGCTCTATGCTTCAGATTGGAGCTCGCCCACGAGATAAAACCTGAATTTTTACTTATTTACTCCGACTCACAATTAGTCATCAATCAATTGACAAGAAAGTTCGAAGCTAAAGAACAAATAATGATGAAATACCGAGACTTGTTGTTGGCCCTTCTAGCTTAACTAAAGAAAGGCCAAAGCTCATGGACAATCAAATAGATACCTCAGGAGGAAAATAAGGAGGCTGACTCATTGGCTAAATAGGTATCCTCGAACAGGATAGTAAAGTCGGAAGAAGTAGTATGGGCCATTATTACTTAGCCCTCTTACGAAAGCTTTTCAATTCAGATGAACGAACAGATGGATGAATGGCGGTTATCAATGTATAAGTTCCTGGATACAGGTACTGTAGCACCCTCTATGCCTATTCCCAATTCCTATTATTCGTTAATTAATTCTACTATTTTTACTTTATTATCTAATTATCGAAAAATCAAAAATATAACGGCTTAATTTTCTTAGTTGCCAAATCTGTAAAAAGATAAAATTTATACCCCCAATTATATTTCCTCCAACTCCCAAAACTCCGAGCAACAACTCAACACTTCTATATTCTCCCATTTTTTTTCAAGTTGATAATAGTGATTTATATGATGTTTTTAAGTATGTTTTAATGTGTTTAATTAGGTTAATTTTGTGTTAATTAGGTTAGATTTGAGTTTAATTTGTTAGTTTTATGTTTTTAGAGTTAATTGTAAATTTTGGTGTTTTCAGGGTTATTTTGCAAGAAAAAAGGACTTAATTGTAAAAAGGGCAAAGATTTGGGCCAAAACTACAAATATGGAAAATTTATGCAAGAAAGTGATCGTGAAGTCCATAAGAACTAGGCGTGGCCACGTGAAGTTATAAGAGAATGAAGACATGGCCACGTGTGAGAAAGAAGAAAGTGAACAAGTGACCACGTGAAGAAAAGAATGCAAGAACCCATGGCCACGTGATTTTCTTTACAAACCAACACATGGCCACGTGTGAAAATACACTAGGGAACACATGGCCACGTGATGGCAATTCCCACTTCGCGAAGGATTCTCGAACTTCCTATTTTGGGCAGAAATTACTTCCTATTTGATTTTAAGAGTTTGAGAAGGAATTCACGACATCTTTTGCCTATAAATGGCAGTCTGAAACACCATAAAATGAGAGAATTAGAATCAATTAGTAGAATCAATTAGAGAAATCTTAGAATTAGGTTTAGTTATTTTATGTTGTTTTTATGTTTTCATTATTTTTCTTCAACTTTGTCTTTAGTTTTTAAATATGTTTAGGAAGTAATTTTTCTTCTTTTGCTAATGGATTCTTGAAATCTTAAATTTTCATTGTTATGACTTTATTTTGAGCTTAATTTCAATATCGGTTGATTATTTCTTGGTTTTAAGCATATTCTTATCTTTGATTGTGTTGAGATTGATTGTTGGTTTATTGAATAAATAACTAAAAATTAGTTTTGACATAGTTAATGATTTGCATGTTCTTAGATTAACTCTTTAATATTTATGCATGATTATTATCCGAAATATGAGATGATTATGTGTTAATTTTATTGGTTAATACTAAGAGAGGAGGAACTAAGAATAAATTGGAGTTGAATCACTTGAGAAAGGCTTCAATGAAAGTTTAGGAAGTTGAAACTAGATTTGCATGCTAAGTATTAGATTTGTCTATGAGTTTAATACTAAGAATGATAGACTTGAATAAAGATATCTTTCTTTATTACTAGTTTTTCTATAATCACTGGTGTTTCTATTGAACTTAAGTCATTACAATGAAAGTTAAGGTGGATAGTTTCTTTAGCAAGAGAATTTCAATTATTGTTTTGTTTTTAATTCATGCTTTTATTTTGTTTTATTGTTTATTTTATTTAATTTTTGCTTCTAAATCAAAAACATTTGGGAAACTATCTCGGATTAATTTAATTCATACATAGATATTATCCTTAACAATCCATGTTCCCTTCGGTACGATATTTGGGGTCTTAATCTATATTTTCCTGTATTACTAGCCGATCTAGACACCGGTCACAAGTCATCACATATCATTATCCATCCTTCACATTCACATACAAAATATATATACAGTCCATTCATACACATCACTATTCACTATCCACGTTCAAACGTGTCAAATTTTTTTATAATATTTGTATTACAACCCATATAAATAAGTCCTCAAACTTATATATATATACATTACAAAATTATTACACAAGCCAAAATCCAAAGCTACTATCCCTAATACAGTACATGCCATCTATTAATTTTCATTGCTGGGCTTGCACTCTTGTCCCTGCTCGCAGTCACAAAACTACACGCTAAGCAAACTAGTTGCTTAGTATTGGATGTATGTACATAAAATTTCACCTACTTAAATTTTCAATTAAAAGTCATTTTTTCCTTATAATAATTTAATTAAACTTTTACACTTTAAGTAAATTCACCATTTATTCTATATACATAAAAATTATTATCCATTTATTTCGAAATACATTATTCTTATTTAATTTTAATAATTTCTCGCTTTAATTGTCAAATTTACTCTTTACCCCTTAACTTTGACTTTTTTCTTTTAGTTGACCAATTTTGACTTTTTCTTTAAACTAACTTATTTAATTTCAAGTTAAACCCAATTGACTTCTTTTAATTATTATTTCACTTTAGTTATTCAAATTGCATTTTAGTCCCTAAAATTTTCTTTGGGATGGTAAATTATGATTTAGTCCCTGAACTTTAACTTAACTACGATTTTATCCATTTTTATCAAAATATCCATTTTATCCCTTATTGCTATATTTTTCATTTTAGTTGACCGTTTTACTCCTGAATACCCGTATGATTACAATTTTACCCTTAATTACTTATTTAACCTCATTTTTTTATTCTTTTTCAATTCTTTTCACATTAATAATATTTTTATCATCAGTATCTTTTTTTTACCCTGTATAAATTAAAATTTGACATTTTGCCCCTAGTATACTACAGTGGGCTACCAATAGACTGGATAAATGGAATAGAATATCTCATACGCTGGAGGACCCATACCACTAAGGTATGATATTCTACTCCAGTATCATATCAGAGTGAGACGGCTAATATCAGTCTTATACAGTTACGATTACAATACCCATATCATATACAACAATAGAATCAGAAATCAGTGGGATAGTACAATATCCTTATGGTTAGCCACACTGTCCTAAAGCCCCGGTTACCCGACTGAATACTAAGGACAATACATTCATGATATTTTTATATCTCAGTTATTCTTATCACAATATTATAATCACTTTTTAGCATAAATTGTCCTTATATAATTTTTTTTTACTTAATACATCTTCGTATAATTGTCTTTTATACCATAAAATTTAATTAAGCATACCATTTCACATATAATCCCATTCAGCCACAAATGAAAATTCAACTTCTAAATTCTTCATTCCTCTAATTTCAACCACACATGTTTTACTATTTATCTCATAACATAATGTAAAGAATTACATCAAATTCATGTATTATGTAACTATTACATAATTAGTATAAATTCTCATATTTAAGTTTTGTCATCATAATTTCATTCTCCACATCTTTAATTAGTTATTTATCATCAAATGCCCAAATTTATATTTTTCTACATTAAGGCACCTTAAGGTACCATATTCGGCTACATGACTCCCATCTCTTTTTATTTTAATTTCTTTACTTAATTAAGTTTCTAACAACTTATTATAGCATTATATCATGTTACCTTAAATTATTTCACACTTACATGTAATTAAACATAGTTACATAATAGGAAATTTCAATTAAAATATTGAAATTAAATATAATAAATATCCACTAACCTCACTATAGCTTGTTTGGTACCTAGTGCTCCTTCTCCTTGTCCTTTCCCTCTTTTCCTTCCCCTTAATGGCTGAAAATTCAAAGAATTTAAACACCACATTAGCTCATCAATTTAAGTAATATAAAATCACTAATACACTCTCCTAGTCTTATACTACATGTTATTACAATTTTCCTTTTAATTTCCACTCAAATCTCACAAACCCCAAATTTTTATCTTAGAGTTTTTACCTTAATGACTTGATCTCTTGGCCTCTCCTTGTTGCAAGCCCTATTTAGAGTGAAAGATGATTAATTTCTAAGTATAAGAACGAAATTAAGGGGCTGAAATCAAGAGAGAGAAAGCTTAGTTGAAGAAAAATGGAGAAAAGTGAAGGAAATGGTGGTCTCGATTATGCTGGAAAAAGGATAGGAAAATGCTAGAATTTTGAGGTGAATTCCAGATTTTTTTGCTTATATAGGATACTTTAAGTATGTAAAAGGAAGGGCCAAGATTCATTGTGAAACTATTGAATCCAATGGCTTTAATTTTTGCCACATTTCACTCATCTAGGCATTTAGGCCTACTTACCTGAGCTCACACCCACTTGATTACAGCCATAATTTAACCATTCCCATGAAATTTCATGGTCAAATTCTCTAATTTAACCCTTCGATTGACCCGATCTCAATTTTTCACTCTGAAATATAAATTTTCGATTTTAATGTCGGATTGCCCTAAAATTTTATCCTGAATGTCACTATATATTATAAAATATTTGGTAAAAATTTTAACTCATTCTGATATCATTTCGATATACTTTTAGCTTCGATAATCTGTTTGGTCAGTCCGAAAACTGAATTTCTAAAATTATCAAAATTATCATTTTTCAGTTTTCCTGATGTCACAATACTATTTATAGCATATATATGAAATTTGAAGTCAATCGGAGATCTCTAAGGTCTCTAAATAGTCAGTCAAAGTCTTATTCAAATTTATGTCGAACCGTGAAATTTTTTCTTCTTTTACCCTTTTGAAAGTCTATTTGACCTCAATTCTCACCTAAATTATACCATTAAACTCTACTTAACATGTACTTTCATATTTTATGTTAAACTCATACTGCACTTTAAGTCACCCCTCCTCAAATTTTCTACGACACGTTTAACGATGCATTCATTTCAAATTTTTCAGTTATAATCAATCCTAATTAATTCGAATTTTAATTAAGGATAACTATTCATATTTTACAACATGTTATGCAATGTAAATAAAAAATTTGGGAGCGTTACAGGTACCCTTCCAAAAGACCAAGTGGAAGCAAATAAGGTAGTTCGACGGTCCAACCTCCATTCCATCTTGGATGGGAAGCTATATCGAATATCGTATTCCTACCCCTGGTCTTTATGCTTAAGTGAAGATGAAGGCAGCTATGTACTCCGATAAATACATAAGGGAATTTATGAAGCACATGAAGAAGCTTAAACAATAGCTCGAAAAGCCCTGTTGCAAGGATACTACTGGCCAAGTATGGAAATAGATGCTAAAGAATTAGTAAGGAAATGTGATAAATGTCAGCGGTTCGGAAAGATAGTGCACCAGCAGTCAATTTGGCAGACCCCGATATACAACCCTTTGCCCTTTGTCCAATAGGGAATAGATATACTAGGACCATTTTTGCTGGCGACCGAATAGAGGAAGTTCTTAGTAGTAGTGGTAGATCACTTCATGAAATGGGTTGAAACCGAACCTTTGGCAACCATCACCCCGACAAATATCATTAAATTTGCTCAAAAGTCAATAATAATTATGTTTGGAATCCTGCACATATTTATTACTAACAATGAAAAATAGTTCGACCGTCAACCTTTTAGGGATTTTTTGTGAAGAGTTGCACATCCAGCTCAGATTCACATTGGTTTATCATCCTTAGTCGAATGGCATGACCGAAGTAACAAATAAGACAATATTGATGGGACTAAAAAAGAGGCTCGATGAACCTAAAGGCTTATAGGTAGACGAGCTAAATAGCGTCCTTTGGGCATACCGAACTTCACCCCGATTAGCAACAAGAGCAACCCTTTTCTCTCTAACTTATGTAGTAAAGGCTGTCATCCCTTGTGAGATCGAAATGCCGAACCTCAGAATCGAGCAGTGTGACCAAGAAACAAATAAAGAGTCATTTCTGTATTGCTTGGATATGCTCGAGGGAAGAAGGGAATAAGTCCAGATCAGGGCCGTCGTGTACAAGAAGCGAATGACATCTTACCATAATTGAAAGATGAAGCCTCAGACTTTTCAAGTAGGAGAACTCGTCTTAAAAAAAGCCATTGAGGCGCAAACAGCTGTAAGGGTTAGCAAATTGAGTCCTAACTGGGTTGGCCCATTTGAAGTACATAAAGTAGTCAACTTCGGTACATATAGACTCAAGGATATGATAAGAAAAATGCTAACACACTCATGGAATATCTCTAACTTGAAGAAATATCACTAGTAATCCGAATAGGCAAGATTACTAAAAGGAAGTTCAGCTCATAGGCATTTTTTCCAGGAGCTCTTAAGCTTAACCAAGCATGGTCTGCCAAGAGCAGTTTAGAAAAAGCTCATAGGCATGTTCGCTAGGAGCCCCAAGCTCAAGCAAGCATGTTCGCCAGGAGCAATTCAACAAAACTCATAGGCATAATCATCGAAAGCATATTGTTAGGAAATCCCACGATGCATGTTTGCCAAGGGAATATAATGTTAAGCTCAGATAGGCATGTTCGCCACGAGCACATTTTGTATATAGTACATTTTTCCAAAGCTTTGTATTCTTCTTAAGAAGTTCCACAAGCACGATTGCATGTAAAAGCTTAGCTCGGCAGCTTAAGCCACGAGCATACATGTTAGAAATAAAGAAAGCTTAACTCGGTAGCTAAATTCGAGATCATTTTCAGAACTTATTCGCTTAATTGTATCTAAAATCTCTTTGAATCTTCTAAGACACTCAATCTAATCGGACTGTTTGCAAAGGTTTGTAAAGGAAAATAACTAAGAATGGATAAGCTCAAGTCAAAATAAAGAAAGCATTTAATAAGTAAGTGTAGAAAATAAAGAAAAATCGAGCACAAAAAACAAGAAACACTCTTTATTTTCATTATAAATAAAGAGAGTATAGAAAAAAAAAAAGAGAACTCTACTCTTTATCAGGGTCAATGTCATCGACCCAAGAGAAGTTCTCCTGAGGGAATTTTCTTTTCATAACTTGGATAATCTCGTCTCTATAAGCCACAACTTTATCTGCAGCAAGATCATTCATTTTTTCCTCCACCTTGGAAAGCCTCTTCTCAAGCGAGGCAACCTTGCTCTCGAGCCCTATTTTCTACACTTGGCACCTCTCTAGCTCGACCTTTGAGGCTTGGCAAGCCTCCTGGGCCTTAAAGGAAGAAGCCTTGGCTTCGATAAGTTTACGGTCGACCTCCTTAGTCCCTTTGCGGAGGGTATCCTCTACTTTCTTGACTTTGGCCTTAAGGGTAGTCGCTTGATTTTTCCAGCCTAGGGCTACTCTACCTCCTTTAGCTTTTCGGCAAGCTCAAAATTCATCCTTTTTTCTTCTCGAATAAGGCCCAAATGCCTATTTAGCTTACCAATCATGGCGTTGGAGAGAATCATGCTCTGTAGAAGAAACCACGCTTTCAAAAAGAGAAAGAGAGAGAGAGAGAAAAGGGAAAAAGAATATAACTAATAGTCTCACCTCAACCTGATGCCTTCTCATCACAATTGTTAAGGAATCCACCCTTAGGTTGATGAAAGAGGGCACTTCATCAGGAATGCAGGTCAGTAAAGAGCATAAATTGGTAAACTCCAAGTTGGTTGAGCTATAGACGATAGGATTGAAAAGCCAGAGTCCCTGTACTTTCTCAATCATCTTGTTAACCTTCTTGCTCCACTCGAGAGAAAATGGATCGAACCACTACTTGACAGCTCGGGATGAAGAAGGCTCAGGAAAAAGCACGAATGGCTGACCCGCATTGGGCAAAGGATTGATCGGAGATGTGGGGGAAGCATCAGAAATGGTTTTGGCATTAGGAGGACTGCACGGCAATGAGCCCACAACGGAAGACCTTCGAGTTTGTTCGGTAGGGGCAGAGTCAGACCCCACCGCATTGACTGTAGGATAAGATAGGTCAGATGCCATAGCAAAAGTCATGCTCCTTTTTTGGACGGGCTCTATGTTCGACCCCTCTTCGAGCTTGGCTCTCTTAGCCTTGACCTTGTTGTAGAAAGATGTTTTCCCGACTTTCTTTATAACTACAAAACAATAACATAATGAGAAATATTATACCTAACATTTCGACAAGAATCAATAGATATGCTTCGAATATCGTTCAGAGGCTCGGAGGAGGACTTAAGGTCCAGAAAGTCACAAACATCGATTTTCTTTTTACAAAGCTCTCTCTATCGAGCCAACATCCTCTGCTCATCTTGAGTAAACACTACATGATTCTCATTCCTGTTTACAAATAGACCCTAAGAAGTACGGATGGAGAACTCCTCCTCGCCCTCTATGACAAAAAATTGATGCTTCCAGTTTTTAAAAGAGTCCGACTTCCCTAAAAAGATGCCATACCCTGGCCGGACCTATATATAATAGTGATCCTCAATCATATTCCAGAGACCAACTATATAGGTAGCTTTGAACAGATGAATAGTTAGGTCAATTCCTTTCTCAGCAATCTAAATTTGTAGACCCGTCAGTATACACCAGGCATTTGGATGTAATTGACTCATGGTGAGATCATAGTACCTCAAAAAAGAAGTCTTAAAACGGGTTAAAGGGGTAGTGACCCCTGCTCAGATATTAGCCTCATAGAGAATGAGCTTTTTCTTATCATTTAAATTGTGATTTGCCAGAATGTGGGGACTAGGAGCTAAAAGTTTGTACTGAGGAGAGATCCCTAATTTAGTTTGCAAGATAGGTAGCTTGGTCACCTTCATAGACGAGCTAATATAAAAAATGCGAGGGTTAGATTTATATGGCTTCGAAGGGTTAAAGTGAGCAAACTCTAATACATGTACGGCGAGAGGATTCAAAGGAGCAATTTAGATTATAACTTCAAGGGACAGTCTAAAAATTAGAAAGTTCTATCGACATACTGTTGGTGGACGAGCTACGAGTAGAGGTGCTATCCTTCAATAAGTTATCAAAAGTTCTAATATCATTGGAGTCTGAGGGATCACTCATTTTGCAATGAAGATAAAAAGATGAAACAAAATAGGCTAATGCTAAAGGAAATGAGGAAATAAGGGAGCAAGAAAGAAACTGACCTGAGATTTGGAAACAAAGGATCTGGAGAGGCTTGAGAGAGTGAAACGCCCATAAAAAAGACAAGTAAAACAAAGAAATGGTAGCGAAAAGGTGAAAATGAAGCAACTAGAAGGGTACTTATAGATAGGATGAACCATTGGATCAGAAAAAAGTGGGCGGCGTAGATCTCACTGATGCGTGTGAAATTAACTGCGTCAACAACTGTGTACTAGATTCGAGAAGACGTAATTATGATTGTAACGCCCCAAATATTGTGACCTGAAAAGAATTTGAGACTATTAAATTAAGCTCTAATCTAGGAAAACCAAATAATAATATAAAATAAACAATTTAAAAATAAAATGAAGTCTTAGTGTAAATTAAGTAAGGATTTAACAATTAGAATGGGATTAAAATTTAATTAAATAGAAACCTATCGGTATAGAGTTTTGAGGAAGGATTTTAAAAGGAGAAAAAGATTAATAAATATAGAGGGCTTAAAGGGAATTAGAAAGGGACCAAAGTGAATTTTTACAAAAAAAATCTCACTTTTTCCTCTTTTCTTCGTCCTCTTTCCACAACTTGCATCCTTATTCTTTTTCTCTTTTTCATTTTTTCGATCTTCTATATCAACCACCACCATTTGCCACCCCTTCTTCCCCACCACCAACAACCCCCGGTCGGCCAACCAGCCTTCTCTCCTTGGGTGCACATAGCAAGGTAGCAACCTCTCTTTTGCTGTATTCTTTCTTCCTTTGCTGCCTCCTCGTGAAGTGCCGCTCCCCACCAGAGTTCTTCCCTCATTGTTGCCATGTATGGTGGTTAAACGATGAGGATTTAGTTGCTTGAAGTTTAGCTTCAAGGGAGGATACTAGTGAGAGCAGAACTTGGGGGTTAGGGATTTTAAAACAAAGATTTAATTTTCTTAGATTAAAAGTTTAGGTAAGTTAAATTTCTTAAATTTTTGCTATTAGATATTAAATTAATCAACATTTCTTTTATGAATTATTAAGTTTAGTGGTTAAATTAGTTTTTGAACTATGTAGAAGAAGAAGATGAGGATTTAAAGAAGAAGAAGGGTAAAGAAGTGGTAGATAGAGCTTAGTTGAAGAATACTTTGAAGCTATTGAAATTATTTTTGGTCACCAATTGAGGTTTGGAACCACTAAGATTTACCTTTCCTAATTTTTTTTTATATAAATTAAGGTTAGATTAAAGCTTGTGGTATGATATAACATTGGTGGAATTCAGTCATAAATAATAAAATTTGATGAATAGGAGTTAGAATTTTAAATCATAAATAAGAAAGTTAGTGTCTAATACATTGCTTGTGTGATAAAGTTAAATAATATATATATATATATATATATATATATATATATGACAATAACTATCACGAAGGGGGCTGTTCTTTTATTAATAAAATGAGAGTATTAAAAATCATTTAAATGGCTTAATTTTTTTCATATTAAATAAAAGCATTTAGTTAAAATAAAGAGACTAGATTAGGGGTGTGCATACCCGAACCCGATTAACCCGAAACTTACCTATTTTCTTCACTCGATCCGACCCTACATAAATATCGGGCCCCTACCCGAACAACCCGATTTTTTTGGACCCCGAACCGAATAACCCGATTAACCCAAAATTAATTTTTTTAATTTACATATTTATATATTTAATTTTCGGGTTAGTCGGGTTTCACTCGACCCGACCCGAAACCCGATTAACATATATATCAAAAACCGACCCGACCCTAATAACTCGATTAACCCCACTCGATTTTGTCGGTTCAGTTCGGGTTGGTCGGGTTGATCAGGTTGGTTCGGTTTTTGCACACCCCTAGACCAGATGTAAAATTAAATTCTAAAAGTGTACTATTTATGGCGTGAAATAATGTACAGTTAATGGTTGTTTTCACATTAGTAAAATTATGAACGGCTAGTAGACTTGTAACCACAAATATTAAATTCACCTAATTTTATTCGAAAATAAATGTGAGCTACTAGTCAATGTAATGGATAATTGAGATTATTATATGACATAATTTGCTTCTAATACGTTATATATATATATATATATATATATATATATATATATATATATATATATATATATATATATATATATATATATATATATATATATATATATATATATATATATATATATTATTGCCCTTAATAAACTATGGGAAAAATGCTAATAGGATACAATTAGCTGGTTATAGGGATGAAATCTTGATTTATGTTCTAAATATTAGTACTTCGTATTATGGATTAATGATTTACCATTAGATGTAAAAAAGGCAATGTCAGGTTTGACCCCTTTTTACACTGAAAATTGGAGTGCGGTGTCAGGTTTCGACCACTTTATTTAGAAATTGGCTTTATAGTAGAGTGCAGTGTCAAGTTTCGACCACTCCAGTTTACATAAACCGAAAAGAGTCTCAGTCCTACGTATCTACTAGGCAATTCCTTCAAATCACTATAGGTAAAGAAATATATATTTAGAATAAAATGACACATAGTGATAAATATAAATATAATATTTGTTACACTATTTATATAAATATATTTTGCGATTTTACTAGGGTCTAATATATATGACTCCATGATTAATTTGTGATATTAGTTATTGTTTTGAGACAAGTGAAATTATCTAGCAATACTTAAAATCTGTATGTATGTATATATGTGTGTGTGTGTGTGTGTGTGTGTGCGCACACACACATACACGCACACACACGCGCGCACACACACACACACATATATATGTGTGTGTATGTATGTGTATACACACACACATACATACATACATATATATGTATGCATGCATGCATTCATGCATACAAACACACACACACATACATACATACATATATACATACATATATATATACACACACACACACATATATGTATATATACACATACATACATACATACATATGCATGCATGCATACATATACATATATGTGTGTGTGTGTGTGTGTGTATGTATATATATATATACACATATATATGTATGTATATGTATATATACATATACATACATACACACACACACACACACACATATATATAAACATATATATGTGTATATATATATGTGTGTGTGTGTGTATATGTATACACACACACACACAGAAAAATAAAATGCAACCTACAACACAAAATGCAAAAAGTACATGGCAATAATCAGTAACAACAATAGAGTTGCCCTTTGGAAACCAGTAGCCCACAGACCAAATTATTTCAGCCTATATACCTTTGAATGCAAACACAAACAATATGCCGACAGAATTTCTGACACACAAGATCAGCATAGGCTGTAAGTGCAGAGCATATTTAAATGATGAAGGCAACACTCAAACATAGGATAATATAAAAGAAAATTTTATAAATGAAAGTTTAAAATATAGAAACAAATGCTCAACACATGAGCGATACTTACGAAAATACGAAATGAAAATACAAAACACAAATTTTTTATTTTTTGGAGATACACTCAACTCAAGATTACAAGGTATACTTAATACATGAGCTTCCTAAGAATCTAAGTTAGAGTGGAGAGGCTGGAAAATGCTCGCTAAAAGAGTCTTTGCCTTTGAAGGAATGAGAGGGGTCTTCTTATAAGAAAATCCACTGTTTGTTACACCTAAAATTGTGGGAGCTTAGACCCACAAGAGGTAAGAAAGTCTTCCGTTTATCACGGGAGCTTGGACCCGTGAAGAAGTCTTTTTGCCCATTTTGGAGTTGGTGGAGACACCACATGTGGTGAGCAGATATCTATCAAAGTAAAGATAAGGAATTCAATCATTTCCTATTTTAACTTATACTTTTTTTTATTGGCCGGCTTTTCTAATGGGCCTAGCCTTTTACAATGAATGGACCTTAATTTGATCCATGTCTGAAAATGAAATCGACTATGGCGGTGGCAAAATACTATAGTAATCATCTTCGTTGTTGTCTCTTAAGTCAATGATGGGCTCGAAGTCGGAAGATGATAAGGCCTATGAAGGGACTGAAAAGGCTTTTGAGGATGAGGCCTTGCTCTTAAGAAGTTGGGCCATTATTTGGAAATATTCTTCTTCAGTTTTTTCGGCTGCTAACTGGGTCTGTGCAAAGGACTTTTGGGCCAGAAATTAAGTGACATTTGGGCCTTGTTTGATAAGTCCTTGGGCTTGGAGCCATTATTTGACACTGAATTTTTTGATACTAGCGGGAACTAAGAACTTTGTCCACCATCAGGTTTTAAATCTCCTAACTAAAACCATGTAGCATCTTTTTGTTGATATTCTAAACACCAGTAGGATATCCATGGTAGATAGAATTTTACGGCAAAATTAAGCAAAGGATGAAATCTTCTTTCTCGTTCAGTTGGTTTGTAGGAGGTTTTAAATAAAAGGTAGCCTTCCTGGACTGAGGGTTTTAGGATTTCAAGAACGGTACCATAGAGCTTCCACCAATGGTTGAACCAAAAGGAGATTTTTGAAGGGTTGGATTTTAGAAAGAAGAAGAATAGCCAAGTGTGGCTAAAATTTTTGTTTTGTAATAGAAATGCATTATACCAGGCTTGTTGGTAGTCCCAGTAATTGAATGTCCTACAATAGTTAATGGTGGTTTTGAAGTTAAGGGAAAAATGTTTGGGAATGTATAATGCCTGTCCCCATTCAACTGGAGAAAGGATTTTGTGGATTTTTACAGAGTTTTGTTTTAGATAAATATGTTTGGAAAAACAGAGTTTCACCTTTTTTTGTTACATTTTTTACTGATGTAAATGCAAAAAACATCGCTTTGTAATATACGCGAAAAATGATGACTACTGGAATAGATCCTTCCAGCATTTTGTAATTATGAGTTTTGATTTGTAAAATCAAAGATTTTAAGATATTTTTATCATTAAGAGCCAGTGAAATGTTTGGTGCACATTCAAAAGAGATTGATCCTTAAAAAAAACTCGACTCAACTGAACTAATAATGGAATTTTGAAAATCTAGAAACCTTGCATCCCTTAAAATACAGAGAATTGATGTGTTTAATCCTTCCCTAGTTAGGGGTTTTATGCCTACCTGGACAAAACCTATGTGTATATATTAATATTTCCTGTCATAGTGTTTTTGTATGAATTTTTGTGAAAGAAGTGGATTGTTTCAAATGGTTTTGAAATTTGAACACCCCGTTCTTCTGTTTTGATTATGAAATCAGTTTTGATGAGTTTTTGGAAAAGATTGTTCTCATATATCCGATCTCGTTTAATTTTGGGAATTCTTCAATTATTTATTGATTTTTGAAAATCTTCAATAGTGATTTCTTCATTATTAATGATGTTTGTTTTCTAAAATCCTAGATCTACAGAGTTTGAGGTAGAAGAACTTGAAAAAGAAGCAGTTCTGCTAAATAAATTATTCATAATGTAAAATTTTAATTAATGTTTGGAAAATTATATTTTTTTCCTGGATAAACTTGCAAAGGATTTACTACCCTAAACGTCTGTCTGTCGGCTAAAACGGGCTTTACTACCTGGCAACTAACCTTTACCCAGAAAATATCTTCAAATTTTTCAAAAAGTGATTAAATTTTTAAATTATATATATATATATATATATGCATTTTATCCTAAACGCCTGTCCGTCAGCTAACATGGGCTTTACTACCTGGCAACTAACCTTTACCCAGAAAATATCTTCAAAATTTTCAAAAAGTGATTAAATTTTTAAATTATACATATACATATATATATATGTATATATATGTATTGTTTTATTTAATGTAATGTCGGTGATTCTTATCTTATTGTAATGAAAACATTATTTCTTAATGGAAAAGTAAAATTAGTGGTTGCCACTAAGTATTTTGCTTAGCGCATAGAATTTTTTTTATTTATGCGCGTAGGTACACAGAAATTTTAAGATATAGCAAACTAGGGATCTATTGAAAAGTGAGGAGTTCCTCTTCTACTTTATAATGGATATTAGCTTGGAAATTTGTTCTGGCATTTTGGAAACTCATAGACTCATGAACTGTAGATGGTTTTTTAGTTCATGATTTTTGTATTAAAGTAGTTATAGTATTATAAATATAGTGAAAAATGGTTGATGGAATATGTTTCATGTTAGTGAAGTTTATGAATTAAAACAATTTAGATTTCATTTATATTGTGGATGGCTTGATTTTTATATTGTGCTGGATTGAGGAGGTTGGGACAGGGAATAAATAACATTTGGATATATAAGGAAGTTGAGGATTGTATTGGACCTTATAGAAGCGTGAATTGACCTTCTGTAACAGGATGGATAGGGTCCCGTATAGGGGAGACTCTGTCTTTTTTTTATAAAAATGTCAAAAAATATAAAACTTAGTATGAACATTTATATACAAGGAAGATTCAATTTTCGATTGGTTGTTAGTGCAACATTCGGTATTCGACTTTTTTATGGGATCGAGTATCGAGCATTACAATGATTTTCTGTCATCACAGGAATCGAATGGACTGTAATTCTCGTACTTCGGGGGGGGACCTATAATAACCGGACTGGACCTTGGGTCCAAGCCTCGAGCCCAGACCTCAATCTTTCCGGTCTTAGTCATAACTCAACGATGTCGTTCCTCACAAGTCCAATTAGGACATGTATCAACTTCCTACTTAGGGAAGACTTCGTATTTGGGCGGGAGTTCTCTTCTGACAGTACTCCTATGGTCATCAGGATTTCTAAGGAGAATCTGATATTGACCCCTATAAAAACAGTCATGGCTGATAGGTATGCTTTCCAAGCCGTTTTACTCCATTAAACCTTAATTTTTTTACCATTCACCGACTTGACTGTTGGAGAGGTCTCTTACGAATCCCTTCAGAATATTTCTATTTGCAATTTTATTGGAGCACTGAATAGGGATTCACGTACAGAAGACAGTCCAATATTTTCGAATTACTACTATTATTATTATTTAATGATGTGGTATTTAATATACACTTTTTTTGTCCATAATTTAATATATTTAAAAATTTTTTAACGTCAAATTTGTAAAAATGGACGTATGCAGATGATCCAACATAGCATGGCCGATAGCTCTAATAGCATCTAAAGAAAATGAACTTTATTTTAACTTTAGTTAAAAAATTAACTCGTTAAATGCAAATCGCCAAGAAAATTACATTGATGTACAAGAACGTTCCATTGACATAGCAATAAAGGCCAAAACTAATCGAGGAAGTTTTGTTCCAATTCAGTATATATATTCAATTGGGGACTAAATCAATAACGCAGAACTATATAAAATAAGGTTAAGTAATTAACATAAAAAAAATACGAAAATGTTATACAAATTGGTTTTTTAAATCACAGCATGTGATTAATAATATCACGAATAAATAAGTATATGAATAGATTCTAAATAAAAATATATTATTTATTTAAAGCTGTATTGTTGCACATTTTAAAACAATACGGACGAAACTTTCAGGTGAAAATAGCAGTTTTGAGGCCAAAACCATTGGCTGCTGTAAGAATTATTATGGCAATTATTGTGATATTTCTTTCTTTTTTTTTTTTGACAAATTATTATGATATTCCTTAATGCAACACAACAAGTTAAAAGTGCCTTAAAAAAATTATATCTAAATATTAATACGGCACAATATTTAATTATTATTTATATCTAAATATTAATATTAATTTTTTATTATTATTATTTGTCACCTGGCTTGCATTATAATATTATCGTTCAGTTTGTTTAGAGATTGGTGCATTATTGGCGTTTCGCATATAATATTATACTGGCTCAAAGTCGTTTTTTACTCCAAATCCTTTTGAAATGGATAGAAAGATTCATGTACGGGACAAAAAAAATAAAAATAAAAAGTTTAGAGGTTTAAAACTATAATATTATCAAAATTAAATCAGTTAAAAATAAAATCACTTTACGTATTAATAGTTATAAAAAAACTTATATTAATATAATAAATGATAATCATGTCTCCAAAATAATTCTAATATCATAGGTTATAAACTGAAGTTCAAATGATGATAAAACTAATACATTTGCTTTAATAATTTATTTTTTCCATTTTTATCATATTTATGTCCTAAAGTCAATTAAATATTTATAAAAAAAATATTTACTATAGACAATAATGAGAAAAAAGAAAAATAAGAGATCAATCTTTAAATATACAAAATTTTATCAGTGGTATAAACTATTTTTTACGATATTAAAAAATAATTTATTTTCATCTTTCGTATAATTCATACAGTATTTCAAGTTAAACCGATTGATATATATCAATTTTAAAAACTATGAAAAGATTTTATTTATACAATAGTTTTTATTTCAGAATTTTGTTGAAATTAAATTATATATTTTACCTTGAATCAAATACGGTATTATATGATCAGTCGTTGCATATTATTATTATTATTATTATTATTATTATTATTATTATTATTATTATTATTATTATTCTGAGATAAAGTGGATTTGTTTGGTTTGAGCTGGCAAAAAATTCTGTAGCCTTTTCCCTTAACAGAGGGATTTGCTGAAGAAAATATAATATCTGCAGGGAATAAAAGTTTGAAGCTGCAACTTTGAAGTCGTGCATAAAAGTGGAATTTTTCTTTTCCCTTTTTGTATTTTCAGGGAATCTATTCAATTTTCAGCTTTTTTTTTTAAAGGGTGGTATCCATGTCGACGAAAAATACTTTTAAATTATAGTATATTCAAATTAATCTGCACTCGATATATTATCAGTCATAATTATAAAAATCTCTTTTAATAAAATTTTCAGTATCTACAGGGATTCAAAGAGGAGACCATTTGTTTAAGCAACCATTTGCCAATTTTCAGCATTTTTCTTTGGCTTCTCCTTGACCAGTGCATTTTATAATAATAATAATAATAATAATAATAATAATAATAATAATGGCATGCAATGATTTCAACAATTCTTCTTAAATTAATTTTAGAATTGCAACGAATCTTCATCATTATAATTCAATTGTCAACTCACATTCTCTCCTTAATTAACAGACTCGTGTCTTTCCACTATTTATTTCTTAGCTCAATAATTCGATAATTTTTTTTATAAACAATAATTCGATAATTAAATTATTTCCAATGAATGTATTTTTGCAATTTCGGAATAAAAACAGTATTACTAAACTATGATTTATTTAGCAGAAGAAATTTATTTTGAATAAGCTTTATATTGCATCTACACATCATTGCTATATTATTTTTATTATGTGAAAAAAATAGAAATTTTGCTAGTGACCTCCAAAATTAGGGCAATAATTAAATTCAAAATTTGCAACGGTTACATTTTGGGTCCATTCTAAGTAAGGCTCTTATTAAGTCTTACCCCATGCAAATGATTTATCCCGCTGCCTAACATGACATCAAATATATCTTTAATTATAACATTTAAAAATAAATAAACATTTTTCAAACAATAATTATAGTGTAAAGGTACTACATCTACATTCATGCCAGTAAAGTAATTAATCATAACAAATGCACACTCAAATTACAATTATAGAGTAAAAAAGGAAACATTTTATTTATTTTTAGTTCTCATAATAGTGATCATTTGATGAGGCATCTTGTTTCATGTTGCATTTCCATTCCAATTTTTTATAATCTACAAATTTTAATTTATAAAAATAAATATAATTAATCGAGAAATTTTTATTTAAATTTGATAACAATTTGGATTACTGGATTGTTTGTTAGGTCAAACTTTGGTGAAAACGTAATTGGCAGCTACTCGAGTACTTGAAAACAAAGAATTTCGGCAGAATTTATAACAGTTAAATCAGTAAAATATTTAAAGAACAATTTTGTGAATAAATTGGCCAAGAGAGATATACCTGCAATTTTACGCATATTTATATTCAATTTTCTAATCAGAATCGATTTCTAATGTCAACGAAAAATTTATTTATGAAGACATTTTAACTGATTAGAAAATTAAGCTAAAATAGTGAATATGACTTTTTCCTATTTTAGGTAATCAAGAGTTCATATCTAAATATAACTTTGAAAATGACTGTGTCTAGATACCTGTTCAGATTCGAAATAAACCGGATAATCAGATTACCAAACTGTTCAATAGAGTCCGGTTATCAAAACTTTATTTATAAGGTTTTCGTGAACAAACAAACAATGAAATCAAATTTATTTATATATTTAATTTTTGTGATAATTTTTTATTTAATTTTTAGGAACTCAATCTAAAACAAATGTTGTTATAAGTGATTAACTAGACTAATTTTTTTTTTTTTAATAAAAAAGGAAGTACAATCCAACACGACATAAGACATTTTACCCTTAAATCATGATACCTTTTGATGAATAATTAAAAAAAAAATCAGTAAAAAATTACTCATTTATCTAGAAAATAGTAATTTTAAGCTTTGTGATTTATTTTTTATATTTAAATAAATTATTTATTTCCTTAAGTCGTTTTTTTACTTTTTTTTTTACGCTCTCAAGCTCAAATCTGTCATCTTCTTCACCTTCTCTTTCTCTCTCTCACACACGCACAGAGAGCGTAATCGTAGCATACAAATCAATCATAATTAATCAAATCCCATTTCAAGTCCGACACTCTGTCGGTGAGGAAAATACCAAACGCTCTCTCTCTCTCTCTCTCTCTAAAATAGCAGTCACTGCATATACCTGCATAGATCTCCACACGACGTCACTTCACGGCGAATCTCCGGTCACATTCCCACCGGAATGTCAGATTCCGGCCACCAGGTCTCTTACCCTCTCTCTCTCTCTCCACGTCTGCACTCCCTTTCTCTAAAATGGTTCACTTAGAACTTCTTTTATCCCTTCATGGGAACACTTTTTGGGGTCGCAACTTTTTCACTACTTTTTCCGATCTCGCTCATTTGGGTTTTCTTTTTTTTTTTTTCAACAATTATAAAATTTCCCCTTTTTTAGCTTCTTTATCTGTTAGTAGAATCCGATTCTCTCTGTATATCCTTTTTTCTTGCTAGATTTTCCCATATGTGAGAACTTGCAGCCTTTTGGATGATTTTACTTTATTTTATCTTTTTTGAAACACATTCTTTTTTTTTTTTTTTCTGTTGGGTTGCTTTAATTATACTTAGCTGTTCTGCTCACAGAATTTTGAATCTAGAGCTCTTTTTGCTTCTAATTGAGCTCGTGTTTTCTTCATGGTTTTTATTGCTACGATTTTGCGCTCGGCAGTTCTGTTCATTATTCCTACTATTTCGCGTTGAAAATTCGTGGGCGGTTATGAATGCATGGAAGATTTTTCTTTTTTTTTTCCTTTTGGCTTTTTTAAAATGGAATTTTTTAAAAAGGAAGTTTATTTAGCTCAACTAGAGGTCATTATAGGGAGTGTTATGTTTTCTTCATTTATTATCTTTGATCGAAGGTCTGAGACGTGATTTGATTGGCTTCTGCTGCTCACAGCAAACGGTTTTTTCGTTTTTTTTCCCCTCTGCTCATTTTACCCTTTTGTTGACTCACAAATAAATCCCTAAATCCTCTCAAAATTATGCGGCCAATTTCGTGAAAGGAAGAGGAGAAGGGAAAAAGAGTGAACTGGGTCTCATTTGTTTTTTTATTATTATTATTGTTTTTAATTTAAATTCTTTTAAGCTTGAAGCTCTTTGCTTTGGACGTGTTGATCTAAAGTAGGTACTTCTAAGCCATCTTTTCCTTCGAGCTTATGTCTTCTTTTTTTCTTCTCTCATTCATCCTGGGGATGATTTTCATGAATTGTGCTCCTGTTTAACTACTTTGCTTGTTTCTACTTTTGTTTATTGTTCTAATTAGAATATAACCTTGTAAGTGCTTTTTGTAGATTTCTGTTAATGCACTTCTCTTGTTTTTGCTTTAGAGATTGGTCCTCTTTCTTTCTCTGAGGTGATGAACTGACAACAAAATTTTGCATTCTCGTCGGGTAACAGGTGTTGAGATGAATGGGATTCAGAGCAGGAAAGCTCAAAATGAGAAACAGTTTCCAGGATGCCTGGGCAGAATGGTTAACCTATTTGATTTGGGCAATGGTGTAACTGGTAACAGGCTGCTTACAGACAAACCACACAATGATGGTAATTTCACTTACCTATATTTTACAACTTCTTTTAATTTGTTTTTAAGAAAGAAAGAAAAAAAACCTACCATCCAGGCATTTCATAGGCATGGGAAAAACGATGTTTTTGTTGATTTGAGTGAAAGTTTCAGTTACACATATACTCGTCCCATTGACTGTTGCTTAGTAATAGCAGTTCCCAGTTGGAATGCAAGTTATTTACCTTTAGAGTCGGTGTTAAAAAGTTCTAATAATATGTCGTGATGGCATAGACTATGGATTGACAAGTTGATCATTTGGCATATTTTTAAACCCACTAATGTTTGTAATAATTCCTTTCCAACCACCATATGCTATGTCACTTAGGATTTGCTGAACTCAATTGGAGCTTTCATGCTGGTGAAAATATGCATTTTGAATTATTTAATCAAATTTTTTATGCCTCTGAAGTTAGATGAATGTAGAACTTTGCTTATTTTGTTAATATATCATCTTGCTTTGAGTTTTAGGGCTTCAGCCTTTTTAATGTTGATGTTTACGGCCTCTTTCAACAAGTTCCCTGGCTAAAATCAAGTCTTCTCCACAAAAAACTTCCCTTTCTGCTCAAATGAGGATTGAAATGACCGAATTTCTATTTGGGATTTCTTCTTCATTCCTGTTTAGGAATTTATGACAAGAATGATTTGTGTAACTGATTTATCATATCATGTTGGAAGCTTTTATTAAACCATTGTGGTATCTGTCAGGTTCTTCACTCCCAAGGAGTCGTTCAGATGTGACATCAATGCTGAGTGGGCACTTTGGAGATCAGATTGGGGATAAAATGGTACAAAATGGAGACTGTTTATTGGTGATACTAATTATTGATAAAGGAGGAAACAATGCAGAACATGCGTACATTTTTCATTGTCACATTGTGATATGCTACAATATAGATTCCTGATCTCCATTTTGCTGCGTTAATTTGCAGGTTGTGTCTGACTTAAGAAGAAGCTCCTCAAACAAGAAATCTAATGGAACACCCATGAAGACACTCATAGCCCAAGAAATGTCTAAGGAAGTTGATTCTAGACGTAGTCCACCCAATGTGGTTGCCAAGTTGATGGGACTTGATACGCTCCCACATCAGTGGCCTAATTCAGTTGCAGACAGAAGCCAGTCAAAAGGCTATTCAAGATGTTCTTTAAGTCAGTCAGGGATTCTATTAGAGTGTTGGGAACCAGATCATAGTATTTTAGAAAAGAGAATGCAGTGTGAAGGTCACCAATGTGAAGAGCAGAATGAGTACAGAGATGTATATGAAATCTGGCAGCAATCTGAAAAGACGAACATACGAGATAGTTCACCACAGAAGAGCAGGCATAATGAGGGAAGGAATAGTGAAAATACCAATGAGAAAAAGATGGCTCTTGTTCGCCAAAAGTTCATAGAAGCAAAACGATTGGCCACTGATGAAAAAAGCCGCCAGTCCAAGGAATTTCAAGATGCATTAGAGGTTTTAAGTTCTAATAGAGATCTGTTCCTCAAGTTCCTGCAGGAACCTAATTCCATGTTCTCTCAGCATATGTACGATATGCAATCCATTCCTCCTCCTCCAGAGACAAAACGCATCACTGTTCTTAGACCTTCTAAGGCAATCGATAATGAAAAGTTTGCAGGGTCTGGGAAGGACGACAAACAGTCAAAGAGACCAGTCCGGATTGGCCAGGCTACTGCATGGGACAAAAACAACTCTGGATATTCTCCTCCTTTTTCCAATCATAGGTTTGAAGAGTATTCTGCTCAGCCAACCCGAATTGTAGTGTTGAAGCCCAGTCCTGGGAAAATTCATGACATGAAGGCTGTGGTTACACCACCTTCTTCATCACCAAGAATATTACAGGATGAAGAGTTTTATGATGAACCTGAAGATGAGGAGGCACAAGAATCAAGAGACGTGGCAAAGGAAAATACAGAACAGATGCATGAAAGCATGATGGGTCATCGTAGGGATGAAACTCTCCTTTCTTCTGTTTTTTCCAATGGATATATTGGTGATGTTAGTTCCTATAACAAATCAGAAATTGAGTATCCTGTGGGAAATCTTAGTGATTCAGAAATCATGTCACCAGCTTCTAGGCATGCCTGGGATTACATCAATAGGTTAGATAGTCCCTATTCTTCTTCCTTCAGCCGTGCTTCATGTTCTCCAGAGTCATCTGTTTGCAGAGAAGCAAAGAAGCGACTTTCAGAAAGATGGGCCATGATGGCATCAAATGGCTGTTCTCAGGAACACAAAACTGCTCGGAGAAGCTCCAGTACATTGGGTGAGATGCTTGCTATTTCAAATACAAAGAAGTTAGTGAGATCAGAGGAAGAGAGTACTAACAAGGAACAAGAACCAAGGGGATCGACTTCTTGCACAACCAGTAATTTGAGCCAGGAAGAAGGTGTTGGTGATTCTCCTAAAAGTCTCCTTAGGTCTAGATCTATGCCTGTGTCTTCTACAGTGTACGGTGCTGGGCCCAATGTTAACGTTTCTGAATCCGAGGCTGTGAGAACAGAAGTTTGCAAGGAGCTAACGAAGGGAAAGAGTGGAAAATCATCTTTGAAGGGGAAAGTTTCTAGTTTATTTTTCTCAAGGAACAAGAAATCAAATAAAGAAAAATCTGGTTTATCTCAATCAAAAGATGAATGTCAGCCTGCTACAGGGTCACCAATACCTCTTCCTGGAAAGATTGGTGATGATGCATCTCAATGTGCTAATAATAGTGGCCTTGAAGATTGTTTTTCTCCTGGTTTACGTAGAACCTCAAGCAAAACTGGTCCAACTTTGATTGATGTGGCACCAAAGCATGGATTTGTTTCGAAGGAGGTACTTTACTGATTTACTAGTATTTGCTGTTATTGTTGTGGGCCTTTTGGTGGCTATACCGCCAGTGCTAGCCTAGTTGGTATTTAACTCTTTTATGTTTGTAGGCTTAGCTTCTCTGCTACTTATACCATACTCACATATCTTGAATGGCTGTCGAGAAACATGACATCTAGACGCTGCTTTTAATCTTTATCAATCCCTTTTTCCTTGCAAATTTTCTTTCTTCTGCTAAATTGTTCCTCTTGAAATAGTGTTTCCCATAGAGGCAATAGGATACCTGAGTAGAAATGATCTTGGGGGTGGCAATTCAAACCTCTAAGCAAATTCATGTGTCTTGTTTACTTCATGGTGATAATTAGTGTGTTTAATGGACTTTGTCAATGTTCCGTTTTGCCAGTTTATAAGAATAGCGAGACAAATGCTTTTGATTTTGTATTGCTTTGATAATAACCTGGGTAGTAAAGTTTTATTCTCTTGGTTATTGTAATTGATTATTGAACCTTGGATCATTCAAGCTAATCAGCTCTTTCTTAGGGAGCCCTGTTGGTGGCAAGCCCGGTGATGCCGGGGAATATGAATGAGAACCAGGATCAGCCAAGTCCAATCTCTGTTTTGGAACCCCCTTTCGAAAAGGATGAAAACACAATTCCAGAGCCTTCTGGCAATATCAGGCCAAACTGCAGTGGTAATTTTTCTTTTAAAACTTATCAACTTCTCATGCTTTTTCGGCATTGTCAGCCATTTTATACCCCACAGCTTGCTTTTCTATTCATGTGTCCGTAACAGGAGCAGAGGCGCCACTAAAGTCTAATTTGATTGACAAATCACCGCCTATAGGATCAATTGCTAGGACACTATCATGGGATGATTCTTGTGCAGAGACAGCTACTTCGCATTCGCTAAAACCCTCTTCAACCTCTTTATGTCCTGAGGAGGAGGAGCAGGACTGGCGTCTCTTGATACAAACACTGTTATCAGAAGCTGGCTTCGATGGCAATATGCAATTAGATATACTTCTTGCTAGATGGCATTCACCTGAAAGTCCATTAGACCCAGCAATGAGAAATAAATATGCTAACCAAAATGATAAGGAGCTTCTGCACGAGGCCCAGCGGAGACAAAGGCGATCAAATCGAAAGCTCGTATTTGACTGTGTCAATGCAGCTCTCATAGAAATCATCGGATATGGTTCAGACAGGAGCACAAGGGCTGTACCCTTCATACAAGGCACATCAGAAGTGTTAGTTGACCATGTGTGGGCCCAAATGAAGGAATGGTTTTGTAGTGAAGTGAAGTGCAGTTATGAGGACACTGGGGACAGCTCCAGCCTGGTGGTGGAGAGGGTAGTGAGAAAGGAGGTGGTGGGGCAAGGGTGGACTGATAATATGAAAGTGGTATTAGATAATTTGGGTAAAGAGATAGAGAATAAATTGCTATCAGAGCTTGTGGAGGATGCTGTTGTCGATTTGACAAGCTGTGTTTGATGAGGCTATCCTTTTTTTTTTTTTTTTGTCAAATCCTTTTTCATTTTGCCTCTATATATTGCAACTCTTATTTGTCTAATTTTGTATTCGATTCTAACAATCCTGGCCCATATCCACCACCTCATTTGTTTAATGCTGAAAGTGATTAAATTATGTCTATTTGTCAACTTGTTTAGTTTAGTGTTGTTTTTGCTAATAATAATATTGGATACAGCTGCTAACGTTTTAATATTATACCTTTGGACTGTCGAACAGTCAAAAGTGTTCCTCTCGTGTCTTATTATGAAATTGCTATTCTGAGCCAAGTTTGCAGAGGGTGAGAGAATCTCTAGTTTTGGTGTTTTTGTCCTTTCATATTTTGTGTATCTTCAGTGAAGAGATTTGTGTCCTGTTCTCATAGATGTCACCTTGGTAAATTTTCTTCACTTTCTTACCTTTTTTTTTCTTTCATAACTCTTAAGAGTATAAAGGAGGAAAACAACTTAGTGTAATTTAATTGGTTGAAAGTTTAACTAATACTTTAATTTATTATTTTTTTGCATATGCAAATAAGAATATAATTATAAAAAAATAAATAAATAAACAATTTGATTATAATTGCCTGATTTTATACATATACATGGATATTTGGATTGTTACTTTATTATAAAATGTTGATAGCTTATTGAAATGGGGTTATTCATTACCATTACCATCCATCCATGGCCATTTTAAAGATCTTAAATCCCAACCCTACCAAGATATGATTAGGTATAGCCTCTGTTGTCTCATCGTTTTCATCATTTAATATTACATAATATTTGGAGTAACGTATAATTAAATAATGATACTTCTAATTCTATTCCATTTATTATTTTCTTTTTTCAATCGGTTTCTTTCCTTTTTTTGTTTGAGTGATAATGATAGATGATACTCCTTAGTTGATTAATTGATTACACAGAGGCATTAAATAATCAATGATATTTTTCTTTTAATTCATATATGCACCTGAATTTTATCCGTATTTTATTTGAATATATAACTTTAACAATGATCTATTAATCATATGTATTTGTTAATTTTTTAAATAATAAATATAAATTCACTTTTTAAAAAAAAAAAAAATAGAACATGTGATACTCAATTATACTATACAACATTAAAATCAATAAAAAATATCCATTAAAATCATTAAGAAAAATTAATCCCGTTTCATTTTTAACTTCCGTCAATCTCATTTTACATATAGATCACGGGTTTTTATTATAATAATTCAAATCGAATGCCACATAAGTGCTACATGCTTTAATTTTTAAAAAATAAAGTATAAATTTTTAATAAATTTAAATTGTTAAAGTTGAAGTATGAAATAAATTATAAATACAAATTTATGTGTATTTATATGTATTTTTTTTTTAATATTTGCACATGATATGGTTTGTTGAGTAAATCTCACTACTTAAGGGTGAGCATGTACCGGTTAATCAGTCCATTAATATTAATTTTTTTAAAATTACTAATTATTAACTATTCTGTTAAATTTGGTTAATTAGTCCATCCGTTTTAATTTTTTGGTTTGGTTAATCAATATTTTTCGGTTAACCATTAAAATTTATAACATAAAATTATATATAAAAAAATTAGGCAAATTTCAATTCAATTTCAAATGTGCAAAATAATTTAATATAAAAATTACGAAACAAACATAATTTACTAGCCAAAATTCATATTCAATAAATTAATAGCTAATATTATAAAATAGATTTGATATTTATTGAAAAATAATATGCTTGATTCGAAATCAAATAAAATTTTGGATAATATTAATTTTATAACATAAACTCTAAAATATAAAAAAATATAATTAAATGCTATTAAGTAAAATATGAACACCAATATATGATAAAAATAACATATATAAAAGTTAATTGGATACTATATATAAATATTACTATATCATTAAAGAAAACGACATAATATAAATTTAGTTTAAAGTATTATATAAATTTTATAGGAAAATATAAAAAATTAAAGTGTATATATATATATATATGAATTGGTTAACTGTGGACTAACGGTTAACTGATATTTAAAAACCTAAACCGTAATCATTAACAAAAAAAATATAAAAATTAAAAACTGCAACCGAATTCATCGAATCAGTTAACCGTAAAAATCGATTCAATTTCGAACCAATTTTACAATTAACTATATTTTCGATTTTTTTTGCTCACCCCATCGCTACTCTTTCTCATCACCATTATTTATGAACCTTACCTCCAATATATATATATATATATATATATATATATATATATATATATATATATATATATATATATATATATATATATATATATATATATATATGAAATTAATATTTTTGCCCTTTATCCTGTCAGGAGAAAATTAAATAAAATAAATTTATGATATTTTTTTCAAATTAAAATAAAATGGTAAGTAGTATTTCAGTACAGACGCATGTAAATGCACCTGATATTTTATTGGCAAAGTGATTGTTAGCACAAGAAGGAAAAAAGTATAATGATAAGAAAAAAAAAATAATGGGGAGTCCCAAATGCAGGGAAACAGAATATTATAAAAATGGCAGACATTGAGACACAAAGTTAAGGGTACATTGGAATTTAACACTATCATCCAAACTATCCCACCCCCACTCCCCCTATTTCTCCATCTCTAAGATATTATATATATTACAAATTTATTTAATTTATATTTATTAGATAAATCTTATATTTTTTTATTATAAAAAAGAAAAGTGTATGCTGCCATGGTAGAAATAAAAATAATACCTCATACATTTGTAATTAAGTGCTCACCGTAACCATAAATTTTGATAGTTAAAACCATTTTATATTTAAATCATCTTTAAAATATTTAAAATGTCCAAATATCTTCTTTTTTTTATATATATATATACAATGGTTTTTTCTGTGGTTTTTTACAATAATTCTTTTTATTTTTGTTATTAATTTTATATTTATAAAGTAAGAATCGATTTTTCATATAATAATATATACTTATTTGATATATGTACCCCAACTGAAAATATCCAAATAGCCCTTACAAGTTTTATTTTATTATTTTTTTTAGTTGAGTGGAGTCCATGAAAAATTTTTTGATTGACCCAAAAGAAAAATCATTACATAATTTTTTAAATTTTTTTTTAAAAAGAAAAAAAATGAATTTTTTTATATCAGAAAATTTGATCCCACCAAATAAATATTGTGGGCAAGTTTCCTATATGGAAAACATAAAGTAATAAATGAACTTTGTAATTTTTATGCGAACAAAATAGTGGACACATCGAGTAAATTTGATTAATTCTTTTTGTGCTATAATTGAAAAAATATATTTTTTCAATAAATATGGTTTCATTAAAAAAAAAAATAAAACGAAACTTTGAATTCAATCACTGGAAACAGGAAGTGGCAAATGGCAATGGTACATTCATAAGCCACAATAATCAATGGTATTTGTCAGAAATTTGCTTCATAAAATTTTGATAAGTCACAATAATCAATAGGAAATTGCATTTTAGTATTTGTTATTTCCTTTAATTACAAAGCAGAGCACTTTTTCTTTTTCTTTTTTTTTTTGGAAAAAATCTTTTATAATTACATGACTAATCTTTAAGCGTGGATAAGTTTGATGCTATGGTTTCTTTTGCAAATCGAAAATCACATCCCACCTAATTTTAGAAAGAGTTCAATTAGCATTTAAATTTTAAAAAGAGAGAATAGCTTCATAAAAATCTTACATGAATTTTTTTTTTTTTTGGTTTTTGGTATGATATACTAAACAGACCTATAATGACGGAAGGCACATTTAAGCCATACCATACTCAAACTGATCCCCACTTGAGGTATTATCAAACGTAATTACGAAAACTTCTCCCAACGAAGTTTGCTGCATACACAAGGATTCAAATCCGAGACCTCTTACTTAAACGACTAGATCCCTTTCTACTCAAGCCAACTTACGTTGGTTATATGAATTTTAACTGCACCCATCTTTTATGAACCAATATATATGTATATATTATTGAAATTATAGCACTAAGTTACAAAATTCTGTGAGGCCAAAAGTGACATATTGTCTCTAATATTTGATTAAAAATGGTAATTCTAAGTTCCATCAATTTTAAAACATAAAAAATAATATTGCAGAAATTGAAATATTAAAAGTAAAATTTTCCTTTTTATTGCATATTTAACTATTCTACTAACCGAGAAACTCGTGGTAAGTGACAGAAATTAATTTCTCAGAAAATCTTATGACTGCTGCAAATCTCCCTTGGATCCCTCAACAAGTTTTACATAGCATATCAATAACTAGAAGAATTTAACCAACAAGCTCTTCCAATCACCACATTGCCATTTAACTATTTGCAATTTTCCTGAGGCAGCAGCAATCTTTTCACAGCCAAAATATGAGAAAAGGAGATGTTCTAAATCATTCCAGCATATGGTATGTATCAATACCAAATCATTGTTAATGATTACAAAAAGCACAAAGTTGCTTCCTTGACATAGAAACTTAGAAAGATCCCAGTCAGTACACTACATAGCCATTTAACACACTTGCGAAGAACCATACACATCCCAACTTCTCACGGAAATGCTCAAACTGGTGTGACTAGAAACAACAATATGTACATCAGGGGTAAGCATCCTTTTCTCTGTGTTGTCGGATGGAACTTCTCTGAGCTTTATTACTTGGATTTCATGCTCATTGATGCATTCTGAGTTAGCGCATTGGTTTTGTCAGTGTTGTTCAATCCGTACTGCAGCATAAATACATCAAGTGTCATAATATGCGCAACCCCGAAACAGAATTTAAATATTTGAGCAAATACAGCAGTTTTCAACAATGGTTCATGAAACGAAATAGATAGCATACTACAAATAGACAAGAAAAATTTACAAAAAATACTACAAATCCTCACAATAAGAGGGCTGGCACGTAGAAGAAGAGAAGAGAATCAATCAGCCAGCATCACAAATAAATCTAAGTCAGAAGAAGCTTTAGAAGTTGAAATGGTTAGTCCACTTTATAATGTAATAGTTCATTAGCTTTCACATGACAAAATGGATAAGCAGTAACTGATCAGTCAATGCACTGAAGCTGATGGCAAGCATGTGTTTTAAGGCCCGAGTTCATCCAGTGGATATCCTCTTGGCAAAACACCAGCTGATATGATTCACAAAATATTGTTCATGTTGAAATCCGTACAAAATAAGGTTGTGTAGCTGATGGAAGTGATAACCCTGACATCAAATCCGGCACCGGAAATGGAAGAGAAGAACGCTACAGATATTGATGGGAGAAAGGTGGATGCAGAGGAACAATAAATTTGAGATATTGCTCAAGCATTCCTAAATGTTATCCTTATCAGCAGTAACATATTGGGTCAAAAAACATCCCTGAAAATAATTCATAACATGGCATATATAACTATTTTTTTGCCCAAAGAGAATAAAATAGAAAGAACAGGTAGCACATAACCAGTAATTGGTAAAGTAATGGGATTTGGAGGGAGGCCATGAGAAAAGAAAGAGGGGAAGGTGAAAGCAAAATTTGGCAAAGGAAACTCTCACTGAAAAGCCTACAATTCAATAACATGCACTGTGCTGCCACAAATTTTTTATTTGTGAGGCTAAAAGAGCATTGCATCCAGTGAGCAGGATGCCTGACTAAAGTTTTTCAGGAGCCACCTACTTCTATTAGCCCATACTATTTTGCTTTTCAGAAACTGAGGGAATTTCACTGAACCAAAAGAATTGAATTGAAAAAATTTATTTTCAATTGCAAGAAACAATATAATATATCCAGATATTCATGCTGGCACAAGCCTTCCTAAAAGGAAAAGTCCACGAAAATATGAAATGCTTTCAACTTTAGAAAAAAGCATCATTTTTATTTAAAATTACATATAATTTGTGGAGACAGAGCCACGCAGCATTGCCCACACAAGCCTTTTCAATTTCCTTTAAAATATTTAGTTTTATTTCACTTTGCACCTATCAAATTTTTGAAGCTTGCCCCAGTCAATAATTAGTATTATTTGCCCCAATCAATAAAAGATATTAAAACTTTCATTTTAATTGAAAAAACTAAAAGACAAACTTTCCCACCATATTCATTTTGTTTAATCGTTGAATCTTAATTTCTATTGTTTTCCCCATTTAAAAGATGTGATCTAACAAGATAAGTTCAAAGAACTTCTTTCAATAACTCGCATTTCGCCTCAGACACCAGAAAAGGAAATAGTTTCTTTCTTTTAAAAATAAAGTTGTGTGTATTCATATATGGTTATCTTACCTTTGTGTCTATTTTTATGGGTATATAATTTCCCCATTGACTATAAATTTGTGGATCCACCATTGTCAGCATGCATATTAATAAAGTTGATAATGTAACCTATAAATTACTCTAAAAAGATACTTTGTATCAGAAATCCTCCTTTAAGGATCCATATCCTGAATTCAGTATTACCCAATATAACACATAGTGCATATTTTATTCTAGCAGAAAAGGGAGAGCTTGCACTAAAGCATTGTCTAATAATTTTCTTTTCAACAAGCTCTTCTACCCTTCTTTTCATCATTTTTATATTCCTCAACACTAGGTTTATTAAATGGGAAATCAGCAACCGATGCCCAGTTATGTCAAAAGCGTATGTATGGGTTTCCAGAAGCTGTTCAGCTTGTAATCAATACATACTCTTAAACAAGGATAAATAAATTTAATAATGTATGACCTCAAGTGGATTTACCTTCTCCCTCATCCGCAAACTCCAGATGTCTGAGTGAGTCCCCGAAGCTGATGCACCTGATTGGTTTAGGAGTGGCTCCCAAGTTCTACCTCTAATATTCTCATAATCATCCTCATATGCTGAATCTGTTCTGTAAGTAGAGACCATAGCTCGCAGAATTATTGCAAGCAGTAAAGTGAGTGCCTGATCAGAGCAAATAGAATGATGCATCAATAGCTCCTTGCCTGACTCCTTTAGAGGAGGAATCAAAAGGTAATGAAATTGGAAACAAAAACCGATGTCTCATCTGAAAATATAGTTCTTGTACCAAGAACGATCCTTAATGCTCCTTGCAAAAAGGCTTCACAAATTTATTTCCTCAACTACACAATGTTCTTAAGGAAACCCAAAAAGAACATGAGCAGTTACACTAGTTGACCAACTAAATTACTATTATTATTATTATAATAACAACAATAACGACTCTGGTTCATCTCAATCTTATTTTATAAGTAATTGAACAGTTTGCCAACTTAAGTTTCAGAATGAATGTTGAAGAGAAATCCTCTACCAAGTCATTAAGGCTTTAGACAGGTTAAACCTTAGCTAAGATTGGCTGAAAGAGAGTCTTCAAAGAGACCTAGGACTATTGTAAAAGGTTCATAAGAACTAGAAACAGATAGCCTGTAGAACTTCTATGAACCAGCAAAACAGAGTATCAAGGACTTCATTCAGTAAAGAAAAAGCTTGCCCTCCTTTAAGATAAAGGAAGCAAACCAGCCCATGTATCAAAAGGCAACAAGATCAAGTAACCTTAAATACTTAATAATATATCTTATAAGCTAGGCTAAAATACCATATGTGGATCAATAAAACTATTTTTCATATCTTGTCTGATAAACTTAGTGTGCTAACAAAAGTTGGGGATACAGCCCACAAAACTGCATCAACAACGTTCACTAAATTTTCTAGAAGTTCATAAAGAAATAAGAGGGTCAAAGTAATTTTTTTTTTTTACCACAATGTAAACTCAGATGCTAAAAGTTCAGACTCTGCAGATCCACATGTCACGATCTTGTAATTGATGCTTAATGCCTTAACTATTAGAAAATACACATTACCAAGTAATTGATTGAACAGAAGAACTAGCATGGTTTCCAAGTCAAACTATAGTATACCTGTATTATGATGACTGTAATACCAACCCATTTACAAATATCAACATTCTCTTCAATAAAAGACCGAAGGCTTTGAAGTTCTCCAGTTGGATCAAATGGAAGATCCTGTTAAGGCAAGGGAAAATAAAATTTATGGTAGAAGACATGTAGACAGGAAAGACCATAATAAACTTTGCTAGAGATTGAAAAAGAAAAATAAATTACCGTCTCCCAATGACGATCAATTGCAATAAATGACACCAAAGCTACTTCAATTAGAATGAGTAAAGTTTTGAGTATGGTGTACTAATATCTCCAAAATTAAGGAAAAAATATGATAAATAATGAAAAGAGAGCAGATGAAAAGTTTTCAGTTAAGCACTATTAAACAATTCAACTCAACAGGCCAGGCAGATCAGTATTAGAAATTTCCATTTTCATAGATTGACTAGGTTACTTTCCAGCTCAATTATTGAGAAGGTCATAAAGTCCAAAACTACTTGTTAGAGATCCTGCTAATTAAAATGGATCTGTAAAATTTCTTCATACAAGATATTCATCACAATCTTCTCTACCATTTAGCCTATTCTCAATTCTGCCAAGCAATTACAGTATTTAAATAGTTTTTTCTCCTTTCTTTTTAGGGGGGAAAAAAGAAAAATTTTTGTTTCTAGTATACAATAGCTTAATCTCCATGTCTCAAATAATATTAATTAGTTACTAGAGTAAAGCAGAATGATTTTAGGCAAAAGAAGCTCAAAAAAATAGATATAGAAGCTCATTTATGTAGGATACAAAGCACAAGCAACAGCCATTAATAGCCTCAGCTGCAATGCAACCAATTAGAGTAATACAACACAAAATAATGCCCACACCCATAAAAGAGTAGATGAACCTGCCAACAAAGAAGTTCAAAAAATTAATATTTGTATGGGTCCTTCAATTCCACACTTAAAAGTTACAAAAAACAGCAATCATTCAACAGAATATTGAAAACCTCGTTTGCATCAGAATGACTGTGTCACAATTAAATTGCAATAATTGACTATAATTCATGTGGACCCCTTCAATCTTCATACTGAAAGAAATACCATTCAACTCATAACATACTCCAGTGCGGTGAAACCGGTGAAAACAAAGGCATAATATTCTTTGAACGGCAACAAATCAAGCATAAATACCGATATATTTGAAAACATTAAAAGCTAATAAATTTTGTTCCAAGTTTGAACTAGCTAACCAAAAATGAAAACAAAGATCAAATATTTACCGTTTAAATTAAATCGGAATCAAAAAGTTTAATGCTGACAACATACTTATTGTCCCTGCCTTATGCTTTCATGGATTACCATTCAATACCCACTCCAAAATCAAAACCCTTAACCCAATATTACCAAAAGAGCAGAAGAAATTTTAAAAATAAAAATTAAATACTAAAACATATTAATGCAAAAACCCATTACCAGGGAGCTGGAAGTTCAAGAGAATTCAAACTAAGCCCCAGCCCATCATCGTAGGTCACAAAGGAGACGAGATTAAGAACCCTAAGTGAATTGGATTGAGAATTGGGGAAGAGGGAAAGAGAGGAAGAATCTGGAGAAGGAGCTATAATGGGCGGCGGAGTAACGGGAACCCGGTGGTTCCATTGATCGAGCATCCATATGGAGTAGAGAAGTATGGAAACTCCAAGGAAAGCTTGAAGAAAATTGAAGAACTTGAGCAGGAATGCTAATGATATATGGCAGCAATTGCGTCGCATTGGGAGTGAATTGAGAATCAAACTGCAAGAGAGAGAGAGAGAGAGAGAGAGAGGGGAAGAGAGATTAAAGATGGGTGATAATGAGAAAGAAGACGGGAATTTTGTTGATGATTTTTTGTATTTGTGTAATGATAGGAAACTGCTTTTTCGTTTTTTCTTTTCTTTTTTTTAATCGTTTGAAAGAATTGATAATGAAGATAATTACAAACATTCTTGTTTGCTTTTACACATGCTTCTGCCTGCCTGCTTTCTATTGATGGATTTTTATTTCAAAAATATGTTTTTTTTTATTAATTTGACTTTTTAAATATTTAATTACTTGTACACTATTAATAATTATAAATAATATTATTTATAGTTTTTGTTTTTAATACATGAATTGAGATAATAATATTTTAAAGTAATTAGCAAATTTATATCATATTTTAATTATTACAGTAATAACTGTACCTTGTTGATTGTTTAATATATGGTTAGGAAAAGTAGCCATTAATGATGATTAAACAAAAATTTATATTTAATTATATATAAAAAAGAATATTATAGTAAATTCATTGATCACTTCACTAAACAATTTATCAATATTAAAATTATAGAATAATGAAATTGACCAAGCTCATGCCCATATCCATTTATATGAAATTTTTCTTACAAATCAAGCAATTGGATAAATATTCAACGTTATTTAGTCTCTTTTTACTTAAAAAATATTGTCATTTATAGCTGCCACACATTTCAGTTTTCTTTAAAAAAAAAAAAAAGAAATCTAAGCATTTTCTTTATGTATCCAACGAAAAGAACTAATGATTATAAGCTCGTAAATATAAGGGTTAAGGGTGACTTTTACCCATTGTTTTCCTCCATCACAAAAAAATTAATATAAAAAATTATCTTAATTTTTTTTTATCAATTTTTATTTCTAAAAATATGGAAATGGTCAGTTTTTGTTGCTGAAAATATTAAATTAGTTTTTGAAAAATTTCTGGACATCCACAATTTATTATATTATTCATAACAAAAGGGCTATTTTATAATTAAATCTTTTATATAGAAGCATATGCTTTTTCTCATAATTTTTTGTCAAAATGGATATCCTCTTGTCATGGGCTCCAGTCCTTGTCCGTCATTTTGACACTAGCTTTGGGTTGACAGAGTGGGCCGTAGGATGTTTTTGTTTTTACATTCATAAATAAATTCTCGTCATTATTTTGTGGGTATTTATAATTACCAACTCCATTTACCTACAAATTTCTTGACTATATAGAATTGCATTATATTTATTTATCAATAAAATTTACAAATAGTTAATATATTTTTTATTTTGCTACAATTTCCAAATCCCATTACTACCTTTTCTATATATATATATATAAGAGAAAAAATTGAAAAAAATAAAAGAGCAGGTAGATATGAAGTAAAATCCATAACTAAATACATAATAAATTCATTTCCCTAATATCGTAACTTGACTTCACAGAGATTTCCAGCTACATATATACGTTCAACATCCATCGTCTCTGTCTCTAATTAATTAAAAACAATAAGCTACTTCTAAACACTAATAATCAAACCCAACCAACTTAATTAATCGTTCACTATCTACTTAATTATGGCACCCATTTTATATGGTTGTGCCTAAATTAAAACAGTATAATTTCCACATAAATGGAAAAAATAAATATTTTTTTTATTGTTGGAGTGAATTTAAAAAATAAATTGAAATTTGATGCTATAGTAAAAGAAATTAGATTTTTATTGTATTAAAAGCGGCAAAAAATTATCTTTTTTTTTCAGAAAAACGATACCTTTATTTGCTGCTTTCAATGATCCAAAACGACATCGTTTTGTGAATAAATTTGAAAATGAGCGAATGGGTCCTAGGCTGCTGGAAAACGGCATGTTGTGTTGCCATTTTTTGAATTTTTTTTTTTTATATATAAAAGGCTATAGCCTTTTAATAATTATCCATCCTTGCTAGTCATGTTCAGCTAATATGCCATTTTTTAACACACTAAAAATTTAATTTCTTTTATTGCAGCACTAAATTTTAATTTTTAAAAAAAAAAAATCATCCAAATTATAAAAAAAAAACCCAAAAAATAAAACATACTCCTATTTAATCTGATGTCTATAAAAGAATAAAGAAAAGCATGCACGCATGCAGATCTATTCAATTATTTATTTATTTATTTTGAGAATGAATTCAATGAGCAAGTTAATTGCTTTGAAGATCTTGGCTAGAACCCTAAAATGGCATTTTTTTTTCCTAATTTGGAACAAAAATAAGTTTATATATAAATGTCATTTACGATCTATATCTACCCGTTGGACCAACACAATTAGCACTTAATATATAATAGTCAATATTGACATCAATGCATTTTTTTGGTGAATTAATTACGTAATGCACACATTAATTTTCTTTTATTAATTAAGCTACATATTGAAAATAAAATAAAATAAATTCGTCCGCATATAAATCTGAAGCCACATTCCATATATGTTATATATATCCTCCACATCTCAAAATTTTAGGTATATATACACAGATAGATAATCAGTAAAAGCTGCTCTTATTATTCAGACCTTAGAATCATGCATCCCATAATGTTGGCAATACTAATAGTTTCATCAGTAGCAAATGCAGAGGCAGGTAGAGCTTTCTTTGTATTCGGTGATTCTCTAGTTGACAATGGCAACAATAACTACTTAGCCACTCCTGCTCGTGCTGATATTCCGCCTTATGGGATTGATTTGCCGTCTCATCAGCCCACCGGTCGCTTCTCTAACGGCTTAAACTTTCCTGATCTCATCAGTATGCTAAATTTTATTTTTTATATGTAGTGTTGCTTTTTTTATTATTATTATTTTTTGGGGACTAATAAATATCGTGAGAGTTTATAAATATATAGGTGAATCGATGGGATTGGAGCCGACATTGCCATACTTGAATCCTTGTCTCAATGGCCAAAAACTACTCAATGGGGCCAATTTTGCTTCTGCTGGAATTGGAATCCTTAATGACACTGGAATTCAATTTGTATGTACTTATAATTAATTAATTATCAGAAAAGCATTTTGATAAATAAATAAATAAATCTTATTAAATTATGAATTTTGCAGGTCAACATATTAAGAATAAGTAAGCAATTTGAATTATTTGAAGAATATCAGCATAGAATCGTAAATATCGTCGGAGAAACAGAAGCAAAGCAGCTAGTGAACGATGCCCTATACCTTATAACACTCGGTGGAAATGATTTTGTTAACAATTATTTCTTAACCCCTTTCTCATTAAGAAGACAACAATTCTCACTTCCTGATTATTGCCAATTTCTAGTCTCAGAATATAGGAACATTCTCCTGGTACGACATCAAAATTTATTATCTTCTAAATATTTTTATTTTGTTAATATTTTATTAATTTGATATAAATGTATAGAAGCTGTACAAGTTGGGAGGCAGAAGGGTGTTGGTGACTGGCACTGGACCCCTGGGCTGTGTTCCGGCTCAGCTAGCCAATTACGGTAGCAAAAATGGCGAATGTGCGCCAGAGCCACAAAAAGCCGCGGCACTATTCAATTCTTTGCTCTTTGAAATGCTGAAAGGACTCAACGCCGAAATTGGGTCTGATGTTTTCGTCGCTGCCAATGCATTTGATAAGAACAATGACTTGATAGTCAAACCTCAAGCTTTCGGTCAGTAGATATTATATTTTTTAATCGAGCAAAGACTATTAGGTCAAATTATTCTTTTTATTAATAGATTTAATGAAGAAGATTGAGGATGCATGCAGGCTTTGTAGAATCAAAGACTTCATGTTGTGGACAAGGACTGTACAATGGGGTAGGAACATGCACTGCGGTGTCAAATCTTTGCTCAAACCGTGACGAGTATGTGTTTTGGGATCCCTACCATCCAACTGAAAGAGCTACCAGAATTCTCGTGGAGCAACTTTTCAATGGATCCACACACTACATGTTCCCCATGAATCTAAGCACTATCTTGGCCATTGATGCCAGTTCTTAAACTATGTTTCTGAGTATTTCATGTTTCTTGTGGCCAAACAATATTTAATAAGCTGCTAGATTTGAGGTATTATGTTTTCTTTTGTTTATTATGTGTTGAATCTTGTGTATTTGATCAGGCATGTTTTGAGTGATAATTTAATGATTTTACGTACTGTCTTTGCCTGAAAAAATATAGTTTTATAAAGAAAATTGAACTGCAATCATTATTTTTTTATAATAAAGTTGAACTGTAATTTTAAACCAAATAAAATAGGAAAATGAAATTATTTGTTTAGAACGAGGAGTAATTTTTAATGGCGGTGGCATTTTAAAACAAATAACAGGAAAATCTATTGGTCTGCATCACCACAAATTCTCCGCATCTACTAAAATAAAATGTGCACCTACAAAACCCACCGCACACCCGGGGTGTCATGGAAAAAGAATTTTTTTTTTCCAAATTGAATAAATGTATTATTTAAAATATAAATTAATAAAATAATTCATTTATACCATCATGTAATCGAGAATAGTAATTATATATGTAAATATTTAAATTTTCGGATATTTTAACATCAGAAAATTCAAATGCATTTAATAGATATGCGAGCATCAAACATTCAATAATTAGCTATAAAATTTTTAATACAATAATTTGAGATTCTAATATATATATATATATATATATATATTGACCCGGAATAACTAGAATATGAAAATTACCCGAACCCGAATAGTTGCTATGGCCGTACAACCAGAGTAGCGGAGCAGGTTTCAAAAATCAAAGCCACCTGCCGAGTTCCTAATTCCTTTCAAAGAAGAAAATTGTCCTCGTTTTCTGATTCAAGCTCAAATTCTAGTCATTGCCTTTACTTCTGATTCGGTTATAACTTATAAGCTCGAGAAATGGCGGAAGCTCCATCTTTGATAACTTTAGGCGTGGAAGCAATTAAAAGGCAACTCCTTCGTGGTAAAAAAGTTCAAACTTTGTCAAGAAGGAAACAAATTTGAAGGCTTCATTTTTTTTCTTTTTCAAATTTGGTTTAGTTCTTCAATTGTAGGAGATGAGGTTTTACTCGGTATATACGAGCTTCCATGCCATTTATTTGACATTTTAGTCACAAGATTGCCTCCCTTGGCTTTGCACAAGTTACAAATTCAAATGTAAGCTGATGGTGCATTCTTTTGTAGTTTTTGTCAATAGTTTAGAATATTATTTTTAACCATTTAAATTAGCTGCTACTGTTAATTGTTCTTTTTTAAAATGGAAGAGTTATTTTTTGATTCTCTCCTATGATATTTGGTTGTTGCTGTTGTCTTTGAGTAGGCCAGATAGGAACCAGCACAATTATGAGTTTGTTGATGGTTCCCCAAAATGCGGGAGAAAGCGGGGAAGGTGTGAAAGAATTAAGTTTTGTTTAATTGATTGCTTATTTTTAACTTTTGTTTGAATCAGAAGTTAGATTTAGATTGGAAATGCACAAACGAAAAGTAGGATCACTCTAACAGTTGTACTCTTTTTGTTTTGGCAGAGGTGGTAACTTCAATACAGCATGGAAGACGTTGTTTAAGTTGCGCTGGCCTATGCTTGTTGAGCCAAATGAACCAGTTGAATGGCAGCAAATATATTGGGAAACACATTTGCAAAAGTACATCATCTGATGAGTTATATGAAACCTCTTCTTTACTAGTCGTGTTTGGATTTTGTAGTTTTCTTTATATTAACCTAAAAGACAGTTGCCTTGATGAAGCGGCAGGGCTAGCTACTATGCCTTCTTTTGATGGATGCATTGCAGAGATGAAAGTTTCAGGTGATCAATGATACTATTTTAACTCTATATGATGATAGAAAGAATGCATCTTGCAAACATATAAATAAGATATTTTATAAGAAAAATGAAGAGGAATACATTATCACTGCTTAAATGGACTTTGATGGTCGAACTTGAGCATTCTGCCCTGTTGATCCTGGATAAATATGACTCTATAGTCATTAAGTTTTGTATTGTTTAGTGGTCTATAATCAGGTAAATGTAAAATGAACTATTTTTTCCTAATCCTTTTTGGTACATAAGTCATGAATTTTGATCGTTTTTGTTTTTTCATGTTCTTCCATTTGCTGCTGGTGAAACTTTGAAATTTGTTCCACACAGATGACATACTGAAATTTATTGGTGTTGAGGAGCATTTGAATCATCCATTGTATTCAAAATTATCTTACCATTTCCAACAATTTGGGCACCATGCTAGGTAATTTGTTGCGCCAAGTTTTCTCAATTCTCACTAGTAGGTGTGCTAGCATGCAAAGATTTGCTTTCCTCATTCTCATATGGTTTTAAAATGCTAAATTGTTTCATTGTCAAGTTTCACTTGAAAGTGAATGTTCACCAAAGATATTAATTTAACATAGTTTATCTGTTGTGTAATCTGAAACATATTTAAAATGCTGATTATCTGTATGTGTTTTATATTGCCAGGGTTGGATACTTAAATATATTGTTTGCTTTTGCAGATGTTTGAGACTTCAGAGTGTGCTGTGTGTCGCAGAAACATGTGTATGTTTATGCCTCTCAAGTAGAATAAGATCAGCAATGAATTCAAATACTTAGTTTATCACCAAATTCTTTGCCAATATCTTTGTTTTGAATGTTACTAGCATACATGCCTGACTTGTATTTGCAATCATCTAAACTGAAAGTTGCTTAGTTGGAACCCTCTTTGAATGGCTATTGAGAGAAATAAATTTCATTGAATTCATTTACAAAGTCACACTTGACATGTTTGGAACCTCAAAATATATCATATGGAATTTCGTACTTTTAATTCCATAGAATTGATTGTACTAGAGCCAAATTCTATAGGAATTAGTAGAATTTGTCAATGAACTCTAAAATTACTTTAGAGTTTGAATTTTTTCAATAACATTTCATTTTTTCTAATTGCTTACAATTTTATTACAAGTTTGTTTGTAAAACAAATGAGTTTTGTGTTCATATGATTCTAGACGTGGTGTAAAAGACAACATTTGCAAGTCTTATGATCCTTTTTTCATTTTCTCAACATCAATCAAAGTGGTTTATGTTCAAAGCTTTGCTAGCCGTAACTGTTACTGGTATTTTTGCTGAATACACTCATCTTTGGAATTTTATGTTTTGTGGTACTCAATGACATGGCATTTCCTTTTTTATGCCTTCTGGAGTTTGCTTATATTTCCATAAGAGCAACTGGGATCTGAACTCCAGCTTGAATTTTGCTGCCTTTTTTAATCAATAAGCCATCTCGTACACTTTTCACATGAAATTTTTGTTTTAATGTGTATATTGTTTTCAGTAAACTTGCATCTTACAAGAATGATAAGTGGTCTAATTGAACTGATTCTGTTCTGTTACAGCAATTATTGAGAAATAGCAGGTTGCAAAGATTAGCATTGCGGTGGATCAGATCCAAGGAACATGTATGCTTAGTTCTTTTCCAAATTTTGTTTCAGATGGTGTGGAAGCCTTAATAAATCTTTGAAATGACAAATTAGAATTAGAAGCAGAATCAGGAGTAATAAAATAGCCTGGAACAGGCAGAATAGTTGACAACAGAAGAAAAAGACAGCTACTTATAGCCTTCATGCCATAGAATATAAAGAGAGAGAGAGAGCTTGCCATTGATTGAAACTGAAGCAATCGGCTCTGTATTGTGTGATGCCATGAATTTGATCAACTTGTTATTTGGATATTGATATGAGACCATATGCAAATAAAGAAGATGTGCATATTAGGTTTGTAAAGTGCCTGAAGATGTTATGAGAAACACCAGAGATTTTCTGGTGGATTCAAATATCTTTCCTGGTTACTTATTGCACCAACTTTTGGATCAATATAATAATGAATTAACTTGGTGTAACCAGACACATTTATGCATCATGTGCATTTACCATTATCATTCTATGCAACAAAACGAAAAACAGTATTTTCCTAATGCATTCAGGCAAATTCAAGGCTAATGTTTTCAGTTATCTTACCAGCCGTCTAGAATTAATGAATTAATGAAAGCTATAATCTCTGGGTTATGTAAATGATGAAAACTATTTGACCGACTATAATCAACAAATTACCAGGTTGATGGATTATGCCAGCTTCTGATTCAAAACAGGGAAACATTGACATCACTTGAATTTATTCACTGCAAGCTTTCATCAACATTTGTCAATGCAATATGTAGTTCTCTCAAAATAAAAAATAGACAAACACATGGAGTACAGAACTTCTCAATCAGATCATCAGGCTTCCTTGAAACTAACCCAGATTCACTAAATCTGTCCATTACATCATTTCTGTCATCAGGGAGGTATGTTAATTCTCTTAAGTTTTGGTGTTCTTAATCAGCTTTGCATGTATGTTTTGTTCATCAAATTCTTGGCGGAGTGATGCCTATTTTTTTTTTTTAACTGACAAACCCTACAAATAAATATTTAGCTGTTAGCCTGTTCTCCTGTTAGGAGTCAAAATATAATGAAAAAATTCCTTGGATGTTTTTAGTTCAAAGCTTTAGCACTATGTCAAAATATCAAATATAATCACCCTAATTATAATTTTGTTTCCCTTGTTTGCTATCTCATTTGATGTGATCTCTCTCTAAGAAATTGTTTGTGAAAGTTTCAGGCTCTAAGAACCCTTTTTACTTATTCATTTTGGCTTATACTAATCAAAATGGAAGTATCTGAAAATAGAAATAGAAGAGCTGCATGTTTTTTCATTTAATTTATACCTATTAATGAATCTTAAAGCTCTGTTGGGTGAATGAAATACTTAATACTTTTCTCTTATAATTCCTGCTCTAACTTTGAACCCTTTTGCTTCCAGTTCATTGTGTTCGTTAAGACTTTGCGACAACAACCTGGACCGATATTTTGCATATTTTCTTTTTACTGAGCTTATTAATGCTTCCTCGAGCATATCAATTCTTGAACTTTCAGACAACAATGTGAGTGAATTTCTATCAGATTTATTTGTATGTTTGTACTCACGTAAAAATTAGCAAAAACATGTGTCCTAACAAAACCTTGCAGATAGCAGGATGGCTTCCTTATTTAAAAGGGGGAATCTCAAGCAGGTTCCCTTCATCTCTGAAGACAGGCAAATCTTTGATGTCATTACGTGTGCTAAATATAAGGTATGGCATTGTCTATCAGCAGAAAAGTGGTTTCTTACTGATTTTTCAACTAGTTGTTAAATAAATCATCTTGCTCCCTTTGTAGTTAAAGTGCCCATGATCATTTTTTCATCACCCTAGATGTGGGGCACAGGATATATAAACTGTTTTGCAAAGCCTTTATTGATAACATTTTGGGACTATTCTTTTGTTCTTGGAGTGCCTTATTCATGATGATGTCCCTATCTGGTTGCAGGGGAAATAATCTTTGCAAGGATGATCTGGAGAGTCTTAGATATGCACTTTTTTATATGCCTAATTTAGAGATTCTGGATTTAAGTGACAATCCCATTGAGGATGACGGAATCAGGTTAGCCGAATATCCATTTTCCCCATGTATATTTAATGTGGTGTGCAATCTTTAAGAAGTATCTATTGAATATTGCAGATGTTTAATCCCCTATTTTCTTGAGGCTGGAGAAAGATGTTCTCCCCTTGTGGAGTTAAACTTGGAGAATTGTGAACTTTTCTGTGATGGAGTGACTCGACTTTTAGACACACTTTCAATTCTTCAAAGACCACTGAAGTCTCTCACACTTACAGATAATAGCCTTGGCAGGTTTGTTTGCTTGTTGCTGGCATAGAAGTTTCACTTGTTGTTTATGTTGTTTCTTGAGATGGATCAATTAAAAAATTACGGTACTCCAGCCCGGTTGCTGGGGCTTTGGGAAAGTTTCTGGGCACATGCATTAGAGAACTTAATATTGGAGGCATCGGACTGGGCTCAGCTGGCTTTCAGGAGCTACAAAGTGGAATGCCAGCAGAATTAAAGCTTCTCAAGATCAACATAAGGTTTGAACAGAATTCTTGATTTCTTTTCACTGGCTTCTGGCTATTGCAATTTTTATATGAAAAATCGATGAAGTAATTGTTTCATACAGCAAAAATCGTGGTGGGCCTGAAACTGCAAAATTTGTATCCAAGCTCATATCATTGGCTCCAGATCTTGTTGCGGTTAATGTATCTTATAATCTCGTGCCAGCAGAATCCTTGCCTATCATATTCTCAGCTCTAAAGGTTGCAAAAGGTATTCACCTCCAACAAGTGATATTTTAATCCTATTATATGAAGATCCAATATTGCATTCAGTTTCTATTATTCGAATATAATGCTTGTAATGTGTCCTGATCAAACTTCAATTCCAAGCCTGTGTTTTTCTCTTTTGTAACTTTTAATCATAGCATACTCTCTCCCTAGAAATGCGGTGGTACAAAATAAAGTTGTTATGTTTTTTGGCATGACGCAGATAGCCCTTGATGTTATATAAAAAATGAAGTCATAGTGTTCTGAGCCTGTGATGCTTGTTATTACTTAGGTAAACTCAAGTGTCTGGACTTGACTGGGAATAATTGGGACTGTCAGCTAAGTCATGCTTCAGTGCTTGCTGAATTCCAACACAACGGAAGACCTATCTTGATTCTTCCATCAGCACCTGCCGCAGATGTACCTTATGATGATGATCCATAGATGCCAGAACTTGGCATGTTTTTCGGGAACTGTTATGCAACACTACCTGTTACAGTTTTCAGGGTTGCTTTGCCAATTGAATAGAACTCCAGACTCTGCAATCAAACCCAATTAATGAAATGGGACTGAAGGATTCCACCATCAAGGGGTAGATACCAGTTATTGGGTATTGATTAGTTGCTTACTATCATGACATAAACACTTGGTATAAGCCGTCAGTTGTTCCCTTATTGCTCACTTGTTTGTGCTTGTGATTTGTGCTTTCTGCAGACCCCTGCAGTCTGTTGGGGAAATATTAGTTCACATGCTTAAGATTTTGCCCCATTTATTTGGGATCATATACCATTACATGGATTTAAAAACTGGAATTATTTTTCTTGTAATTTTAAGCTTGAAATCGCAAGTAGAAAGGAAGTTAATTTTTTTTTTCCTTGGCCTTGCATTAGATACTGATTGGTTTTCCTTTCCTGCATCCTCACGGGTGGTATCATCAGTTTACCACCCATGAGAGAATCCCAACAGATACCTGTAAGTTCACATTGAGACAATCATTATCTATTACTTCACCTAGCTTGCAATACAAGAGGTGCAAAGTCATTACAGTGAGAAGTGGGTTAGACAATATGCTGTTAATTGCCCTTTCTTGTTGCAAGTCAATTTCAATGAAGTTGACATTGTTGCATCTTAGGTAATTGCATGTTGTGAAATATTATATTTTGCCTTCAATGGAAGCATATTGTTAGTAGTTACGTTAAATGTTCATTATTAGAAATTGGCCTTATAATGTAGACTTATTATCTCAAACTCTATTCCATGTGGTAGTTGCCAGAGAAACCAAATATACCATATCTTAAGCCGTCAATTCCGAAATTGACTTCCCTCTAGAATTCATTGTCATTGCTGTATAAATGCATGGAACTTATCATTAGCAGACTAGAGTGTTGCACCTGAAACAAGGATGTTTTGCCATCCTCATCCGGAGATACCATATTCCTCGCAATTAAGACAGTATTGCACAGATCGAATTGCCAATAATAGTCAGGAGACTGGTGTGGAGCCTCTGTTTTAAGAGGATCATGATTTTGGCATTTGGATTTAGCAGGTACGGTTCTTATTCTGAGGCGATAAAGACGTCTCATCTTTGACAGGATGGAAAGGGAATGATGGAAATATACAAAAATTGCACATGCGTGTGCATGAAGAATGCTGCTAAAACTAAGCCAAACCCATCTCATCATTGTGGTTCTCTTCTAGGTTCTGTTTGTTCTTGTTTGAAACTTAAGTAAACTTAAGCCATTAATCATTCGCATTCCTCTATTCAATGTTTACTACACTTCGGATTCTTTTACTCGTGGGTAAAGGGGGGAGATTCTGATGGAACCTTTGGTTTTATAAAAGTAAATTCTGTTACATGAAGTAAGGAACATAATTGGGACAAGGGCTAAGGTGTAATTTTACTCTCGAACTATTGAAGATGGAGTGATTTTACTAATATATTTTGTTTGAGATAATGATATTCTTGAACTTATTTAAATGCTGCGATTTTACCTTCAACTGGACAGAAATCACACGTAGCTGACGGAATTAGTGATGCTCAATCGGAATTAGTGATGCTCAATCGGAACGTAATATGTCAACTCAAATGTGTTGATTGTAACTGTTAAATCAGTACATACTTAGAAATCACCTAATAAAAATTAAAAGATAAAATTCTCTCTCCTATCTCTCCTCTTGCTGCTTTTCTTCGAAATACATCATAAATTGCCACAAGATTTTATATTTTACACGTAAATTGCCAAATTTTAGTTTTGTTTACTCAAAAATTGCTTGCTATTAAATTTTACAAAAAAGAATAAATTCATTTTAAAGAAAATGAAAAAAAAGGGCTTGAGTTTGGTTTATCTAGAAATTTTCAGCTCAATATTTTCAAATGCAAAACATTTACAATTTACACAAAAAAAAAAACTTTTAACTCTTTTTTTAATCAATTTATACTAAAAAAAGAAACAACTCATCATTAAAAGATCTTTAATTTATAAATTCATGATCAAGAATTCAGTAAAAATCATACTCCACTCATATGCAAAAATAAAATAGAAATTAGGATTTTAAAACCAAAATATAAAATTTACATCAGGGAAATATTAGAAAATAGTGGTGAAAAAGCCGGTCCTAAATTTTTACAGGCAACTTCAATATTATCAGACTTTTGAAAAATCGACAGTTGCTGTCATTTTGATCCAATTCCTATAAATTTATGCCAGAAATGGATTGTATAAATGAAAGAGATATGTCCTTTTGAAATTAAATGGAGTAAAATTACTGTTTACTGTAATAAAAAGCTTCATGATTGACCCATTTTAGACCTTTTTCTGACATTGAAGTGAAGCACTAGCATGTCGTATGATCGGTTTTATTTTAACAAAGTTGTGCTTGTGTCAACCATTCTTAGTCGACGTACTGCTGGCACAAAATTTATTAAAACAAATAATTATATAGAAATTTTTTATAATTACTTTTTATAATCACTAATGTTATATATATATATATATATATAGAATAGGCTGCGGGCTTTCTAGTCCCTATGGCCAACCTGTAAAGGTCCAACCAAGCATAAACATATAATTAATTTTAATAATATCCCATTAATTAATTTAACAAACCTGTGTAATGATGGAACAAAAGCAAACGTGGACAGCTTTTTTTCTTTTCTTAATTATTTTTAAATACTATAATTTACTTTTCTTTATGGTATGTCCAAAAAAGGTTGTTGGATTGGCTTTGTCATGAAGTAATAAAGCCTTTTTCTCTGGGAATGCTTTGCATCAAATATCAAATTTCAATTATCCTTTTCTGAAGCTTATCCCTTTCCCAAACTAATTTTCTATATAAGTAACATTATATAATGTGATCCAATGACCCGTGAACCAACAATTTTTATTTTATTTTATTTTATTTTTTAATTTAATCACTTTCATGTACCCTAAATTAGAGTATAATGGAACCAATTAAACCTAGTCTAAAAGTTATCATTCATAAATTAAGCACTAACAATTCAATAATTACTTCACTCTTTGGGTATATTGAAGTTGCCTGTAAAATTTTATGTATTGTTTTTAATTAATCGAATTAGTAAATTTCGGATAGTAAATATAATCGTTTTAGTGCAGTGTTTGCACTAATCTGACAAAAAGAATAGTTGTTGACCATCTCGCTAAAATAGGAAACAAGAGTTTTCCTGATATTTGGTTCTGATTTCCTAATATTTGATTATATGAAATCATCACATAATTAAAATTAAATTGCCATAAAGTAACAAACTTGATTTGATATCATCTTCCAATACAAGGAATGAAGAGAAGAGCTCGTCTACCTAAATAAAATGGACATTCTATGCATCTATGGCCAAACATATTTTCTTATCCAACTACTTCAATATCTAATTATGATATCTTGCTCTTTAATTGTCAATTTTACTAATGTTTGGATTTGATAAGATTGTTTATTTATTGTGGATCTCTATCAACAGAAACCACTGAATTAATAAAACATCAAATAACAGCAAATGAATTTCATATTGATTTTAAATTGAAAAAATATTAATTTGTTTCAACGTGTTATTTTTCGTTACATCCCGGTTACCATTGTTGGATTTCGAAATATTAAAATTAAAATTCGCAGCGAAAAAGAAACTCACCATGGATCTAAGCGATCCAATTGATTCAATAGAAAGAAAAATGTAACTATTACCAACCTCTCGAAGCGTAGATAAATCGAATTGTAGGTGCAACCTCACGCGAAACGACACCCTCTACCGGTATCCACACGCGAATGCAATGAAAAGAATCGCTCGGGGTGCTAGCTCCCTTTCTTGCTGGCTAGGGTTTGTTTTCTCTCTTTTGAGATTACAGAAGAAAAACGATTTTCTTTTATTTTTCTCTTAAGTGACGGCTACAACTCTCTCTTTTTTGCTTAATTAGGGTTTTGTGTATATATATATATATATATATATAGTTGACCTAACCCTAATTAAGAGAGAGAAAACTTCGGACCCGCTTTTCTTATTAAAATAAGAAATATCTTATTTCTTATTTAAAATAAGAATAAGAATAATAATAATAATAATAATAATAATATTAATATTAATCTTAAATATTATTATTATTATTGTTTATTCCGAATTTTAATTTATCACAAAATAAATTTCGAAATACCCGAATTAACCTTTAGTCCATTCATCACATTCTATGTGTGCGACCTAATAGGTTTATATTATATTGGCAGTGGGTCCCAATTTCATCACGAGCCCACAAGTCATAAGCGGCTTCTAGCAAGACATTATGACTACCCAAATAATATGAATATCAATAATTTGATTTTAACCTAATAGAACATGTTATAATCCCTTTGTCACACGATATCTTGTTTGAACATAAGTTATGGTCCATGTCAAACTTAAATAGTCCAGACATAAAATTTCTCGATCACTAAATAGACTGATAATATTAAATGATATTGATTGCTCTATCAATTCATTTGAGCACGGTCATGCATTTTTCAGTCCTACTTATCAAGGGGCTCAATAGATATCTCTCTCATAAGAGAGGGATAAATTCCTTCGTCATTATTCACTATCCTCTGCGTGATTCTCATTATGTCAAATCATAACCTTTATGATTATCCGATTAAAGATAATGTTTGATTATGTTAAAACATAATATTTATCATGTAGGATATTGTGATAATCTCAGGTCAAATGATCAATAACATAACTATTATGAGATCACTAAAGACATTAACCTATGTAGTATCTCATAGTGGGTCTATCCAGTACTCTATTCTCTAATAAGTACTTATAAGTTTAATTCATATCATTATATATAATCATCCTATGATTATCAATCAAACTTATACTAGTTTTTATTTATCATTATTCATGTGACTAGGTATACTCAAAATAACATTAAATTGTTATTTACAAATATTATTATAACGTAACATTCCAACAATATAATAATATGAAGAAAATTCAACTTTTTAAAATGAAATATGACATTACATAAAGGGCCTAATGTTTGGCCTAGGGCATTACCACTAACAACCGTAAGGGTAAAATGTTAATGATTCAAAGTGTTTTTGTAATGCCCTTACTAGAGAAGGGTTCAAAACCTACTATTAATATCTATCACAAGAAATCAGCATATATATATGTACGTATCTGGCATTGTTTAATAATACATAACTTGATTCTACTCGTTAATCACATGATTACATTATTTACAGATTCACATGTATCACTCTCATTTGTATTTGTCTTTACGTCTTAGAATCATTATTTCGTTAAACATTACAAGTAGTATACTATTATTATTACAATTACAAAGTTATTTACAAATATATATATACACACACACAAACACACATTTCATTAAAACTAAATAAATATCACGTGAGACACTCTAATCCTAACCTTTGTGTTAACCATTTACCAGTAAGCTTATCCCTGAGCAGTCTTAACAGAGCACTTACACAGATAAATACCTATGATAAGCTACAAAGCTTAGTAGGGAAAGAGTATACTAAGAGCAACTACTTACAGCAATTAATATTAAACAAAACATGTGACTAAGATAAGCATGTGGAAGAAAGAATTCTTTCAATATATGTCATACCAAAGGTTAATAGAAACGAGTCCTTCAATTAAACATTAAAGTCATGCTTTCAACATCAAAACTCATACATATATAAATACATGTAAACATATATAGATGTCATTACACTTTCACATTGTCAATATGATCTATCAAGTAACTTTTCCCTTTTGATTCACATGGTCATTATAGATGCCTGCCTAAGTTTTACGGGCATGGATAATGGGTGCTGTAAATACCCAAAGGTATCGATCCTGTAGGATATCCAAAGGTATCGATCCTGTAGGATATCCAAAGGGGGTCAGAACTATAGGTCCCAATTTGAAACAAACTATAGGACCCAAACAGGGTCAAAACTGTAGCAGCTGTGATATCACCCTATAGGCATGGCTATTTATCCACTGCTAAGTCCTATACGCAGGCATTACTTTCTTTTACATGTCATTTCACTATTTAGATCCATATATTATTGGAATCGGTAAACATGTATATAGTATCATCAAATCTAGTTACACTACCAAATAATCCACCGTATATCACCTCTCTTTTACTGTTACTTTATTCATAGAGCTCATGTAATATAATACAAGTATCGGTAAACAAGTATAAACATACATACATATTTATTCTCAATAAGGAACATACTTGTATCCTTTCATGCTTACACTTACATATCCTTTAGTGCATACTTGCCAAATATAAGACTATGCATATATACTTTCAATATATGTAATAAAAATACATACCTTTTTATCATGCATATATACATATAACGATAAGATTCATTCCCTTAATAGAATCTTTAAAATATTCTTATACTACCAATTGCACTTCTTCATGTAATTCTTCAATTACAACTTATAAACTTAGCTATAACTTCTCATGTATAATCATGTGTACATATGCGCGTCTAAATTTTTGTTTATATCCTTTAATGGTTAACCATAGTTATTAATGGTGTTAAGATTAATTACATAAATTGCATCATATGTTAATAATTCTTTGTGTTTAGGCTCAATTGGTATTCATATCTCAATGTGCCATAATTTATTTTATGTACATAACATCATGTTATGTCCCTAAACATGTATTTCTAATGTTTTAAAAGTATTCGAAAAAGTCCAAAAACCATTTGATAACGTTTCGGGGTCTAAAAGTCACTTATAAACTGAAACAGGAGAGGGTCACGGCTGAGACAAAATGTTTTCATTCATGATAATTGCTTTTGTTCAATCCAAAATGCTTTGTCACGGCTGAGATAAAAGTGTCTTAGTCAAGACGAAACAATTTGTCCAGAACTTAGCAGGCAGACTCCCATATTCAACTTGTATACCAATTTTGACCTAGCAAATGTGATTTAATGGAAAAACTTTCTTCCAGATATTTGTTTCACTATGTCTCTAGTTTCTATAGAATTAATAATCATGTAATTTGGATCACTACACAAAGAGATATACATAAAAATATACATATTGTTCTCATTGACAGGGTAGTAGTCATAATTCAATTTCAAGCCAAAATTCGATATACTTAGAGGCAGATTTTAATTTTAATTCCTTCTACAAACTTTTAAATATACGTCTTAACTTTTATTTTCAACTGAATTCACTCCAATTGGTGCTATAAAACTCGTATTATGATTAAATCAATCTTGATAGGTCTAGTGATTCTTATAACAAAATTCCTCTTTAACACTACTTTTACATTTTTATCAACTTATTTGCATGTCTAGGCTTTCCATTCATACTCTCATATAATTCAAATATCCTCTACAATAATTACACTTAATTTTTATTTATTAAACATAGATATAAAGAGTTTGTGGTTCCCTTGCCCTTGATACCTAAGAAATCCTCTTTACCCCCTTGACAGCTTCCTCTCCTCTCTTCTTGCTTAATTCTCTTGAAATACAACATAATTTACACTTTAATTATAAATTCCCATTCTTTACTCTTAACTTAACTTGTAGATATTGAGAATTAAGAAGAAGAAGAAGCAAAAGAAGAGGATAAACCTACCTTATGTTTCCTTAACCTTTAAGCATTTACTTGTCTTTAATACAATTATTTATTCTCAAACCTGAGAGGGAGCTTTGAGAGAGAAAGGAACGACAAAAAATTCAAAGAAGAAATGCCAAAAAGGGTTTCTCCTTAGCCGGCTGCCTCATCTCCACTTAAATGTCCAATTCCACTTCCTTCTATAAAGTTAGGCGTCACTTTCTTATGTGACCACTTGTGGCCACCAATAAACTTCCATTTTAGTCCCCTAAAAATTTTATTTTCCTTATCTTTTCTCTCACTTACAATTTGATTCAATTAGGTCCTCACTTAATACCTCTTAAATATATAAATACATGTTAAATTGTCAAATTACCAAATTGTCCTTGTCTTTCCTTATAATGTCATCTATGTCCCCTTTCTTGTCTCTTTGTTGCTCTAAGCGTGCCATTTATAAGTATTCTTCCTAGGGTACAAGTTGGGACCTTACAATTTTTCTATCCATTAATCTAATAAGAAAAGTATTTTCTAGAATTAGAATTATGGGAATTATAAAATGACATTTATTACTTTTATTTCCCAGTTAATTATTAGAAAAAAATGTTTAAATTTTCTTTTAAAGTATTGAAAATAATACACTTTTGATTTTCAAGTATGTTTGGAGCCTATATTGTCCTTAAAATATTAAAAATAATACACATTTTTCCTTGTTACGTAATTGGCTCAAATTTACTATTGAAAATAATGAGACTTTAGGTAAAAAAACGAAAATACACATGGCCAATTTATTAAACACATGCATTGCAAATTGACACCATATCTTAACTCTCATAAAAGATTAAACTTTTTGATTGTGAGTTTATTAAAATAACCAAATTTCACATAAACAAATAGAAATTACCTAACAGTAAGAAATTTTGATCATTTTTCGAGAGTTAAAATACAATATTAATTTACATTATACATGTGATAAGTTTATATGGTTTTAATTATCCTACCATATGTATTTTTGTTTGCTTACCTAGAGTTTTGGTATTTTCACCGAAAAATTTGAGCAAATTACATAATGGCGATAGCAAATGTGTACAATTTTCAATATTTTATTGACAATTTTGGGCAAAAAAAGTGTAAAAATAGCCCTTACTCTTTATTCGGAATACTAAATGTTCGTTCAGTAAAAGTTTAGATTTTTAGCTTTTTATTTTCAAAATAAAAAAAAATAATTTTTAGTTTTTTATTATCTATTTTTTAGAAAAATGTTTGCATATTTAAAAATTGTATCATTTTTAATTATTCATGTATATTATAATGTTTGTAGTATTTCATTATATATATAGTACCAATTACCACTATTACATTGATGAAAATCTAAAATGAAGAAGGTGATAGCAACGGTAGTAGCAGCAATGGTGATGCGGTGGTAGTGTTAGCGGTAGTGGCAACAATGTGGTGTTAGTGATGGCGACGGTGGCATGGTTGTAGTGCCAGCGGTAGTTGCGATGTGGTGACAGCGATGATGGTGGCAATGTGGTAGTGATGGTGGTAGTGGCTATGACAGCGATGGTGGTGGCGGCGACGGCGGCAGTATGATAGCAGTGGCAGCAGTAATAGTGGCGGCGACGGCAGTGACAACTTGATGAAGAAGTCAATTGTCTTTAAAATAGTAATAATAAAGATAAAATAATTAATTTGTAGACAAATTAAAAAAATCTTAATAGGTAAAATTGAAAAAATATTTAAAAAGTATTATATTTTGCTATGTGTTAGCATAATTTTCGTATCATATCAATATCATTAATTCATATTTGAGGAAAATTATTTGTAGATATATTTTTATACCAATTTCTATTATATAAGAGGCAGTTTTGCTCTAAAATAAACGAGGGGGCATTTTAGGGCCGTAAAGAGAATATGAGAGATATTTGTGTACTTTTTTTCATTTTAATTCAAAACACACTCTATAGGTAAATATATACTATTTTTAATATAAATTTTATGCTTTATTGTAATTATTATTGAATATTTATTTTTTTTTATTGAAAAATTATATACAGAGAAAAAAGTTAATAATAGAATTATAGCATTGTTATTTGCCCAAACTAAATGCATCCAAATGTCAAGACCCAATGCAAAATTTTTTGATAGCCCTTTTCTATATATATATATATATTTGTTGGGATCTTGTAAATTATTCCAAAAAATCACCCACTAACTAAACATACTTGCATTATTAATTTTATGAATAATTTATCAATATTTCATACCTAAAATATAACTTATATTTATTTTTTTAATTACATCTTAAACCATTAAATTCTAAACCCTAAAATCTTGATCCATAAATTCTAAAGCTTCCATGTAATTTTTATTAATTTGATAGTAAATCTTAAAGACTAGTATTTATATTTGTATTTTTATGTTTACAATATCTGAAATTTATATTTTAATTTTATGGACATATTTTTCCAACGAAGTATTGAATAACTATATACACATAATTTTTAATGATTAACCGTTAACTAATTCATACACACCCTATAATTAATAAACTCTAAATTTTAAACACAAAAATTAAATTCTAAACACTTAATTCTAAAAAGATGAGAAAAAATAACTTTAAAATATAAAAAAAGTATGATGGACATTATATAAATATTTAATTAAAAAGTAAATTAATGACAAACAAAACATTAACCAAACAATTAAAACCGAGGTTGAGAGCTGATTAATTAGTATTTATCGGCTCAATTTTGGAGGGAAAAAAAAAGAAATTATAAAGGGGCACTAAAGTCATTTTATACAGTTTGGAAAAAGCTTTGGATGATATAGTTTGGGGAATTTGCATTAATGATAAATTTATTAATATTGTGTTTACAATGAAGTGACTACTTGCCTACTTCAAAATTATTTACAAGGATATTTTTCGATCAATTTTTATTATATCAAATTTTGCGCCAAAATAAACGATATGGCATTTTAGTATTTTAAAGAGAATATGAAAGGTATTTTTATACCTTTTTCCATTTTGATTCAAAACAAATTTGATGGTTAAATGTGTACTATTTTCAATATAAATTTAACACTTTATTGTAATTATTATTGAATATTTAATTTTTTTATTAAAAAATTATTATAGACAGAAAAAAGTTAATAATAGAATTATATCATTGTTATTTGCCCTAACTAAATGCATCTAAAATGTCCAAACCCAATACAAAATTTTTTAATTACCCTTTTCTATATGTTTTTTTTTTAAGTTTTTTTTTTGGGATCTTGCTAAGTATTCTAAAAAATCACCCACTAACTAAGCATATTTGCATTATTAATTTTATGAATAACTTATCAATATTTTATACCTAAAATATAACTTATATTTATTTTTTTCATTCCATCTTAAACAGTTAAGTTCTAAACCCTACAATTCTGATTCATAAATTCTAGCGCGTTTATGTAATTTTTTTTTTATTAGATTGATATTAAATTTTAATAACTAGTATTTGTATTTGTACTTTTATGTTTATAATTTCTGAAATTTATATTTTAATTTCATGAACATATTTTTCTAATGAAGTATCGAATAACTGTATATGTTTAATTTTTTAATGATTAATCATTAATTTAAAATCATCATTGTTAAATGATTGAATTTGAACTTTAATCTTAAAAAATATATATTAATATACTCGACTTGAAAAATAAATTATGAACTTATTAACTAATTCATACACATCCCTATAATTAATAAACTCTAAATTAAAAAAGATTAAATTCTAAAATGATAAGAAAAAATAACTTTAAAATATAAAAGGTAATATGGACATTTTATAAGTATTTAATTAAAAAGTAAATTAATGGCAAAGAAAACATCAAACAAACAATTAAAATTAAAGGTAGCAAATGGGTGGATTGGACGGGTTTAGGTTGGGTTATTAATGGACGAGTCATTAATGGATCGGGTCATAAATGAGTAAAAAATATGGATCATAAATGAGTTAATATCTAAATGAGTTGAACATATTTAGGTCGATTCATGGATTTAATGCAAATTATTATAAAATTTTTTATTGATTGATTATTTGTTGTTCTATACATTTCTTAAACTATTTGCTTTACATGCTTATTATTTTATAATTGAATTATTTGTTAGTTTTTTCGATTGAGTGTTCAAACTTAGCTTGAATATAGTATAGCACTTTTACTATGAAATTATTTGTTTGCAAGTGGTATCATAATCGAGTCAATAATTCAAATTCTTGAATGAGAAAATGGGATTTTCAATTAATAAGTAAATTGATATAACTGAAATAATTGATTGGACTTAGAGGAGAACGTTCAAGCCCAATTAAGGGCCCAAGTTAGTAAAGAATGTTAGTGTAAGTCCTAGTTCCAATACATTGTAATAAAACACTTAGTTAATAAAATGAGGCATTTGTTTTATCTTTTGTATTCCTGTGCATATCAATTGATAAAACTATCCAAGAATGTCGTTTCGTTTTAAGTTATCATGTGTGAGGCACATGGTTGTAAGACCTTGAAATAAATGAGACTTCATTCTAAACATCCCTAGTCAGTCATTGTTATGGGAATAACAATGAATTAAGACTAGTATGCTCTCTCTGATATTATGAGTTCTGTCTTACGGATTATTAGGACAAGAGTGTCAATCAGAGATCATAGATATATGTTAAAGAACATGGTATCTGGATACGATCCGCTCATGAGAACACTACATGGTACAAGTCATAAGTGTTTCTCATATGCAAGTTTTGTATCGGAGTTCTTAGACCTGAAATCTCTATGAAACTCTTTATGAATTACTGTGTACTTTGACATACACCTAACGTACTCGTAACAGAGTGACAAGTACAGGTATGATTGGGTATGCATTGATTCATGTTAGAGAGCATGAGAGAAGTGAAGGGATTACCCCTCTCATTAAGAGAGAAAATATCATTGGCCACTTGATCAGCGAACTGAGAAGTGTATGGCCATACCGAGATGAAATAATGAGTAATCATTATTTATCTGAGAGTTCAGTGTCACTGGAATATCAAGAAAGGAATTAACATATATAAGGATGACTAGTTCCATGCCTTATATTAATTCTGATATTTATGGGTAAGGGACTATGCAAAATTGCATTAGGTCACTAAATGCCATATGCATTTTCATTTAATTTGGAATGCTATAATATCTTGCTAGAGAATATATATAGCCTTTGAATTAATTTAGTAATTCATTGCCAACATTAAATGGACCTATAGGATTGCACACAAAGCATTGGGCTTAAAATATTTAAATTGTGTATTGGAAATTAATTTGGACTTTTATTTAAAGTCAAATTAATGCATAAAATGGGTAAACTGTTTTAGGCAAATCTGTAAAAACAGTTTTTTTTGCCTAAAACAGCTAGTGTCAAGGTGCAATTTTGCCTAAAACAGCAAATCCGTTCAGCCACGATTTTGCCTAAAACAGATATGTTGAACTGTCTTTTTGCCTAAAACAGCAAATCTGTTAACAGTTGGTCACGAGAGAAATTTGTTGGCATGTGCTAGGTTTAATTTCAATTGATTAATTATCTATGTATAATTAAGTTAATTGAGTATTAAATCCTAATTTGTATTTAATCAAAATATAATACTTGAGAGGGAATTAAAGTAGTCAAAATTCAAACTAAAATACTAGTTGAATTCGGCAACTTATCACCTTAAATAAGTAAGTTTGTTTTGATTAAATGACTAATGCCATTTGAATTTAAATTCTAATAGAATTTAAATTAAGATATATCTCTTAATTAGGAAGTGATGGAGGCTGAAATTAACACTTAATTTTCGGCACTCACACTTGACCTAAATTAAGTGATATATATTAATGAATTAAATGAATAAAAGGGTATGCCGTTTTGCTATTTTTCTCTCTAGGCCGAAATACTCAAGGGAAAAGAAATCTTTCTTGTTCTCTTGTGTTCTTGGGCTGAAACAGTAACCTAAAGGAAGAACAAGATCAGATCTTGTGGCTTCAAATCATTCCCATTGCCGAATACACAATCATAGAGCTAGCACTCTTGATTTTAAGCCATCTTTGCAAGTGTGTGTGTGAGAATAGAGGGAGTGGCGTAAAGGCTGTTCCTTGGCATTGGTGGTGAAGATCTAAGGTGGACATATCCTTCTTGGTTGCTGGTCATCATCAAAATCAAGTTTTAAAGGCATCTAAAGTTGTAACACCCTATACCCGGTCAAAAAGAAGACTCGGATACCGAATGTCACAATCGGGTTTAGGCAATTTGACGAACTAAATAATCCTTTAATGAAACACTATTTATTTTATGAAAATTTTGGCAGAGTATCCCCTAAAATTCAAGTTGCTCCCTGAAACAAAATTATCCAAAACACTCCTATTTATTCTCATCCTACCATCCATTCTCCCTTCAAACTCCAACACACAATCAGTGCCCTTCCTCTAATGAATCATAAACCAACAAATATTAAACCATCCATTTTCCTTATTTTACAATATTTTTACTTTAGATACAAAACCAAATTGTTCAAAACTATTTACATCATATTACATGTCCTTAAGTTAAGTACAAACTAAAAAGTATCAAGAAAAAAAAAGCCGTAAAAGAATCTATAGTGTATCCACCTCAAAATTTTTCTGTATTGCGATCCAAATTTTGATGCAGATTCACCCACGGCTTTTCTTCCAAAAATTCTTTTAACCTACGCGCGAAAAGAAAACCACGCGCTAAGCATATTGCTTAGTGGTGTTCAAGCAATTCTATTTTTTTTCCACATTATATATATATACAGATAAATTAAGTAAATCATATACATCTATATACTTAAATTTCTTAAACAATGCACATTTTAATCAATCAAGCATTGACATATGGTAAAAGAACCTGATGAATGCAATTTAAACAAATATATACATATGGTTACTATTTATTAACTAAATCAAATGTCAGACTAAACTTTGCGATTTGTATTTGCCCCAAGTAAATCCAGCAGAATCGTACCGAGCTGGATGAACGGGATATAATCGGGGGATTCAGTTCTCGGAACCATCCAATCCCCTTTAACAATTTCTTATTCCACATATGCAATTTTTCTATTAATTATATACATTTCTATATACACACACACATATATATATATATACATGCAGTTGTGGATTCAGCTCTCGGAGCCATCCAATCCACAACTCCATTAAATTACATACACCGGATTCAGCTCTCGGAGCCATCCAATCCGATGTTACATATTAAGGCGCCACATTATAATCTCCCTAATTGGCATGCCAATCTATCCAATTTCTCCAATTCCTATCTGGCTTTACTAAGGGCAAATGAGAAATTTCATAACAAATATACTTTACTTATTTAATTTAGATAATTTCAAGATATCTTCAATTATCAACTTAATATGCATCACCAACTATGATTCCAGTAGAGCTTTTTCAATTACACTGGCTAACTGAAGCCACATTTAATTTATATTAATCGTAAAACATAATTATTAATCTTTGAATTTACCACAATTTCATATATTTATATATATATATATATATATATATATATATATATATATATATATACATGCATCTAGTCGAATTTTTAAGCTCAATATTTATAAGCTTATTCATAATTTCTCAACTATAAGCTAAAAGCTTTTTGCACAATAACCATATTAACTACAATTTTTGTGCATAATACATGCTTATTAATTTTTTTGCTTTAAAAATCACATTTATATCATAACTTTACTTAATCTTAAACTCAATTTACATAACTTTAAACATAAGAGAATTAACAATAATTAAATCCATCTAAAACATAAATTTTATAACATACATAATGTATAATTACTAAGGAAAAATAAATTTGCTTGAACACTTACTTGGTATTTGATTTCCTCTCAAAATTTCAGCCTTTAGGACCTTAATTCACCATCAAATTCCTTCTCTTTCCCTATTTTCTCCATCTACTCCATTTCCTCTCTCTACAAAAATTCATAATCCACAAAAATTTCTCAATTCAACCTCCAAATAATAATTTATAGCAAAATCCAATAATTATATGACCAAAATTTCACTTAATTACCAACAATTTAATTTTTCCCCAATTAATCCAAACCCTAAATATAAAATACATCATCTCTACTTAAATTGATCACCATAAACCAACAATTAGGAGGAATGAAATACTTACCCAACCAAAGAGAGAGAAAAGCAACCAAGAGAGAGACACTTGGTGGAGGAGGAACCAAGCAAGGAGGCTGCCACGCAAGGAAGAGGAAGAGAAAAGAAGAAGAAAAGAAGGAGGAAGAGGAGAAGGAAGAGGCGACGGCAGCGCCGGTGAAGGAGGCGGTGGTGGCCGGACCGAGCAAAGAAAGGAGAAGAAGAAGAAGAAGAAGAAAGAAAAATTGAGGGGGGCTGTCGGGGCTGCACTTGGAACAAATAAGGAACATTAGTTCCTTAAAATTAAAACAAAAGACAATGGCCAAAACTACATAGTTTTGGTCAATGTCCAACTTAGTCCCTCAAGTTTGCTCTATGTAAAAATTAACCCCAAATCTTTTCAATTCTCTTCAATTACACCTAAAAATATTCAATATCTATAATATTATCAAATTGGGGTGTTACAATTCCTCCCCTCTAAAAATAAAATTTCGTCCTCGAAATTCACCTGAAGAAAATAACTCTGGATAATTTTTCCTCATTGTGTCCTCAGGCTCCCAGGTAGCTTCTTCTACCTTGTGATTCCTCCACAGGACTTTTATCAATGGCACCGACTTATATCTCAATTGCTTGGTTTCTCTGGCTAGGATTTGCACTGGTTTCTCTTCATAAGTTAAATTCGGTTGAACTTCGATATCCTTCAATGACACAATATGCGATGGATCGGATCGGTATCTTCTTAACATTGACACGTAGAAGACATTATGAATTCTTTCCAATTCTCGCGGTAAATCTAGCCTATAGGCTACTGGTCCCACTCGCTCAATGATTGCAAAAGGACCAATAAACCTTAGAGCTAATTTACCCTTTTTACCAAATCGAAGTACCTTCTTCCATGGAGAAACCTTCAAGAAGACTTTATCACCAACTGCATATTCAATGTCTCTCCTCTTCAAATCTGCATATGATTTTTGACGATCGGAGGCGGCTTTTAATCTTTCTTTAATGATCTTCACTTTATCCTCTGTTTCCTTTATGAGATCTGGGCCTACAAGTTTGTTTTCTCTGAGTTCTGTCCAGCATAAAGGTGTCCTACATTTCCTGCCATATAGTGCTTCATAGGGTGCCATCTGAATACTAGCTTGATAGCTATTGTTGTGCGCGAATTCGATCAATGGAAGGTATCTATCCCAACTTTCTTCAAAATCAATAACACAACTTCTCAGCATATCTTCTAATACTTGGATTACTTTTTCAGATTGACCGTCTGTTTGGGGATGAAATGCTGTACTAAATTTGCACATGGTACCCAAGGCTTCCTGAAGCTTCTTCCAAAATGTTGAAGTGAATTTCGGATCCCAATCAGATATAATGGAGGATGGAACACCGTGTAACCGTACTATCTCGTTGATATACAATTCTGCTAATCTTGAAAGTTAATAGTCGGTTCGGACAGGTAGAAAATGAGCTGACTTAGTCAATTTATCCACGATTACCCAGATAGCATTATATCGTTTTCTAGTTTGCGGCAACCCAACTACGAAATCCATCGTAATTCGATCCCATTTCCACTCTGGTATAGCTATAGGTTGAAGCAACCCCACTGGAACTTGGTGTTCTGCCTTAACCTATTGACATGTTAGGCATCTAGAGACATATTCTGCAATATCTCTCTTCATACCTGGCCACCAATAATGTGTCTTAAGGTCTTGATACATCTTTGTGCTTCCTGGATGTATGGCATATGAGCTGTTATGAGCTTCTTTCATAATGTTCTGCTTCAATTCTTCCACATTAGGAACACAAATTCTGTCTTTAAAGTACAAACAGCCATCATCTTTGATTACATATTCACTATCTTTCCCTTCTTGAATTTGTGCAACAATGGAGGTTAACTTTTCATCTTGTGCTTGGATTTCCTTAATTTGCTGCCCCAAAGTAGGTCTTAGTCTCAATTCGGTTATTAGAGCACCATTATTGGAAATAGACAATCTGACATTCATGGCTCTTAAAGCTGAGAAGAAAACATTTAAGACCGTTATCCACACTTACTTTACTGAAAACAAGGTACATTTAATAACTTAATTCAATCATTTAAGTCATACCTGACAATGATTTCCTACTGAGGGCATCTGCTACTACATTAGCTTTGCCCGGGCTGTAATCAATGATACAATCATAATCTTTTATCAGCTCCATCCACCTCCTTTGCCTTAGATTCAATTCTTTTTGGGTAGGCAAGTACTTAAGACTTTTATGATCCGTATAGATGTAACATTTTTCTCCATATAAATAATGCCTCCAAATCTTCAAGGCAAAGACTATGGCTGCTAACTCAAGGTCATGGGTCGGATAATTCCTTTCATGGGGCTTAAGTTGCCTAGATGCATAAGCAACTACCTTTCCCTCTTGCATAAGTACACAGCCAAGTCCATTATGAGAAGCATCACTATAAATTACAAAGTCTTTATCGGGCTTTGGTTGTGTGAGGACAGGTGCTTCAGTCAACATAGCTTTTAACTTTTCAAAACTTTCTTGACATCTGCCATCCCATACAAACTTCACCTCCTTTTGAAGCAGTTTAGTCAAAGGCGTTGCAATAATGGAAAATCCTCGAACAAATCTTCTATAGTATCCAGCCAATCCTAAGAAACTTCTGACTTCTGTAACATTCTTAGGCGGTTTCCATTCTAAGATTGCTTCTATCTTCTTGGGATCAACTCTAATCCCATCAGCTGATATCACATGACCCAGGAAAGAAACTTTATCAAGCCAGAATTCACATTTGCTAAATTTAGCATAAAGCTGCTTCTCCCTTAAAGTCTGCAAGACTATTCTCAAATGCTCATTATGCTCTGCCCGATCCTTTGAATAAATCAAGATATCATCAATGAAAACGACAACAAACTGATCCAAATAAGGATGAAAGATGCGATTCATGAGATCCATAAATGCTGCTGGGGCATTTGTGAGCCCAAAAGGCATCACTAAAAATTCATAATGCCCATATCGAGTTCGAAAAGCTGTTTTAGGTACATCTGTTTCTCTTACCCCCAGTTGATAATATCCCGACTTTAAATCAATCTTGGAGAAAACTCCTGCCCCAGAAAGCTGATCAAACAAGTCGTCTATTCTAGGCAATGGATATTTATTTTTCACCGTCACCTTGTTTAATTGCCTGTAGTCTATGCAGAGTCTGAGAGTTCCGTCTTTCTTTTTGACAAACAAAACCGGTGCACCCCAAGGAGACACACTCGGACGTATAAAACCTTTTTCAAGAAGTTCTTGCAGCTGAATCTTCAGTTCCTTGAGTTCCGTAGGCGCCATTCGATATGGTGCAATCGAAATTGGTGCAGTACCAGGCATTAGATCAATGGCAAAATCCACTTCTCTTTCTGGAGGTAACCCTGGTAACTCGTCAGGAAAAACATCCTGGAATTCACACACGGTCGGTATGTCTTGAATTTTAGGTTTGTCTTCCTTAGCTTCAAGCACACAGGCTAAATAAGCTGTACACCCTTTTCTAACAAGCCTTTTTGCTGTCGTGGCTGATATAACATTAGAAAGAAGGTTTGATTTCTCACCCACAATGGTAATCTCACCATTATCAGGTGTCCTAAGAGTTATTCTCTTTGAATGACAATCTACTATTGCATGATGCCTAAACAACCAATCCATACCGAGAATTACATCAAATTCACGGAAAGGTAACCCAATCAAATCCCCCAAAAACTCATAACCTTGAATTTTAATTGGACAGTTCTGATAAACTTTATTTACCACAACGCTATGACCCAAAGGATTAGTTACCAGAATTTCATGATCAAGAGAATCAACATACAATCTTTTATCATTAGGCAGAGGAATACATATATATGAATGTGTAGATCCCGGGTCAATCAAAGCATGAACAGACATATTGAAAATAGAAAAAGTACCAGCAATCACATCAGGAGCATCCACATCATCCTGAGCCCGCATGGCATAAGCACGTACTGGTGTGCGGGTGTCAGGTCTCTCAACTGATTCTGACAAGGCTCTCTGACCACCAGAACTAGAACCGGGTCCTCTGCCTCTACCTCTTCCTCTAGAAGTGCCTTGAGCTGACCTTTCTGGCTGATTAGTCGCTAAAGGTTGCCTGCCTGGGCAATCTTTCTGAAAATGCTCCATAGATCCGCATCTTAAACAGGCTCCTATCTTTCTCCAACACTGGCCTCTATGGTTTTTCCCACAATGCTCACAAAGTGGAATCTCTCCTCTGCCTGACTCTCCTGCAGTGCTGGCCATAGAGGAGGCTGGCTGACCCAACCTGGAGGTTGACCTTTGACCCTGCCCTGACTGCCGAGAAGGCGTCTGAGATGATGTTTGAATCTGAGATCCTGCCCCTTTCTGCTTTTTACTTGTCGTGGAAGAGGAACCAGCTTGACCCTGACCTCTTTTCTGTTGACCTCTACTCCTCCATTTTTGTTCTTCTAAATTAGCTTTTTCAATTCTCAAAGCTGCCTTTACCAGGTCACCATAAACTCTGATAGGTGTTATTACTAGCAATTTCTTGATCTCATGATGGAGACCTGCTTCAAATCTCTGACATCTATCAGCCATGGTAGGAATAAACGGCTTCGCATAGGCACTCAATCTGTCAAACTCTTTCTCATACTCTGCCACTGATCTGGATCCTTGCTTCAGACGGAGGAAGGCATCTCTCATTTCTTCCATGTAGGCATCCCCCACATATTTATCCCTGAACTGGGTCACAAAATACTCCCAATTTAGATCCACTGGTGGTATAAATCTTTTTGTGGACTCCCACCACTGGTATGCTGAGCCTTGCAGTAACCCATCTGCACAATCTAATCTTTCTTCAGGTGTAAGATGCAGAAGGTCAAAAATTCTCTTAATCTTAACTAGCCAGAATTCTGCATCCGGAGCAGTAACTGACGACTCTCCCTTGAATTCCTCTGCTCCCAATTTCTTTGCATTCTCCAGTATAAGTCTTTGAGAAGGTAGGGGAGGCTGAGGCTGAGGCTGTGGCTGAGCAGGTGGTGTAGCAGCTAATTGTTGTTTCATAAGCTCAATCATTGTTGCAAAGAAATCTGCCGGATTAGGCATTTGCTGAACTACAGGTGGTGGTACCGGCTGAGCTGGTTGCTGCTCTTCACCCCTGTCTACATCACTAGCCGACGCATGGCTTTCTATTTCCTCAGTGCTTCCCCTTGAACTCGATTCCATTCTTCAATCTATAACAATAACAATAACAATTCCATATCAGAAACACAACACATTCACATATAGATATTCCTCTTAGCATACATTCCAATTCTTTTCTTCTCTTTTTAATCACTTAATTACTAGCCCAGAATCGCCTAAACCGGGCTCTGATACCACTAAATGTAACACCCTATACCCGGTCAAAAAGAAGACTCGGATACCGAATGTCACAATCGGGTTTAGGCAATTTGACGAACTAAATAATCCTTTAATGAAACACTATTTATTTTATGAAAATTTTGGCAGAGTATCCCCTAAAATTCAAGTTGCTCCCTGAAACAAAATTATCCAAAATACTCCTATTTATTCTCATCCTACCATCCATTCTCCCTTCAAACTCCAACACACAATCAGTGCCCTTCCTCCAATGAATCATAAACCAACAAATATTAAACCATCCATTTTCCTTATTTTACAATATTTTTACTTTAGATACAAAACCAAATTGTTCAAAACTATTTACATCATATTACATGTCCTTAAGTTAAGTACAAACTCAAAAGTATCAAGAAAAAAAAAGCCGTAAAAGAATCTATAGTGTATCCACCTCAAAATTTTTCTGTATTGCGATCCAAATTTTGATGCAGATTCACCCACGGCTTTTCTTCCGAAAATTCTTTTAACCTACGCGCGAAAAGAAAACCACGCGCTAAGCATATTGCTTAGTGGTGTTCAAGCAATTCTATTTTTTTCCACATTATATATATATACAGATAAATTAAGTAAATCATATACATCTACATACTTAAATTTCTTAAACAATGCACATTTTAACCAATCAAGCATTGACATATGGTAAAAGAACCTGATGAATGCAATTTAAACAAATATATACATATGGTTACTATTTATTAACTAAATCAAATGTCAGACTAAACTTTGCGATTTGTATTTGCCCCAAGTAAATCCAGCAGAATCGCACCGAGCTGGATGAACGGGATATAATCGGGGGATTCAGTTCTCGGAACCATCCAATCCCCTTTAACAATTTCTTATTCCACATATGCAATTTTTCTATTAATTATATACATTTCTATATACACACATATATATATATATATATACATGCAGTTGTGGATTCAGCTCTCGGAGCCATCCAATCCACAACTCCATTAAATTACATACACCGGATTCAGCTCTCGGAGCCATCCAATCCGATGTTACATATTAAGGCGCCACATTATAATCTCCCTAATTGGCATGCCAATCTATCCAATTTCTCCAATTCCTATCTGGCTTTACTAAGGGCAAATGAGAAATTTCATAACAAATATACTTTACTTATTTAATTTAGATAATTTCAAGATATCTTCAATTATCAACTTAATATGCATCACCAACTATGATTCCAGTAGAGCTTTTTCAATTACACTGGCTAACTGAAGCCACATTTAATTTATATTAATCGTAAAACATAATTATTAATCTTTGAATTTACCACAATTTCATATATTTATTTATATATATATATATATATATATATATATATATATACATGCATCTAGTCGAATTTTTAAGCTCAATATTTATAAGCTTATTCATAATTTCTCAACTATAAGCTAAAAGCTTTTTGCACAATAACCATATTAACTACAATTTTTGTGCATAATACATGCTTATTAATTTTTTTGCTTTAAAAATCACATTTATATCATAACTTTACTTAATCTTAAACTCAATTTACATAACTTTAAACATAAGAGAATTAACAATAATTAAATCCATCTAAAACATAAATTTTATAACATACATAATGTATAATTACTAAGGAAAAATAAATTTGCTTGAACACTTACTTGGTATTTGATTTCCTCTCAAAATTTCAGCCTTTAGGACCTTAATTCACCATCGAATTCCTTCTCTTTCCCTATTTTCTCCATCTACTCCATTTTCTCTCTCTACAAAAATTCATAATCCACAAAAATTCCTCAATTCAACCTCCAAATAATAATTTATAGCAAAATCCAATAATTATATAACCAAAATTTCACTTAATTACCAACAATTTAATTTTTCCCCAATTAATCCAAACCCTAAATATAAAATACATCATCTCTACTTAAATTGATCACCATAAACCAACAATTAGGAGGAATGAAATACTTACCCAACCAAAGAGAGAGAAAAGCAACCAAGAGAGAGACACTTGGTGGAGGAGGAACCAAGCAAGGAGGCTGCCACGCAAGGAAGAGGAAGAGAAAAGAAGAAGAAAAGAAGGAGGAAGAGGAGAAGGAAGAGGCGACGACGGCGCCGGTGAAGGAGGCGGTGGTGGCCGGACCGAGCAAAGAAAGGAGAAGAAGAAGAAGAAGAAGAAGAAAGAAAAATTGAGGGGGGCTGTCGGGGCTGCACTTGGAACAAATAAGGAACATTAGTTCCTTAAAATTAAAACAAAAGACAATGGCCAAAACTACATAGTTTTGGTCAATGTCCAACTTAGTCCCTCAAGTTTGCTCTATGTAAAAATTAACCCCAAATCTTTTCAATTCTCTTCAATTACACCTAAAAATATTCAATATCTATAATATTATCAAATTGGGGTGTTACAAAAGTTGTAAGTTTAAAACTCTAAAATTGCACGTTTCGATTCTTGTCATGGAATTGTATGGCATGTATGATAAAAATTTTTGTTTTTCCGCTGTGCTATCATCACATTCATACCATGTCATATTCCATTAAAGAACTGCTAGGATAGCGTGGTCCCCCCTCTTTTTGTTTTCTATGGAATCTAGGGATGATCACGGGGCGGAGAATTCCAGTCTTCGATGAAAAACCGCCCCGAATGGGACAAAAAATTCTCGAAAAATTTTCTTGTGGGGATGGGGATGGGAAAAAAATATTCCCCGACTTAAAATTTGGGGTGAAAACGGGAATTGTGGTCCCCTTCCCGAAATTTTTCCGCCCCTTAAATTTAATTACTAAATTTAATTATATTTATATAATTTAGTTTTAAATTATATTTAATTTTAGTTTTATCAATTGTTAAAATTTATATTAGTTTGATTTGTAATTGAATTTATATTTTTAATTATTAAATATTATATTTCAATTATAATTAATTATTAAATATTATATTTTAGTTATAATTAATTTTTTTAAAAAAATAAAAATATTTTTATGCGAGGACGGGGATCCCCGCGGGAACGGGGACGGGGGAAAATTTTCCCCTGTAATACTATTGGTCCCCACCCCGCCCTTGCACGGGGTAGTAGGTGGGGAGGCACTCCCCACCCCCGCTCTGCGATCATCCCTAATGAAATCTATCATTCAACAGATTCATCCACCTTTCCATGTAGAAGGAGCACGTCCCTTATTTACATGGCCTCAAATTCACCATCTGGGGATCATTTTCCTTTTTAATCTGAATTCGTTACTCTGAGGCAACTATAGCAATAAAGATGTAGATTGTCGTAAAAACCTTAACCCGGAAGACTATTACTCTCGAGGTAGAGAGCACTGACACCATCGACAATGTCAAGGCCAAGATCTAGGACAAGGGAGGTATATTATTTTTCAAGTCATTTGCAAAATTTCTTGCTTTTTTTTCTGTTGCTCTGTTTGGTTGCTGAGAAAATAAACTATTTTTCTATCATTTTCTTTGTATTGGTTTCGATTTTAGATTTTAATAACTTCTTATAAGTTGTTAATTTGTAATTTGACGATGGTTGAATATGAATCTAATATTATAAACCAAAAACACATAAATAAAAACTATTGGATATTTTGACTAACGAAAATTTTGTAAAAAATCTATTCGATACATATCCAATGAATTGAAAAATAAAATGAATCAGTTTTGAATTGATCTAGTGAATATTGAATTGAAAAATACAATGGATCAGTGTTGGATTGATCTAGTGAGTATTTATTTGGGTTGGGTTAAGTTAGGTTTGGTTTTTTTTATTTGCTGGTTTGGGTGAAATTTTGAGTTTAGGACAATTTTGCTACCTCTAATTAAAACTGATGTTGAGAGCTGATTAATTAGCTATATCGGCTCAAGTTTGGAGGAACCAAAAAAAAAAAGAAATTATCTAGGGGTAGTAAAGTCATTTTATACAATTTGGAAAAAACTTTGGATAATATAGTTTGGGGAATTTGCATTAATGATAAAATTATTAATATTATTTTCACAATGAGGTGACTACTTGCCTACTTCAAAAGGTTATAGTTGGAATATCTCCTTTGAAACCTTCTAAGTTTTAACCTCAGTATTATTAGAATTGGGAGTTGGGAGCCTTTTTTTCATTCTCATAGCAATTTTTTTTTGGGTCAATTTCATTCTCATAGAGTTAAATATTAGAGAATTGCACTTTGTCTCTTTCGAAAATGCAAATTAAATTTGTTTGTTATGTATTATCATATCGATTATGATTTTAATTGATTTTTTAAATGTGATAATATGCATCTTAATTAGGTTAATAATTCTTATAATAAATTCTTTTTTTTTAATTTCACTTTTTTTTGGCATGATGTTATTCCAGATGTAGTGAGTGGTTAATTTCACCTATAGTTACTGAACTTACGCCTAATAATAAAAAAATAACTGAATTATTTTTCGTAACGAAATTATCACTGAATTTTACACTATTTTGCGCAACCAGTCTTCGGTGATAACTATTATCGAAGTGCTAACGTAACATGTCACGTGTATAAAAGTAGCTGACATTAGCTGATGATGTGGCATACCATATGCACACAAGTAGATGACGTGATGTGCCACGTCACTATTCTAGCGATGATTTCCGTCAGAAACTGATTTAGATGATTTTTGCGAAAAATAGTTTAAAGTTTAGTGACAATTTCATTACGAAAAATAATTCAGTTACTTTTGAATTATCAAACGTAAGTTCAGTGGTTATTGATGATATTAACCTATATAGTAAGCAACATTCTTTTTGGAGATGCTGCAACTGTTTCTTTCTCCCGTTCTATTATTGTCTAGTTGTTTTATCGACATTTCGGAAGAAATAAGATCTCTCGCAAGTTTGCTCTTATTTTATAATAACAATTGTAATTGATTGTTGACTCCGGACTTCTTGTTTGAGCACTTGAGTTTAAGATCTTTCTTAGTCAACGAAAGAGAAAATTGTTAGTTTTAGTGTAAAGAAAACAACATCTATTGGCCGAAAATAGAATTGCCTTCTTTTTCGTTACTTTGTTTCTCTTCTGTCTTAATAAGATTTTAATATATATTTTAGTTACAATCGATTTTCTAATATTTTTTAATTACACTCGTAGAATTTTATATTTATTATTATCATCATTATTTGAGAAAAAATTAGCTAATTAATTTGCAAAAATAAAATTAAGTGAAGGATCTTAGGAATAAATAATATAATTAGTAGTGAAATTTTGTGAAAGTACTACGGATGTTTATTAAAATCAAGTTGAATATCATTATAAAAAGAATTAGAACAATAGTTGGAAAGATATTAATATAATAGAGAATTTAGATTTTTGAGTAGGATTTTGCCGGCATGAATCGATCAATCAGTGTTAAATAAGATTTTTTTTTAAATTAAAGCTCAAATATAATCTATTAATAACCAATTAATCGGTTAATAATTGACCATTAAATACGTTAAGTTAACTTTAATCATTGGTTAGTTGTTAAAAAAAATAAATATAAACTTCATGAAAAAAAACATTCATCAAATTAAAGTATAACTTCTCTAAAATTAAAATACGAGATACATGTTATAATATGAATATATATATAAATTATCCATATGTTCATATATATATATATATAAATTTGGTTAAACATTAACAAACGGTAACTTGCATTAACTATAATTTCAAAAATTAAATGTCTACATTCAATTGGACCGACTAACTGTTAAATTTAGTTTGAACTTAATTTTTAAAACCGCTTTAATGATTTTTTGATTTTTTTTGGTCCAACTTGACCGTGTTTACTTTAGGCAACATTTTAATTGAATTAATTTAGTCATTTCTTAAAAATGACGTTTTAGTTAATTATTTAATAAAATAAAGCTATTTACATTCAAAAAAGTTTTTATATTTTTATATTATCTCTGTCCTACAATTTTTGTTCATATTTTTTAATCTATTTTAAAATATTATCAATTTTTTCTTTTTTATATTATAAGTAATGTATAAATATACTCCTATTTAATTTTATTTTATTAATTACAATTTAAAATTTTCATGTCATATTATTAGTTATGATTTTATAGTTTCAATAATATTTAATTATTCATTCTTTAATTGATTTGTAATTGGTATAATAAAAAAATTATAAGAAAAAATTGTCTTTTAACTATAATAACTACACTATATTCGACTATGCACTTAAGAGTCCGTTTAGATGGCCGTAGTTTGTGATTTATTAATATACAGTAGAATACGTTATAATATGATTTTAATGATACGATATTTAAAAAAAATTATATAATAGTGTGTAATTTTATAATATTTTTATGTTTAATTTAACTATACCGTATTATACAATTTTATTATAAAAATAACGTAATTATTCTCCATTTTAAAAATATATAAATATTTTCATAATTATTAATATTTTAAGATAATATTTTATTTTTTTATCAAAAAATAATATTAATATTTCTAAAATAATTAGGTAAATATTTATTTAATAAATATTAGCTTAAAAATTTAATGAATAATTCAAATACATCATAATATAAATAAGTCTATCATCACAAATATAAATAAAAAATATAATAATATTTATTAAAAAGAAAAAAAGAAAAGAAAAGAAGAAGAACCTGTTGCCTGCCGTGAGAGTAATAAGAGTGCAATAGGAATCATGGACTGTAAAGTTTATAAAAATTAATTAGGTAGGTGGTTTGGTTATAAAAATTAATTATACAGAAAAAGTAAAAGTTATAAAATTAGAATAGTAAAACTAAATGTAGAGAATCTTAAAAAATTACTGAATTGCTGATTTTTAAAATTTGTCAAATTCATAATTTAACAATCATAAATCAAAATCATAAACTATGATAGCAGGGAAAAATCATGCTCCCAAATATAAATTTTCAAAAAAAAAATATATATGAATAAATCAAATCATACTATCAAACAATTACACCCTAAAAACAAGGGAAGATTTTTGTATCATTAATATGAGAATTTTTCGAGTTTTTACTATTAAATTATTATATTTTTATTTTATAATATTAAATTTTGAAATTTTAATTTTTATACATTAAACTATTGATAGATGAAATATATAAAATTAAACCATACGTCTTATTGTATATATTTTTATTATATGTGTTTAATTTTAATTTGATGTGTTATAATTAATAATTTTATCGATTTGAGGTCAAATTATCAATTGAAAAATTTTAATTAATTTAAAATTCACAAAAATATTAATAACATGTCAAATTGAAATTTAGATTCAAATATTAAAGAATTGTAGATAATTTAAAATTGATATTAAAAATATTTCAAATAAAATTTATAACTTAATTTTATATTACTATTAATTAAATATTTAATGCATAAAAATAAAAATTTTAAGATGGGAATGTTGCAAAATAAAAATATATATATTTAGTAGGGAAAAGTTGAAAAAGGTTGGAAGGTTAGTAATACATTTTGCCCATTGTTAACAAAATATAATCGGTCACTGCGTCAGTGGCACTTTTTCGTAAATTAATCGAAAATACGGTGGCAAATTTCCCAACTACCCCAACCACAAGAGCAATACACTCTCGCTTCATCTTCTCCGTCAATCTCCACTTGCCTTTACTCTCTCTCTCCAAAACACCGTTTTCTTCTCTAAATTCAGATTTAGCGGCACTTCTTTGCTTTCTGTCTCTCTCTCTCTCTCATTTCAGTTCACTTTAACTTTATTAGAATTATTGTCTGCTGATTCAATAAAAGGAACTCGCTTTTCCACTACAATTGTTCACAATTTTCTTCATTCGGCGTCAGATCTGAGCTTCGCTGCGCCAGATCCAACTCCTAGAGTTTGTAATTACTAGAGGTTGCTTCAATGGAGGAGGCGTTGGAACTGGCGCGTGCAAAGGACACCAAAGAGCGGATGGCCGGTGTGGAGAGGCTTCACCAACTTCTAGAAGCCTCTAGGAAGAGTTTGAGTTCGGCGGAAACTACATCCTTAGTAGATTGCTGTTTGGATCTTTTGAAGGATAATAATTTTAAGGTTTCTCAAGGTGCTTTACAGGCTTTGGCTTCCGCTGCTGTTTTGTCCGGTGAGCATTTGAAGTTGCATTTCAATGCGCTTGTTCCCGCCGTCGTCGAGCGATTGGGTGATAGTAAACAGCCAGTTAGAGACGCCGCCAGACGCCTCTTGCTCACTCTCATGGAGGTACTTCGCTGCTTATTTATTTAAGAATAGTTTTGCATTTAAGAGGCGGTTAATGAAAACAGACTGTGAACTCTACTTTTGTATCTTCGCTACATTATGGCATTTTATTAATGTTTTTGTCATTTAATAGTATATTTAGGTGAGAAAATGAAAATGCTGATGATTAGTTGTTCTATTAGTTTTTCGTTCTCAATATCGCAATACGTGTAAGGGGACAAGGACTGCACTGTAATATCTGGTCATTCGAGTATTACTCTCCTTTAATCCTATTCGCACTTCAATCACAGAAGTAATCAAGACACTTTATAAAGCCATAGTTACTATATTCCCGTGACTTCTAGTTCTGGATTTCTGTTTTGTAGGATATGTTTAATTCTACATGTGATAAGTGAGAATTTTTTTTCAGGACAGTCCTTATTCGGTGGTTGTACTGCTGAATTTCAGGATATGCAAAAGCGTAACTTGTGTCTAGTATAAGAAGGTTTATGATTGGCATTCTTTAAATATGTGGTCCACCAATTATGGGTGATATCGGAACCCCTAGATTAGAACTCTTTGCTAGTCTCCAGAGAGAGAGTGTGTGAGAATCCTTTCTTAGTAAGAAGCTTTGAGCATAGAGAAAGTTGCTGTCCAGAGACTTTGTTATTGTGTCATGCTGGAATCTCATTGCAAACCAGTGGTTCTTCTGCTTCACACATTGAATTTTTGCTCTCTTCTTATTCGAGTGAGGCTTAGACCTTAAATCCAGATAATACCTCCTCTTTCAACAATGTAACACCATTTCTGCTGTTATTTTATTTTCTTTTTCCCTTTATTTTATCTTCATTTAAGCATGTATCTGACTTAGATGTCAATAGTAGCCAAGGTACAGCCATGAAGTTAATGGAAACACCTTTTTGTTTGCTGATGTTGGATTGACTGTTATATGTTGAAAATTTTCAATGTTGAGAGGACTTGGAAACACAGAATAATTTAGCCTTTTGGGGACTATCTGCAGTTGCTGGTTATCTATTCATTTGTTGGGTGTAATTGTGATTTTTTTGTTTATATCTTTTCTTCTTTTTCAAGTCAAACTCACATTACCCCTATGTGTGCTCAATTGTGCTTGTTTGTGTGATGTGCTTGTGTTGTTATGGTTAATAACTTGCAAAGCCATTCTTCATGCATTGTTACCCACAAGTACCTTTATTAGGTGTTGCATTCTGTTGCTTGTTAGAGTTGACAATTTATAAACTTTGTGTATCATATTTCTATTAAAACACTGCTTTTCATTTTATATTAATGATGCAACTGAAAGACTTGGAAAAAAAAAGAACTAGCAAAGGAATTGATTAATTTACTATTTGTGCTGCAGGTTTCTTCTCCAACTATCATTGTTGAGAGAGCTGGTTCTTATGCCTGGATGCACAGAAGCTGGAGGGTTCGAGAAGAATTTGCTAGAACTGTCACATCAGCAATTGGTCTTTTTGCATCCACTGAGCTTCCTCTTCAGCGGGCTATTCTCCCTCCCGTATGTCAATATTATGTTTGATGCATAATGGTACTATTTTTGCAAGGTTGATAAAGAGTGCAAGATAATTCACTTATCAAAGTTTCTTTACTTTTCAGATTTTGCAGATGTTGAATGACCCTAATCTTAGCGTTAGGGAAGCTGCTCTATTGTGCATTGAGGTAACTGGAACTTGTTGTATTGTATAACTTAACTGTTTTAATCAAGATTGCTCTTCTAAATTTGAGAGATGAACTTTGTGCTCAGATTAATCCAACTATTTATCTTTCAGGAGATGTATACACAGGGAGGGGCTCAGTTCCGAGAGGAACTTCAACGCCATCATCTTCCTATGTCTATGGTGAATATCTTCTAATGTTATTCTCATTGCAATTGCAGTTTTTTTTTTTGGTCATAGGACGTGCTATCTTAGGCTATTGTTCTTGGGTCTGCCATAGGCCTTTGGTTTTTGTAATACTATTTGAAGGTCCTTTGACTCATTTCATACATAATCATTGCTGTACATAAAGGGTGATATCTCTATATTTTTTTATTTAATTTTTGTAGTATAATATGAGTGCAGATGAAAGATATTAACGCTAGGCTTGAGAAGATAGAACCACAAACACGGCCTTCTGATGGCCCTGTGGGTAATTTTGGTGCTGGAGAGATGAAGCATGTGAACCTTAATGCCAAGAAAAGTAGTCCAAAGGCAAAGACTTCTACAAGGGAGGTGTCTCTTTTTGGGGGTTAGCATCCTTTATCTAGAGTTATTATTATTATTATTTTGTAATCATGCATGTGAATCTCTTAGAGATAATAATTCTTTGCCATTGTTATCATCGTTTTCTTTTGTACATTTTTTCGTAATTGTGTACTGCGTATTTACTACTATTTTAACATGGACCTTTTTGTTTTCTTTTTGAATGATGCATTTAAACTTTAAAATATCCATTCATAATTGCGTGTTGCAAGTGGCTGTTCATCTTGTGGCAGGAAGTTATGCTAAAGAGGTCTTCTCCTTTACTGCAGAAATGAGAAACTTAAAATTTTCATTACGTGTGTTAACTTCAATTGCTTTTCCATGCGATGCAGGAGAAAGTGATGTCACAGAGAAACCCGTAGATCCAATTAAGGTTTACACAGAGAAGGAGCTGATTAGGGAATTTGAGAAGATTGGTTCTATCCTTGTTCCAGAGAAAGATTGGTCCATCCGCATATCTGCCATGCAGAGAGTTGAAGCTCTTGTTTTAGGAGGTATGCATTTTCCTTCTTCTTTCTGTCACTCTTTCTTTCTTTGTTGTTCTGTCCCTTCTGAAGTAGTGTTTGCATTCAGAAATACTGGTTTTATGTTTTAACCATGAATCTTGGGTCAGTTCCTTATGGTTGGTCAAATCTTGGAGTACAATTTTGCTAAAAGAAGCTGGTAATATTTGGCCTACAAGAAGAAGCCAGCAATGAGCTGCTAGCATATGGATAAAAATGTCAAGGAGGTGGTTTCTTGATGTCAGTCTTGTCACTTGTAGTGTTAAAAAGATGTGAATGTAATGATATGATCTTGGAGTGAAATAATTTTGGTCATATGTTGTGAGAGCTACTTGGGGGTTTACCCTGTCTTGGGGGTTTACCCTGTCAAATTATATCTTGCTTCTGACAAGGAATATAACGTGCAGTCCCTCAGGAAAAAGAAAAACACTGCACTTCTGTTAGCATGATTTTTATGCTCTCTCTCTCTCTCTCTCTATATATATATATATATATATATATCTTTTTGGTTAGAAAATGTTGAAACTGTTTACAAATTCAAAGATGTAATTTTCTAGAACCTAAAATTAGTTTCTTAGTTTACCTTTAAGTTTCTTTGAGGCCTTATTTGAAAATTTTGAGTTAGAAATTTTCTTTGTATCTTAAAAAAAGATGCTGTAGGATTGTAGTGAACTTTTTTGTGGGTTTTGTCTCAAAAATGCAAGCTAAACATTTACCAAGTTTGTACTCACCCTCTCATGGATGAATTTGTGCAAGAGCCGTGCAATTGCAGGTTTAGGTATTGGACGATATTTTATTTTCTTTTACTTGGAACTTAATTGGTGGATAACAAGTATGTTTTAAACACTTCGTGGCATTTTTCAGTCATATAGAGTCTTTTTTAATTAATATTTTAATCGGATTCTTAGAAAATATATGTGTTTGATGCACTTAGCATTTCCTTAAAAAAAGAGCATTTTGATGGCATACTGTTGCATGTCTTTGACCATAACTGCAATTTCAGCTGCGGATGGGACTGATTGTACTTGTTCGTGATCTTTGTTAGTTATAGTCAATAATGTGATGCATAGTGAAACATCCTCCTCCTTTTTTTTGTGTAAAAAGAAATAGAATGTTTAATACGTCACTGTGATACTTGTGAAGTGTTTACTAGATGATGATGTTTCACTAAACATTGCCAATTGTAAAATAAATCATCTAGGTCAGCAAGGTTTGTAAGACTTCTTGAGAGGATATGTAAATTCTGTAATTCTAGCAGTCTGAGACAGTAGGACACTGTTTTATGCAACTTGGCTAATTGCTTCCTTTTCTCGGTCTAAATAATCATCCTTTTTGAGCACTATTCATTGTATCCCATGTTTTTCTGTCTTGTCTCCAACACTCTCTATCTCTCTGGGCATGCATGGACTTTTTATTTCTTTGTAGAGATTGTGTTAATATAGTCCCTCTAGCACATATACACAGTGAGTCATCTCCAAGATCCTATTGATAATTCCTTTTCTTTTATGAGTTGCAAATAGGTCTAATTCATTGTTGGCTGCCTATGCAATGCTTTTTCTAATATTCTGCTTATATTCTTTCTTTTTCTATTTACCTGCTGTGCATATGGGAAGAAACCGTTCCTTCTTAATGACTGTAATGCATTGTTGAATATTGTTCTAAAGTAAGGGATGTTGATAATGTATTCATGTCAGGGGCTGCTGATTATCCATGTTTTCGGGGACTTCTGAAGCAACTTGTTGGCCCTCTAAGCACACAATTATCTGATAGAAGGTCTAGCATAGTCAAGCAGGTAATTGTGATTCTGTTTTGTTGTTAGGTAGTGAAAAACAAATTTAAAATTTGAGGACATCAGGTCATGAATGTCTCAGTCTGTCCATGAGTTTCACATTTTAAGTTGTAGAACTGCTACTTAACTCCCACATCTGTTGTTCAGGATTGATGTTGCTTGATATTAGTTGAATAATACACCACCTTGATATTTGCCAATGTGGCTATGGAACTGTGTCCATGAAAAAACATTTAATCAAAAATCAGTCCTCTCAATAGAACCTTTTGTGGTTTGAATTCCCAATTTTTATTCTGTCCAAATTTTTCAATGGACAATCAAAGCAGGCAAGTGGGCACAGTAAATAGTTATCCTTTTTATATTTGTAGCTTTATTTGTTCTGGTAGGGACCGTTAAAGGTTGGGTTCCTAAGAGGTTTTTTAAGTGGTGATTGATGGGGTGAACTCAACAGCCCTCGTTTATTTTCTCAATTTTCCTTATAGATACCTGAGGCCTTTACTTGCTTTTTCTAAGTCAAATTTTCATTCTTCTAGGCATGCCATCTATTATGCTTTTTATCAAAGGAACTATTGGGAGATTTTGAGGCTTGTGCAGAGATGTTTATTCCTGTAAGTTTCTCATTTTTTTATAAAATCGCGATAATTGCAAATTTAATAAGTGAGAGGGTGTTAATTCATCATACACTGTCAGGTCCTTTTCAAGCTGGTTGTGATTACTGTACTTGTCATTGCAGAGTCTGCAGATAATTGTATAAAAACGGTAATTTATTCATTCCTCTTCTGTTGCTTCATTACCTTGTACTTCTAGACATGGTTCTTTGATTGCATCCTTTTATGGTTTTAGATGTTGAGGAACTGCAAAGTTGCTCGTGTGCTAACTCGGATAGCTGATTGTGCAAAGAATGATCGAAGTGCAGTGCTTCGAGCAAGGTATGAACTTAGGACCTGTTGTATAGGAAAATTGTTGTTTGTGATGTAATTATCTAGAATATTCATTTATTCCTTTTCTGCTTTTGTATTACAGATGCTGTGAATATGCGTTATTGGTGCTAGAACACTGGCCTGATGCTCCAGAGATACAGCGTTCAGCTGATCTTTATGAAGATATGATAAGGTGTTGTGTTGCGGATGCAATGAGTGAGGTACTTCTGTTAGGCAACCATTTGATCTTCGTGGATAAAGTTAGCTTTGCTGTCTGTTAGCTTTCTCATGCAATAGGAGTGGTGATTATGCATGCAATTTCATGTTTCCACATTTTAATTCTGTAACCATGTGTTGTATATTTAAGTGTTCAATGGTAGGAATGAAATGTTATCTAGTGCAAGCTTAATTTCTAGTTCTAATTTCAGGAAGTTGCCTAATAGTGGGACAGTAGGACAACTAGGGGTGCACAAAAATGCCAATTTTGGAACAAAAAATAAACTTCGGGAGTGTAATATAAGATGCCGTCGCTTTACTTCTAATTTGGTTCTAGCAGTTACGAGGAGTGCACAGCCATTGGGGCTGTAGATATATATTTTGGCTTCCACTGTGTTTGAGAGTTGTGTCTTGGAGATGATAGATTGAAGGATTTTGGAGAGGGTTGAAGGTATAGGTTGAGCAAATTGCTGAGCTTGAGCATTTTTGTTGCTTTCTGCTTTATAGGTCTGGATAGCATGGGAATTTGTGGACTATGTTATGTAGTTTTGGCATGTCTGATGCCAAACACTTTGGTTTTGGCAATGCTTATTATTATTTCTTTCCCCATCCTTTGATGGTTTCATAAAGTATATTAGGTAAGCTGTGTGGCTCTTGTTATTTTTTGGCTGTTTCCTGCCAAGAAGCACCTTTGATGGCCCCCTGAATACTTGGCAGGACCTTTTTGGGCTGAATGATTCTATTTTTCCTGATTAAAACTGTGAATAAATTTCAGAAGTTTTATGAACTGCCGAAATATAATCCTGGGATAGTTTATAATCATAAAACCAATTATACTTTTCATTCTTTATATGATACAATTTGAAGCGCCCCTAGACATTGTAGTTATGATCTTGTGCACGAATTGAAGTTGGAGGTCCCAAGATCTTTCTTTTTTCTTTTTGGTTGCTTTTCATGATTTTTTTTTTTTGGCATGGGGGGCTGGGTTCAAGGAGCTTGTCATGTATATTTTCCTTGACTATTGTTGATTTTTCATTGGGGTATTCTTATGTTTTATCGAACCAAGAATGGAATTGTTTTTATTGAATATTATCTCCTGTATGATCAGTTTTGATTGGTTTGTTTATGATTAGCAATATTGAAATTTTTCTTGAGTTCAGAACTTCAAGCCTGATGTTATTCTATTTAATTGTTTTCAGATACAGAAAAAAACTATCATATATGCATTGAAACCTTATATTTTATATTTTATTTTTCTATGTGATCTCTCTGCCACAGCTTCTACAATCATCCAACATGTCTTCAAGGACATGACACAAAAAATTTATTAATGTTTGTAATTTTGCAGGTAAGATCCACAGCGAGAATGTGCTACAGAATGTTTGCAAAAACTTGGCCAGAGCGTTCCCGCCGCCTATTTTCATCTTTCGATTCCGTTATTCAGCGTGTATATCCCTTATCTACTTAGTAGACTAGATCAGTTGATTGCCACTATAAATTTTCTTCTCACTATAATCATTTCCTTGTGCAGATTATAAATGAAGAGGATGGGGGATTACATCGGCGACATGCATCTCCTTCCCTTAGAGACAGAGGTGCACAGTTGTCCTTCACCCATCATGCATCTACCCCTTCAAATTTACCTGGATATGGAACTTCTGCTATTGTTGCTATGGATAGAACTTCAAGTTTATCTTCAGGGGCATCCCTCTCATCTGGTCTGCTGTCTCAATCAAAGAACCTTAGTAAAGGCTCTGAACGTAGCTTGGAGAGTGTACTACACGCAAGCAAGCAGAAGGTCACTGCAATTGAAAGTATGCTTAGAGGTTTGGAAGTATCTGACAAAAAAAATCCTTCAACTCTTCGGTCATCTAGCTTGGATCTAGGTATTGCATGACTTTGCTATGACAATTTCTTTTCCATAATAAATTTTGACCTGTGGCATATGGAAATTTTTTACAATAATATATGGTAATAAACTTGTTAGCATGACCAGTGAGTTCAATTTTGAATCATTGTTTGAGCGGCTGAATTTTTCTTTTCTTGCCCCTAGCGCAGGAGTTGACCCTCCATCATCTCGTGATCCACCATTCCCTGCGACAGTTCCTGCTTCTGGTCATCTTGCAAGTTCTTTCTCTTTAGAATCAACTACTACTAGCATCAGTAAAGGTGGAAGCCGCAATGGTGGATTGGTTTTGTCTGATATTATTACTCAAATTCAAGCATCTAAAGATTCTGCTAAATTATCATATAAAAGTGGTGCAGCAACTGAGTCTGTACCTTCACTTTCATCATACTCAGCTAAGCGGGTGACAGAAAGACTACAAGACAGAGGTTCCACGGAAGAGAACAATGACATTAGGGAGGCTAGGCGATTTGCCAATTCACATATTGACAGGCAATACATTGATATGCCTTACAGAGATGGAAATTCGAGGGATTCGCAGAACAGCCACATTCCCAACTTCCAGAGGCCACTTTTAAGAAAGCATGTAGTTGGACGAATGTCTGCTGGAATGAGGCGGAGTTTTGATGAAAGCCAACTGTCAGAAATGTCAAGTTACGTAGAAGGTCCTGCATCTCTTGCTGATGCACTGAGTGAGGGAATTAGTCCAAGTTCTGACTGGAATGCCAGGGTTGCTGCTTTTAATTACCTCCGGTCTTTGCTGCAGCAAGGCCCTAAAGGGATTCAGGAAGTGATCCAGAATTTTGAGAAGGTAATGAAGTTGTTTTTTCAGCACTTAGATGATCCCCACCATAAAGTTGCACAAGCAGCTCTTTCAACACTTGCAGATATTATTCCCTCTTGTCGAAAGCCTTTTGAGAGTTACATGGAAAGGATCTTACCCCATGTTTTTTCTCGATTAATTGACCCTAAAGAACTAGTGAGGCAACCTTGCTCAACAACTTTGGAAATTGTTAGCAAAACTTATGGTGTTGATACTCTGTTACCTGCATTGCTCCGTTCACTGGATGAACAGAGATCACCAAAGGCAAAATTGGCTGTCATTGAATTTGCTATCAGTTCGTTTAACAAGTATGCAGTGAATTCTGAAGGTTCTGGTAATACAGGCATTTTAAAATTATGGCTGGCTAAGTTGACTCCCCTAGCACATGATAAAAATACTAAGCTCAAGGAAGCAGCTATCACATGCATAATATCGGTTTACTCTTACTTTGATCCAACAGCTGTCCTTAATTTCATTCTTAGTTTATCAGTAGAAGAACAAAATTCCTTGAGGCGAGCACTTAAACAGTACACTCCTCGCATTGAAGTGGACCTAATGAACTTTTTGCAGAACAAAAAGGAGAGACAGCGATCCAAGTCCTCTTATGATCCATCTGATGTTGTAGGAACTTCTTCGGAGGAAGGGTATATGGGTGGGTCGAAGAAGAGTCATTTTCTTGGAAGGTATTCTGCTGGTTCAATTGACAGTGATAGTGGCAGGAAGTGGAGCTCTACCCAAGAATCTTCTCTGGTCACTGGAAGTGTTGGCCAGGCATCTTCTGATGAAACTCATGAGAACCTGTACCGGAATTTTGAGAATAGTTCGAATGCTGATGTTCTCAGTTCAAGAACTAGGGATTTGACCTACATGGTCAATTCTACCACACAGAACATTGCATCCCTGGCTGGTCACCTTGAGAATGTGGATTATAGCTTACATGTTGAGGGATTGTCTTCCCCTTGTCTTGACCTTAATGGAATGATGAGCTCTGAACCAATAGCAGAAGCCAAAGGCTTTGGGCATGACAGCAACGCTCCCCATGACTTGGACCTTAATCCCCACAAGCCTGCAGCTATAAAGATTAACAATTTGCCAGATTCTGGCCCTAGCATTCCCCAAATTCTTCACCTGGTGAGATAAGTACCCTGCTGATGTGTTAGTAATTATTCTATTGGCTGTAGTGTGAAAAAAAAAAATTGTTGAATTTATATGAAATAATTATGTGTGGTAAAGAAATTGATGTTTTTGCCACCTTCATTTTGTAGATTTTGAACGGTAATGATGGAAGTCCTACTGCAAGTAAGCGTGGTGCTCTTCAGCAGTTAGTTGAAGCATCTATGGCTAATGATCGCTCTGTTTGGTCCAATGTATGCTCTCTTTCTCTCTCTCTCTCTCACACATGCTCGCACGTGGCATGCATGAGTTATACCATTTTAGCATGTCGTCATGAGTTATAGAACTCCTACATTTTGGAATTTTGCATCTTCTCGTGTGACCTCTTTCAAAGTTAAGTAGAAGACACTGAATGCAAATAACTTGGTGTTGCTTACTAAAAAAGATGTAATTATGGACCATTTAGCATCAGCAGTGATATGGGAGACCTAGTAAACCAGTATAAGTCTTAGTTTAGCAGTTTCTAGCCATGGAAATGGTGCCAAGATATGGTATTCTGTTTGTACAAATGTATTAATATGTTTTATTATGCAAGTCTTTGTTTATTACTGATGTTTAATGCTTTTATATAGTCTGGCATTTTATAATAAGAATAAAAGGGTTATGATCAATAGTTACTAGGTTTTCATTGTTTGTTCTCTTGAAAGAGGTTAGAGTAATGTTGTGATGTCTTGACATCCTCATACCATTAACTAGTCTTTTACTATTTTTGCCAGCTCCCTTTGTTTACCTCCAGAATTTTTTTTTTTCAAAATAATCCTCACTAAAGCAGCAGTTCACAATTTAACTACATCAAAACCATTTATATTTTAATAATCATTGTTTTTTGATCTTTGATTTTCTTTTCCTGTTGGGGATAAAGCCTCTCGTTTCCTCTGCGACACCAACTTATACTGTGGTAATCAATTACTATGTGATCCTTAACCTGTCTTATAGTTCAACTGTAAATTTCTTGTCCTTCTGGAGAGTAAGTCTATCTTTTCCCTTGTGGAGCTTGTCTTCCATGTGAATTTGAATAAATTGTTTGTCGGTGGGTTTGTGGTTATGCTAGTGGATTAATAGTTGCTCTTTGATGTGCTCATGTACTGAGTCTGTGCTGATTGTAATTCTATATTTGCAGTACTTCAACCAAATTTTGACTGCTGTACTTGAGACATTGGATGATGCTGAATCCTCTATTCGGGAACTTGCTCTTTTGTCGATTGTTGAAATGCTGAAAAACCAGGTGTGCGTCCTATCTTGTGCACCTTTTGGTGATCCTATGCCTAATAATTGCTCTTGCCATGTTTACAGAAAGATGCCATGGAAGAGTCCATTGAGATTGTGATTGAGAAACTGCTTCATGTTGCAAAGGATGCTGTTCCGAAAGTAATGCCTCTTTGCTATTCCTGTAGCTCATCTCTTGCATTACTTCTTTTGTTCCCTTTTTTTTTTCTCTCTAATGAATTTTGCTTGGAATCTTATCTGGTTTTGCTTGCTGGTCTTAATGTTTTGTATACGGTGTACAGGTTTCCAATGAAGCTGAGCACTGCTTGAGCATTGTGCTGTCTCAATATGATCCATTCCGATGTTTAAGTGTATGTGGTTCTGATACTCAGTCCTTGGGGTTTGCTTTCTATGTTAATTTCTTCTTACTCTATATAATTATTTGATGTGGTTAATGACTGACTTTGCAGGTTGTTGTCCCTTTACTGGTTACTGAAGATGAGAAAACTCTTGTCACGTGCATAAATTGTTTGACAAAGGTATTTTCTGTGGACTATCAGCTTAAGTTGACATTAATTTTCTGGCAGACTTATGCCAGTTGTAATCCCTGTTCTGCAACTTGTGAATGTCAATGATATTTGATCTTGGAAGTGTCAATTAAGCCACCATTTTTTTCCTCAGCTTGTTGGCAGGCTCTCACAAGAGGAACTAATGACTCAGTTACCCTCATTCTTGCCTGCACTGTTTGAAGCTTTTGGTAACCAGAGTGCTGATGTTCGGAAGGTAAATCTGATTATTTTTACATGTAACAAGTCATATTGCTTAGTCTAAAAATGTGTTGGTGAAATGCTTTTTAACAAATTGCTTGATTAATCATTTCAGAACAATCTAGCTATAATGTTCAATAAAATTGTACGCAACATAATCCATACAGAAATCCCTTATATCCATATTCACTCTTTTGTAGCTTTCTTTCCCTTCGAAATCCTTTTTTGCTTACTTTTTTGATGTGGGGTGGTACAGACTGTTGTTTTCTGCCTTGTGGATATTTATATAATGCTCGGGAAAGCATTTTTACCATATTTGGAGGGGCTCAACAGCACGCAATTACGATTGGTTACCATTTATGCGAATCGGATATCGCAAGCCAGAACAGGTAGCACAATTGATGCAAGCCAATGAAGCCATGATTAGTTCAATTTGCTGAGGGATGGAATTGTTGGTTTGGGTTTGGGCTTATTCATTGTAAGTGTGTTTTTGTATATTTCGTGTGAATGCATTGCGAGAGTGTTGTCTTTTGCCTTTCTGTGCTTAGATATTTATCTGCTCATTCTTTTTCTCCCCCATCTTCATTTTTATACCCTCGTCTTTGTCATTATTTGGTTTTGGAGGGAAGAGTGGTTTTAGTTGGAAACCTTTGTTTTTGCAAATATTGTAATCTATATTTTAGAAAGTATTCAGTAATATGGAAGGTAGAAATGCCTTTTTTCCCCATTCACTTGCCCTGCTGAAACAATTGTACTTCATCATGTTAGTTGAATATGTGTTTATTTTGGCTACATTTGTAATAAAACAAAATTCATATTACTTGTGATGAAAGAGTGGTTACATAAAAACGATAACGGGAACAAGGATGCTCCTTTTTTACTGCATTTGTTATTTTGAATTTACTGTTGGGAGCCTTGAATATAACCCCGTATTCAATAATATCTGTTCTTTTAAATAATGATATAATGTCATTTTGCAGGCGAATTATTAAGCCTCGACTGTATTTGATTTGTATTTTAAGCTGCGAAATGGAACTCTTAAAACATTTTATTTTAGCATCTTGTTATTTGCATATCTAACCTCAATAAATATGCCTACTTATCCTTTGGTAGAGGAGAGCTAAAGCCCGACTTTGGTAATACAGCCGAATCTTTGGATCCATTACTCGTCTAAGCACTCAATTTAACTACATTAATCTTTATATATGAAACTTATGCCACGAGCACGCCCACAAACATGTGCATGTGTGTATAAATATTATATTTTTCCGTTCAAAAAAGTTTCTTATCCACCATTTTTCTTTGTACTTTTTTTTTATAAAAAAAATTAGAACATAAATTTTAACTATAAATGTTGAAATGAGAAGTTGAATTGAGTGCTTGCTATCAAAACAAATCAAATAGTTGCATTGGTTTTGAAATTAACCATCAAAGATGTTGATAAATATTAGGTGATATGTTACTTTCATCCCATATATTATTATTTGATAATTCAAGTAAAAGTTGGTTTGCAAAGTATGGAAAGTTGTTTACACTTTGTAGATGTTATTCCACATATAGGAAAACATAAAAGAACTGATTTTTGTTAAAACAGAAAAGTTATAGCTTTAATTTGGAAAAGCAAATCTAAACCTAATTAATAATATTTGCTTACAATGCAAACTTACCTAGAATCGTAACATTATAGTGCTCGATTCAACCTTTGATCAAAATCCTAGGTATTTTCATGCCACATCATCAACTGATGTCAAACTATTTTTGTAGACGTAGTGTGCCACATTAGATTACTTGTGCACAAGTGGTGTGCCACGTTAGTACTCTAGTATCGATTTTTACCAAAAACCGATCATGATACTTTTGCGCAAAATAATACCAAGTTCAGTGATAATTTCGATACGAAAAATTATTTAGTCATTTTTATATTATTAGGCATAAATTTAATGATTATTAATGAAATTAACCTGTTGAAGCAGTATGAGAAATTGCAAAGAAAAAATAAAAATAAGATTTTCAAACTCGGTTGGGTTAAAGAATTGTTGAATGAATGATAAGAGTCAGGGATAAGAGCTTTAAGTCAAGTCCAACCATTAATAATAATAAAAAAATATCAAATAAAAAAATAGTAAATTTATCCTATTTTCATGTCAAAGTGGCTTTGAGCAAGAGATATTGCTCGCTAATTTAGTAAAGACTTATTTCTAATTAAATTGGTAGGTTGAGGTAAATGAATATTCACTTATTTTGCGATGAACTATCCCTCACAAAATGCACTCGCGAGCAAATTGTCCCTTCCTAAATCATTATGTTTCTTGCAAGGACTGTTCCATTGCTAAACAATTTAACTAAAGAGAATGTTTGTTTACTGATTTACCGACGGAACGCTCCGTAGCTGATCTTAAAACCCGAATTACGAGGAATAGTCTCTCGCAACAAGCCATGAATAAACATGTATATAAAGTTGATTCCGTTTTACTCGTTTTCTAATAACATATTTTTGTCAGTGATTGTCTCTAGTACTTAGCAATGCTAACATATTTTGGGTGGTTTTTAATGGTCAGCGACTCCGCACACACCCACCACCAACATTTGGTTCATCAACTAATATTCAGCACTTGAGAATGAAGATGGTCATAATTCTGTACATGCCAATACAAAATTCTCTCGGTAATTCTGTTAAGGAACTTAGGTTTTTGTGTCTGCAGATTTTGTTTGACAGATAATTAGTCGGAATTGTAATTTTGTTTTGGGTATTGTTTAATTTGTCGAATAAATTTTTGCTCTTTGTTTCTGTTCTCTTAATTTTTAGTATCTTAATTTAAGCTATTTGTAAATTTCTTTTTTATGAAAATTAAATGCTTTTATTAGATTTTTAAAACTTAGTGGTACTATTCGAAATTGAAAATACAGAAAAATTATTATTAATAAAATAAAATTTTATATTCGCATATTAGCAAGGGATGGATACATAAGGTGCGCTGCAAATTAAAAATAAATTTGCGATGGATTAGCAACAACTATCCCTTTTGAAAATAAAAATAATTTTACTAGAGTAGTTTTAGGGGGACAATCCCTCCCTAAGCTTTTGCAAACTTTTGAGAGTTGCTAGGGAAATTTTTGTGAGAATCTGCTGGGGTCGGAAGTTTCTTGCTAATTAGCAAGAGATGAAACCCTCACAAATTTCTCGTTAAAAATCAATGAGAGACAAATATCTCAAAAATAAGTGTTAAATTTTCTCTTGCTAATTCTTGTACACTGTGATGTTTTTCTTTTGTTGGGTTGTGATAACTAATTGAGGCCCATATTAGTAGGAGAAGCCCATCATAAGGAAACTCACGTTTTCTCTGTTTTTCCTTTCGCTCTTGCTTCCTCTGCCTACCTAATTGTGGGTGCCTGTATTCTTTTTTGGTTTTCAGCTGAGTAGTATTGATATAACAGAATCTTGCCATCATGCCACCTGTACAAATTGGATGACAATAGATTCTCCTCCTTTAGTATAAATATTAACTAATGTGACATTTTCCTTAATATGAATGAGAATTCATTTTCAAATTACTCACAAATTGTTCATGGTATCAGAGCAGCGTTAGCTCCAACGCTGCAATTGCTAACCTGATCGAAATATCGATCATGGTGAAAGGTGATATCACTGATAGGAAGCATGAAGAATAGATCCAGAATTAGAACATGGATCAGTATCTCTAGCTTCACCATTCAAATCATAATGGTATGTTGTAGGTTAGTACACCTCTTACTAGGACTAATTTCCTTTCCTAGAGTCGCTTGATTCAAATCTCCTTATATGCTAAAGATAAGATGGGTTTTGTGGATGGTGAGTATAAAATGCCCATGAAAACATATCCTAAATTTAAGCAATGGAAGAGAGTAGATAACATTGTATTAGCATGGATTCTCAATTCCATTTCTAAAGAATTGTCTGATGTTTTTATGTATGCTACTACGGCCAAACAATTATGGGATGACATTCATGAGCGATTTGGGAGAGTAGTGGGCCACTAATTTACCATATTAAGAAAGAAATCAATAACTTAAGGCAAGGGAATATGAATACATGTAGTTATTTCACAAAGATGAAGAGGCCATGGGAAGATTTAATTGCTTTGAATCCATTGCCTGCCTGTAATTGTGGTGCTGATTTGCAATGTTCTTGTGGTGTATTTGCAAAGCTTGAAATAACATATAGTGTTGATAAGGTGATACAATTTCTCATGGGTCTCACTAAGGTATATGATAATGTTCGCAACCAAATATTGATTCTGGAACCTCTGTTAAGTATTAACAAGGTATATTTCATGGTACAAAGGGTTGAAAATCAAAGGGGAGTGCATACCAATATTTTTCATCTTATGGAAGCTAATGCCATGCTAGTTGCCAATCTCAATGCAAATTCTAAGCTCAATTTGAAAAAGGATGCTCGAAGTGATAACAATAGGAAGAATGCCACCAAAAAGGAAGACAAGTATTATGAGCATTGCAATAGGAAGGGTCGCTGAAAGAGTGAATGTTTCAAGATCAATAGCTATCCTGATTGGTTGAAAGGAAAGAAGATTGAGAAATGATCTCCAAAAATAGTTGCTCATATTTCTCAGACTCCACTTGACTTAGATGGGGAAAAACCTTTTGTTAGAAGAACAGAGCAAGATTACAATAGTGTAAACATTATGCAAAGGAAGTTGAGTAAACTGCTAAAAGGAAAACATCCAGCTGATCTTAACCAAGTCAATCTAGCCCACTTCAATGACTTTGTAGGTATGATTTCACCACTTGCTCTTATGTGTTTAGATTCTATACATTCTAGTTGTTGGATTATTGATATAGGGGCCACAAATCATACGTGCTCTTCATTAGCTAACTTCACTCAACCCAAACCAGTAATCGAAACCACCCCAGTGTATTTGCCTGATGGTTCAGTCAAATTGGTCCAAAATATTAGTGACATTCATATGCATTCCCAAGTCATCTTTACTGATGCTCTTTATTTACTAGATTTCAAATTTAATTTCTTATCTATTCACAAGCTGTCCATTACTTGTCTACTGAATTTTTCCTTTTATCCCACATTTTGCATCTTACAAGACCTACGAAATGGACAGACAATAGCAGTGGGTAGATGTGCAGACAACCTATATGTACTGGACTCATCATCTTTTCTACCTCATGTAATCAAGTCAGTTATTGACAAAGGGATGAAATATTTAGTTTCATTCTTCAATTTTCGTAATAATACAATACATATCAATGAAAGAGATATTTATTTGTGGCACAAAAGACTTAGACATAGTTCATTTGATGTTCTGAAACATATAAGTCGTATTCAAGGTGTCAAATCTGAATTAATCACTCCTTGTGCTATCTGTTCCTTAACCAAACAAACCAGAGATCCATTTTTCATCAGTAAAATTTTGAGCACCAAAGCCTTCCATGTGTTGCATATTGATTTAAATGGACTTTATAAACATGCTACCCTATCTAGAGGTAAACACTTTATGATAATTGTTTATGATTATAGTCGAACCACATGGACTTTTCTCTTTCAAAACAAAGCCCAAGTTCATGGAATTTTTACAAATTTTTCTTTCTATAGTCCATTATCAGTTTAATCAATTTGTACACATCATCAGAACTGATAATGGTTCTGAATTTCTCAGTCAAAAATTTTAGAATATTCTAACCTCTAAAGGCATTATAAACCATAAGACTTGTGTCTATACCCCTTAACAAAATGGCATTATTGAAAGAAAACATCAACATTTGCTTTAAGTAGCTAGATCCCTTCTTTTCCAATCACATCTGTCACTTCTTTTTTGGGGAGAAGCTATTTTGTTAGCTAGATATATAATCAACATTTTGCCTAGCTTTTTGTTGAATTGGCAAACACCGTATGAACTTCTTCATAGAGTTTCACCTTTTTATGATAATCTTAGATGTTTTGGTTGTCTTTGTTATGTTATAAATCATAATCCTTCCAAAGATAAATTTTCACCTAGATCTCATCCTTTTGTCTTTCTTGGTTTTAGTCTAGACAAAAAGAGGTACTAATTATACAATTTGTCCCCTAAAACTGTCTAGGTCAGTAGGGATGTCATTTTTCATGAGCATATTTTTCCTTTTCACAATTCTACATCTCAACCGTCCATTCCACTGCCAAATTTATATGTAACTATAGATATATCCTATCCCATTCTAGATTTAAACATTTTAGATCCCGTTCTACCCAATCTAGCCTCACCTTAAATTTCCCCTTCTTTAGCCTCATATGAAGTTACATCCTCTCCAGACATTCTAGATTTAACTATTCCAGCCTCAAGTAGAAGCTAAAGAATTAAACATGATCTCACTTGGATAAAAGACTATGTTACATGTGCCATAAGATCTAAACACACTCTACTAGCCTACCCTTACATGATACCACAGAACTTCAATGAAGAGTGCATGTCTTTTATGGCCAATGTATCAATAGTTAAAGAACCTATATGTTATAGAGAGGCTGCTGCTAGCAAAGAATGGGTGGATGCTATAGAGCAAGAATTTGTAGCTTTGAAGAATGATAATACTTGGGAACTTGTATCTTTACCCAAGGGAAAAAAGGCCATAGGATACAAATGGGTGTATAAAGTGAATTATAGCCTAATGGGAAGGTAGAGAGGTATAAGGCCAGATTAGTAGCCAAGGGATATTCTCAAATTCTAGGAATTGATTATACATAGTATTTTTCTCCTGTGGTCAAATTAGTCATAATGAGACTATTGATTGGCCTTGCAACAACGCACAAATGGTCTCTCCACCAACTTGATATTAACAATGCTTTTTTACATGGATATATTTTTAAAGAAGTATATATGAAACCACCAGAAGGTTATCTCAAAGCTAAAGAAGATGAAGTCTGCAAGTTGAACAGGTCTCTTTATGGCCTTAAACAAACATCAAGACAATGGAATTTAAAGTTTACAAAGAAGCTAACAGCCTTCAGTTTCAAACAGTCAGATTATGATCATTGTTTATTTGTCAAAAAAAAACTTCTACTTCTACTTTCATGCTTCTGGTTTATGTTGATGATGTGTTATTAAAAGGTGATTCAGATACTAAAATTGCTCTTGCTAAACAGTTTTTTTTCATCAACAATTCTGTAACACCTAATACTCGGTCCGATAAGTGAATCGGATAAGAATGTTACAAGTTATTCTCTAAAACCATAATTATATAAATAATATAAAATCCTCTTTAATTCATTAAAGACTCCAAATTGTTACCATTAATTATGTTAAAATTTCGATAGAGTTTCCCCTACATAACGTGTCAAGCCTCCTATACAAAAAGTTACAAATAAACTTCTAAAATCATATATTTAACTCCATCACAACTGATACAACTCCATCACATATAAAATCCCCATCCTCCAAATACCATCATATCTAAAAGATTAGTTAGAGTGTTTTACTAATTTTACTTTATTTTATATATTTATATAAACAAGTCATCCAATTATATTATATCCATAATATAAATTTCCAAGTTTGCATAATAATTAGAATCACATAATAAGATGTATTATAAATGCTTAATCATTTACGAAATTTAAAGCTGATAATTATATCAGAATATCTAATTTTGATATTAACCTTTTACATGCAAAATATAAACTTACATAAAATGAGGTGTTTTTAAAGTGAATAAGTACTTTTAGTTATATTTATGTTAAATCTAAGTGATGTCATCATCAAGATAAATTTTCTAATTCAAGTATTCATCATGTAGAACTAGCAATGTATATTTTTCAATGAAGTATCTCCAGAGAACTTTCACTTTAAATATAATAATAATACTCCTATCATTAAATTAAAATAAGATAAGCTTCAATGGATAACTACTATACTAGTGTAAACAATAATGCAGAAATAATTGATTTAAGCTTTAATCCGATCTCATCATTTTATAGATTCTTAGTTCGTGCATATGATCGATTACTTAGCATCTAAGTACATTTATGATTTATACTCTCCTTAAACTATATACTAAGATACATATTATCTTATTTGATTGATTTATTAATTACAATTATTGCCCACAGTAATTCGAATGAATACATCCAGAAGATAAACGGGACTATAGCTTTTTAAGCTTAATAGAATTGTAGTAGTCAAAACTTGACACTGCACTCCAATTTTTGATGTTCAAAGAGATTGAAACCTGACATTGCTCTTTTTACACCTAATAGTGAGTGGCCAATACCGGACATTGCATTCACTTATTTTCTGTAGGTTCTTATTAACCTATAGTACAGATCGCCTTTACCTAACACACTATTTAAATCTACCCATCACATATTCAAATTCGCCCAACACACCATTTGAATCCGCCCAATGTACCATTTGAATCCATCTAACACACCAACTAAATTATCATCCTTCTGGTCAATCAATTGTATCCAATCCAGAATTTTCACTGTTTACTATGTGTAATAAAGCCTTATTATTCATATTCATTACTCGGTTGCCACATATTTAGTCACAAACACATCAAAACGGAAATTCACTCCTACTTACAATTTAAACATCGAGTTATACAATATATAAGACAAGCAAATGGAACAAATTGGTTTTCATTAGTACTAGCATCATACGCATAAACATGGATATACATAATTTACTATAATTACCACCAATATATTTTAATAATTACAGATATAGATTTAAAACATAACTTCATAAGCATGTTATCTTAACAAGCATGCTTAGCATACTCTTACTAATATCATGTACACTAATCCATATACAAGCCAAAAATTCATAGTCACATTAATACAATTTGATTTGGACTACATATGCCAATTCTCTAACTTCCTACGTATTCCATATAGGGAATCAGAACCACGTAGTTCTGCCATTCAATCTTTGTTATGGCACCCTAAATATTAAGTTACAAGGTTCCTTTAAATCAAAATCTTATCTATAGAATTTACAACTTGATCATAATAAAACTATAAAAATTTTTCAATCAATATAACATAATTAATTACAAATCCGTGTAGATGCCAAATTAACAAATAAATCATAAAGCATAGTATTGATATCTTCCTTGATGCACTCATATCCACATTACTTTATCATGGATTTCATCCATGACTTAATATAAATAAATACAATGTTTAAATTTAATTTTCATGGCATTAATCATTTTACAAGAACTATGAATATATACAAGTAATTCATTTCCATTCAATATTCTCAAGATCATTGTTAATATACTAACGTAAAATACTCAATTTATTATTCATGATAACTCGGGTGGATTAATTGATCCCTTTAATATTTAAATTTCAGATTCAAACTCAAATTTATTTTCTATGTTTATTTTTTATTTTTGTAATTCTTGACACCATAGTGCCTTATCTTTGTCGTTTACCGCCTTGTTTTATAATTTTATATTTATCATTAATCTCGTTCATATACATCATACATGCTTTTAAAATAAATTAAGGTAATTCCAATATCAATGACTAAATACAGTTCATTCACAAGGACTGTTAAATTATGGAAGAGAAATAGCATTTTGAACAAGTATCACATAGGGAAAGATTAGAGCAAAATAAGAATAGCTTACTTCAATGAACTTAACTTGAATTCACATCAATTCATATCACTTAAATGATTCCAGCTCACCAATTAGACCGCTCATCAAACTTCCATATTTCTTACTTTATTAAGCAATTGAATAATTTATATATATATTCACCAAATTAGCACAACACATCACAAGATCCTAAAGGTGAACAAATATAGGATTAAGTTAATTATAACAATATTCTTCCACTAAAGCCAATTTTTCTAAAAAGGGTATAGTATTATGTCTTTTTCTAATAAAATTTGCTGCTGCGCTAGTATCAAATAATATCAAACCTACTAAAAGTATTAATAGTACAAAAATTTAATTCTTACTTAAACTAAATTCACAACTAAGAACACACGATTTTTAAATCAAGTAGATAGAATTTACAGTTAGGGTACACAAATAATTTTCTAAATGTCTATCAACAGGCAACTCAACCTAGTCAACGGTAAATTGGCATTCTACCAATTTAACTTACTTTCTCATTTAAACGTGCATCTTAAGGTGTCGATTTAGAATTAAACATCGCATACAATATAAATTCTACTATTTTCTCTAACATTCATAAAGAAATTTCACAATCAAACTTTACAATCTTCTTACTGTTTAACGCTACATGTCGTTTATGCCAATTTAACAAAAATACCCAAATTGAAAACATTTTACAAAGATTTTTTTACAATTTCGCTAAGATTGCAGTTTCACCACCAATCCCCAATTTTGTTCAATTAAACATTTCAATTATCTTATTATAACTTTATAATTAGGTTTATCATTTTAGTTAACCCATTAGTCAAGCATTTTCCCCAGATTTATCATTAGACATCTTATGTTTAAGCTAGGAAAGTAAAGGGTCAATTTCACCCACGGTCACTCAACATTCGTCAAATCACTCAAAAGCAACCGAATTATTTTTTGTGACATAAATATCACTAAACTTATTACATATTTGCATAAAAATCATGGTAACTGGATTCCACCGAAATGATGACATGGCATGCCATGTCATGTGCCACGTCACACGTGGGATCCACCATGAAGACACGTCAGCTGCCACATCAGCAAAGGAGTCCACATCAGCATGCCCCACAAATTAACAAATAGAAAAAATGTCACATGTCAATCAGGTTGGACCATGCATGGAGAACCAACTTAATCAACTTCATTGGAGTTGGATCAAAGCAAGGAATGACAACACTTGTCACATGCCATAACATCTTGGCTAAGAGTAGAGCCCTCACACATATAAACCCATCTTACTCCCTTTGAATATCCGATGTGGGATATGAGAAATCTATTGTTTAACTTCCACTTTGTTATGTAATCCCCACCAATTCATAAGAGTATATAATACATAATTAATTTTTTTAATTTGATTCTTTTCACCAAAATCAATGTGGGATATTCAATAAGTGAAAAGTCATTTTCAAACTAAATAAAAGAAATGATTTGATGAGTGAAAAAGTATGCTTAGTTGATTGGATTAACTACTTTGTTAAGTAATTCCCACCAATTCATAAGAATATATAATACATAATTAATTCTTTTAATTTGATTCTTTTCACCCAAATAAATGTGAGATATTCAATAATTGAAAATTCATTTTCAAACTAAATAAAATAAATGATTTGATAAGCGAAAAGTATGCTTAGTTGATTGGATTAAAGCTTATAAGAAACAAAAAAACTAGAGACCGTTGTTTTCCCATATCCCACATTGGATATCTAAAGGGAGGGAGATGGGTTTATATGTGTGGGGGATCCCCTCTAGGTTAAGTTGTTATGGCATGTGACAAGTGTTGTAACTCTTTGTCTTGACCCAACTCCAATGAAGTTGACTATGTTGGTTCTCCATGCATGGTCCAACTTGGTTGACATATGGCATTTTCCTATTCATTTAATTATTTTAATTTTGTGGGGCATGCTGATGTGGACTCATTTGCTGACATGTCTTCATGATGGTCCCATGTGTGATGTGGCACATGACATGGCATGTCACATCATCATTCCGGTGAGAATTTCACCGAAATTTCACCGAAATTCGGTTATCATGACTTTTATGAAAATATATGATAAGTTCAGTGATATGTATGTCACAAAAAATAATTCGATTATTTTTGGATGATTTAACGAAAGTTGAGTGACTGTAAATGAAATTGACCCAAAAAGTAAATTTCACAAGCTCAACTGGCCAGTTAATTACACAATTTAACTCACAAGATGTCTAATTTAAAGATTATGATATCAATTTCTAATAAACTAAGAAACTGTCAATTTCATTACCCTTATTACACATACATAATCATAACAATTGGAAAACAAAACAAGTTTAGTAGAAAACTTACAAATATTGGAGCCATTCTCTTTTAATTTTAACTCAGTTTTACAGGAACCATTACCTGTTTACTAGCCGCCAATCACCAGAGGCTCACCGAAAAAGCACCACCACTGCCATCGTGAATCTCAGAGTACCAGGTTCACATTATCGATAGTCACATGCCCAAACGTCGTCTCATTTGGTTGGAATCAGAGCTGGAACATCTCGATCTCTCCAATTATGATCTCCGTGCTGCTGACAAGTGGGACAAAATGGAGGACATCGAAATGATTGCCTCTTTTTTATTAGAACTTCGATGCCATTCATGATGCCACCTGACGTTGGAGGTGACCGAAACCTCAAGGAGAAATGTTCGGTTTTCTCTTTTTTTGGCCTAATATATAGTTACCCAACTAAACTTGCAACGTTTTTCCATACTGCCCCTTTTACTTAAACATTTTTCACTTTGACACCTTAAATTGCTAATATATCCCATTATAAGCACCTTTGACATAATCATTTGCCCACGTGGCAAGAATCTTGTTGATTTATACAAAGAGCATGAATATCACGCGGCTGAGGAACATGAAGCTAAATTTTGATTAGAAATTAACGTTTACAATTGTTAAAAAAATTAATCTCTTTTTCATATTTTTCTTTAACTTATCTCTCCCTGAACGATAAACTTTCCGCCAAGGAATAAAGCTTCACCATCAATTCGTCAATGTTGTTAGAAAGGTAACAGAGCTCGGCCAAGGAACAAAGCTCCTCTATCACTATCGGCCAAGGAGCAGAGCCCTCCACCGTTGTCAACCAATTTCTTTAATTTCCTTATACAGTTACTACAAAAATCTAATTTTGAGAATTCAAATATAGTGAAACAAAATCCTCCTTATTCTTCCAAAAGAGCTAATACAATGATTATATCTAAAGATTTATATTCAAACACTTTCCATTCCCAAATTTACGCGATTCAAAAAAACAAAATTATGTTTTTTCCAAGTAACAGAACATTTAAAGGGATTGATTGGATTGAAATGCTACAGATGGAAAACAAAACCAATTTGAAAGAACCAGTCACTAGATGATATCATAAAGCCATATATCCACCAACCCAATTTTATTGCTCATGAGGCAATAGTGAGATGAAGAAAAAAAATAATCACAAAAAAAGCTAACTATTGTAAGACAACAAGTCAACAACCAATCTCATAGCAATTGATCTATGAGCTGGAAGCATTAGGCATTTAAGACTATGGCTATTTTAATCCATCAACCAATAGATTTGAACAAGAAACAAAGGACCAAAATTTGAATCGTGGGGAGTTTTTGTATAAATTTTATGATTAAATGAGAATTAAGGGGAAAAAGATATCAAAACTTTGATGCTATACACCAACATATGTGATAAATGGCTAAACTTAGCCAGGAAATCAATCATACCTTCAAAATCTCCCTCTTAGATTTGTATAGTGGACTTTGAGGTGCATGAATTAGATTTGAATTTTTTTTTTTTAATTTCTAGGAGACCAAACGAAAAATTGGAGTGAAATTACCTTCTTTTGGGGGGCCATGGCGGCGATTATGAGGGACTCTTTGCAAGGAATATGCGCTTGAATATCTTAAACTTTCTAGGTTCGATCTTTTATCTATTGACAAGCGAGGAGGAAAGAAAGATATCAAAAGAATTGCCTCTGCTTTAGCAGTCCTTTGGTGTTGTTCAAGTTGCCACATGATACCAGAGTTGGCCGAAAAATGGAAATAGATATCTTAAAATTAAGAGAGAGAGAGAGAAATGAGGGAAGAGAGGGAGAGTGAAGTTAAACCATAAATTTCACCAAATAATTATATGCAACATGTTGCAAATTAATTGATTAAAAATAACATGTCAGCCATGTCACATGTTTGTAATGCACGCACTACCATTAAGCAAATAAAACATTTATTTTATCAATAAATGACAACTATAGGTATTAAAATGGTAAATATGTAACTTTAAGGAGCGACATGAAAAAAGTGTACAAGTTTAAGGAGCCACTTATATATTAAGCCTTTTTTTAACGAAAAAACAAAAGCAGCAGGATAGAGGGAGAGATGACAGCGGCTCACTATCGTGGTGCGACATTGTCACGTTATCACCGGTGATAGAATTGTGCCGGTGAGGAAAGATCTACTTCCTGCTCCCTCCTTCTCCTTCCCTCGATCTGTCTCTATCATTTCTTTTTTTTTTTTTTTCTTTTGGTGACCCATATTAATTCTCTCTCCCCAAAAATCTCCAAACCCCGAAAATTAAAACCTTATATAATTGTATCCTTCCATAAAATGTTATCTATGTCTTTGTCCAACTTATTAATCCCACTTAGTTGTAAATCTATAACTAGTCACCAATATAAATTCCTATCACTTAATTTTCCTAATTTGATTAAAGATTGAAAAATTATAAACTCCACTTGATCCTGTTATTTATTTCTCATACAACTCTCTTATTTAGCTGGGATTACTTGTTGACTACCCCTGAACAATTGTGACTTTTAGTCATATTCTTGGCCAACCGTGGTACTATTAACCTCATTATGCACTATTTACAGTCCTGAGGATAGTATTTACATGACCAAAATTTTTTTGGGGGCATTACAAATTCACTATAAAAGATTTGGAGCAATCACGATATTTTTTAGGCATTAAGATAGCTCGATCTTCCACTGGCACTTGTCTCAACCAAAAAAGCATATACTTGATTTGCTGAAAGATGCAGGCCTTACTGGTGCCAAATCAGTGGTTGTTCCCATCCAAAAAGGTTTCAAATTTGTTACAGATGACAAAACATTATACTTTTATGTTGATCAATATAAAAGGATCATTGGCAGACTCTTCTATCTCAATCTCACTTGCCCCGACATCACTTATGTGACACAATAGTTGAGTCAATTTGTTTCTCGTCCATGTCTTACTTACTAAAAGGCAATTATTCATTTATTGAAATATCTTAAAGGTTGTCTTGCCCATGGTTATTCTACCCCTCTACAAATTCTACTCAACTTAGAGCATATTGTGATGTTGATTGGGCCTTATGTCTTGACAGTACAAGATCCTTAACTAGATACTGTGTTTGTCTAAGCAACACACTTATATCTTGGAAGATAAAGAAGCAAACAACAATTTCTTGTAGCTCTGCTAAATCTAAATATCGAAGCATGAGCTCTACTGTGAGAGAGATTTAATGGATTACCTACTTTGATGAATAATTTGCAGCTACTAGTCACTACTTTGATCCCTCTATGGTGTGATAATCAGGTGGCACTTCACATTACAACCAATCCAATGTTTCATGAAAGAACAAAACATCTCGAAATTAACTATCATTTGGTGAGAAATAAATTTAAAGAAGGATTCATAGCTCCTCAGTTCATCCGCAGTCAGTTCCAACTTGCAGTAAGTCTTTCTCAGCGCCTCTTTTCCAGTAATTAGTTGTCAAGTTAGGTCAGATTGATTTCAATCATGATCCAACTTGATGGGGGGATGTACACTATGACGTTTTTCCCTTGTTGGGCTGTGATAAGTAATTGAGGCCCATATTAGTAGGAGCAACCCATCATAAGGAAACTCGTGTTTTCTCTATTTTTCCTTTTGCTCTCTTTTCCTTTGTCTAACTAATTGTGGGTGGTTGTATTCTTTTTTTGATTTTCAGCTGAGTAGTGTTGATATAACAGAATCATGCCAACTGTACAAATCGGATGGCAGTAAATTCTTCTCCTTTATTATATATATTACTTGATGTAAACTTTTTCCTTAAGATGAATGAGAATTCACTTTGAAATTACTCACAAATTGTTCAATTCTCAATTGGGGCAAATTTTTTAGTTTTTGTGAGGAATTTGTCCGTCACGATTTTTCAATTTTCTTGTAGTGATAAGAGAAAGATGACTAGCTTAATTTTATTTTTAATTGAAATTCAATATTAATTTTAATTGAATGTTCAAATCAGTAGAATTAATTTAAACTTAATTAATTCAAATTTGATTTTATTAAATACAATTAAAAATTAATTGAATTAATTCAATTTCAATTGATGCGGTTAATTTTACCGATAACCATTGGATTTATATCTTAATAATTGGTAATATGAAAATATATTAACATTTAATAAATTTCAAGAGAAATCATTATATGGATAGAATTCTAATTGAAAATTCAATGTATGATGTTATGTAAGCGTCCATCGGTTGGAATACGGCACGTTATTTGCATGTTATGACAAATTTAAGTCAACAAAAAACAAAACATGAGCACACCATGTCATTGTACCATGGCGACTAAATGTCACCATGAGATAACTTTCATACATGCAGTAAGTATCATTAGTTGCTGGTATATTAGTATTGCGACACCGACGTGTGGGAGAATGGATTTATTAATTTGTGTCAAAAAAAAAAAAAAGGGAAAAGGTATGTGATCTAATGGAAGATTAGTTGCGTTGCTGACCAACCAACAAATATAAAATTATTTTTTTTTATTTTTATTGTCTAATTTTGAGAATTTTAAAGTCATAAAATAACATTTTGGTCTAAAGATTCATATGATAAAAGCTGAAGAGAATAATTATTTGAGACTATTACAAGTAACTGAAGTAACCCCCCCTCTCTCTTTCTCTATATATATATCTAATTTTTTAAGTAGAAAGTTATATCAAAGTAAAAAGTTATATCAAACTTAGTCAAACATCCATCGCTTGCTTCTTCTCCCTTCATTGTAACGGTTGATTGAACCCCACAAGCTACTGTTATTTTATCTCATCATTTTTTTTTTTTTGTAAATAAATTAAATCTGATTATAGTAGGGTTAATTTAAATGATTTAATTAGAACAGATCTCAAAATTAATTGTATGATTTTTGAACTAATAAGTTTTAATTTGGCAATTATATCTACACTGGCATTAAACTAAGTGGTAGGGTGGATAACATGCAAGTTTTAATTTACCAAGTTAATATATTTGCTAATTATGAATTAAATGGTGATGAATATGCGAAATGAAAATAAAAATATATATATTTTTTGGCAAAACACATCACCCGTCTTTAAACTTAGCATATTTTTTACTATTACTTCTTTAAATTTTCATTTGGGCACATCAAATATTAAATATTAATGCATTTTTTTTGGGTCTTTTTTGGCAAAATCATATCTAGGTCTTTTTATGTGAACTTAAAAGTTAGAAAATTTTACAAGTAACAACCAGCAGAGATAAAAGAAAAGTGGTATATTTAATAACTATATAAAAAAAATACAAAAATGAAAAAGAAAAGAAAATAAAAGGAAACAGCCGTTAAAGTGCAGTATTAATCCTTTTCCCAGCAAAAAATTCAAAGATTCGATGGAAATTTGTTGATTATGGCAATTCTCAAATGAGGAAATAAATCACATCCTTAAGATCTTCGGATTTTTAACACAATCTAACCGATACTTTTCATATCTAACAATTATTGGCCGCGCACCCTTTGCTTTTTAACCACCAATTTTTTTTCTATGGAAATTCATTCTAATTTTCATTCATTTCTAGATCGTCATTTTCACTCACAACCATTAATTTCAGGTCAGTCTCCATTTCTTGTTCTTGTTTTTTTTTTCTTTCTTTTTTTTTTCTTGAAAAGAAAAGAAAAGAAAAAATCTTGATTATGATTTTAGTAAAGTCTACATAAGTTTGCAGAAGCATGGAGAGATGAATGCACTTGATGGGTATTATGTCATATTCATTTTCTTTCATGTACCAAACATTTTCAAGAAAACAAGTTGACTAGAAAAAGATTGTTCAAGACTTGCCATCAATCAAAACCCAATTTTCTCCTTCTTTATTTCTTGATTTTCTTGATTTTCCGTGAAGGAAAAATTATGGAGTTTGAAGGTGATAAGGAGACAAGCAGCAAAACCGGGAATAATAATCAAAAAATGAGAGAAAAATTGACAGCTTTAGTAGTGGATGACGACTCTACAAATAGAACAATTCACAGAAGGCTATTGCAGAATCTTGGTATAGAAAATGAAGGAGTCGAGAATGGCAAAGAAGCTATAGATATACATTCTTCTGGCTCAAATTTTGACCTCATTCTCATGGACATGGATATGCCTATTATGAATGGCGTTGAGGTATAATATTATTATATTTTTATGTATATAAATATAATTAACAATCGCACTAATCTTTTTTATATAATTAGATTAAAAGCATGCAAGAATTAATCTGTGAATTTTCGTGGTAATCTTTGATTTTAAAGGCAACTAGGCAACTGAGGGCCATGGGCATAGGTAGCACAATTGTTGGTGTATCTTCTCATTCAGTGAAAGAACAAGTGCAAGAATTTATTGAAGCAGGTTTAGATGATTATCAAGAGAAGCCTTTGACTGCTGCTAAGCTCATTTCCATTCTCCATAAGATGAAATGATTCAATTATAGGCTGGACCAATTTGACTTTAAAGTACTAATTTTGTATTCAGTTTCTTTTTTCTTTTGGATGTAATTTCTTCATGTATTAGTGTCCCCAACGTATATACATATACAGTGCAATTTCCTTCATATTTCAAGAACCTTAGTCTTCTCTGTGAATTATAAAATTTTTGTCTTATATTTGAACCAAAATAGTTCAAATTTTGGAGTATCACGGTCTTATAATTAAGATATTTCAGTGCCACTGAACTTAAATATATCGTTAGAATGATGAGAATTGAGAGCCAAAGACTTGATCGAAATAATGATGGAGTTTTGTGATTGGTAATTGTATTTAAAATGATTTAAACCTGTTTTCAACAAGACATTCGAGTAGTAGAAGAGGTCTCGAGTTCAAATATTTTCTCTCATATATATATATATATATAAACCTTCTAAAGTTAGTTTCACTACGGTCATATATTCGTATAATTTTTGTTTTAATTATCTGATTCGACATACTCTACAATATTATTTTCTGAGCGTAATTGGTCGACCATTCAGTTGTCACCTCCTTAAATTCATTATTTTATCTATCTAGTTTTGTCTTTGAGTAAAGATTTCACTGTTTGACCTTAACTGTATGATATGCAGTTCTCTCGAACATTCTACAACAACTCCATGCAATTGTCACATTATTCACCATTTTTATGTCTACCCAAGACTTCTCCTTCTTCAGCCATGTTTCAAAAGGACCTTTCTTTTATCATTCAGAGATAACCTTTACTTCAAAATGACTAAACTATTCTATAGTTAGATTTACTACAATTCATATTATTTCCTGTAATTATTTGATTTGGGATTTTTTCTCACAATGGAAAATGTAAAAATTAATGTGATGATTTAAAGACATATTAGGAAATTCATTAAATAAACTTTATAATGTATAGAAGGGGTAGGATTGAGTCTTGTCATATTGCCCTTTAAAGTCGATGCTATATAACCTAGAGCAAGAAGAGTAATTATTTGAAGCCTCGCAGCTCTTAGAAAAGCAGTATACTTTAAAGAAATTCAATTATTTCTTCCAATTTAATTTGAAGAAATAATATGCCGAATTTAATAAAGTTTCATATTAAAAGAGTGTTTGGTTTCGAGATTTAAAATAGCAGTTAATGGCCTTTTCATTATAATTAACAGTTTGATTTCATTAATGTGAAGTAGCATTAATATTCTTGTAGTAAGATGGCACGAATATTATTGTGATTTATTTTTGATTAATCAATACGCAAGCAAAATCCATTATGTGTCATGAAGTTATTGAATGTCGTGTTGTTTAGAGGCTTCTAGTAATGATGTAGATCATAATCTTCTTAATTAGCATATGCTAAACTAATATATTTGGCAAAAGCGGGGGAATTAGGCCTCTGGTACATACATGAATTCAATTAATTAGTCTTCCTGGCATATGGTGATTAATCTATTGTCGTCTTACTAATTGATAATACTCTGAAAATTAAAACTAGGCTCATCACCATAAGGCTCATGAATGCCTAAGCCTCCCCAACCGATTGGCCAAAGACATGGGAAACAAGGCCATCCGATTGAACGTGACCCATCCCTGCCATAATAAGGTTGTCTGACACACGCCTCTGTCAAATCACCATCACCTTTACGATACGTCATACTTGCTTTAGAGTAAGCCTACTATTCAAAAACAATGTTCAAGTTCTCCAGCTCTGTAAATAGCAGGTTCATTCTAAAAACTCACGCGGACTCTCTCTCTCTCTAATTTTTATCCATATTCTCTCTCTAAGAACTTTCCTTCTAGCTATTAACTTAAGCATCGGAGTATTAATGCCTGGTACAACCAGGCAAGCACCTTTTGTAGGGCTCAAGCTTCCATTCCGATTGGCATTAAGGCCCCAAGTACACATCAACTCCCTATCTTCACTCAATTAGAGTTCTTTCCTTTCTTTTATAAAAATATCTGATTTATCATTTGATGCTTTCATTGAAAGTTGATGGCTGAGCCAAAGTATCAAACCTTTACACCCTTGGGAGGAATAATCCTATCAAATGCCGCTAGATCTCCTCAACTGCCAAGATAATGCAACCATCTCCCACTTGTGGCACGTTGAAACTTGAAAAATTAAAGACGATTGGTTGTGGCTTGAGAAGATGAGGACAGAAAAAGCAGTAAGAGATAGAAGTAGCATCACCTACCGTAAGAGGTGATGCTATGGTAGAGAAGTACTCAACCGATCACCTACCGTAAGAGGTGATGCTATGGTAGAGAAGTACTCAACCAATCATTCATCTTCCAAAAATGGCAATATCGAGACAGGGAAAAAGACAATAAGGGGGCTACATCAGAAAGTAAGGAAGAAAAAGGCAAATGAAGAAAACTGATAAATGATAATATAGAGGCACAGTTCTATTTATAGGAATCCAGAAGTACATGTATCAACTTTAGTAAATGAGGAGTCAAAGAGAATAAATAGTCGTAATTAAAGGCCAAAAACTGAAACGATAAAAAACCAATTAACTAGCGCCATTTTCTAAGAGATGCGATCAAATACGGTGGTTCAGGAGCGATTGAGTTCATGATGCAATTATTATAGGATGAACAATCGAGAAAATCCCTATTTGCCAACCAAAATAAGCAACTCGAAGGTATCAATCTTAAGCAAAATCGATGAACCTAAGTCGTCCTTTGGATCATCTCTAAGCTTGTTGGCACCTTAAAGTAAGAAGGGTATAAACTGCAGTGATATCGTCCAGATCGAAACAAATCTACAAAATGACACTCTCATAAGATAAGTTAAAATGCCACTCAATTATAGTATCTCTTTCCTCTTTTTTAGTAGAATATCATGAGATGGATAGAAGAATAAGCAAGAGAAAGGCAAGAGCAAAACAAGAAATCACCTCTCATTCGAGCAAACCCCCCATTTTATTAGGTCAACATTAGGAAAATGGAGAAGAGAATATAAACTTGAATCCTCCACCATAGCTCTAAAAAAGCCCAAGGCTGAGAGAAGGAAGCGGTAGCAAAGATTAAAGGTCATATGACCTGTTATCGCAAGTCATATATTGCTAGAAAAAGGTCCAACGATTCATTCATCTTCCTAAAATGGAAAGAAAAACTAAGAAAGTTTGAGCAGCAATCAAGTGGTTTCATGGGAAAAAGAGCTTTAGCTTAGAAAAAGCTTCAAAGAGAAGAAGAAAAAGCTTGAGGAAAATAAAGAAAAAGTATGTCCATTTATAGTAATTTCCATCTCCAGAAAATTAATTATGGTAAGCCACATGGTTATGCTATTTAATGCGAGAATAAAAGACGCAGTAAAAGTGTGGAAGATGAAATAACAAAACTTAAAGAGGCACCATTTCCAAAGTAGTATTTTCAAAGCAACATAGGAAAAGAGGCAATGATCCAAACACCCATTGTCAAACGAGTGGATAAGCAAAAGCCAACAACAATTGGTAACGTCTTTAGGTAACGTTGCTCACCATTTTGTAACAAGTGTAGTTAACATACACCCTTGTAAAATTTGGAAAATGTAACAGGAAAACAAGCTGGTCTGGCATGTAAAAGACTAACCACGGAAAAAAGTAAAAAGGCTCGGCACACAAGGCATAAAGCCTTGTGAAGACCTTCGGATAATGGATCCTTGTAACAACGAGCATCAATTAAATAGGTCAGACAATTGAATTTTGAAAAAATCAGTTCACATTTAAAGAAATTATTTGCAAGAAGATGTCTCACTTTCCTGATCACCAATTGATGTAGATAAAAATTTTATTCTATAGATTGACGTTCCACTTTCCCAATCAATGTGTATGATCGATGTAATTAAAATCCCAGTCTCTAGACTGATATCTCACTCTCTCGATCAATGATCGACACAAATAAAATTCCAGTCTTTCGACTGACGCACCATTTTTCCAATCGATTTATATCTCGATCGATGTAATTATAATCCTAGTCTTCGAACCGACGTTTCACTTTTCAGATCGATGTATATCTCAACCGATGTCATTATAATCCCAATCTCCAGACTGATGTCTTACTCTCCCGATCAATGATTGACGTAAATAAAATTTTAGTCTTTCGACTAACGCTCCATTTTTCAAATCAATGTATATCCTGATCGAATCCGAGTCTCTAGATTGAAGTTTCACTTTCTTGATTGACTTATATCCCGATCGATGTAATTACAATCCCAGTCTCCGGACTGATGTCTCACTCTCTTGATCAATGATCGATGCAAATAAAATTCGATTAACGTATATCCCGATTGATGTAATTATAATCCCAATCTCCGGACTAACATTTCACTTCCCTGATTGATGATCGATGTAATTAAGCTCTAGTCTCAAAAGACTAAGAATTTCATTTTCCTGATCACTGACCGCAAGAAGATCAAAATGATCGTCCATAAAATATCAAAACCCGACCTTTAATCTTTATAAAGATCAATCAAACTGCTTAAGGGGGATAAATGATAATACTCTAAAAATTAAAACTAGGCCTAATAGGAGGCCCATCACTAGAAGGCCTATGAATGCCTAAACCTTCCCAGCCGATTGGCTGAAGACACGAAAAACAAGGCTGTCCGATTGGATATGACCCGTCCCTACCATAACAAAGTTGTTTGACATATGCCTCTGTCAAATCACCATCACCTCTACGATATGCCATACCTGCTTCAGAGTAGGCTTACTATTCAAGAACACTGTTCAAGTTCTCCAGCTCTATAAATAGCAGGTTCATTCTAAAAACTCACGTGGACTCTCTCTCTCATTTTTATCCATATTCTCTTTCTAAGAGCTTTCCTCCCTATAACACCCTTATCCCTCCTACACTATACCGCTGTACCGAAGACCGAAATTTTTTTTCCAACTTACTCTTTATATTTCAATACCTTATTTGCATGCTTTAGCTAATTTAAAAATAAATCGTCGATGACCTATAACTATCCCAAATCACTATGCATTTAATAAAATTTTTGCAATATAACGGGTGTACATATGACTAGCCTCCTGAAACGTAGACAAACCACACAGCCTCTCAGAGGCACAACAATCAATAATATCAACTATATCCATTCACTGACATCAATTCCATTTCATTCACAATCCAAATACAGCTTACTAAAATAACTTCAGTTTACATTACACATCCAAGTAAAGTTTGTACATATATATACATGCCAAAATTTATACAACTAGAGCATCCTAAAAGAAGTCATTTAAAGTGTATTTCTGCTCCAGCTCCTTCTTACCTGCGCTCAGTAAAAACTACACGCTGAGCACTCGACATGCTCAGTGGTGACTAATAATCGATATATTTCCTAACATTATCATTATTATTCTTATATATTAACATATATGTGAACATAATTATAAAATTATTTAATATTATTTCAAAACATTAATTTTAAATTATTCTATAAGATTATTCATTTCAAAAGCATAATTATAATTTTGCCATTATAAGCTTATTTTTGTTCTTTAAACTAACAATTGAAACACTTTACATTTCTATACACTTAAGTTGTCATTTATAAGCAAAATTATATTTTAGTCCCTAGTGACAATAAAATTTATTTTCTCAACAATTTAACTCTTATCTGACTATTTTATTTTTATTTAAGCAATTTTCACTTAATTTACTGGCTTTTTACATTTTTGGAAAAAATTATCATTTTACCCTTAAACTTTCTTTTTCTTTCATTTTGATCCTTTTTCACTTTCTTTTCTTTCTTTTCATTGTCTTTTCACTTATTTATCAATTTATTTCCATTATGTCCCTAATACAGACCCGGCAGAAAATCTTAGACCAGATACTCAGAATATGGACCCCAACGGGCCCCACTAAAAAGAGAAATAATTTCCAAGGAACCATTCTCATAACACTGTACTTTTCACTTTCACTTTATCACTTAAGCTATGGAGATCAATGATCCTATCCATAGCAAAGCAAGTGGCCATGACCTGCACCGCGGTAAAGGATATTTCTATGGCTAGCTGATGTGCTTTTTCTAAAAGCTTAAATACCGCAAGTATACGGTGTACCGATTATAGTATTTCAGATATCGATCCCACGAGGAATGTTGATTAATATTGTACACTATTACTACTTGATTTTAATCTTATTTACAATGCTCATTAATTTATAAATTAAAATTATTATTAAAATTACACTACACTAAATTAAATATTTTTCTACTTTAATGATAATCCAAGAAGACTTATGAATATGATGAATATAACATATATATAATTATGGAATTTGATCTTTTTCTCTTATTTATAATTCAATCTTTATCATGCAAGCCAAGTTGGAATAATGTTCTATGTCGCAGCTCTCGCATCTAGACTAGATTATGCCTTAAACATGCATTTATGGTTCTAAATCGCAGCTCTCGCATCTAGACAAGAATTAAATAAACACACATTCAAAAAATAAAAACCAACCTATAACAACTATCTCCACATGTGATCTCTCAAACTATGCTTTGATAATGAATTTTCTATTAACTTTCAATAAGACGTTGCTCTCGCTAACTCCCTTATTTATGACCATTTTGTTGATTTTCAGAAAAAGAATTGCACATCTAAGGTCATCTTCCTTAACTTATAATGATACTAATAAAGTTTTAATAGCAAATACTACATATAAAGATAAATGAAAGAGAAATTATTAAATATGAATAACAACATTTAAGTTCCTAAAAAGTATTCATAATAATAACAAAAAAGAAGTAAAGATTAGAAGAAAAAGAAGGGGATCTCTCAACCCTTCTTCCTTTCACCAAATGTAGTCTTTTTCATTGTATTTGCCTTCTCTTCAAGCCATAAAACTAAAACTAAAACCTACAACTATTTTCTCTAATTACACTTTTAAATAAGAAAAATAAATGATAGATTCCTCTTTCTATCTCCTCCTTGAAATAACTTTCAGGGTATATATAATTTTTCAAGCATCAAGTCTCTTCAAGTGCCCCTCCATATGGTTGCAACCCTTGATGAAACTTGGTTACTTTTCAAATGACTCTTCAAGATCAACCGCATTTAACCGCCTCCTGTCGCGCTCGTGATAGGATACGCTTCCTTCTTTGCACCTTTCTCTTCCTCATCTCTTGCCCTAGACCCGCTTCCCTTGTCGCGCTTGCGACACTCGTCGCCCTCGTGATACTTGTCGCGCTCGCGACAAGGCTTCTTCTTCACATTTTCTCCATTTTCTTCTACATATACAAAACTTGACAAAAAACATTAAACACACCTAATTCTAACACAATTTAATATAACAAAATATTATTTTGATAACAAAACATGGATTAAATATGAGCTATTTAGGCTCATATCAGACCCTCACACTTAAACTTTTGCTTGTCCCCAAGCAAAACTTAACAAACAAGCAAACAACATAATCATACAATTTTGGAGCTCACATTTATATTTGGCAAATATTTGAAAACCACATGCAGAAACTTTCATCTCTTCACAAATTTAGCCCAAGTTTGCAAAGTTTCAAACAAAACCATTCGCCATTAAACTTAAACAACCATGCACATTTAGAAAAATTATGAAGTAGCAAAGCACAAGAATGTGTGAACTTAAGAACTTGAATATCTTAACACATGTAAACATTATTCCACACCAAATGTTTTCTAAGGTAGTTCTCACTCAAACACTATATTCTTAAAGCACTTATTCACTCAATGTGTTTATGGGTTAGTGTTTCTCGTATCCCTTGAACATGCCATTGCCTACCATAAGCTTGTAATTAGTAAATATCTCCACTGCTAGTATAAAATAATACATGAAATCAAAAGGGTCTTACAAGGATTGTAGCTTGGCTTAGGTTAAGGTAGGATAATTTTTGGTTTAAGTAGCTTAAATTGTAAATAGAAACAATATTACCATATCATAAGAGATTTGTTTAAGAACCTAAGCATTGCATGATGTAATTTACTTCTCATATTCCCTTCTCAATGGCACATTACTACTAGTTTCTCTTGTTCTTTCTTTCTTTCTTTTTTTTTTCTTCTTCTTTGTATTTTTTTTTCTTTAGAAACTAGCCTTGTTCTAATATTGATCCTAGAGAATAATGGAATTTAACTCTCATTTTTTAAATACCATCATGCTTACATTAACAATATATATCTCTTAAAGATATAAAAATTTATTTCTCTTCACAAAAAGGGTAAAACAAAGAAATAAATTTTTTGTTTAGTAAAGGATATTGGCTAATTATATGTTGCTCAACAAAAATAGGTTTAAGGCTCAAAATTGCCTACCTAAAGTCAAAAAGGTAAGTTTTTAAAGCAAGCCAAAATGGTGTAATCTAAATGCCCTTATCATTTTTCATACACATCTCATACTAAATATAATCTCAAAATTTACCAAGAACAAATTTTAAAGGAAATGACATATTAAGGCTCTCATACAAGAAAAATATCAATGTATAAGGCTCAAAAGCTCACTTTAGCTATAAGTCAAATTATCTTAAGCAATAAATTGGCAAAAATAATCTATTTACACATTTGAAAAGATACTCAACCTAAAAAGAACCTACACTAAAGTGCTTTGCCAAGTCATAACCTTCATTATGTACATTAATTTGTCAAAGTAAAATGAAAATGATTACCCTAAAAATTTGCCTAACTAGACTAAAAATGACAGAAATTCAAGTTAAAGCATGCAATTAATTCCAAATAGGTGCCCAATACATAACCCCAAAATTAAATTCACAACACAATATACAAATAAATAAATATACTAACAATAAACAAAAACATGAATAGAAACAATACATACATACTCCCCCCACACACACTTAAAGGACACAATGTCCTCATTGTGTGAGAATGGTAGAGCAAACAAAACACAAAACAAACAAAATCACAATAAATATAAAAGAGAGGGAGAAAACAAACTAAAAAAAAAAATTCTACTAGGAGAACTTGATGGGGGAGGAGAGAATTTCACATTTTGCTGCAAAAGCATCCTCCCTACAATATTGCGCTCGCGACAGACCTCGCACTCGCGACAATGAAGAAAAATCGTTAGTTTTTTTTAATTAATTTTTTTTGAAATTTATAATAAAATACTAAGTAAAATAACCTGCTGTAGAACAAAAATTAAACTATGTTAATATACTAAATCAACTAAAACCAACACAAAAAATAATAAAATATTGTAATCCAAAATCATAAATCAAGATTTATAATGACAATACATTTAATCAAGCATTCCCCGACAACGACACCAAAAACTTGATATGCTTTTTCTAAAAGTTTAAATACCGCAATTATACGGTGTATCGATTATAGTACTTCAGATATCAATCCCACGAGAAATATTGATTAATATTGTACACTATTACTACTTGATTTTAATCTTGTTTACAATGCTCATTAATTTATAAATTAAAATTATTATTAAAATTACACTACACTAAATTAAATATTTTTCTACTTTAATGATAATCCAAGAAGACTTATGAATATGATGAATATAACATATACATAATTATGGAATTTGATCTTTTTCTCTTATTTATAATTCAATCTTTATCATGCAAGCCAAGTTGGAATAATGTTCTATGTCGCAGCTCTCGCATCTAGACTAGACTATGCCTTAAACATGCATTTATGGTTCTAAATTGCAGCTCTCACATCTAGACAAGAATTACATAAACACACATTCAAAGAATAAAAACCAACCTATAACAACTATCTCCACATGTGATCTCTCAAACTATGCTTTGATAATGAATTTTCTATTAACTTTCAATAAGATGTTGCTCTTGCTAACTCCCTTATTTATGACCATTTTGTTGATTTTTAGAGAAGGAATTGCACATCTAAGGTCGTCTTCCTTAACTTATAATGATACTAATAAAGTTTTAATAGCAAATACTACATATAAAGATAAATGAAAGAGAAATTATTAAATATGAATAACAACATTCAAGTTCATAAAAAGTATTCATAATAATAACAAAGAAGAAGTAAAGATTAGAAGAAAAAGAAGGGGATCTCTCAACCCTTCTTCCTTTCACCAAGTGTAGTCTTCTTCATTGTATTTTCCTTCTCTTCAAGCCATAAAATTAAAACTAAAACCTACAACTATTTTCTCTAATTACACTTTCAAATAAGAAAAATAAATGATAGATTCCTCTTTCTATTTCCTCCTTGAAATAACTTCCAGGGTATATATAATTTTTCAAACATCAAGTCTCTTTAAGTGCCCCTCCATATGGTTGCAACCCTTAATGAAACTTGGTGACTTTTCAAATGACTCTTCAAGATCAACCACATTTAACCGCGCGACAGGACACACTTCCTTCTTTGCACCTTTCTCTTCCTCATCTCTTGCCTTAGACCCGCTTCCCTTGTTGCGCTTGGAACACTCGTTGCCCTCGTGATACTTGTCGCGCTCGCGACAAGGCTTCTTCTTCACATTTTCTCCATTTTCTCCTACATACACAAAACTTCACAAAAAACATTAAACACACCTAATTCTAACACAATTTAATATAACAAAATATTATTTTGATAACAAAACATGGATTAAATATGAGCTATCTAGGCTCATATCACTAGCTAACTATATCCAGAACTAGTTTATACTGTCAGACTAATTCTAATGGCACAGTAATAATTACTTTATAAATTCTTTTAATTTTCAAAAAATTTATCAGTTGACTTTTTTATTCTTTTTCATTGACTAAAATTTAATCTCATATAATTTCACATTTTTCAACATTTTTATGCAATTATTAACCAATAATTCAATTATTTTTAATATACGTATTAACATTAAATTTTCAATCCAATAAATGCCAATAAAATTTATTTATGCATTATTTATTATTTATTGATATTTTTCATTAAAATAATCAATTAATTCACTATAATTCACAACTTTCATTATATATATACACTATACATAATCTTAAAAATTTTCAAATAAATTCCAAATATTCTTTAAAAATTCATAGACATTAATTATCAAGTCTACTATTATTTTAAGCTAACATATATTATTTATATGCATTTTTCTCACCATTTTCTCTTACAATTAAATTCGGCCACCATTACTTTTCATCCTAAAAATTTTCTTTCTTTCATTTTCACTTTTCATTCATCATTTCTCTAGCTTGATTACAATTATCCTAACATAATTACACCAATTAAACACTTTAATTATTTTTACCCTAGTTACATAATTGAGAAAAATTCATAAACTTAGAAAATATAAAGATTAATTAGCCACTTACAATTTTTTCTTGAATTAGAAAGCTCAAGCCTCCTTTTTCTTGCCTTTATACTTTGAAACACTAACTCTTCCTTCACCACCTACATAGACCGACCAATTCAAGCTTAGTTTCTCTAATTTTTTTGTCCTCAAATGCCAAATTCAAGCTCAAAATCATAAACTACACCTCAAAATTTATGAAAAAACACTAAAGAAATAATTTAAATCCATAAATTTCTTAACTTCCAACTTATCTTAATTTCTTTAACCACTTGATTTCTAGCCTTTCCTTGCTTAAACCACTTGCTTGAGGCTACTAGGGTGAACTAGAGAGGTGAAACTTTAATTTTTATGTTGGAAATTATGAGTGATTTGAAGTAAAAGAACGAGAGAGTGTTTCGGCCTACCAAGGAGGAAGAGAGGAGACCAGATAAATCTGAAATTTTCTCCAGATATTTTCTCTATTTATACCTCTCAAGTGAGCCTAAATGTGGGATTAGTTTATGGGCTTAGCCCAATTATAAATTTAAGCCTATTTCAGGCTATTAAAAGCCCAAATCAACTTCTCTATCTTTCTCACTTCAAATTACTTAAAAAATAATTCCATAAATTTTATCACAAAAAAAATAACTAGTACGCAAATTTTTGGCTCAATCGGAGTCCGTTATCGATCTGATTCAAACTTATCGGTCCTATTCGATAATTGCCGGTGTCACCAAAAAATTTCATTCTCATCACTAAAATATTTTACACAAAAATTTATGTAGGCATGCAAAATCTGGTAATATTCGGAGTTCGTTTACTATTTTTAATTATTTATACAAAATCAAGTCACATTTCCTACTAGGGAAATTGACTCCCTACCTTTTTCGTATTTTTGACTTTTAGAGGCCTATTTGACCTCAATTTCACTTCAAATATAAACCTCGGGCTCACCATGATCAATACTTTTCGATGGTCCAATAAAATATTTTTAACTTTTGGGTGTCCTTTCGGGCCCGAAAAGCACTATTTACCATCGAAAAGTATTGTTCTCGGCTGATCCGGTGTTGAGGCCATTACATTTCTTCCCTACTTAAAGAAATTTCGTCCTCAAAATTTACCTGAACTGAAAAGTAGAAGATATTGTTGTCTCATTGTCGCTTTGGGTTCCCACGTTGCTTCTTCAATATTATGGTGATGCTATAGGACTTTCACCAAAGGAATCTATTTGTTCTGAAGTTGTCGGACTTCCCTAGCCAAAATTTTTAATGGTCTTTCTTCATGACTCATGTCAATCTGAACTTGTATCTCTTCAGGTGCTATCATATGGCTCGGATCAGACATGTATCTGCGGAGCATAGACACATGAAAGACGTCATGTATCTTCTCCAAAGTAGTAGGTAATTTCAATGTAGGACCAATAAATCTAGGGCTTAACTTGCCCTTCTTTCCAAATCTCAGAACCTTCTTCCATGGAGATACCTTTAGAAAGACCTTATCTTCGACCTGGAACTCGATATCTTTCCTTTTTAGATCTGCATAAGATCTGCATGATGTGGACCTTTTCTTCAAAGTCACGATTCAAGTCCGAACCCAAAAGCTTCCTCTCACTCAGTTTAGTCTAACACAAATGAGTCCTGCATTTTCTACCATACAATGCTTTAAATGGAGCCATTTTGAAACTAGATTGATAGCTATTGTTGTAGGCGAACTCAGCTAATGGAAAATGTCTTTTCCAATTAGTGCCAAACTCAAGGACACAACATCGAAGCATATCCTCTAATATCTGAATCACCCGCTCGGACTGTCCATCAGCCTGAGGGTGAAAAGCTGTACTGAGGCGAAGTCTAGTACCCAGAACATCCTGAAAACTCTTTCAGAAGTGAGAAGTAAATCTGGGATCTCTATCTGACACAATAGATGTAGGTACTCCATGCAATCTAACCACCTCTTTTATGTAAAGTTCTGCCAGCCTGGTCAAAGAGAAATCCATCCGAACTAGCATGAAATGAGCTGATTTGGTGAGGCGGTCAACAATTACCCAAATAGCATCATGCTTCCACTGAGTCATAGATAGCCCAGTCACAAAGTCCATGGTCACTTGATCCCATTTCCACTCTGGAATCACAAGTGGTTGAAGTAGTCCAAAAGGGACCTGATGTTCTGCTTTTACCAGCTGACATGTCAGACATTTACTCATGAATTCAGCCACATCACATTTCATGCCTGGCCATCAATAATAGACTTTCAAATCCTGGTATATTTAATTACTTCCAGGATGCATGGTATAACCACTATGATGTGCTTCTGTCAGAATCTCTCTCTTCAAATCTTCCTGAGCTGGCACACAAAGTCTTCCTTTGAAATAGAGGCTTCCGTCACTGGACAATGAGTAATCACTTTCACTGCTATGTTGAAACTTGGTTACAATAGCCATTAATCTATCATCTTCTTTCTGAGCCACTTTCACTTTATGCACAAAGTCTGGTTTAACTCGTAGTTTCGTTATTATGGCTCCATCTGTTGCTAAGCTTAAGCTAGTGTTCATTGCCCGAAGAGCTGCAAAGATCACTATTAATCATTTACACTTATCAATACCTTGTACAAGTTCATTCAAAAGCACTAATATTACCTGACATAAACTTTCTGCTGAGCGCATCAGCCACTACATTTGCTTTCCCTGGATGGTAGTCGATATAGCAATCGTAGTCTTTAATCAACTCCAACCAGCGCCTTTGTCTAAGATTGAGTTCTTTCTAGGTAAGCAAATACTTTAAACTCTTGTGATCTGAGTAAATGTAGCATTTCTCTCCATACAAATAATGCCTCCAAATCTTTAATGCAAACACAATAGCTGCTAACTCTAAGTCATAAGTAGGATAGTTTCTCTCATCAGTCTTGAGTTACCGAAAGGCATAAACTATCACCTTGCCTTCCTACATTAGAACGCAGCCTAACCATTCTTGAAAGCATCACTGTAAATCACAAAATCCTTGCCTGACTCAGGTTGAGTAAGGCTAAGAGCTTCTGTCAACATTTTCTTTAACTTCTCAAAACATTCCTCACACTTGTCAGTACACACAAACCTAACATTTTTCTGTAGCAGTCGAGTCATTGGCACTGCAATGGTGGAGAAACCCTTGATAAATCTCCTATAGTACCCGGATAAATCCAGAAAACTTCGTACTTCAGTCACATTTTTGGATGGCTTCCACTGAAAGATTGCTTCAATTTTTAAAAGATCTACTTTAATGCCCTCTGCAGAAATGACATGTCCTAAAAAAGATACTTTATTCAGCCAAAAGTCACATTTGCTGAATTTGGCGTACAACTACTTTTCTTTCAGTATCTGCAATACAATCCTCAGATGTCTGTCATGCTCTTTAGGTATTTTAGAATACACCAATATATCATCGATGAAAATTACCACAAACTGATCTAAGTAAGGGTGGAAAACTCTGTTCATCAGATCCATGAAGGCTGCTGGAGCATTTGTAAGCCCAAATGGCATGACAAAAAACTCATAGTGGCCATACCTCGTACGAAAAGCTGTCTTGGGCACATCAACCTCTTTTACCCCTATTTGATAGTAGCCCGACCTCAGATCTATCTTGGAGAAGACACCCGCTCCCTTAAACTGATCAAATAAGTCTTCGATGCGAGAAAGGGGATACTTGTTCTTTATCATCACTTTATTCAATTATCTGTAGTCTATGTACAGTCAAAGAGTCCCATCCTTTTTCTTTACAAATAGGACAGGTGCTCCCCAAGGAGAAATACTAGGTTTTATAAACCCCTTATCGAGTAACTCCTGAAGTTGAACCTTTTGATGGAATATGACATGGTATGAATGTGATGATAACACAGCGAAAAAACAAAAATTTTTCATCATACATACCATACAAATCCAAAGCAAGAATCGAAACATGCAATTTTAGGGTTAAAACTTACAACTTTGGATGCCTTATAATTTTTGAGTTTGGTGATTACCAGTAATCGAGATGACTTTATCCACCTTAGATCTTGATCACCAATGCCAAGGAACAACCTTTTACGCCACTCCCTCTATTCTCACACACACAATTGCACTGAAGGCTTAAAATCGAGATTGCTAGCTCTCTTTTAAGGTATTGTGTAATGGCTATAGTTTGAAGCTACAAAATTTGATTTTGTACTTTTTTTAGGTTACTTTTACTACCCAAGAACACAAGAGAATGAGGAACAATCCTTTCTCCTTGTGAAAATTGGACCAAAAATTAAGAGAGAGAGATGGATGTAATTCACGCCGAAATGCAAAATGGTGGCCAGGTTTTTTTTTCACGCCAAAAGCAAATTATCTATATTTAGGGTTTTATTTCCTTTAATATATATACCTTTATTTTCTTAAGTGATCAAGCTAAAATATACCACCTTAAGATAATTAGTTTTAGCCTTTATCACTTATTTAAAATAAGAAATATATATTGATTAAAAAACCTTAAGATAATACATTTAATCCAAGATAATCCTTTTTGATTTAATCTAAGATAAATGTAAGACATATTAATCAAATAAATCACTTAATAAAAGAATTAATCATGTGCCGAAATTCCATTGATATTATCTTAGAATTTCGGCCACACCATCCAATTATCAAGTGAATTAATTTAATTAAAATCCTTTAGGCTTTAATACTCAATTAATTAAATTAACACAAGATAATTAATTAATTGAAATTAAATCTTGTGGGCTGAATTTCTCTCTCTCATGGACCAAAGCCCAATAGCAATTTTATAACCCATTACACACATTAATTTGATTTTAATTAAATATTTTAAGCCCAATGCTTTGTGTGCGATCCTATAGGTCCATTTAATGTTGGTAATGAATTAATAAATTAATCCAAAGGCTATATATATTCTCTAGCAAGATATTATAGCATTCCAAATTAAATGAAAATGCATATGGCATTTAGTGACCTAATGCAATTTTGCATAGTCCCTTACCCATAAATATCAGAATTAATATAAGGCATGGAACTAGTCATCCTTATATATATTAATTCCTTTCTTGATATTCCAGTGACACTGAACTCTCAGATAAATAACGATTATTCATTATTTTATCTCGGTATGGCCATACACTTCTCAGTTCACTGATCAAGTGGCCGATGATATTTTCTCTCTTATTGAGAGAGGTAATCCCTTCACTTCTCTCTTTCTCTCTAACATGAATTAATGCATATCCAATCATACCCGTACTTGTCACTCTGTTACGAGCACGTTAGGTGTATGTCAAAGTACACAGTAATTCATAAAGAGTTTCATAGAGATTTCAGGTCTAAGAACTCCGATACAAAACTTGCATATGAGAAACACTTATGACTTATACCATGTAGTGTTCTCATGAGTGGATCGTATCCAGATACCATGTTCTTTAACATGTATCTATGATCTCTGATTGACACTCTTGTCCTAATGATCCGTAAGACAGAACTCATAATATCAGAGAGAGCATATTAGTCTTAATTCATTGTTATTCCTATAACAATGACTGACTAGGGATATTTAGAATGATGTCTCATCTGTTTTAAGGTCTTACAACCATGTGCCTCACATATGATAACTTAAACCGAAACAACACTCTTGGATAGTTTTATCAATTGATATGCACAGGAATACAAAGGATAAAACAAATGCCTCATTTTATTAATTCAAAGTGCTTTATTACAATGCATTGGGGCTAGGGCTTACACTAACACCTTTAATTCTTTCAATTCTGTAGGTGCCGTTCTGTACGGAGCAATAGAGATAGGAGCAGTGCCAGGAGTAACCTCAATGGAGAATCTACCTCTCTGTCAGGTGGTAAGCCTGAAAGTTCATTTGGAAACACATCCTGGAACTCCCTAACAATGGGTACATCTGACACCTTTAAACTATCTTTCTTTACTTCTACTGCATAAAACATATACGCTTTACATCCTTTTCTAATCAATCTTTTTGCTGCAGTAGCGGATATCACGTCAGATAGAAAATTAGATCTCATACCCACAACTGTGATGTCATCACCATTCTGAAGCTGTAGGGTAACCCTCTTCTTTCTGCAGTCAACGATCGCTTAATGGGTGGACAACCAGTCCATACCCAAAATCAAATCAAACTCGCAGAAGGGTAGCTCGATAAGATTTGCCAGGAATACATGTCCCTAGACACCAATAGAACACTGTCTATATATCTTGTTTACTACCACACTATGCCCCAGAGAATTACTCACCAAGATGTCCTAGTCTAAGTAGGCCTCTTTCATTATTTTATCTTGTAACATTTCTATGCTAATATAAGAGTGTGTGGAGCCAGGATCTATCAAAGCATACACAGAATCAGATAACAGAATAAACTTATCCACTATCACATCAGGAGCATCCTCCTCTTCATGGGCTCTGACAGCATAAGTCTATCCCCCTGACTGCCTCTATCCTTGAGATGATTGGCCAACTAGAATGGAGGCTAAAGGTCTAGGGATAACTCCCCTACCACGACCACATAGTGCAGAAGATCCAGTATTAGAAGCTGGTAAAGCTACTGAACCAGTCTGTATCAGAGGACAATATCTAATCTAATGGTCGTTAGACCTACATTTGAAATAAGCTCCTATCAAAAATCTACACTTCCCTGGATGTGTCCTGCCACAGTGCTCACACTGTACTGCTGACCCGCTATCTCTGCTTTGGAATGTACTAGATGCTGTAGTGGCAGTAGACTTGCCATGGGAGGTACTACCCTATCCTCTACCTATCGGTGGGTAGCCCTGAGGTGCTTGTTGATCCTTCTGCTTTTTACTCTGCCCTGACTTCCCACTGCTCTGTCCCTGCCTTTTCTTCTGCTGAAATCGGGACTGCCTCTCTACTTGTTCAGCCTGAGTAGTTTCTAACTTGAGAGCTGCATCAATCATAGTCCGTGGATTAGGGTAATGCTGGACTCCAATAATCTGTCTCAGCTCTATATGTAATTCTTTCTCAAAACACTGCATAATCTTTCTTCTGTAGCCAGACCCTCATCCAGATAAGCATCAGGCGCTCAAATTCTCTATCGTATTCTACCACAAAACGATTCCCATGTCTCAATCTTTAGAAGGAATCCTTCATAGAAATCTTGTACTCAGCTCCAATATACTTCTTCTCAAATTGATCGATAAAGAACTCCTAATTTAACTAATCTATAGGAGTGTGTCGCCTGACTTAGTCCCACCATACAAAAGCTGGACCCTGCAGCAAAGCAATGATTCCCTTAAACTTCTCCTCCAATAGGCTGTGGGTAATCTCAAATAATCTCTTGATCTTGAATAACCATGCTTCTGCAGCTGCAGGCGTCAAGGGATCCTGACTTGAAAAATCTTCAACTCCTAATCTCTCCAACTACTCCAATATAGGCTTCCTCCTAGGTGGAGCAGGCGACTGAACCTGAATCACTGGTGGCTGTGCCTGAGCCTGTTGCCCCATATTACTTGAGGCCTCTCTCCTGTTATCTCCAGCCTCACGGCTCGGCTCACCAGACATCTTTTCAATATAAAATAGAATGGAGCAAGAATACATTCATTCCAAATCAACTTCTCAAAATAACAATTGGTATGTATATAAATAATTTAGAGGTTATCAGATTAATATTCCTTTCCTTATATTCCACCAAATGGCATATGCTAAAGAAAATTAAAGATTGCCTTTTACCATTATACTCTCTACTATTTTTAAACATTAGAATCTATCACTTGAGGATGCTTACTGCGAAAGGTTTAATGAAAAATTAAAGATTGGAAAGGATTTTTATAAGATGTCGAAAATTAGGCTTCAGAGATCTAGGAAAAGACCTTCATTTACAGGTATAGATCGATAAATTATTAGCAAGAACGTAAAGTTGGATTCAACAACCAAAGAACTAATTTGAAGTCTGAGGAACAACGTTGTTGTTCTCTCAGCAATACATGAAAAATTGAAACTTATTGATGAAGAATCTAGTGAGAAAGCAAATGAAGAATCTTTAGACAATGAATCTAGCATCGAAAGTTTAGAGGAGGAAACTAAAGAAGAAAAAGAGGAAACCATAAAGAGGAAGTAAGAACAGGGGCAGAAGATCAAGCAACACTCAATCAAAATATTGATTGCAAACTCGAAGCATTACCTTGGCTAAAATTTTGGAGCATATTGAGGGATTTGCACTCAACGTTGAGAGATCTTACAAAATGGATTGAAGAGATGTTCGTAAAGGCTGAGTATGGAACTCACAATATACCTTTGGATAAACCCATTCTTGATCCTCACCCTCACTTGCTCCTACTCTTAAACCTACTCCTATTGTTGTTTGTCAGTCTATGCGATTGATTGCCAACTATAAATTCAAATTGACCCCTAAACCTGGAGAAGTTGGGAGCAGTTCTCATCCAGAAGATATTGAGTGAATTTCAAAAGATTTCAAATTGTTTTTTTATTCTCAAAACTGCTTTTTATGGCCTTAGTCTTTAGCTGGTTTGTTGGATATTTTTGCTCGACAGATTATGTGTGCTTAACATTTTGTTTGGATATTTTGTTTAACTTGATTGCAATTTGATTTGATCCTCTAGTTACTATTATGATTTGATATGCAACTTGCTTATTCTCACTTTTTGTTAATGACAAAAAGGGGGAGAAAGAAAGATGGATGATAGATATGTATGATATGCGTTGTTTGTGTTTGTATGATGATTTTCATTGCAGGTTATATAATTCCCTTTGTGCATATATTCGGGGGGAGTTATATAGTTTGTTTTGTTATCATAAAAAAGGAGAGAATATTGGCTCAAGGCTCATAATTTATTTTGATGATAAACAAAACAAACTAATATGTTTGGTTTTTTTAAAGTTGAGTGGGCAAGTCCATGAAGAAAATTGTTGTCTCGTGCTCTATCAGAAACAAAATAGGACCAGAATAAGTTCTATCAGTATCAGACCCGATTGCTCAAATTCAATTTAAAGATCATGATTTTCAGGAAATTTTTGTAAAATTATTTTTGAGGATTTACACACACTCACACTCATTATTTGTATAAAATTACTTCTATACACTTCATTCAAATTTGATTTTTTCCAAAAAAAAAATCATTTTCTTCGTAATTATCTTTTTGAAAAAGGAAAGCAAAATATATTTCAGCTATCAACAAATGAGTTTAAGGAAACATTTTTTTTGGGAAAATATTACTAATCGTTACCTTGATTTAAGGTAAGTTTAAAATTAATTTTTCAAAAATGGAAACTGATAAATCTTAAAAATTTCATAGCGGAGAAAGAGATCATTAAAATCAAAAAAGGAGTAAGTTTACCCGAATAGGACACGCGATATTTGGACTGGACGTATAGAGTCCGATCTGATAAGAGGCTTTGAGAACTTACAAAAAGAGAAACTAGCTCGGTCAGACTGGGCATTAGTTCTCCGACGCTCAAGTTAGCTATCGGGATATAAAAAGAAATGTAGAAAGAGAATCTGTAGAGAGAGGCCAGTGTGTGCATTATGAAAGGATTTATCTTATTTATAGAGCTAGAGCCTTGAATCTATGACCTTTTGGCAGTGGGTCTTTGGTCTTTTGATATTGGACCTTTTTGTCGGGCCCTTAGTGGGTTGATCTTAACTCTCAACTTATATTATATTTTTTCATGCATTATCATTTGTCCCCCCTCCAAGTAGTTTAATTATTCTTAAAAGAGATCAAAGGTTTGGGGTTTCAATGACCATTTTTGTGATTAGTGATGGAGTCCCTTAATTTTTGAGACGAAAATCTAATTATGCCTCTCGTTAATCAGAGAAGCAGGTTATCAGTCGAAGGGTTGGAATTTTAATTGTTACGATCGAGAGTTACGTCAATCGAGAATTTTGATTTTTAATTACTTCGATAGAAATATACGTCGATTGAAATTAATAAAATCATCAGTCTTAAGAGACTGAGATAAATACGTCAATCGGGATATTCATCAATCAAAATTAATAAAATTATCAATCTTAAGAGACTGGAATAAATATGTCAATCAGGATGTTCGTTGATCGAAATTAATAAAATCATCAGTCTTAAGAGATTGGGATAAATACGTTGATCAGGATATATATCAATCAAAATTAATAAAATCATCAGTCTTAAAAGACTGGGATAAATACATCGATTGGGATGTTCGTCCATCGGAATTAATAAAATCACAGTCTTAAGAGGTTGGGATAAATACGTCGATCGAGATGTTCATCGATATAAATTAATAAAATCATCAGTCTTAAAAGACTGGGATAAATACGTCAATTAGAATTCATAAAATCATCAGTCTTAAGAGACTGAGATAAATACGTTGATCGGAATATTTGTAGATCGAAATTAATAAAATCATCAGTCTTAAGAGATTGGAATAAATACGTCGATCGGGATATTCATAGATCAGAATTAATAAAATCGTCAGTTTTAAGAGAATGGGATAAATATGTTGATTGAGATGTTCATCGATTGGGATTAATAAAATCATCAGTTTTAAGAGATTGAGATAAATACGTCGATCGAGATATTCGATTATCAGAATTAATAAAATCATCAATCTTAAAAGATTGGGATAAATATGTTGATCGGGATGTTCGTCGATTGAGATTAATAAAATCATCATGATAATTAATAATTCTTACTTTGTCGTATTCAAATAAATTAGAACATGCACAAATTAATTAAATCTTACACAAAATATATATGACATGCATTTCGTAAAGCCATAGACAGGTTGCAATAACCTTAAGTTGCTGGCATGAAAGAATGTCGTCTTTGACAGGACCTCGTGCAATGACCATGTTGCGGCATGCTGAAATCGAGCCGAGATTTGGCCTTTCCTTTTATTCTTGCTCCGCCATTTCAGCTGTTCTTCATTTCCTGCAAACAACTGATTCATTGTAAATGTAAGTAATTAGCTTGAGGGTTATTTTCCAACCTTAGGAGATGTTTTTCTCCAGGGAGGCTCAGGAATTTTCTCTACTTTCTCTTCTTTTCCTTTTTTTTTTTTTTTTTTTTTTATCAGGCCAACTTATGCTCACTTGGTGGAAAGTTGCAGTTATGGCAAAAATTCATGCGATTCGAGGTACAAGAGGATTTTTTAGTCGGTCTTCTTGGAGTGGTGGATTCCCTATATATGTTTTATCTTTTAATTTAACTCCTCTGGGGAGTTGGAAACAGAGCATCATTTCTCATTGTAAGAGCTGCATCTACATGCTGAATTTCTTCAGCTCTTGGTCCACTCAATATTTATTTAATTTTTTACTAATTATTTACGTGAAATACAAGGTTGCCTCTGTAAGAGCTGCATCCACATGCTGAATTTCTTCAGCTCTTTTCTTGTGAACCCACTCATACCTGTTCGTAGTAATGGTTTTCTCATTTTCTGTTTTTTGTTTTTTACTGACTGGAGTGCTGGCGTCGCCCTTTGAGCATTTCCTTCATCCCTGCTTTGTACACTGATAGGGAAATGCCCATTTTGGGAGAGTGGATTTCCTACATCCAAACCTCAAATAGAAAGGTTATGCGCAAAATATAAAAGCATAAATGCTTCCTCCGCCCATTATTTCAATGCACCATTTGTGAGAATTTCATTAGAAGAGGCAGTGAGTATGTGTGGCATCTGCATCACTTTTATAGCATGCTATATATATACATGTAAAGCCGTCTCCAACTTGTTCAATAGTGTGAACAAAATAGAATTATCTCACCAATATATTTAGTGTAAAAATGCCATGTCAATGAACTTGACTTACATTATGCTGAAGAGTTCGAAACTTGAGATATTAGGAATTCTAATAATTTATTGTATGCTACTAGAACATACTTCCTTGCTGCAGTATCCATTTGAGACTAGACCATGATTTACAGGATACAAGGGCAAAAATATTTCCTGCACTTTCTGAAGATATAATGATGTGCTATGAATATTAGTTTTTATTTTTTCTATAGATAATGTGATATAGCAGTATGACGTAATGGACCATTTGTATGGTATTCCTTTAGTGATTCCATTTTCTCAAGTTTTCCAGTCAGCTTATCAAGTTTTGAGCAATCAATAAATCTCAAAAAGAACGAACCGGTAATTTGGTTTTAACAGGATATTGCAAATAAATAGATGTCATTTGAAAGCATCACTAACGACATAAACTCCACTTGAAAGAGTAGGTTTCAAGGTGTCATACAGGGTTTAGATCGCTTGAACTATTTCTTTCAATTCCAATAAAAATCCAGATCACTATTTCAAAAGTTTCAACTGGCGAAGAGTATTGTATTAAAGTGTGATTTATTAAAGCAATGATTTAGTGCAGCAATTTATTTCCATAATTTTTCATTCCAACTTAAGAGGCCAGAATAAGGTATTCTATCTTTAAGAGAGAAAGTCATACAAGGACTACGTTTATTTCTTTAATTATAACCAAATAATTTATTGAATGCATCCGTTTTTAAGCTTTCAAGCTTAATCATAGAGTCAATCTTTTTAGATCAGATAAATAAATTTTGGCCCAGGTAAATTATCAAGAATTAAAGGGATATAAAAAGCTATACATACCGCAGAATTAAAGGGATCTATCACTGTTCTCTCTCTCTCTCTTTTTTTTTTTTAAATCAAACCTAAGATTTTTAAATTTAGGCTTTCTCTATAAAATCAAACTTGAAATTTTTAGATCTATGATTTCTTCGCTCTTTGCTCTTTTTGAGATGGTGGTCTTCGTTCGATTTTCAGGTTTCAGGTCTTGGCCGTTGCTGGATCCTGGCGATGACAGTCGAAAATTTATGCCGTCTTCAAGTCCTACGTCGTCTTCATGTTCGGCTAGAATGTGGCGACTCCAATGGATTGGGTTGCCGCTACGGATTTGTTATGCGTTGCTAAATAGAGTTTTTTTTTTTGGCAGACCACGTAGAAAAAATGGTTGAAAGAATTAACAAAAGCATTAATGCGTATAAAATCAAGCCCTAACTAAGAACCCATGAAGGATCTGTATTTTTTTTTTTTTGCAAACAGAGAGATTGAGTGAGTACCTAACCTGAAGATGCGAGATTTCTACCCACGAGTATACCCATTGATTTTCAAATCCTTATTCATAGCCTTCTAGGGATTCTTTTTGGATTTAGCTCAAAGTTCTTTAGGGATTTATAGGGAAGTGAGAGTAGATCTAGGGTTTGGAGTTAAAAGCTTTCATGAGAAGTAGCTATGGAATGGACGTCTTTCATTCGGGTTCAGGCTAAATAGTTCAACTCCGGCATCGACTTTCAACGAAAACATCAAATGATAAATCTCAAAAATTCACAGTAGAAATAGAGATCGTTAATAAAAAAAATGAGAGAGTTCACCTGAATAGGATGCACGATATCTGGACTAGATGTATGGAATCCAATCGAATAAGAGGCTTTGAGAACCTACAAAAAGGGAGACTAGCTTGGTGGGACTGGACATTAGTGCTCTGATGCTCAAGCTAGCTATCAGAATATAAAGAGAAATCTAGAGAGAGAATCTGAAGCTAAAGCCTTGAATCTATGACCTTTTGGCAGTGGATCTTTTGTCTTTTGATATTGGATCTTTTTATCAGGCCTTTGGTGGGCTCATTTTAACTCTCAAACTATATTTTATTTTTTCATGTATTATCAGAAATGATTTTCAAATAAATTGCTTACACCTAACAACTACATAATTTTTTTTTCTATATATAGTGTTGTTTTTTAAAGTGTAAAATATGAGTGAAACACTTTAATTTTTGAACATCAGTTTGCTGTAAGTTTTACTTCATCATGAGCATTATTGATCACATATTCTCAAAATGGTTATAGTTTATGATTGTAATCATTTTATAGTGAGGTTTATCTATCATGTGAGATAATTTCGATTAGGTTGCTAGGGTCTAGGAAAAAAAGTTAGCAAATATTTAGATTATTTTACTTGGGAAAAATAACAAAGTGTTTGGATCTTTTTACTTGAAAAAAATAATTAAGGGTTTTTAAGTTTTTCACTTAAGAGAAAAACTTGGATAGCTATTAATGTAATAAGCTTTTGACTCTTACCTACAAATAGAGTCAACTTAGAAGAGATAAACTTTTAAAATGAATTGTCTTAAAAAAGGATGTAGGTAATAGTCGAACCTCTATAAATTGTTGTATCAATTTTTCTATTCCTATCTCTCTTTTTTTTATATATATTTGTGCTTTATTGCTTATCTGCATGTTTTCGTGTTCTGTCTATTACAGAACAAAATACTTATATTGATATTTTAACATGAGAATAATTTTAAGAGATAATATAATATTAATTTTCAGTTTAGCTGTTAACTTAATTTTGTCCTTGTTGGTAAGGTTGATTTAAAATATGTTAAACAATTCTTATAACATAAATTTTACTTTTATCTCAATATATATACTTAATATATATACTTGAAATGAATTATTGTTCCATCAACACTTAAAAAGTTTTAAAATATTGTAGTCACCCGGTCTAAAATATATTTGTGACTCATAAAAAGTTCGAGACATTTTGGTTGTACATGTGAATTAATATTTTATTAGTATCATGGAGAATAGTGATAATAATTGATAACTACAAAAAATATATTTTCCAAGACCCAATTAGCATGACCCAACAATACCTGGAAAAGTTCAAGGAACAAAGCGTAAGCTGAAAGATAATGCTGGAAGTGTGATATCCGATCGGACTGATGGGACAGCTCATCCCATCAGTCCACTGACACAAGCGAGCACCCCCACTTTCCATCTATCTCTTGTCACATCGCCGTTCACCTATTCTGACTATTGGTTGTCACCCTCTAAGGTACTCAAGTACCCCTCCAAAGATCTCCTATAAGTAGCCAAAACACAATGGCACCAGGTATGGAATATCTGAGACTCTCCCTCTAAGCACTCTTTCTCTAAAAGCTACTAACTTAAGCTTCGGAGTGCTAAAGTCCGATTCCGACCGGACGCTCCCTTTTCTTACAAGTTTAACCCGACTGTCCGACCGTCCAAGTGGTTCGCCTGCTCTCTGTAGGTAACCTATTCGATGTTGTGGCCGCTGGCTCTTCTCCATGCGGGATAAAGTTATTTTTACGCTGGCTCTTCTCCTTGTAGGATAAAGTTATTTTTAGCTTTATCATTTGATATTTTTGTTGAGAGCCATGGCAGATTCAAGATTTTACAAACATGCAGCCCCCAAAAGAGCATGGTCACCATAATCAGGACAGATCTGAACCTTCGGGGGAAGAAGAAAGGTCTCTCGGATCACCAGTTGAAGATAGCCTCCTCTTGAGTCTCGACGATACCGTCGCATGGCCGCAAGGTAGCACCCCCTTCATAGTAACTGGCATACGCACCATGCCGGGCCTCCCCACCGGGAGCAAGGCTCAAACCCTGAAACAAGAAAACACACCAGAAACCTTAGAAGGCGAACAAGAAATGGACTCGATGGCGGAAGATCTAGGAAGAAGAAGGTCAAGAAACGTGCACCTATGTCAATGGCATGTCGGTGCCATAAATATGATCACTGGGGGCGCATTTCATGTAACAGATCTCACCAATCTAACAAAGGGCAAAGGCGTTTATATCGCCCGGACACCCAAACGGCTAACCCCAATCACCATATCCGACGATGATACGCAAGATGTGCTGTTACTTCACGAGGATGCCCTCGTCATCAAGGCACAAATCAACAGCTTCGACAAGAGAAGGGTATGGGTGAATGATGAAAGCGCGGTAAACGCATTTACTCCACAAGCTTATGAAGCCATGAGTCCTTCGAGTGGAGAACATAAATCAAACGCCTTACCATTCGTACGACTCGGCGATACCGCCATTCCAGAAATAGGGTCAGTCGAGTTCCTAGTCGAACCTGGCCAGAAGGCTCTAATCTATGCCTATAAGGTAACTTTCATAACTATTATTATGACTCTCGCCAATAGCGCTTTTTTTGGCAGGCCTTTACTCTATCAAACTAGAGCTACTAGCAACATACGACACATGCCAATGAAGATCCCAATTAAAGAAGGAATCGTTATTCCAAAGGGAGATCAAAAGGCACCCAGAGAAGTTCATTCTCTTCTCTGACCTTTGAGCAATCGGCAAATAGCTGCACGCACTCCTCCTTCACTCTGGTTGCCTCCTCTTTGAATTTTTGCATTAAAGCATTCTTGGTAGTCAGGTGGGCTACATGCCCCTTAAGGTGATCAACCTCCCTCTGTCAAGCTCGCATGTCCTGGGTAAGACAAGCGGCCTCTTCCTTTAGCCTTTCGAGCTCCGACCGGGTGCTAGAGCACTCCCTTCTGATAGCTTCACACTTATCCTCCGCCTCTCTTCTCGCTCGCTCGAAATCTTTAAATTTTGCTTTGCAGAGGTTAGCCATGCCGTGCAAGCGCAAACCCCTTTTTATTAACTAAAGGAGAAAAAGGGGGAGTAGAAGGTTCGGTCAGTCAAAAAAATAATAGCCGGATGAAGCGAAATTAATAAATATTATTAAAAGTGAAGATACGGTAAAAATACCTCCAGACTTTGTTGCTGAAAAAGGCTGCACTCTCGGGATAATACGTCAAGGTTCCCTATTACCTTGAAGTCAACCTCTTGAAGCATGCCCTAGCATAAATAATTTGATACGGCCTTATCATTGATAGACCAGCTGAGGCCGAATCGGCTTTTCAAAACCTCTCCTAGCAAGGAGGCCCGGTCTTCGACGATCCTCGCGACCACCTCCCTTGTTTCTGGCAGTAACTCTTGCATCTATTGTAGCTATTAACTCGTCAACCTTCTTCCTGGCCGCATCTTGAATTCTCCTTTGGGCACCTTCGCCCATCTCGGTCGCATCCGATCGAACTGACTTTCCTCGCTCACGAGCTATTCGCTCCCTCTCAGAGTCAGGATCATCCCTAAAAAGTAAGCATGCCGGGGAATGGCTCGCAGGTAATGGCCGATCAAAAGAGGATCCTAGGGGGATTTGAGAAGGGCAGGCAACAATAGTTGCACCATCTCCAGGCGCAGCAACGGGAGCAGGAGTAGAAGCTTGAACCTCCAAAGAAGGTACAAGCTTCCACCTTTTAGCTTTCTTCTCTTCCTTGGCGGCTCGATCGGCTTCAATTCTTGCCTTAGCCCGATTGGCCAGCTGCTTGGCAACATCATCTCCTTTAGCCATCACGATGGCAGCTGTATTATGAAGACAAAATATAAGTACTTCTCCAGTTAATATGTTTCATAAACTCGAAATGCATGATTATATATATATGTGTATATGCCCCTCCTACGCTTTTACTACAATGATCCCGCTCTACACACACCAACAATAGTGTCGAGATTCAGGCTAGTAACCAGAACGCCCACAAGCGGGCCGACCGGCCACTCAACCTTCCAAGTCTTTCTCAAGATTTTTCAAAAATGGGGGCACAATGAATTGTTCCCCACTTGTCCGGACGAAACTAATTGATGGATCGCTCGCTCACCGATCGGTAGGAGATCTTGTCTCGCATTTTCGATGGCAAGGTATCCAATTGGGGAGGAGGATTCGATCGGCCTTCTTGTATATTACCACCTCCAACTCATCTCCAGCCAACGTGGGATAGGAGATAACGTCATATGTTATCACTAGGCAATAGTAATTTAGTAATTTCTGGAAATGGCAACCCCAAAAGTGTCAAAGGAAAATCTCACCTCAATGCCTAAGTTCCACAAATGACTAGTGAGCCACTCATCATTCTCACAACTAAAAGCTAAAACCATCACAAAGGCTCCTAGGAGAAGATTATTTTAGAAAAGATAAATCTTAACTAATGTCTCTCTTATTGGTTTGGAAATCGAAGCCATGATCCCATAACCTTTATAGGCTTCAAGAAGGCTGTCATTTATGGGTTAGTGGTCACTCAAAGCCAGTTCAATACAAGGGAAGAGGTGGATATGACATTAAAAAAAAAGAAAAAAAAAGAGAGAAAAGAGGAAAGAGAGAAGAAGAGGAAGAAAAGAAAAGAATCAAAGACTAGTGTCGGTTACTCACCCGAGCACTCTTACAAAATTTTTGAAAATTGCTAAAAGAACAAAGTCCAAATTGCTGAGATGGAAGAATTCACGCAGGAAATTCAGCAGAGCTTCCCTAAGAATCATAGAAAAGTAAGAAAAAAAATGTCATAAAGATGCCTATTTATAAGCAAAACGATTTTAGAATGCTCTAGCGGCTATTCTTTGGATGATCGCCAAGTGTCTCTAATTTACTGATGGCGATTACAGAGAACGAAGCGGCACCCCCAACATGCGCATCATCAATAAATACATAACGGCTGCCCAATAAAATATATATATACAAGACGCGGCTTATCAAATTCGAAAGGCCGTTTAAAACTCCCGCCAAAATTTGAAAATTTGCCCGTTCGGACTCTTCGAAGGGGGGACAAGTGATAACTACAGAAAATAGATTTTCTAAGGCCCAATTAGCATGGCCCAACAATACTTGGAAAAGTCCAAGGAACAAAGCGTAAACTGAAAGATAACGCTGGAAGTGTGATGTCCGATCGCTGACACAAACAAGCACTCCTACTCTCCATCTATCTCTTGTCACATCGCCGTTCACCTACTCTGACTATTGGTTGTCACCCTCTAATGTACTCAAGTACCTCTCCAAAGATCTCCTATAAGTAGCCAAAACACAATAGCACCAGGTATGAAATATCTGAGACTCTCCCTCTAAGCACTCTTTCTCTAAAAGCTATTGACTTAAGCTTCGGAGTGCTAAAGTCCGTTTTCGACCGGGTGCTTCATTTTTTTGCAGATTTAACCCAACTGTCATTAAATGTTTTATATATTTATTTACTAATCACATGAATAGTATCAAGCCTTTTATTTATTAAGTCACCTTGTTATATTGGAAAATTTTGCCTTTAAGAAAGGAAGACGTTGGATAAGGTTAGTAGTTCGTTTAAGCTTTGAATAAACTGTTGCTTAATGAGTTCTGGTCCTTCTGGATAAGAGTTCTTAATGGAAACTATAAAATAAATGCTAAATTTTGTACACATATTATGAAGAAAATAAGGAAATTTTTTTAAAATAAAGGCAGTTAATATCAATAAGATATTTGAAACTTCTCAAAATAATATATTTAACTTATTTTTTTAATTAAAGACACACAGTAAATATATGTAAATACCAGGAATAACTGGAAACCATAGAATTTTCTAAAACCGTATCATTTAATATTACAATATATAATAAAATTTCTGCAAAAGTTCATTTAAAAAAAATGGTTATTAAATTCGAAGGTAATAATAAATCAACATTGTCAGCTTAAAGTTAAACAGGACAAAAATCAAATATATATATATATATATATTGCAGTGAACTCACATATTAAAATAAATTATACTCATATTGATAATTTAACATATAAATAGAAATTGGCGGAAAATTTTGATAAAATATTTATAGTTTTTTACTATTAGCTATTAGCTATCAGACATCAAATATCGGCTATCAGCAATTTTTATTGGCTATTAACCAGTATGCTAAACAAAGCCAGTCATAAGGGTATAAATAAGTTTAAATGTGCGTAATTAAATTACGTGTATTGTGATTAGAGTAATATATACATGAATCTTGTGATAAGTAATAATTAATGGGTCAATTTCACCCATGGTCACTGAACTTAGGCCATATTACCCAAAAGTAACTGACTTATTTTTTCTAACATAAATGTCACTGAACTTAGTACCTTTTTTCATAAAAGTCATGTTCACCGGTTTCCGGCGACGATCTTGGCCGGAATGCTGACGTGGCATGCCACGTCAGCAGTCCTTTGCCGGAATGATGACGTGGCACGCCACGTCATCCGCCACGTCAGCAACCCTTGCCGAAATGATGACGTGGCACGCCACGTCATCCGCCACGTCACGTGAAGATGCCACGTCAGCCGCCATGTCACCTGTTGAAATAAACAAATGAGAAAATGACACATGTCAACCCATTTGCCTTAACCAAATCCAAATTGGGTCATCCATCCAAATTGGGTCTTGCTAAGGTAATGGGCCTCCAACCTTATAAACCCATGCCACTCCCTTTCTCTTTCCAATGTGGGATATGGGAAGTTTGAGAACATGATATTTTCATGGTTTTTCTAGCTTTTTTAACCATTGAATCCATCACATTTTCATAATTTTTTTTGCTTTAACCATTTCTAATTCTTTCATGGGATGTGTATGTGATGGTTAAAGCCAAAAAAACCATGAAAATGTGATGGATTCAATGGTTAAAAAAGTAAGAAAAACCATGAAAAAAGAATAATCTTCTCAAACTTTATTTTTTCATGGTTTTTCTTGCTTTCTTAACCATTGAATCCATCACATTTTCATGGTTTTTTTGGCTTTAACCATCACATACACATCCCATGAAAGAATTAGAAATGGTTAAAGCAAAAAAAATTATGAAAATGTGATGGATTCAATGGTTAAAAAAGCTAGAAAAACCATGAAAATATCATGTTCTCAAACTTCCCATATCCCACATTGGAAAGAGAAAGGGAGTGGCATGGGTTTATAAGGTTGGAGGCCCATTACCTTAGCAAGACCCAATTTGGATGGATGACCCAATTTGGATTTGGTTAAGGCAAATGGGTTGACATGTGTCATTTTCTCATTTGTTTATTTCAACAGGTGACATGGCGGCTGACGTGGCATCTTCACGTGACGTGACGGATGACGTGGCGTGCCACGTCATCATTTCGGCAAGGGTTGCTGACGTGGCGGATGACGTGGCGTGCCACGTCATCATTCCGGCAAAGGACTGCTGACGTGGCATGCCACGTCAGCATTCCGGCCAAGATCGTCGCCGGAAACCGGTGAACATGACTTTTATGAAAAAAGGTACTAAGTTCAGTGACATTTATGTTAGAAAAAATAAGTCAGTTACTTTTGGGTAATATGGCCTAAGTTCAGTGACCATGGGTGAAATTGACCCAATAATTAATTATAGTGCTTTTCAATTTTGTAATGTATGCTAATAATATAATATCTTTAAATACGTAGAGTGCCTCCAAACTACTAAAAGCAGATTAATACTATTAATTATCAGAATTTAAAAATAAATAATTCGGTATTAACTAATTTTAAAAATTATCTGTATATTTATAACCTAGATTGTTAATAAAAATAATTGCTAATTTTGAATTTGTCAGGATTTATGAATCTTGACTATGTTGGGGTGATTTAGCGTAAAAATCGGCTCAAATTTGAATTTACAACTTATTTACTAATAAATGAACTTTAGTTCATCTTATTAAGCCCATAAAGCCCAGTAGTAATTGAGTGAAAGCCCAGAGTTCAGGCTGATCAAATATCTCAAACAAAGATACCCGTCTTTCAATTTGATGCCTTACCGCCCACACAAAACCCTAAACCCTACTTCTTTCTCCGCTTACTTTACTGGAACTGGCAGCCTAGAACAGAACTTCCTTTATTTTGTTTCAATTTTGTTCCCTTCTCTCTAAACATAGAAGAGATCCAGACTTTTTCTCTCTAATCTATACTTTAACTCGAGCCATGTATCGGTTTGCCTCTGGCCTCGCCTCCAAAGCCAGGTAAACTTACTATGCTTCTCTCTCCTTAGCTCTTTTATGGAAAAGCAGCAGCCTTTAAATCTGGGTATTTTTCTTCTTTGCGTAATTTGGTGTTCTTTTATGTGCTAGGTTGGTTAAGAACAATACCCGGCAGGTGATTTCATATACTATTCCTTTCGGTCTTATTTCCTTTGTATTCAATGAAAATGTGACTCGTTTCATTTAAATTGAATTTGATTTTTTATTTTATTATTTTTTGGGATGGGGTTAGATTGGTGGTAGATTGGCTTGGAGCAGAAATTATGCGGCCAAAGATATTAAATTTGGTGTCGAAGCTCGTGCTTTGATGCTTAAAGGTGTTGAGGAACTTGCTGATGCCGTTAAAGTTACTATGGGCCCTAAGGTGAGTGTCATATCACTTGATCGATTGTTTTTGTTGTGCTGTGTTTATGTTGGTTAGCGGTGACAGCAAATTTTGGGAATTCCTCACTGTGCCAATGTCTTAATTTGATAGTTCTGCTTGGTAGGCAATGCTAGTGGTTCTGCAGTCTGGACCTGTTGGCTAGTGTTCTTCCAGTTTTCAGTTTTTCTAGTTTCCTTGTTCATTATGATTGAATTCCTTGTGTTTCTTCTTTCTTATTATGAACATATATACTTAGTTTAGCAATATTAGTTACTCTATTTTGTTCATTTGTTTGAGGGAGACAGGGCATTGAAATCCTCGAACTCAGCCTAATTAGAGTTTATAAATTGACTCCTTCTTCATGTTTGACTTATCCCTTCTTAGGGACGCAATGTAGTTATAGAGCAAAGTTGGGGAGCTCCTAAAGTTACAAAAGATGGTGTTACTGTGGCTAAGAGCATAGAATTTCAAGACAAAGTGAAGAATATAGGTGCTAGTCTAGTAAAGCAGGTTGCAAATGCTACAAATGATGTGGCAGGCGATGGTGAGTTTTTCATATGATAAAATTCCAACTGCATGCATTTCTCTTCTCAATGCTTAGTCTACCTGTTGGCACAGTTCCCTTTCCTTTTTTTTTTTTACTTAGGGCATTTCTCTTTTTGTCGCACTGAGGATAATGGTGTAATTTTATGGTACATAATAATTTTTTATGTGAAATTTTTGTACATGTTTGCAGGCACAACATGTGCTACAGTCCTCACACGTGCAATCTTTGCTGAAGGATGCAAGTCTGTGGCAGCTGGTATGAATTCAATGGACCTTAGACGCGGGATTTCAATGGCAGTAGATGCAGTTATAACAAATTTGAAGAGCAGAGCAAGGATGATAAGCACATCTGAAGAAATAGCACAGGTTGGTACTGCTGCTTTTTCTTTCATACCTTGTTCAGATGTATGATTTGATGACTTGGTGAAAATTAAAGTAATAAAAGGAGATGGAATGATGTTGTAATAATTGTCAGATAATTTTGAGGAATTACACATTTACACACAGTTCAATTAACCACAATTTTTTATGACTTTTTTCTGAAAAGGTTGGTACCATATCAGCAAATGGAGAAAGAGAGATTGGTGAGCTCATAGCCAAGGCGATGGAGAAAGTTGGCAAAGAGGGGGTCATCACTATATCTGTGAGATGCTTCTGGATTTTTTCATTTTATTTTATGATTCTGTTCTTTGGGATTTCACTGGTCTCTCATTGGGTTAACTTGACATGTTAACTTAGTTTCTTTCAAAACCATTTCAGGATGGGAAAACATTGTACAACGAGTTAGAGGTAGTTGAGGGAATGAAGCTGGACAGAGGCTATATATCCCCTTATTTTATCACCAATCCAAAAAACCAAAAATGTGTAAGCACTTTGTAATTTTTGGATAAGATTATTCCTTATAGTGATATTTGTATGTTGAACTTGTGGTTGTTGTTTCTCATCACATGGCATCTAATGTCTGTTGGCAGGAACTAGAAGATCCTCTCATTTTAATTCATGAGAAGAAGATTTCAAACTTAAACGCAATAGTCAAGGTTCTAGAGTTGGCCCTGAAGGTTGGTGGTTGTATACGTGCACAATTGAAGTCCATCTATTACTTTATTCTTATTGTTGGACCAATTAATTAAGCTTTATTTTCACTATGCCCCTTAGAGGCAAAGACCTCTGCTGATTGTTGCTGAAGATGTGGAAAGTGAAGCGCTAGCAACTCTCATTTTGAACAAGCTTCGTGCTGGAATCAAGGTATTACTTTAATTCTCTTATATACAGATGTCATGTTCTTTATGGAGAATAAAGTAACAGTTGATGTGTTCCTGAGTTATATTCTTTACTAATGGCAAGCCGTTTTGAATTGGTTGAAGGTCTGTGCTATAAAAGCACCAGGATTTGGAGAAAATAGGAAAGCTAGTATGCAAGACCTTGCCATCCTCACAGGTGGTGAGGTGGGTTCACTCCATAAATTTTTCTGTCTGAAATGAATTTTCATTTTATATGTGATATATGGAAAAATTACCTTTTTTTTTTCTCTTCTTGTAGATTATAACAGAGGAGCTTGGTATGAACCTGGAAAAGGTGGGACTAGAAGCTCTTGGCTCCTGCAAAAAGGTAAATATATAAATTTTTTAGTCCTGTTTGTAGATGATATTGTGATCCCCATAAAAATTCTGGTAAAGAACAATTTCTTTCTTCAATATGGTGTTTTACAACTATACTTCATGTAATGCATATTGTAGGTTACAGTATCAAAGGATGACACAATCATCCTTGATGGCTTTGGCGACAAGAAAGCTATTGAAGAAAGATGTGAACTGGTTTGAATTACTCCCTTTGCACAAGATATAATAAACTTTTGGATTTCAGTTATATTTGCTGATGATTGAACTCTGGCTGGTGATTGTCGTGACAGTTAAGATCTGCAATAGAATCAAGTACTTCTGACTATGACAAGGAAAAGTTGCAAGAGCGTCTTGCAAAGCTTTCTGGTGGTGTTGCAGTTTTGAAGGTTGGTTTCATTTTACTTATAATTCTCTACCACATCTTGCAAGTTCTATTGTAATCTTTTCCCTATTGTAGATTGGTGGAGCTAGCGAAGCTGAAGTTGGTGAGAAGAAAGACAGAGTTAATGATGCTCTTAATGCCACCAAGGCTGCTGTTGAGGAAGGAATTGTTCCTGGTGAGAGTTTCTTCAAGTGATTACTTTTTTGTTTTAAACAAAAATGGAAAAAAAAAAACAAACAAGGACTTGAAATAGTAACTTAGGACCTTGATATCTGTAGGTGGTGGTGTTGCACTGCTGTATGCTTCCAAGGAGTTGGACAAATTGCAAACTGCAAATTTTGATCAGAAGATCGGTGTCCAAATTATTCAGAATGCTCTCAAGGTTTCAACCTTTTGTTTTTCTATAAAAATGAATGCCAGTAATATATGGAATTCTTTTTTTCAAGGTTGGCATTTGTTATTAAAACAAGAAACACATATAGCCTGTCAAATCCCATTTGATGGTTCTGAGGATGTAAAAGTATTTCATTGGCTGAAGGAGTTCTTTATTTTCAAGTGATTACCTTGGCTTTGTATTTGATCTCATAGTTTGCATAATCTCTTGCTTGCTTTAATATTTTTTATATATACCAAAAACAACTTTTCCCATGCACTACGAAATACATTCTAAATATGTTGGGATATATTTGTCTGCAGATGCCTGTACATACTATTGCCAGCAATGCAGGAGTAGAGGGGGCAGTTATTCTTGGCAAGCTATTAGAGCAGGACAATCCTGATCTTGGATATGATGCAGCCAAAGGTCTGTCATTTTCTTCTAGTTAGCAATTAGCAAGAAAGATTGTATATTTTACGGATTTGGATTAGGATAAATTAATAAGGATGAATCTCGTTCCATGTGGTATTAGGTGAATATGTTGATATGGTGAAAGCAGGAATTATTGATCCATTGAAAGTCATTAGAACAGCTTTGGTAGATGCTGCAAGGTATATATTTATAAATATATATTCTGAGAAAATTCTACATAAGAATATTGTCAGCTTTGGATGTTCAATTTCATTCTCAAATTCGAAAGCCACTAACGGGCTGTGATTTGCAGTGTCTCTTCATTGATGACTACAACTGAGGCCATTGTCTCTGAACTTCCAAAGGATGAGAAGGAAGCTTCAGCGGCAGCCGGAGCTGGCATGGGTGGCATGGGTTATTGAAACTCTTTTAAGACCATGTTACACAAATTAAATTTTTTGCCCAACAACAATTGTTGAGTTAAATCAAGTTGTCTCTGTTGAATGGTTACCGTTATTTCTTGATACTCCTAAGAGCCAAATGCCTTAAGAATAGTTGTGTAACTTAATTTTGATGACTCATTTACATGTAGGTCTCTGGCCAAGTAAATATTTCAAGTATTTTTGTTGGCAATAAAAAGCCTGCAGAAAAAACGGAGTAGAGATGATGGACGCTGCTGACCATAAAGCGTTTACAAAATAGTGGCCCCGTGTCCTCTTAAAGTATACATTCATTTTTCTATGTTGTTTTAAAGTATACATTCATTTTTCTATATTGTTTCTTTTTTTTATCATAAACTATTTAAATCAGATAAATTTTGCTTCTATACTTTTTAGAATAATTCATTTTTATAGGCATATTTTACTGAAATGAGGTAAATTAATTGCCTTATGAGAGAAAATATAGTAGCAAAATCACTATATTTGAACAGTTTAAAGGTAAAAATTCCGAAAATGTATGACACAGATGCACATAAATACTTGGATTCTGACCTTACTATTTTAAGGAAAGGAAAGGATAGGGATAGGGGGGGCCAGATGCCACTCCTACAACATGTTCTATTGTTAGTCCTTAGTATTTACTGTTGCATTATTTAATGAGCTACCTCATCATTTCACTTCTCAAGCTGATTATAAAATAAACATTAAAAATTTACTCCTATTTGTTAAGATTTGCTCTTGAAGCCAATAATTCAAGATGGAAAGATAAGCTTTCAGTTTATTGATACTTATCTTGTTTTTAGACTTTGGGTAGGATCCTTTGTAATAATAATTTAAAAAAAATTAATAAAATTGCAGTATAGTAAAAAAACATAATAAAGTAAGAGTGGAGATATTTTATAGAGATATATAGTGGGCAGATCACATACACAGTATACTGTTAAGAGTAAAAAAATACATATAGATTTTTATATCTATTTGGAATCATATTTCCATTTAATAATGTGTGAGAATTAAATGAAGGATATGAGTGAAATGAAAGGGTGGGACATGGCAGTGAGCTTGTATGTGATGAGATGTATCTCCAATGATTGAGTAACCATTCACTGACAGTTTTTCATCAGAGATTAAGGTATCAAAATATTTAGCAAGTTTCATACTTTTATCATTCAATCTATTTCTTCCTAGAAATACAATGTGAGTATACTAAAAATGGATGATAGTGATGTATGGTAACAACGGGCAGTCAGCTCTTCTATTATTTGCCAAATTTCTTGCATACAAATGCCTGCCCTCACCCTATCAAATACAAAAATCAACTTCAATAATAGTATTAGTTATACATTTCAACGAATGACGGCTATTAATAATATAATGCTTATTAAGTTATGTCATTAAAGATTAATATAGTGATATTCATTTGAAAAACTTAGATTCAATAAGCCTAAGTCAAAGGTTTATTTTATTTCTGAACCTAATCTTTGTCTCAAGTTGATCATTATTGTTCAAGTTTTTCAAATAAAAAAGCATAATTATATAGGTACGGCTAATTAATTCAAGAAAAAATAACAATAAACTAGCTAGTTCACTACAAGAAAATCAGCAAATAACAACGGAAATTAGCAACCGAATTTGTTGAATTTCCGTTGCTAATAAAAATTAGTGACGGAAAATAGCAACCGAATGGAAAATAGCAACGGAACATTCGGTTTCTAATTCGGCGGTTGGTATTTTTAGCAACGGATGTTCAATCCGTTGCTAAATCTAACCACTAACATTTGGTAAATTGGTCAAAATTAGCAACCGAATTCATATTCCGTTGCTAAATTTAGCAACCGAGTTGCATTCCGTTGCTAAATTCAGCAACTAGTATAAAAAAATTTGTGACTTTTTTTTCGTCGCTATTCCATCACTACAAAAGAAAAACCCAACAAATTACACTAAAACAGCAAGCTGATGTCTTTTCTTTCAGAATTATCTTTTGAAGTACTGATATATTTACACAATAAATGCTTATATGCTCTAATACATTTTGATGCAGTTGATTAATATATATAGACACGTGGCAATTTACCTTCTTCAAACTATTGATAGTGTACAGTGGCATATATAAACACGTTTACAAACCTATGACTGACACAAGTCGCTAGAAAAATAACATAAATGTAAGTGAAGAACATATCCTTTAAACATCTCAATCCCTCAAGAAATATTTATTCTTGGCATTTCAACTTAACATTCATTAGTTCAACTGATACATTAACTGCATACTAAAATGCTTATCTAAATATCGGTTAGAGTAAAGAAGGCCGTCCATTTGAAACATGATTTTAATGTATAAATATCGGTTAGAGTCAACAATAGTTTCCTCATGACCAACTCATTTGAAGCTTTTCAACAATCTCAAGTGTGAAATGAATTTTCAAAAATGATACAGTTTAATGAACATATTAAAGTAAAATTCACCAATCGAACAAAACATGGGCAATTATCCATAACAGTGTAAAATTCTTTGGCAATCTGCAAGCATGTAGACTCAAATAAAATGCAGCCAAAAAAGCATGAATACTCACAAGGACCCAGTTATAAGTAGCAAGAGAGAGTTGTGGAGTCTCGTCAATGCAATAGCTTCCCAAACTCCATAAGGGCAGATCAAGTGGGTATCCTGTTTGAATGAATATCTGCATGTCATTAGCCAAAAGTTAAAATCATAAAAAGAATTTATAGTTTAAATCACTATACATACAATAAAACCATGAGAAGAATCCATACCCCTGAGGGCAGATCAAGTGGGTTGCCTATAGAAAAAGCAGAACAGAGAAAGCAAGGAATTTACTATTAACTAAATAAAATATCAATATAAAAGCAGGAGCCTAGATGTTACACAATGACTACTATGCAGAATAGTCAATGAGCAGACATTTATTCATGTGAAAAAATCTCTATAGACATTTTAGAAAAGTAAACTCACCTTGTGCTTGAAGTTCTTGGAACCATTTCTTTGCTCGCTCAAATGAGGCCAACAAGAGAATATGAAAGTAAAATTTTGGTTTCTAAATGAAAATTTACCCACTAGGAGTACTGCAATATTTTAACAGAAAGAATAAGGACTCGTAAACAAAAATTAACAAATAAAATCAATAAATTAGTGCTTTACTTTTACCTTTTTAACGAGGGAGAGATATTATGGCTTGACCTTTCCCACATCGATTCGGACTTTGCTCTTGCTGTAGAGATCATATTTGCTACATAAAACAGAGAAAAAATCAGAATCGCCATAATTATTTATTAAGTAAGCTTAGAATGTTTGAGTTTTCCTAAGTTTTTCAAAAATTAAGTTGACAAATTATAAGTAATTTTCTTTTAATGGAGAATATTAACAAAAGTGATAGTAAATGGCAGCAACTACAAAATTTTCTTTCATATTTCCTGCTTAACACGTTCAGATAATTGATTTCATCATGCAATGGTCCTAAATTAAAATTAATTGTATGTTGTGATTAATATAAAGAATAAAAACTGCTATAAATATCATAAATTTAGATCGCATTAATGTGTAGACTTACCAAAGTTTTGATGTAATTAGTTACAATATCTTGATTGCTGCTAATTCCAAAAAGTGAATCTCTTATGGTAGCATGTGAACTTTTAATATCAAACACCAGCAATATGAAATGGCATGCATATGGTAGTAAGTAATGAGAATAACACCTAGTAATAATAAAATGAAATGAAAATTAAATACAATCTGATTAAATTATAGCTAAAAAAGATTGGCACTTTAATAAACATAGTAGCAGTATATGAAAATAAAACAAGCAGAGTCCTTTTACATCACTTAGAATAGTTACAACATAATCAAAATGCTTCCAATTTTGCATTGTTATCTATGTAAAAATATACATATTGATCTTTAAATGTGAGACTCAAATAACATACCATTGTTATGACGGGAAAAAAACAAAGATTGTTCAGTCTTTTTAGAGTTTGCATCTTCAAAATGTAATGCTTCAGCTACCATGTTTAAAACCTATTTTGTCTTTCGTTACTATGTTTTAAAGTGAAAATAGATAGAACTAAAATAAATACAAACTTACAACTCAAATAAGAAAATAAATATAAAAATTTTGGCTTATCCATATATATATATATATATATAGTTACAAATAATAATCTATTATTGCAAAAGAAGAGAAGCGCAACTACCAAATAAATAAGAAACAAAACTGACAATAAAAGAGGGATTACTAATAGCCTTTCAATAGGCTGACTGTAGATTGAAAAGACAAGTACAGATTTGAGAATATTGTGAGTTCATTTTTTTGCATTGATACTTTGATCTCTTCAGCATAAATGATTGTTTCATTCCCTGTTAACAATAAAAGAAAACAAGCAGCAAAAAGGTTAACTGGATAGACCAACTAAAGTTCACTTTTGCGCAATTAGATAGACACCCACATAATTAGTTCACTGCTGGAGAGTCTTAATTAATTCTGTCGATTAGTCAAATTTTGTCATTATGGGCACCTAGGCAACGATAGTGAATAAAAGCTTTATCTTAATTAAATTGATTAAGACCTCCTACCAATTCTTGTTTACTTCTAATTAATTTGTACAAAACTAGACCTGCTCTTCATGTAGCTTATTATTTGTGTAATTATTATTATTATTATTGGTGTTTTATGTATATAATAAATTTTAAATTATTTTTTCATGAAATATTGGTGAATATAATTAGAATTTTTTATTATAAATTTGTAATGAATCACTTTAATTACTTTCTAATGGAAAAAGGAAAAAATTGTAGCTAATGAAAATAGGATTGTGACCCTCGGAAAAAGTCTGACAATATCAAACAGAAATGGGATGGTTAATTAAGTAACAATATAAGCTCAAAGAATAAGTGGATGGGTCTGGAGTAGTTTAAGTCCCTTTCAATCTTATAATTATTTCTTTTATGTGGATGTTACGATGGAACTAGGCAACTAGCTTATTTTTGCTTTATTATTCTATGTGGTTTCGGTCTTAATCATCTAATTATTTTGAAAATTAATCTAGCAATATAGAACAAGTTCAGCAGATGATTGATGCAATTTTTCACAGGTATGAAGCTGAGTGGAACAATCGTACCTTTTTGAATAGAGAGTGAGAGCCAGTGACCTTGTTCTCAGCCTCAAGTCTGATAACATTTTCCATCAGAATTCCAGATCCTCTTTAGTTCTGCATATCAAATGCTATTGCATATTAGTTTAGCAAGCCTATTGAGTTCAATTTTAAAGATGAACTGTAAGTTCTTTTCTATTAATTATTTTAATTTAACTTGATGCATGACGTATTTTGCCTTTTCCAACATGAACCCAACATCACCTAAGCAGGAAAAACCGAAACTTTCCCTATCTATCTAATGTTCGACAAAATAGCCAAAAAAGAAAGCAAACAAAACAAAACCCAGTACAGCAGGAACCGAGAATTAATGAAAAAAATAAACATACAAGATGGGTATTGAAGGAGGATTATGGATATGATACACTGATAGATGCTAGTGAAACATTTGGAGAAAAAGCACATCCACCAAACCAGTAAGCACATAAACCGCTCAAACTAAGGTAACAAAACTAATAGAAATTTTGGAGGCAATGGGGGCAATTTGTCCCTGCTGGTATGCAAATAAACCACATAAATCTAGAATCAAGAACCTACAGTGAGATATATAACTATTCATCAAAGTAATAACTAATTCCGGGCTTACACTAATTGTAAGGCCTTTGCAAAAGAACAGGACACACTTAGCCCCAAAGAAAAGGCAGCCATTTGAAGTATTAAATATGTTAAGATACACATATATTACTATCAGCACACCAGTCTTTCAAATCCATTAAAGGATGCTGATGCAGACCATAATAATAGCATAAAATATTGACCCATACCTTTGGTGAGGTTCGAGATATTACATCAGGACCAGAAGGGATATAGTATTGAACAGAATAACTCATCTATATATAATTACACGTACTTTCTCAACTATTTTTCCTCTTGAGGTCCTAAAAAATGTTCACAACTAAAGTGATGGTGCAATAATTGGCGGATACTCTGAGAAACAAACTGCAGTAGAATACAAATATGTTTTACCTTGACAAGTTCCTTCTCTCTCCTTATGGAGGATGTACGCCAACCAACCATATCTAGATAATGTCAACGAAACTGTATAAATGCAGTGAGAATAGAATATAGTAGCAAAAATTGATATATTTGTTAAGATTGAAGACAGAAAGATGAAGTGCAGTAGGATACGATCATAAGATACATTTGCATACAGGACACGGTATCTAAATGCAGTAAGGGCAGATCTGTAACCAAAAGATAAGGAGAAAAAAGAAAAATGTAAAAACTATTTTATTGTAATACAATTGTAGGATCTAATTACCATGAGAACAGCAAGAACAGGAAGAAGAGGAGGGTGAATAAGAAGTAGATCCAGAAGAGGCTCCTCCATAAGATCCATTTCTTAAGTTACTGCTGAAAATCGGTGAATACCCACATCGAGCCTGCAATAAAGAAGCCGAACAGAGTGAATAAAAAAGAAGAAAAATTAGTGGAAAAATCTGGAAGAGAGGGAAACGTGCAAAGGGTGAAGAGGATGGGGATTGGGTTATGGCGAATGAGATTGCAGGGTTGTGAAGAGAATAAGAAATTCCAGTCAATTTTCATTGACGAAAATGTGTTTATTTTCAAACGATTTCCTTCCCAATTATTGCTTTCAGACAGCAATTGTTCAAGAGGGGGCGGAGGCTGGAAATGAAGAGAAGAGATGGGAGGCGAAATTTTTAGATTTTCTTGTATCTAGATAAAGGCAAATAAAAGAGAGGGAGACGGAATTTGACACTTAAGGCTAATTTATGGCTAGGGCAACAAATAACAAAATTACTTAAATATCCCTCATTTACCAACGGAATATAAATTCCGTTGCTATTTTAGCAACCGGCAACGGAAATAGAATTCCGTTGCTATTTTTCATATTCAATGAAAAATAGCAATGAAATTCTATTTCGGTTGCTAAATAACACCAGAAATATATTTAGCAACCGAAAATAAATTCCGTTGCTATTTAGCAATCGAATTATTTTCTGCTGCTAAAATAGCAATGGAAAGTAAATTCCATTGCTAAATTAGCAATGGAAATCATATTCCGTTGCTATTTTTCGTTACAAATTTTTTCTGCCATCTATTGGTGCCTTAATTAGCAACGGAATAGTAATTCCGTTGCTAAATTTTGGCTCCAAAAATTCCCTCCACTTTTAGCAACGGAGATAACCAAATATTTTTTTTGTTGCTAAATGTACAAAGTTTAACCAATTTTAGCAACGGAATCAGTTTTTCGTTGCTAATTTAGCAACGGAATCATTTCCGTTGCTAGTGTTTTGTTGCTATTTCCAAAATTTCTTGTAGTGGTTGCTTGGAATTGGAATACATGTCCCCATAATTATTACTTGATGATTGCTTGGCCAGTTGTCCCTTCAGTTCTCCCAATCAAACTAAGTGTTCATTTAGTATGTACAACCAAATGTACCCTAATTAATATGAACCGAATTTAAAAAATTATATATATAGTATATATATATACTTTTCATCCAACTGATTATTTTTCATTTCAAATAATATAGAGGGACGAAAATCATAATTTAAAAAAATTGTTTTTATTTCTGCTTATATATTACTTTTTCTGTTTTTTAATCTGTCGTTTTTATCGTTTTCACAAGAATTAATAAATATTAATCAAGCCTAAATTTAGTATTAACTTGCATAATTTTGACTAAATTATCAAATCTAATTGGTTTTGAACAAATTAATTTTTATTGAAAAAGAAAATTAAATTGAGAAATAAAATAAAATTATATTAGAAGTCTAAAACAACAGATAAATGAAATTTAAATTTTATTCAAAAGTAACATATAAAAGAGAATAGAGAGAATATTAACTTAAATTTAAAAGAGAAGTTTGATGTTCAAATCCTCCCTTTCCCTAAAAAAATAAATATATAAATTAAGGGGCCAAATTTAAAATGTTTTTGCTCAAAAAGAAAAATAATAATTGTAAAAGCTATATTCTTTAATTATATAGTTCATTTAGGTTTTTTTTTTTTGGATAGCAAACTTGAAATTATTTTTGTAAGAATTCAATTATTTCTTTATTTCAAAGGGTACATTCCATAACTCAAACCAGGAGATGTTGCAAGTCAATTTTTGTTTGTATTTTAATATAAATTGTTGCACGTTTTATATATATGTTTATATCTTGTTGCTTTGTTATGGAAATAAATGGCCTTTACATCTTAGTTGAGTTAAGTATTTTTCTTCTTGGTTTATTACTTTTATTTCTAATTAAATTTCTAATAGGATAATTTAAATTGTGTTCATGTTGTAATTTTAACAAGTTAAAGAAGTTTGATGCTTAAATAATTCCTCAAAAAGAAAAATAATAATTGTAAAAGCTATATTCTTTTAATATATAGTTCATTTTGTTTTTTTGGTAGCAAACTTGAAATTATTTTTGTAAGAATTCAATTCTTTCTTTATTTCAAAGTGATAATGCTCGCATTATTATTTTGGACCTAATGTATTCCTAGGCCAAGACTCAAAATAAATTCTTGATCTGGACCCAATCTAGTCTCTCCACATTCAATCTTATTTGACTGGAGAAGCTTAGTAGAGACGCAACCGTCACTTTACTTGATTGGACTGGTCGGCCTAACAAAGTCTCTTCTTGTTGTGTCATCTGACAAGAGCTGTTTACTCATCACAGTTGGTACACCTACCATATCAGACCACCTATAGGCACTCAAATGGTGATATATCTAATACCAAAATCTACTATACATAATTCAATAGTTAAAGGCACAAGGTAACACATTGCACTATTGAGATTCTCTTTTTTACTTTCTCTCTCTAAGTCTCATCCTAACTTAAATTTTGGAGTGTTAACACTCGATTTAACCGGGTTAACCCTCTTGCAGGTTCTAAACATTGCTCAATCTAATCGAATCCTGCTACCATTCTCATTTTAGTATGGCACCAATTCGATCAATAAAACGGTCTCTCCCTCTTATAAAATTTTCGAATTTACCACAAAGGGTACCTTCCATAACTCAAATAGGGAGATGTTGCAAGTCAATTTTTGTTTGTATTTCTATATAAATAGTTGCACGTTATATATGTATATTTGTTGGTTTGTTATAGAAATAAATGACCTTTACAACTTAGTCAAGTATTTTTCTTCTTGGTTTTTTATTTTTATGGAAAAACCGTATTTTAGTCCCTATCATTTAACTATTTTATATATTAGGTCCCTATACTTTCAAAATTATACATTGAGTCTCTGAATTTTTCAAGGAAAATATATTAAGTTCAAAATGGACGGTACAAATGATAATGTAACACACGTTCAGTTAAGGTCGCTTGTATTTTAATGAAACACTTTAGTTTTTAATGTTCGTTTGGATTTAATATGTTCTAATCAATAACTTTAGAGATTCAATGTGTGATTTTGAAAGTATAAGAACCAAATGTGTAAATATATAAAAGTTTAAGAATTCAATGTGTAGTTTTAAAAATATGGAGATTTAATATGTAAAAACGTTAAAATTCAATAACTAAATGATGCATTTTGCCTATTTTTATTTCTAATAAGATACTTCAAATTGTGTTCATGCTGTAATTTTAACAAGTTAAGAAAGTTTGATGCTTAAATAACTTTGTATTCATTTTAGATTTAAAGAGCCAACATATGGTATTGGGTGATTTGTATTGCATAAATAGATTTTGGATTTTGATGTAGATTTGTATTAAACTAGTATATTTAAATGTTAAGATTAATGAAGAATGAGGCCGTTAATAATATCGATGTTGATGTGGATTAATGCCTTATTCATGTGTGCAGTACGTTAGTGTTTATATCAATATTGTTATCCTTTTTAAAATCGATATTAATTTTTAAAATATTTTAAAGAAAATTGAAAATAAATATTAAAAATGAATATAAATTTTAAGGAAAAAAAAAAGTATAAGGTGAACTTAGCAGCTTGGCCCTGAATACAATTATAGCTAACTATCTAAGAGCCCACTTGAGGGGAGGGGTGGGTGTAAAATAAGTGTGATAAAGAATCATCATAAATTCATTGAAAATAAAATATATTAATTGAATAGTTTTTTTAAAAAAAAAAAATAGGGGAGGATAAGTGGAACCCACCATTCTCTTTGCAGGGAACAACAGATGTCGGCTCAACGGCCAACATGGCACGCTATGCCCTTGCCACGTCTGCACGTCTTTCTAAGCTAAAATTAATGAAGCGTGCTCTCCTGGTTGGCCTTCTATTTTAGATCTTTTTTTTATTTTTTTTTATTTTGCCTAAATAAAATTAGTTTACTTAGGTAGCATACTCTGTTTCAGGCTGCACTGTACTTGTCTTATTAACTGCTTCTTCTTTGCTGATCCCAACCGTCAAACATTTCGTATTATGATGTCTTTTTTTGGACAAATTAAAATAGAGAAAATAAGGAAAAAAAAAACTTCATACGCTGCTCCCATTCGCAGTGTGTTTCTCCTTTTTCCTATCTCTCAAAATTGAGAAGATAACATATCGGGACAGAATTTTGAAATAGGTTTAAGAAACTGTGCATTCTTATCCCGAATAATAGTCCAAAATCCGATTTGCATTGATTCGAAAAGACTGTAGCATCCGCTGTCCAATATTCCTTGCTTTCTCGATTTCTGGTATGGAATCAATCTAGTACTTACTTTGGTATAAATATCGCCGAATTTTAGAAAAATACATACGTACGTATGTCGGCTTGATATAAGGATCGCCAAATTTTAGGAAAATACTTATGTTGTGTCGGCTTATAACTTAAATATTTAAGACAGATGTCCAGTCAATCATTCAACCAGTATTAAAATACTCTATAAACTACAACTCTAATATTTAGGCTTCATGCCTTTTTTTTTTCTCTCCAATTTTATAGAAATATATATACATGACAATTGTCCTGTAATATATTCCAATTTGATAAAATGCACCTATTTTCTCCTAATTAATTAAAAATTATTATATTTAATTTTAAAATACACATTCTATTTTTAATTAATTATTAGATTTATTATTTTAAGACAAGAAAGAAAGAAATTAAAAAATGAAAAATATATAATTAAAAGAAGGAAAAACAAACTGAAAAAATGACCTTTAGTGTTTTATATTTTGTTTATAATAATTATTTTTTCTAATCATACATAATCACCGTATATGGAATATTCCAACACATGGATAAGGTACGGATTTAGTCATGAATCATAATTACCTCCATAATTAATTTTTTTAAATGAAAAATTAACTTTGCATAGGAGGTTGTTTACAGTTAAAACGGTTATTATGTGCTTAAAAGCAAAGGCAATTAATCAATTAAATATTTAGCAATTAAAAAAGTGGGATACTAATGATCATGTAAATGCCATTTTAAATACTTTAAACAATATTAAATTAAAAGCTAATGGACGTCAGTATCATTATCCACAAATAGAAAGTTGATTGGAGATTCGTAGTTGAAGACAGAAGGCATAATTAAACAAGTCTGCAACAATCAGTAACCTGCGGAGAATAAATTAATTAAGAGTTTAGAACTAATTGAAAATAGAATGGATAGTGCTTTGTACTAATAATCTATTCAACAAAGATCCCATACAATGATTAAACAAATTCTTCTTGCTAGTATTAAATTAATTATACCTTAATCTTTAGGATTTCAAATATTCTAATTATATTATTATATTGCATTTACAATTATTAATTGTATTTTAAATTTCTAAAATAATTTATTGCATCTTGAACAATAGCATCATTGTTGGTAGCCAAATTAGGCCAAACATGATTTATTCTTACGCATCTTTTTGAAATATTGGGTTTAAATATCTCTTATTCCATAATTAATTGTATCACTTTATGAACAAATCGGCCGAGTACAGATGCATACAATATTTTAATCCTCGATTATATATATATATATATATATATATATATATATATATATATATATATATATATATATATATATATATATATATATATATATATATATATATATATATATATATATATATTCAAGCTAGTGTTACTTCTAATTATCTCATTTTTAATGTAAATATAAATGTAAAATAAAAAAATGAAATAAATACTTCTTAAAATTTAGAAAATAGCACTTCAAGTAATAAAATAAATTCTAAAAAAAGAGATTTAAAAAGAAAAAAAAGTAAAATCAAACTCGTGGTAAGAGTTATTATTTTTATTGTTTAAACAAATATTAAGATAACCTTCCTTTTGTCTCGATCTTATAAAAACTAATTTATTAGAATAAATTATCCTTTAATTGTAGTAAATTTTTTTCCAATTTTGTTATTAAGTTTTTTACCAATAAATAATAAGGATAAAATTGAAAATTATATAATAATAATTATTTTTTTTAATTTTATAAAGTGACATCATTTTCATAATAAAATATTTAATTCAAATGTAAATGCACTTTTAGCAAACTGCAATTCCATCGGAGTTGTTTTATTATTTTGAGGAACAATTGTATAAAATACTTCGTTTATTTTTTTTATCTGTTATTTTTGAGTAAAATTTAAATTTTATTTATCTGTCATTTTTAAACTTTCAATGTAATTTAATTTATTTTTTTAATTTTTTTTTTCTTTTTTAATAAAGTCAAAACCAATAAAATTTAATAATTTAATCTTAATCACGAAATTTAATATTAAATTTAAGTTTATTTATTATTTCTTAATCCTAGTGAAAATAATTAAAGTGATTGATAAAAAAAATAGAGGGAGTAATAATTATTATACAGACGAGGTTTGTGTCATTTTGTGGCGCTTCTAATTAATTAATATAGAAATTTTTTTGGTCTGGAACAGAGAGGATGCTATGGACTTCTTCCCGAATTTGGAACTGCTGGAACAATTTAGATGCAACATTTGTTTTAATTAAAAATATTTCTTAACTTTATGTGAGTTTTTTTTTTTTTGTGAGATTCACCTAGTTTTCCTTTAAAAAAAATGTCGCTTCACATGATTTTGTGAGAGTTGCTATTTTGAACCAGAAACTCAAATAGTTTTACTATTTTTGGTTGGAAACCAATAATAACAAATAAAATTGGGCATCGAAATCCTGAAATTGGATCAATAATTTGTGAGTGTGACATTAATGTTGGTTCTTTTCGTTGCTGATTCCCAATATCTATCGTGGTCGAATAAGAGTCAATGGTAATATAGAAAACAGTCGAATGCTTGAGTTGAGACTTAGAGACTATCAAATTTTGGCCCATTGAATTTATATTATTAACATCATATGCTAAAAACAAATATATAAATATATGTCACACATATATACAGTAGATATATATTGGTACATATATATCATTTAACCATTTGAAAATTTCAACTTTAGATGGATATATATCAATAATATATTCTATGTATAAACCTATAAAATAGGTGAAAACTTTTCTATGCAATAATAGTCCTTTATTAATAAAATAATATATTTTAATATTGGACTAAAATAACATATTTTAATATTAGATAAAATCGACGAAACCACTTACTTTTGCTTTCTTTTTATTTCAATTAGACTCTATTTTAATTTTTTCTTTTCTTTATTAGACAAAATGTATCACAAATACGCTATTATTGTTCCAATCCTTTTCATAAAGATATTCAACTTGACATGGATTTCCAATCGAATTTGTATTTCTCTAAATTTATTTTGCCAATTAATTAATTGATTAATTTCAAACTCAAATAATAATAATATGTAGCAAATGGAAATTGGGTCGGATTGGACTATAAATGGGTCATAATTTTGAGGGTCGTAAATAAGTCAAACTTTATAACATTATTTTTTCTACATTTTTTATTTTTTTCATTAAAAATAAAAAATGGTACATGCAGTACTCAAATAGATCGGGTTATAAACGGATAGCTAACAAGTCATATTGGATTTGGATAAAAAGATGTAGATTTTATGACTCAAATTAGTGGATCGGGTCAAATTTTGATAGATCAAATAATAATAAACTTCTACAAAACTAATTAAAAGAGTATTAGAAGATTTCTTTAAAAAAAAATCTGGGTGTTAAAAAATTAAAAAACTTGATCAACACGAATAATTGTAAGACAAAAATAAATATTGTTAAATATGATTTCATTTTATTTCACATTTATGTTTATTTCTTTAATAATCTTTTATTTTTCGAAAAAAACAACAATTTTTTTTTTATTCACCCGTTAAAAAGAGTAAGGTTTACGGTTCTTTTTAGAAACAACTCTATGAGTTTCTTTGTGTTATAAGTGAAAATTTTTATTTTATCTTCCAGCCAAGTATTTATTGAGGCAATTGTATTGAGAGAAACTCTATTTGTTTTGTTGGATAATATTAAAGTATAATTAATTGTAAATTTATAAATTTCATATTTATTGTGAATTTTCTATTTGTTTAAATTAAAAAAACACGTAAAATTATGATTAGGTGTTTATTATAATACTTTATTGCGTTTGCACACTAAACTTATAATATATGTTAGCGTTAATATATAAATTTCTCCTAAATTATTACCATTTATCATATTTTTTTACTGAACTAATTGCATATCAAATTATCCCCGACTTGTTAAAAATATCAGATTATTCCTCTATAGGACACGTGTTAGTTCACAAAAAATACGTGAAAAACACGCACCGAATAGTAATAAGGTGATAATTTGACATTTTAAATAAGTTTCAGGAGTTTAATTTAATATTTTAAATTGTATAGGGTGTATTTTTTACATTTCAAAGAAATTTGAGCGGCTAACCTAATATTTTCAATAAGTTTAGGGGGATAATCTAACATATAATTAGTTTAGGAGGAAAATCTGATAAATGATAATAATTTAGGATGAAATTTACGTATTACCCCTATATATTATATATATATTTTTTTAAAACAAGTTAAAATGTTTTAAAATATTTCTTTTGCTATTTTTTTGGAAATATTTATGTTTGCCTGGTAAAAGCCAATTTAAATTTGAGCTTTCGAATAAAATTGACACAACATATTCTAATCTTCGATTTATCTCTTTTAGTTATTTCAATAAGTGAGAAAATTAAAAAAAAAAAAGGTGTGATTTTTAACCCTAGGTTAAAAACCAATAGGGAATAAGAAAATATATTACTTTGGTGAAAATTACTGAAATTAACCAACAAAACTGATGAAGCCACGCCAATCCCTTCGCAAAAATTCCTTTTCCCAACCGAGTTTTAAGTTTAAGTTGATTTTTGCCTCTTTCTCTATCGTATGGCCACCTTCATAAATTTAATCAAAGATAAATCCTTTTTTCTTTTCTTAGAAAAAGGTGGGGGGGGCTGTGTCTATGCCATTTGATTTGAGTAGATAGATACCGTCAAAATTCCACTTCGTCCTTTTCCTTCACATTCTTCGGAGCGAGAGAGAAATCAAAGGCAAACAGACCTTATCTTTGGGTCTGCCTGCAATTTCCCACTAATTGCCCAACAGAAAATCTTCTGATGATATCAATGAAGGAAAATTTTCTCTCCATTTTCAATTCCTTTTCTTTCTTTCTTTATATAGATTTGCTTTAAATGTTGTTTCAGTGTTTGAGCTACATGTGTGGTGCTTTTTTAAGGTAAAATGTTTTGACAATTGTCCTTCTCTCTGTTATATTGGAGCTGAATTATATTATTTTACACTTATGGCGTCCCACTTTTATTTCAGAGTCTAGTCGGTTTGTGGCTGTTACAGGTAATTCATATGCTTATATCTTCCTACTGTAAATTTTCTGTTTTCAGTTTGTTTCTCTCTCAGCTTCTATTTGTTTTGCTTTCATGTAGTTTTTGGTTTCTTCTTTTGGAGATGAATCACTATATTCCCGATTTCGAAATGGAAGAGGATTGCACAATTCCTGCCTCTTCAGTCCTGGCCCGCAATAAGAAATCAATCACGTAATTCAAATATTATTGCTCTCTTTCTCTTTCAATTCTCATCTTCTCCTTTGTGTTTGGTTTTGAATTTCATTGTTTTAAAGGAATCTTGAATTTGGCAGGTCGGAGGATGAGATCATGGAGTTACTCTGGCAGAATGGGCAGGTTGTTGTTCAGAGCCAAACGCAAATGTCTATGAAGAAACCACCGTTTCCTAAATACGACGACCCCTTGATTCCCGTTGAACAATCAGTGCATAGAGAGATCCGTTCTTCGCAAGAGCAACAGCAACATCTATTCATTCAAGAAGATGGGATGGCTGCTTGGCTTCATTTCGATCAAGATTTCTCTACCGATCTTCTCTATCCTTCTACCGGCTCTGTCAGTTGCACCACCGACTGTACTCCTCTTGTCCGTTCAATTCAAAATCCAGAACCTCGACCGCAGGCGACGGTTGCTTCCGCCACGGCGGCGAGGCCTCCGATACCACCTCCGAGAAAACCGGAGACAATACAGAACTTCGCCTGCCTTTCTAGGCAAAAAGCTAGAGGAGGCGTGTCCGAATCAGGACCATCCAATTTGAAACCCTCGGTGAGAGAATCAACGGTTGTGGACTCAAATGAAACACCGGCGTTAGGATGTGATTCTAGAATTTCGGAGACGGCTGTCGCGAGGAGTACTGCCGCCAAATCGAGTAGCGATAATGGATGCGGGACCATGAGCGGTGCTGCTGTAGCAGGTACTTCTTCTCGTCCAGGTGGGGCTAATATTAGGGATATGATGACGTATGACATGACGGTAACTTCATCTCCCGGTGGCTCCAGTAGCCCAGAGCCGCCGTGTCAGAAGCCACCGGCGAAGGACCGGAAGCGCAAGGGAAGAGAAGAAGACATGCAGGATCACAGCGAGGTGAGTCGAGTTAATTAGCGAGTTAAGTATACTGTATTAAGTTACTTAACTACCTAGTTTGGGTTTTTATTTTGGGACGTTGGCTATTGTGCGCATAGAGAGTGACGTCCGTAAACGTGAGCACGATTCTCTCATGAGATTTTGTTTTAGCTTTATATATTTAAGAAAACGTTTCGGTGCATTTCTCACAGAAATTTTGTTGGTGTATGCGTGAGAGTATCGTCGCTATCAATATCTTGTCCATACACGTGTTTGAGGTGTTTTTGTTGATTATAGCAAAAAAAAAAAAGAAAAACAGTTTTTAAATTTATGATTGATCGTGATTTGATTTGATAGTAGATGACGTACGATTGCAGAGAATTGCCTTGAGTGAAAAATTGTACGCGCGTTTTTACGTGAGGATTTCAATTGTACGGCGCGTGTTTCGGGTACTCTGTTTTCGCGATCCATTAGGTCCTTTTGTCTGTTTTGCTTTGTTGTGGATACGCCCTAGCAATTTCTTTTGGCCTCTATTTGTTATCTTCGTCAGTAACAATTGCTGCGATTTTATCCTTTAGTAATTAGCATCGTTACTTGCCGTCACTAGTGCTTAACAAACCAGTGTTGGCGGCTTTTTATGCTCAGCTTTTTTTTTTTTTTAAATTGTCTGATTAGTAGTAGCTGGGTTAATGGGATTTTTATCGTCTGCATTGGTGAAATACATCAAGCCAAGGATGCATTGATACATAACTTGAATTATCTTATTTTTTTCATATTAATATAGTATTGGCTTGCTGCATTATGCATCGAGAATAAAAAAGAACTTTTTAGGATAATGATTAAGTGTATTGGTACTAATTATATGTACAAACTTTTGCTGTCCAATTAAGAATAAAATTGGACTATGCATATTAATGTGTATGGTTAGCATTAAACACTGTATTAACACACAAAGATGAACTAGGATGATGATAATAATAATAATATTTTAAATACTGTAGTTTCTAAAAAAAATATTGTAAATGCTAACTTCTTCAGCTATTCTATAGGAGATGCAATTTAGAAGTGGAATGGAGTGGCAAATATGGAAAGATGTAAATAAAGGAAACATTGTGTAAGTTGGGTGTGCCACTGCTCACATATTGTGAGTTCCATTTTCATGTAAAAGTTATGATCATGCATTTGAAGTAGGCAAATATTTTTTTGTAGATGAATACTCTTTCTGCTTCAAACTTATGGTGGAGATAGCATAACCAAGGTACTTGATTTAAAGAAATGGTAGAAATTAAAGGGTGTGTGTTAGTCACTTGCTCTTCTTCCCCACACTGGGAGTAATCTTTTTTCCAATTCTCTCTTCCTTACCCTTAATTGGATGACACTGACCAATTAGGTTTGGTACAATGGGTATGAAAGGCATTAATCCTGCTATATTGCTATAGACACACAGCATTTTCTGATTGAAGTGATGATTGTTGGCAAACTTGCAATGTGTTGGTAAAGATGAGAGTATCTAAATTTGTGTGATGTGAATCGGATATAGCTTGCTATTTTTTTCATTTTATTTGAGAGTGCTCATTTCTTATTACTTTAAATTGACTAAATTATCATTTTACTAATTACTATATGGAAATATGTAATTATGAAAACAAAAAAACAAAAGATATGGAAAAGTGACAAAGAAGATATATATGCTTTTATAAGGATAAAATGAAAAACATGCAATAAAATCTTTCTTAAGTTTTGAAAAAAGACATTTTAAAGTGAAACGAAAAACAAATTCTAAAAGCAACAGGTAGAAGTGAAATCAACATTATATATTTGTTTGGTCCATGCCACAAAATTTTGGTAATTACTATCAAAAAGAAGTTTTTGAGACATTTTATCCCCATGTATGTCTTAAGTGCTCTTTTGCCAACTTCACAAATAGGCAGTGGGGAAAAAGTCCTAAAGACTGGTATTCATATATATTTTTTTTTCTTTTATATCAAATGTTTGGTACTGATATTTAGAAGGGTAAGAGAACATACAAAATAGTCTATTTATGCGTTAATCAGTTTAGTATCTTAGACCACATTGCTGGACTAAGGTGCAAAAAGTCCTGTGCCTTCTCGTTTTTCCTTCTTCAATTGTTCTAACATTTGTATGATTTCCTAATTTTTGCTTATTGTCAAAGGATGTTGAGTTAGAATCCCTCAATACAAAAAAAAGAGTTTGTAGATCGACGTCTACAAAGAGATCTCGTGCTGCAGAAGTTCACAATCTCTCAGAAAGGGTGAGTGCTTTTAATATTGAAAATATTGTCAAATTGTTAGTATATTCAGTTCCTTAAAAACTGGTGTAATATTACATTTTGTTAGAGACGACGAGACCGGATAAATGAAAAGATGAGAGCTTTGCAGGAGCTAATTCCTCGATGCAACAAGGTTCCGTATCTTTCAGTTTCAGTAGGCATGCATTTGTGCTCTCTGTAGCTAATTTGTTTTCTTCTTCTTCTTCTTCTTGTCTGTTCTTTTTTTTTTTTCCCTCTCTCTATTTTCTCTGCTGTTTGATGATTTTACTGCTTAAACTTCTATTTGCAGTCAGATAAAGCTTCTATGTTAGATGAGGCAATTGAGTACTTGAAATCACTTCAGTTGCAAGTGCAGGTACATATTTCCTATTTTATACAGTGACATGGTTTTATGATATCATTGCCTCAGTTAAACTGTTGAAAAGTATGTTCCACCTCCAATAGAAATTCTAGTTTACCTGACTGGAGATGTTCTTTTGAGACATGTCATCTGAACTGATCAAGCTCTCTGGTTCTCCATACTTGTAATTTTTTACGTTGTTAGTTATATTGCATTCATTGATCATTGTGTATGCTTTGTCAACATAATGATAATGCTTATCTTGCTGCTAGGAATACCCTCATTTATGACCATCCAGAAAATGCATTGTGAAAGTTTAAGGTTTTCATAGCAGTTCATAGTTTCCAACCAGTGAACAAATAAGCGTGTTTGATAAACCTCCAATAAGCTGCCAACTCAAGGTCATGCTGTTAGTAATTTGGACGTTTATCTGCTCTCTGTGACATAAGCTTTGTTAGTTTGGGGAATAAATGTTGGCTTTGTAATCTATATTTGTGGCAAGGGACGTTAGTTTGATGCTCTAACTGTGGGACCGGGTGGTGGGCAAGCGCATGGGCAGGGAGGGAGAAGTGATTGTGCATGAAGTATGCATCCATCACTGATATAAATTTGTTGAGCCATAATCCAATTATAATCCATGAAACCAGATTTAAATGCCTACTAAACCAAGGGGTTCACAACCACAATGGGGGTTGAGTTGAGTGACTAAACTTACAAACTTGCCAAAGAGGTATGACTGTCCCCTAATGCTCTGCGCCCTTCATAGTGAGACTATTTATGTGCAAGAAGGCAATTCTAGGACAAGTATTGCTACTAGTGCAACTTACCTGTTCGTTTGCTCTGTCAATCTTTTCCAAGAGCAATTGTGAGATGGGCTTAAGGTGGTAATATTATGTCATTAGTGGGAGCATCATTGCACCCTAGGAGAACTAATTGTAATTATTAGTCTCTCAGAGATGACTTCATACTTTTCTTGTCAGTTTCAGCAGTTATAAAAGTACACTTAATTGATGCGCCCCTTCCAAGTTTAGCTACCACCCCTTCCAAGTTTATCTACCAGGCATGCAGTTTTGACCATCTCTAGTTTAAAATATGATCAGTTATTGTATGTGGAAAACTTTTTTCTGGATGCTTTTATTCTTCTTGATAAATGTAAATTTTTGAGCATATGATCTATGAAAAAATTAGATTATAATTAATTTCCACAGATGATGTCCATGGGATGCAGCATGGTCCCAATGATGTTTCCTGGCATCCAGCAGTACATGCCACCGCTGGGCATGGGCATGGGGATGGATATGGGCATTAGTCGGCCTATGATGCCATTTCCTAATGTTCTAGCTGGTCAACCCTTGCCCACACCTGCTGCAGCAGCTCATTTGGGTCCAAGGTTCCCTATGCCAGCGTTTCATACGCCTCCTGCTCCTGCTGCTGATCCATCCAGAACCCAAGCAGCTGGCCAATCGGATCCTAGGATAAGTGCAATAAGCACACATGATCAAAATCAGCAACGAGTCCCAAATTTTTCTGATCCGTATCAGCAGTATCTGGCACTCCAACAGATGCAAATTCCAACTGCACAAGTGGTATATTATTTTTACTTCTTAATATCCTAATGTTATATTTGGAAAGGTTCTCGATTTGTTATGTCTTTAGCCTCTCAGCAACCAGCTTCTTGCTTTCAGTTGTCATTGGAAAATAATTCCTAGTATTCAACTGTAAACAAATGTAGTGTGCAGGCATGCACTCACACACGATGGGAGGAGAGCGTGAGAGAACCTGCCTGAACTTACACTTTTTAAGTCGTACCCAATTTTCCTTATTTACTATGTGTTTAGAGATAACTGCATGCATCTGCTCTATTCATTTATAGTTGTCATCTTTTTATCATTAAAACACTGATTAGGCCCCCAACAGTTACAGAATCAAGCAATTGCCCATCCAAGTACCAGCAAGCACAGACCAACTGAAGGAGATCAGGATCCTCATAATCACCACTCAGGTAGGCTGTGCTTTATTTCATGGAGCAATTTAATAATAGGATGACAGGAAAGTAACAAAATATATAAGCAGGAATATATCAGATCAACAACAAAAAAGATACAGCCTTTGGCTTGTGACCAAGGGCCTGTGTCCTTCTATCTTGAAATAACTTTCCTTACTTGTAACAACCCTTCTCCATGTTCTCTCCCTTTTGTGTACTTTTTTTTTTCTTGCATTGATTTCATTCATTATAATATTTTGTTAATCTGTTTCGACCTTTCTCACATGTTTTCATGTTCCATCTTGCTCTGTTAATCAAAAGACGAACAATAAAATGATATGCTTCAGAATATCCTTCCTCTTAGATTTTGATTGAGATGATAGTAATTCTCCTTAAGATGTACTAAAATCTTTTCTGCTGTATGATATTGTGTAGGGGTATGATATGCTGATAATAGAATTCCTGGTTGGCAAAAGAATCATCACTCTGTGGCACTAGTTTGTACAGTAGCACTGGCCTCTCAGAATGATGGTGCGACTGTGGTCCAAGGTTCGCTGTGGACTTGTTTCTAGCGGAGAGAATATTCATGAAATGGTGGAGCTTTATGTGCTTTCAGCTCGAAATTTGTGGCAAATTTGCCTGTTAAATTTTGTAGTAATAGAGGAGCAACATCGGAGCAGCTTTCCCATATGCCCAGTACAACCATAGCAAATCTAACATGTAATTATTATAGCACATAGTGTTAAAAATCCCCATAGAGTTAAAATCTATTATTTATTTTCTTTTCTTTTAACATTCTTTTTTATTCGGACCAATGAAATATATATAGTCGAAGAATATAATGTAGCCTTGAGCCGTGGGTGGATTTAGTGTTAAATTGGTTTTGTCATTTTGTAGTTGTGAAAGGGGCAATTGTTTCGTTTATCACTTGGGATTCTTGTTTAGTCCTTGTCAGTGGGAAACGAGAAAACAATACCAAAATCCCATCGAGACGCTATTCTGATATCAACGCCCAACTCTGGTCCGTCAGTTATATACCCTTTCGAATGGTCTTTTAGAACTTGGCCATACAGGGAATTACAAAGATAATGTGGACCACATCAAGTTATGCCCTGCCTTGGTAAGGCACTAAGATACTGTTCCCACTTAGCTTTCTATTCCCAAATCTCTTAAACCTAGTCCTTCATTTGGATCACCGTTTTTAGTGATATACGGTATGGTAATTGCTATGAACATGACCATCATAATGCATGGTACGGTATAATAATAATAATAATAACAATAATAATAATGTTACGATATGGGTGTAACAGAGAAACTAAGAAATACGAGGAAGAATATTTAAAAATCTAAATTTTTAGTGAAATGACAAAGATGTGATAAAGAGAATGTCTTAAAATGAAGTATAGCAAAGGAATTTCATTAACTATTGAAGGGGAAAAAAATTATAAAATCACGGCAAAAGATTTGGTGATTTGATATTCTCATGAAAAATCATACCATGAAATTGAGAATCTTCCCAAATTACAGAACAATCCATACCATATTAATCATGGGAAACCATGAAAGAACCAAGGGGTTAAGACGAACGGAAGAACAAATCCATAACCAAATATCACCTTTATATCTTGTGGTTTTGTATTAATTGATTGTTGTTTCTACGTAATAATCTTCATATGGCAGTACTTCAACTAGTACTGCAATGCTGTTTTCTGGAGATAATGAGATGGAAAGCAACCTCTTCACATACAAACTGTTTGTAGTTATCGATCTATAGCCCATAAAACCTGAGGATAAAAATAGACAGGAAAAATGCAGATGTATCTTATCTTAATAACATGAAAACATCCAATTCCCCATAAATAATTGGCATAATTTATCAGCAGTCCCTTGTATTTGTCTATTCTTTTTACTCAGCCTCTACACTTAATGTTATTCTAAAATGGCCCTAGTAATTGCCTTTTTTTTTTTTCCACACTTAGCCCTTAAAAAGCAAAATTATGTTCCACTTAGCCCCTTCTGTGCTGATGTGGCATCCAAATACTGACTCGAATTTGACACTTCATGTTAGTTCCACAGGGTTAAATATAATAAAAATTCCACTTTTTAGGCAGCTAAATGGAAAAAATTGACAAGTGCAAGGAACATTTGAGAAAAAAATTGCCTACAAGGGAAAAAAGTGAAAGAAACTGACGAGTACAAGGCTTGTTTTATGTACTATGCATAAATCATTTCATTGCATCACCGGTATCCCTGATTGGTGACAAGTAAGAAAGCTCTAAATACCTTATCAGTGAAGATGCGAAATGCCTCCTCTCCCATAGCTTTGTCAAGTGCCTAACCACAGGTAACAGCAGGTTTTAGAATTTCTTTCAGCAGGTTTTAGAATTTCTCTCTCATTTAGAGCAGAAACCAGAATACTTACATTTCTGGATCAGGAGCAGAATCAATGCTAGATATGAGTTTTCGTAGACTTTCAATCTTCAAGGCAGCACGAATTTCATTGGAAGGAAGCTGTGCAGAAGGAACGGTATGATTAATATCTTCAAGGAGTACATCAAACCATTGACTGCTCCAAGATGTCAAGATAATTAACAGAGGCTTTTTCTGCTTAGCCTGAACTTTATTTCTTGCATTCAAGATATAATTTTTAACAATTATTGAGATAAGTAAGAAAAAAGGGGTATGCTTTCACATTTGAATTTACAATGGCAACTATAACAAAGAGTTGATCTCTGTTTCATGGGAATTTATTAGGTGGCTTTTATGTAACATGATTGATGACACACTTCAGGAGAATAGGGGCACCATATTTATATGATTCTAGTATCTATGTTCAACGAGAAAAGCTTCCTCCAGATGTGCAGTCCAGTTGCAGAAAAGCTAGTAGTAGTCAATTTTCTCAAATAGTTAGGACAATATTATGACAGCTTTCGCAGAATAATTATTCTCGTCAAATAAATTACCAGGTTTCTTTTGGGTCCAGGAGATCTTATTAAGCCAAGACTAGTACTTCACATCTCATATGCAGACTCCATGGGCCAAATACCCTAAAAAATTAAATAGGTTAGTTTGATCCCCACTTGGGTTATCACAGGGCACCAAACAGTTCCACAGATTGATTCTCTCACTTCTCCTAGAGTAGAGTTTCCTTGTACTTTTTACCATTGAAAATGTTTGCTTATGGTTAGGATAAGAGATGCTCTGTATAAAGCACTGACTTATACATACCAATTACGCTAGGTTTCTGCTTGCAACAGTTCAATTCATACACAAGTGCCTCTTAAACCTGTCCCAAACTCCTTTGTGGTTGGGAATATGTGCATAAGGGAGAGATCTGAGAAAGATATGGCAACAACTGCAGAAAAAGTCCTACTCCTCATCCTAGCTTTGTTAAATAAACCAAACCATTTGTCCTGAACTTTTTTTCATCATGGTAGAAAACTGATAGGCAAGGAGCTGAAAGAAGTAAAAACAGTTCCAATGGAGAGGGAACCTGAAATTTGGAAGCAAATTTCATCCTGCTGAGGCACAATTCAACTAAGAACAAATGTCTTTATTATGTCATTACAAGTTTTTCTTACAGATATAGGCATCAACACAGAATTTGCAGAATCTATAAGTTGAGATTCGTATATGTTGATTATATCATGACACAATTGAAAAAGTGAAGAAGTGTAAGTCGGTTATAACATCATACCTACAGATTCTAGTTGTGGCTTTAGCAGCACCTCAGTTTGTATCATCACTGTTAATGGCCCTTCCATAGGCAGTTCAGGGTCAGCAGCTGACAAATTTTGGCAAATACGTTCAATTACATAAAGCAGAGAAAAAGAATTCTTTTATTCATTTTTCATGCAATGTAGAGTATATTTTGATTTTCCTGATATGATACGCATTTGAACAGCTAACACACAAAGCAGTGAAAATTCCTGTTCTAGCACACATCAATAAATAGACAAGGGACAGAAGGCGAAAGCATCGTAATCCCTGCAAATATCACAGATAACTCTTTAACAGCGTATCAATAATAGACTAGGCATGAAGAAAATGACAGCATCAAATCACTGCATATAAGTTAAAGTTGAAATCAAATTCTGAATAATACGCAACTGAGTAAAAGAATTTCCTACTTGTTTTTGCCTCTGAAGCAACCGGCATAACACATGGGTTTTCTGCAAGAATATTTTCACAAGAATTTAGTCCATGTTTGAACCAAGATGCCAATGCAATAACATGCATATCATATTGAAACCTAGATATCTCTTTGAACCTATAGCTCAGATTCATCACATAATTATTGGCGCCTCTTTGCTATAATGAATTCTAGTGAACCGTCCCTGGAAATTAAATTAGACTGGAATTACTCCGTTCAAGAAACACACTAGTATAAACACTTGAATGCGTCCCTTCAATATTCCTCAACATTCCTAGTGAGAAAAAGCACCCACTCAAATAACATGCAAAAAAAAAATTAAGCATATATATATATATATATATATAAGAAAGAACCTTTATGCTTTTTGAAGCAGGCCAGCGAACAAAACTGCGAGCAAGAAGATGAAAAGGGAAAATAGTAAATAAACTGAAAGGAAAAGAGCAAGAGATAAAAGGATGCGTGCTAGAACTACTTACTAAGGAGCAAGACAAGAAGGGCACTTGTAGTTGGACTGTGCTTCGTTGCAGACTTGGCATTGTTTAGGAGCCATTAAACCCTATTCATATATATATATATATATATATATATATCTATGTTGTAGTTTGAGCTCTATTTAAAACCCTATTTTGACCAATTAAAGAAGGCAAAGAATTTGCGATTAGAGATTGGCCGACGGCGGGCCTCCGTCACCGTCGAATTTGTTGATTGCTTCAGTTATGTTCTGGAATTAATAGAAGCAAGGGACCGTTAACGAAAAGAAAAGTTGAAAAACTCAATCTATTATATTGTTTGGTTTTTCCCGTTCTGCTTATTTATCTGGCGGCTTAATTGAAGATTAACATTTTACATGTATATATTTTTTTAATCTTTTACATTTTCAATAACTCTTGGCCAGAAATTCCAGTCCATGGAAAATATAGAAATTTGAGGGCTGGGAAGTGGGTATGGAGAATATTTATATAATTGGAAGGTTTTTTTTTGTGGCACGCTTGATATCAATCGGAATAAATTATAATTCGAATCACATTAATAAATTTTTAATATCTAACGAATTATGAGAAAAATTAATTTTCAATTTGATAGTACAAAGAGAAACAGAAAATTTAGAATATATATATTTGGAATGAAATCAATTGAAAAAGTAGTTAGCAATTAACTATTTGAATTACAACTTTGTTTTTTTAATTACATTTGAGACTTATTTTTTTAATCCATATAAAGTATTCAGAAAAACTAATAAGAAACCATTTTCCCTCGTAATAAAAGAATATTAAACTTTATTTCAACTATCAACATTGAAAATATACAGTTGGTTCTAGGGGTGATCATAGACCGGTTAACAAATTTATTAAATCAGTCCATTAATGTCGATTAACCGTTATATCCGTTTCGATTTTTAAATCGATTTTTCGAATTGGTTTATTGGTTAACTACTAAAAAATTTTTATATATAAATTTAATAAATTATACAATTTGTAATATTATTTTTAATAGTTAAAAATGCTTTAAAAATGAAAAAATTTAAATTAAATACAATATTCATTAAAAGAATCAAAATAAAAATAAAATTTTCATAATTAATTATAAAAATTAAATATATTTAATCTGAAACTAACAATAGAGTATTAATTATGCACATATAATAATAATAATAATAATAATAATAATTTTAATGTTTATTTATTAAAAATAAGTTAATTAATAATATTTTTGAAAATTATATATATCATAATATTTATAAATTATATAAATATTAAAAAATATAATTATAAAATTTAAAATATAATTTATAAAATATATATAGATTGATTAACAGTTGATTTCGGTTAATCACGATTTTTTAAAATAAAAACCGTAAATCTAAATTTTTAATTTAATTAACCTTAATTTTTCGATCAACCTAAATTTTGATTTGTTTTGCTCACCCCTAGTTGGCCCTCTGACAAATGGTGAAATTGATTTTAGTTTGCTATAGGATAAAGTTTACTTGGGTATAGCTTGAATTAATAATATGATGACGCAAATAGGTTGAGTTCTATTATGATCACCACAATATGTATAAGAAAAATACTTCAAAGTGACAGGGTTGACTCCACCATTGGAAGGAAATAGGAATCCACCGAGGGGGGGGGAGGGGGGGGTGCTTTGTAAAATGATTTCCAATTAATTCAAATAGCAGTTGTACACTTCTCGTACTGTGTGTGTGTCAAGGCAATACACAAACGCACATCCGTGATTTTCATCCAATGCAAAGAATGAAATATTTAGTGCAAATAACAATAGTTTCACATCCAAAATTACAATAAAATCTGATGTTGCCAAGTTATTATTCTGTCATCTGAAGCATTGACTATACTCCAAATCCGAAAGAGGAAAAAGAAAAAAGGAAAGAACTCGAAAATAATGCAACATTCAACCTGCTACTATGAAAGACATCTGATTTTTCAACTAAAACGAAAAAGTGGATTTTAATATAACCTAAGAATAATAGAGTCACAATTTAGGATACAACAAATTAACAGAAAGACAGACAAAACAAATAGTAAATGATCTCCTAAGTATCACAAAAATCAACCTGTTTCACATATATAGTCCTTCTGGTACACCTTCTTTCTTCTTGAACATCACCTTTTCTTTTGCCTTCTTGAAGTCGGCATGTGTAACCTGATACACAAATTTAAGAAAAAAATATATGAGGATCTGGACAAGCATATTTATGAGGATATGATCAATTTTGCAGTCCAGCAGACTTGAAACTACGTCTGAATACAAACTAGTGGAACAGTGTGTTGAGCTAATAACAGACAATGTTTTAGCAATTACAATTTACCGTGAAGAAGTTCTCACAGTAGGTATCAACAAGTCTTTGCCAAGTAAAAGCAGTTATTTTCAAAGGCATAGGCTTAAATCTAATTAAACTTCTATTCAACCAACAATATGGCAATCAATTTCCAAGTGATTAATGACAACAATATATTGCCAGTCTCTACAAAGATATTAGAAGAAACATCTGACTATAAATTATCAATTATAGAGTTAGGCTCACCTTCATACGCCGCTCTCGTAAAGCAAGCAGACCTGATTCAGTGCATATCGCTTTTATATCAGCTCCAGAAAACTCATCTTTAGTCATAACAAATTCTTCTAAGTTCACATCATCAGCCAATGTCATCCTCGATGTGTGGATCTACAATGTCAAACATGGGCAATCAATAATCACAAAGAGATGGGGAGAAGATATAATACTGCAGATAGTTGCAGAGATTTGATGCATCTTCATATTGATCAGTCACATATACCTGGAAAATACGTCGCCTTGTTTTAATATCCGGAAGTGGAAATTCTATCTTCCTATCTATTCGGCCAGGCCGAAGCAAAGCAGGATCAAGACTTTCAATTCTGTTGGTTGCAAGAATCACTTTGACATCTCCTCTTGAATCAAAACCATCCAACTGGTTCAGTAATTCTAACATGGTTCTTTGAATTTCACGTTCACCACCCGAGTGGGCATCATACCTATACAACATTCCATTTTAGAGATGTGATAAGATTATATCTGCCAAACCATAAATGTTTCATTTCTTCCCCTTTAAGTTATTTTGGTTTCCATTTAGTAGAATTGTACAAGCCATTATTATTGAATCACTCACCTCTTTGTACCAACTGCGTCAATTTCATCAATGAAAACAATCGATGGTGAGAGATCATCAGCAACTCTGAAAAGCTCTCTCACTAATTTAGGGCCATCTCCCAAGTACTTTTGAATTAATTCACTACCAACAACACGTAAGAAAGTTGCTGATGTTGAATTTGCCACTGCCTGAAAGAAAATCATGGGGCTTAAAACTCCTAGCTGATTTAACACAGCAACTTCATTTTAACAAAGGATAGTCTTATGCTTGAAGAATGCAAATATATATTATACATGCTCTTCTTATGCTTATGTTGAAAGGAAGTGAAGATTGAACATAGATCATATGAAACACATGCATCACAACCAAACACAGAAAACTATGTTCTGCATAACAAAAGCTTGCCAATCAGTATTGCATAAATCAAGCAATAGATAGGGAGATAGTGAATCGGGGCACAAAAGTTTGATCCGGGGAATTCAAATATAACGTGATTTGCAACCTAGCTAATACGATCAAACAAGAAGTTTATTGCTTTGAATAAAACTCAGATATTAGCATGTCTACACTCAAGAAAGAGATAATGAATTGGTCAACTACTGTAGTCAAGTACATGCTATGTGTGAAATGCTTTCTGTTCCAACATATCCAAAGCTGGGCATCAGAAGGAACAAAATACTATTGCAGTCAATTAGATGAACTATCTCGGAGTATAAATCTAATATGAAAAACATTTAAGTACAAACCTTTGCAAGCAAGGTTTTGCCGGTCCCAGGCTCTCCATATAATATCACACCCTTAGGAGGTTTAATACCAATGTCTTCATACAGTTCAGGATGAGTCAATGGGAGTTCAACTGCTTCTTTAATTTCCTGTATTTGGGCATCTAAACCACCTATATCAGCATAAGATTCCAATGGAGCCTTTTCAACTTTCATTACAGACACCATTGGATCAACTTCATCCTGAAGAAGTCCAACAACGGACAGGACCTGACAAGAAGCCACAAAAAAGTTAACAACGTATCTCCCCCCCCCTCAACAAGATAACATGTAGAATTAACTCATATGAAAATTGCAATAATACAAATTAGAAAATAATTCCTTAATAGAACATGTCTGGCATTAAAAAAAGAATAGTTGCAGAACGTGAATAAAGAACACGCATGGTGTGACATTCTTTACAACAACTTGAATACCAGCACCTATGACAAAGATAAACATTTATAGAATAAAAAAATAAGCCACTGCTTCATTAACTTTTCTACTCTAGGGTTAAAATGAACCAAAAATATTAAATCGAGTTTGACAGCAGCGTCAAAGATAAACTTTTTCCTCGTAAGCTTCTGTTCAATAAGTAGAAGTATAGATATTTAAAATCAGCAGCGAAAACAACTCTGAAACACCGGACACAAACAAAATTAACAATCCAAAACTATATTTTCATTCTCTTGTCACAGGTTAAGCGAAGGGAGTAACCTGTTATGAATCTCCTAGATTATAATCGACACAAAAGAAGAAAAATGACGAGTTATTCTTCCCTGCTATTGAAGCAACCTATCGCACTTTTTCAATCTCCATGAATTTTTTCTAATTGAATTCAACACACTCCTATCTAGAAAACCTAAAATTAACTCTAAGAAAAATAACTTAAAATTATCCAACCCAAAATTAAACCAGAAAACATCTAGAAAAAAAAAAGAGAGAAAAAAGAAGAAGAAATGGCCAACTTACCTTGTTATGCATCAAGATAGCACAACCAGGCTCCAATTGATCCTTATCAACAAAAGACAAAATCCCAACATAATACTCGGGACCAACCGAAGACGAAACAATGGCATGATTCTCATCAATCAGCTCCTCCAGATTCCCAACACTCATCGGTGAACCTCTCAAATCATCAACTTTCGATCGATCCTCCTCGGCTTTCTCCTCCTGAGGCTTTAGTCTCTCTTGGTTAGCCACAAACTCCTCCTCCATCAGCAGATAATCCTTAATTCGCTCCAATTTCAAGAGTCTCAACTTGCACTTTGTCAATGGAGTAACCGTCGGCAGCCGAGCAGCTGCCTCCGGTCCTTTCTGCTTCCGCTGTTTACGGCCGACGCGTGCCGGTGGTGCCGCTGGCTCGAATTTCTTATCCTTCTTGTCACTTCCGTCAGGTTTCCGGTCTCCAGGGAGACCTTGCCGGTTGCCGGATGGTACCTGACCCATGGGTTTCGGTTTGATCCAAGAGAGAGAGAGAGAGATTTGAGCTTGGCTTTAAGAACAAGTTAGCAAAAACTTGTATATGTGAGACTGCAACGAGCAACAATGGGAAAAATTGTTTTATTTCATTTTTATGATATCTTGACTTGTTAATGGGCCGTGTCTGACTATGTTTCCTTCCTTTCGGGCGATGTCTTGGCCCAAAATTCTAGTATTTCTTGGAACAGAATTTAAAAGTTTAAATCAACTCAATTCATATCTTATTCTACTTAAGAAAAAAAAAATCAAAAAATTATTAAATCAGTTTAAAAGTTTGAGTCTAAATTAATTTTAGCAGTTAAAGAGATCAATAAAATGTAAACGTGAACTTAATTTTAAAAGGTTAATAAACTTGAATTTCAATTTAACAGTTTAATTAACCGGTTGATTAATGGTTAATCGGATTAATTTGTATGTAATTTTACACGTGTATATATATATATATATCCTAATTTTAGAAAATAAATTACTGATAAATGATAAATTAATATTTATGTGATTTTATTTTAGTATATTAATGTTAAATTTGAACAAATTTTTTTATTTTTAAAATTGGAAGAATTTATATTTTAATTTTATAGATGGATGGAGTTGTTTTGTAAAATTGAAAACATTTAGAATTGTATATGTTTAATTTTTTTTTATAATTAACTAATGGTTAATAGTTAACTGAGTCTTTTTTACGATCCGGTTATTAATGAATTGAATTTAAATTTTATTTAAAAAAATTATGTTAATGGATTTGACTTGAAAATAAATTATGAATTGGCTAACTAGTTTATATCCACCCCAATTTTTCAGTTCACACTTGAAGATAAATGATTACTTTAATTTCTTCTTCTTATTTTTTTATATGTGTTAATTTTTATTCACTTTCGTTTTTTTCAAGTGGTACTTCTCACTATGAATGTGAAAATATATCTTGATAATTTCAAAAATTTAATGAACGAGTAAAATCTCTAATAAAAGAGGGGTGAGTCGATATTGAGCAAGGTATGAGATGTCTGGTCGAATGATAGACTTTAGAATCTACAAAAAGAGGCTAGTCCAGTCAGACTGAGCATTAGCACTCTAATGCTTAAGTCAATAAGTTGGAAAGAATAACTAGAGAGAGAATATAGTAAGAGAAGATCTCAAGTTATATGGTTTGTGAAAATAAACCTGCTTTTTATAGTATACTTGAAATCTTATACAGAAAGCCTACTTTAGCATTAATGTCAGCTGGCATGAAAGTGACTGCTGACAGGCAGCGATTTGATAGAATCATGTGTCAAAGAACTTCAATATGTCAGAAGGGCATCTTGTATGACGGAACGACTTTGCTCCGCATGTCTTAGAAGGGCATCTTGTATGACGGAACGACTTTGCTCCGCATGTCTTAGTTGACTGGCTAAGAAGGCTTGGGAACCACTAGGTCTTTTCAAGCCGGACTTCTTTCAAAGACACTTAATAGGCTAGGCTTAGTTTAAAATATTGAGTGTCGTCATATCCTATGCTACTTGCAATTTTGTCTAGGATATCGTTTAAATTTAATATCCAAAAACAGACTTCCACTGAATCTACTTGCCAAGAAGTAAATATGAAATTAAGAAAAAGTTAATCCTCTTCCTGTTAAGTAAATCTCACAATCATATCATACTATATCTAAAAATAAATATTAGTTAATTGCATGATGAGGCTATTGAAAATGTAATCAATACAGCTTGATTTTCCTTTCAGAAACATGTCATTTTTTTTCTTTATTATTTTGTATTATGTAAATTTATATCTGTTATTTTTATATCTACATATGCATGCATTCACCTTTTTAGAAAGTTAATATATGGGTTGTTAATTTTAATATATGAGCTGTTAATATAAGAATGAGATTTGAAAACCCTAATATGAATCCTTCTAATATTCCTTAATCTGGCAACCTATTTATTAGTAATTAACGATAAATTCTTTAATAGGTAAGTTGTGTTGGATTAATTTTTTTATTTTCACATTTGGATTAAATCGAGTTTTTTTTTTTTTTTTACTTCACCCTATCATGATGGGCCTCGGATCATCTTACTATAGAACAAAAAAGTAGTGATCCATTTAGCGAGATCCATCAGGTTATATGGGCCAGACCTGCAATAGCCCGTTATCCTTCCACTGCTGGGAGCGGGAGGTGATCGCTGTTCTGTGAAACCAGCCTCACGCTGTTCCCTCCACTCTAAGAGCCATGAGGCCCAAGCCTTCGCTCAAGCCCCATAATTCAACTCTCAGCTTGGAACGGGCGGACCAGTTAATAGCCGGATAAAGTCCAACCTTCTGGGTCCAAGCTACGTTCCACTACTTTAAAGCCCCCACTTGGGTTATAGGCTTGCGTTACCAGCCCGGCGATGCAAGCCACTCTTCCACGTTGCTTAAAAATTAAACAGCTAACATAATTTGGCCGGTGTGGGATAAGCTGCGCTTGCATATTTCACAAACAAAGTCTTAAAAACACTGATCATTTTGAAGAGAATAACCAACTTTTCCATTGGGAAAACTTTAACGAAATCAAGTGAAATGGAGAATTATTATTAATAGATGCTTTAGTTAGTGGAATTAAGCAATTGAATTGTGTTACAAGCGGCCAGATTACATGCTGAAAATTGGATATAAATGAGGAACATAACAGTCCCAATATGAATCGCTGGTAGCCTGGCACCCATAACAGATTCCACAACTAAAAGCAGAGAAAACAGTATTTTAAGAATAAACAATGCATACATCTCATTTTAATTAAATATTTAAATGAGCCTATCAGATTCCGTTGGATCGATTTATATTTGTCACCCTGTAGGTAAGTTAATTATAAATTTGTGAATATTAAGGCATATTGAATACGAGATAAATTGAGATTTATGTCAATTTTTCATGGAATTGACACAAATTAATTTTCATTAAAAGTATCTAAATTTTAAACATGACATCAGGATATTTAATCTCATGTTTAAGAGATTTGCCATTAAATCTCGATGTGAACTGGATTTCAACGGAACCCATATGAGTTTTTGAAGTTTTTTCATATCCATATGTGTATATGGATCTGGATTTTTTTATACCCTAAAAAAAATTCAGAAACAAATTGCAGCGTTAACTTTTTTACTGAAATCGAACCGAATTATGGCGTTAATTTTATTTAAAATGAATTTAAATATTTTATCCAGAATTGAATTGAATACCGTATTGAACTATACCTTACTATTTTGAAACCAAATTAGATTAAAAAAATCGATATTTATTAATTATTATATATAATACTAATAATTTATATATAAAGATTATTCATAATTTCTATTCTATATGTACTATAGAAATTTAATTTCATAATTATTTACATTAAATATTTTAATGCACAAAATTAATTAATAGTAATTAGTTAATTAATTAAACTAAATATTTTAATTACAATGAGATAAATTTCATTATTATAATAATTATTATATCTATATGAATATGAATGTGTAACTAAAATAATTTATATTTAATTTAATTGACCTTTAATGTAACACAACTACTACTAAATATTTGTTTTTATACAAATATCTTTATAAAAAATATGTAGAATAAATAATTTATCACATAATTAATATATCAATTAATTTCATTTATTTTTATTATCATCAACTGATATTCATCTATTTTTATTACGATAGCTATATAAATATGTAAATTAAAAATATAATTATTCATAATTATTATTTATAATGTAAATATATATCACCTTATTACCAATAATTTCATTCATTTTTTGTGTCATTCAAATAGCACTTATCTATTTTTGATACAATATTTATATGAGTAATCGAGTATTTAAATTAATAATGTAACTATATATAATGAAATTTACCAACTCATGCAGTTATATAAGTGTATAATCATCTCACAAATTAATTTTATATACTTTTAGTATCACTAAATTAATACTTATTTATTTTTAGCATAATACTTATCTTAGTATGTAATTAAAAAAAAAATTCTTGATTTTGACACTTTGAGTTGATAGAAGATGAATAAGTCAAATTAACCAATTTTGGTTAAGATAGCTAGAGAGATCTTGGTTGTTCAATGTTAGACTATAACTTCTAAATTCGCTTTTTTAACACTAGAGAGAAAATTTTAGATAAATTTAGAAGTTTTTTTTTTAACTCCTATTATAACTGAAATTCTCATTTGTTGTCAAAATTGATTGAGATTGGCTATGCTTTTGATTTCAGAGGCATCAACTGAACATTTAAAAAGTTTGAGTTAGGTAATCACCATATTTTTGTAAATTTTTAAATTTTGTATTTGATATTTAGAGTTTTTTGTGGTCTAATTATTTAACTTCTGTGTTAATTTTTTTAGATATTGCTCAAATTTCTCAAACCAGTACCAATATAATATAAAGAAAGACTCTCGAATGTTATTTTTTTAAATTTTGTATTTTGATTTAAATTTTATTTGTATTTATTGAGATATTTTAGTTATATTTATTATTGTGTTAATTTATTTTGTAAATTTTTAAAAATATTGAATTATTTGAAATTCTGAGTTGTATTATATAGTACAGAAAAAATAAAAAAATTGAATCAAATTGTACCAAATTTTTATAAAAATCATATCGAATTATCCCGAATTTTCAAGACAATAACAATATTTAATTTTTGAAATATCCAAAATTTTAAGACAATACAAAAATTTGTAAAGTTTTGGATTGTGTCGTACTGCATACATTCTATCCAACTCATACCCAATTCGTTTCCATGCAATTCTTGTTTGAGAAAAAATATTGAAAGTGAATGCTGGCAGGTGGTGATTTGATAGAATTATGTGACAAAGAACTTCAGTGTATCAAAAGGGCATCTTGTATGACCGAACGACTTTGCTTCGCGTATCTTAGTTGACTGGCTGAGAAGGCTTGGGAACCACTAGGCTTTTTCAAGGCCGGACTTCTTTCAAAGACACTTAATAGGCTAGGCTTAGTTTAAAATATTGAGTGTCATCATATCCTATGCTACTTGCAATTTTGTCTGGGATATTTCGTTTAAATTTAATATCCAAAAACAGACTTCCACTGAATCTACTTGTCCAGAAATAAATACGAAATTAAAAAAAAAAAGTTAATCCTCTTCCTGTTAAGTAAATCTCACAATCATATCATACTATATCTAAAAATAAATATTAGTTAATTGCATGATGAGGCTATTGAAAATGTAATCAATACAGCTTGATTTTCCTTTCAGAACCTTGCATTATATATTGAAAAACGTTAGGTCAGTTTTTTTTTTTCTTTTATTTATCGCTTGCCATAAAAAGAGCAAGAGGATTTTTTTTTTCTTTTTAATATAAAGAGTCTAGATAGAGTTTAAATTCGAGATCTCACGAATACATGTTCACCTTTTCCCAATTATGCTTGAGATTCCATCGCTTCTTCTTAGTGTTATACAAAAGGAGTCCGTCTTCTTGGCCTTTCCAAATGCAAATATTTTCACCACAGCCCCTAAAAATGAAACCTCGAGTGCCTTTAAAGGCATCAAAAACTACTTGAAAATTTTCGTACCATAAATTACAGAAGAAAAGAGTAGTACCAAAATTATTTAATCTGAATTTAAAATGAAATGTATTATTGGGTTGAAGAATATGAAAACCAAGATCATCCTCTCTGGATCTGCAATGGGTAATAAGGGTCTTCTGATTGAGACCATTTTAGATAGGGGTGTTCAAATTTGGGGTAACCCATTCAACCCATTTAATCCAAGCCACTTAATTCATTTTTTTTATAATTATAGTGGTTATTGTAAACCATATAACCCATTCTAACATTTTGAAAATATATATATAGGTTATGGGTTATTATATAACCCAATCAATTAACCCATATTACACTCTTCTTCAAATATATTCTCACTTATATTTTTTTTTACTCATCGATCTATTTTCAATTTTTATTATTTCGTTTAAATTTTGTTCAAAATCTATAAAATTTCTTCAAAAATATTTATAATGATGCTCTAATACTATTCAAAATTTTGATACTATAATGAGTATAAAAAATTAAGATAAGTTAAAAATTTCAAAAATTTTGGTCTTCAAAGTAATTTCAAGATCCATTAATAACTCTTTGTTACTTGGTACAGTAAGAAAACTCTTAGTATATAAAATCTGATTAGAAACACTTTAGAATAATTTTATATATTTTTTTGAATTTTTAAAATAAAAAATAAGTTTTGATAGAAAAAATGAATTTTAAGGTAAAAATATAATTTTAATATATGTGCTGTTAATATAAGAATGAGATTTGAAAACGCTAATATGAATCCTTCTAATATTCCTTAATCTGGCAACCTATTTATTAGTAATTAACGATAAATTCTTTAATTGGCAAGTTGTGTTGGATTAATTTTTTTATTTACACATTTGGATTAAATCGAGTTTTTTTTTTTTCCTTTCACTTCACCCTATCATGATGGGCCTCGGATCATCTTTACTATAGAACAAAAAAGTAGTGGTCCATTTAGCGGGATCCATCAGGTTATATGGACCAGACCTGCAATAGCCCGTTATCCTTCCACTGCTGGGAGCGGGAGGTGATCGCTGCTCTGTGAAACCAACCTCACGCTGTATCCTCCACTCTAAGAGCCATGAGGCCCAAGCCTTCGCTCAAGCCCCATAATTCAACTCTCAGCTTGGAATGGGCGGGACCAGTTAATAGCCGGATAAAGTCCAACCTTCTGGGTCCAAGCTATGTTCCACTACTTTAAAGCCCCCACTTGGGTAATAGGCTTGCGTTACCAGCCCGGCGATGCAAGCCACTCTTCCACCTTGGTTAAAAATTAAACAGCTAACATAATTTGGCCGGTGTGGGATAAGCTGCGCTTGCATATTTCACAAACAAAGTCTTAAAAACACTGATCATTTTGAAGAGAATAACCAACTTTTCCAGTTGGAAAACTTTAACGAAATCAATTGAAATGGAGAACTATTATTAATAGATGCTTTAGTTAGTGGAATTAAGCAATTGAATTGTGTTACAAGCGGCCAGATTGCATGCTGAAAATCGGATATAAATGAGGAACATAACAGTCCCAATATGAATTGCTGGTAGCCTGGCACCTATAACAGATTCCACAACTAAAAGCAAAGAAAATACTATCTTAAGAATAAACAATGTACACATTTCATTTTAATTAAATATTTAAATGAGCCTATCTATATGTTTCTATTTAAATTTATATCTATATGTTTCTATTTAAATTTATATATATATGTCTGTATGAGCATTAGCACTTTAATGCTTAAATTAGTATGAGATTTAGAGAGAGAAAATAGTAAAAGAATGTTAAGAATGTTGTGTCTTCGAAATGTAAAAAATCTAGTATTTATATGACGCGCTGAGAACCGCTTGAGAAGTCAATCCAAGTACTAAATTAAGTTTGTAGCGATATGATGTGGTGCAGGCAGTGGGTGGGATAAAGGCGTGTGTCAGTGGGCTGCAGTAGGATATGTCTTGTCTTATCCGATCGGACAGCCTCATCTCCATATTTACCGCACGTGTCTGCTCAGTCAAGCGCCAGGCCTTAGGAGCGCTATGCTCACTGTTGGTTAGGCCTTCTTGCTTGGCTGTCCTTTGGGCCAAGCGTGGTTTAGGTCCAATGAAAGATAATGTTGAGTATTATATATTTTTTGTCCTCCCTTCAACATTCCAATCGAGGAGTCAAGTAGCTGATGTTCGGAAATTTTGAAAATGGCTGAAGTTTACTTCTTTCATTGTTTCCTACAATGTTCTGATCGGCGTCAAAGGTTAATGAAAAATGTTTTAAGTGATCGATACCTGAAATTCGTGGTTATTCTATCCAGCCAAGCTTTTCGAATCTTGATAGAATTTTGAATGTCCTAGAGTTTCAAATTTATCAGATTTTGAATCTAGTCAACATTCAAAATTTCTTTTTTGTTTTTCGAATAAGTGGCGCTTTGTTAATGGCGCAATTTGAGTGGGTTGCCCTGCAATTTGTTTGCTTCGATCACGAGCTATCATATGACTGAACTACTTCATCAACCGCGGTCGATTTGCCGAAGGAGTCCGTCTTCTTGGCCTTTCCAAATGCAAATATTTTCACCACAGCCCCTAAAAATGAACCCTCGAGTACCCTTAAAGGCATAAAAAACTACATGAAAATTTTCATACCATAAATTACAGAAGAAAAGAGTAGTATCAAAATTATTTAATCTGAATTTAAAATGAAATGTATTATTGGGTTGAAGAATATGAAAACCAAGATCGTCGTCTCTGGATCTGCAATGGGTACTAAGGGTCTTCTGATTGAGACCGTTTTGGATATATACATGAAATATTCTAAAAGGAACTGGTGCTCTTGACCTACCCGTTATAAAGGCTAAGGCAAGCAATAGGATAAATAACTGAAAATGGTACATTCTTTTTTTATTCATTTTGAAAAAAAAAAAAAAATTTCTTGAAGATTTTTGAGCATTGGTGATTGCATTAGCTATGCTTCTTATTTATATGATATGGTTTTTATGGGCACACATAATTATATAATCATTCTTTTTTTATCACATCATATGTCTTAATAAAATACATAACGTGAAAATCACTTGTAGTTCAAATAATTGAAAGTCTGATTATAATTTAAATTGATTAAAATTTAAATTCCATCTCCGTTCTCAAAAATATATTATAAAAAAATACTGTCATCTGTATGATAGTTGAGATCAGTCTGATTGTTTTTTTTTTTATATGAATAGAATTTGAATTTCAGCATTTTTGTTTTCATTTTAAAGATGTCTTATTAAAAATAAAAAGTTAGTAAGAGAAGTAGCATAATCATTACCGACATCAAATAAATACTCCAAGTCATATTGTTACAAATTTTAGCTAATATTTGTTTTGAAGACAATTTGAAGCGTCGTGTGCTATGCACTGTATGATCAGATAACCAATATATATTGACTCTTTTGATCATTTAATCGGGCGATGTAAAGACATAATGTACACAGAATTAATGCTCAATATATTAGTATATTTGGATGCAACAACTATATATACAAATTTTAGAGCGAGTTAAAAAAAATAATAATAAATGATTTTGAGAATTCAAACTGCTAATATTCCATAAATGGATAATTATTTAAAATTATTAGAAATAAATGTAAAATGGAATTGGGTATGGAAACTAAGATGAAAATGGAAATTTAGTCGCCATATAAATCAACAATTATCATGTTGGCTGACTATAATTTTCACATTAAAAGATTGATTTGAAACTTTAATATGGGAAGCAAGCAATTTAATCAAGCAGTAAACAAGATGTCTGCTTTACACTTTCATTTTCAGCCACAATTGGAGACGAGATTGATGTCTTATGACCTCCATTTCTCAACCTACCCATTAAGAATGTCCTAAAAATATGAATAAATTTTATAGTAAAAGCTAGGCAAGAACAATAAATCTCAATTAAATAGTAAAAGTAAAAGGAAAATAAATTAAATAGTTAGATTAAGTTAATTATAATTAATAGCAGCTTTAACATTATTTATGCTGTTACTGATATTTAGTGTAAATCTCAATTCCAATATTGCATCTGTCTTTAAGGGTCTCATTGGAATATGGAAGGCGACTACAGAAAAAGTTTGAAGTACGTTGAAATTTTAATAAATGATGTTTGCCGGTTAATCAAGCATTAATGAAACATATATATATTTAATCTACTCCATAGCTCCTAACTCCTAAATTAATTTTGGCCGAAAAGTATTTATGGCAGTTGGTGATTTCTTACAATTAATGAACCAAAGTAGAGTAAATACGCTCTTATTTAATCTACTCCTTAGGTCCTAACTCCTAAATTAATTTTGCCCGAAAAGTATTTATTGCAATTGGTGATTTCTTACAATTAATGAACCAAAGTAGAGTAAATACGCTCTTATTTAATCTACTCTTTAGGTCCAAACAACTAAATTAATCACTTCAAGAAAATAACAAAATAGTAACGGAATACGAACTTCGTTGCTAAAATTGGTTGAAGTTTTAGGAATTTAGCAACGGAATACAAAATAGTTGTATCCGTTGCTAAAAATGGTGGAGATTTTAAAACCAAAATATAGTAACGAAAAATACGTTGCTAAATATGGGGGCATTTGATAGCGGGAATTATTTGAGATGAAAATTAGCAACGAAATTTAAATTTCATTGCTAAAATAGCAACATAAATTAATTTTGTTGCTAAAATAGCAACAAAATTTAAATTTCGTTGCTAAAATAGCAACGGAAATTAATTTCATTGCTAAAATAGCAAAGAAAATTAATTTCATTTATAAAATAGCAACGAAATTTAAATTCCGTTGCTAAAATAGAGGAAAATTTTAGCGTCAAAATATTGCAACGAAAAATAGCAACAGAAAATAATTAGCAACGGAAACAAGTTTCCATTGCTAAAATAGCAACGGAAACAATTATCTGTTGCTATTTAGCAACGGAATTAATATTCCGTTGGTAATTTGGTCCCAAAGAATTAAAAAAATTTGGGTCCAAAATTAGCAACGGAATAATTTTCCGTTGATATTTTACTTAGCCTTAGGAATAATTTTCCAAAAATAACAACGAAAATAATTTGCAACGGAATTATATTTTGTTGCTATTTTACCTAACCCTAGGTATAAATGGTCCCTCTTTCTTCTTTCTTCTTTTTTCTTTTTGCGCCTCTAGCCTCCCCCCTCTCTCTCTCTCATGATATCTACCCTATTTTCTCCCCACCGTCTCCTTGCCCTCTCCCTCCGATCTTCATCAATTTGGGTGTAGCTCTTTTTAGGTGCTTTTGTCTTTTTTGGGTGCAACAATTTCTTGTGCACTGGAATTGAAACTCAAGTGGAAGAGTGGGTCTCCTTCTAAGTGTGCTGTCTTGTTCGTTGGAGAATTGGGTTCAGATGTTTAGGTTTGTTCATTCTATTTCTCTATTCTCTGTTTTTGTTATCTGATTTTGGCTTTTATGTTCCATTTTATCGCTGGGGTCTTTACTGGAAGTTGGATTTGCCATCCTTTTCTTCTGGATTTGTTTGGTTTTTGTTGTGGAGGGTGCTGAAGATCTGAGATCTAGCTCTCAGCTTCTGTCATTTTTTGGGGACATCGGGGTTGTGTCTCTTGTTGGTTGTCTCTATGTGTAGCAGCAGTTTTGTGGTTTTTTTTACTGGAGTCTGGATTTGGCTTTAGCAGCAGCGAGGGTATCCAGTGGTGTGGGGGGTTTTTTGTTAATTTCGTGGGATTGAGATCACATGGTTGGGTTAATGCTATATTGTTTCCACTTTATATATATTTCTTCTCTTCCTGATGGTTATGAAACATTAGTGGATAATGTTTTTTTAAGTGGTGGACAAAAGCAGCGAACTGCTATTGCTAGAGCCATCCTTCGAAACCCTGTTATTCTGATACTTGATGAAGCTACAAGTGCTTTGGATCCAGAAAGTGAACACTATGTCGAGGTAAGTTTTATTTAGAGTTTATATTTTGGAAATGGAAACTCTCAATGTATAAAGTTTAGTGATTGTGCAGTCTCACTTATATGAGTGTGCTGTTACATATATAGGGGTTTCTTCCTGCACTCAAAAATCATGATGAGGCGAAGAGAACCATCATTCTTATAGCACATAGGTCTTTGCTTTCCCCACTTTTTAATTTGTTTGTTCTAGTTGTGAGACTATAATCCTTTTTTTTTTTTCATCTGGGGCCAAATTTTGCAGGCTATCCACAATAAAAGATGCTGATAGGATTATAGGAATGGATGGTGGTCGAATTGTGGAAGTAAGCTTATTCATTCAGGCTGGTCAACGTGCTGGTGAGGAAGGCCTTGAACTTCACTCTTTCCTTTCTAGTCCATCTCTTTTTTAGTATTGGTCATTGATGATACTGGCTTCTCAATTGCACCTTTAATTTCTTTCCGTCTTGAGCTCCTTGGAGCTTTTCTCTTCCTTCTCCTTTTTCTCCATGATTAGCTAGCTATATGCTCCTGTGAATCGGTTTCAGTGTTAACCGATTTATGATGTTATGATTTTGTTTTTCTGAAAAAGAGAAGATGAATGATGGTTGCAAATCATTGTTGCCAAGTACAACATTTGTAGAGTTGATGCAGGTAACAGTGCTACGTGTTTCATGCTGTCTCTTTCCCCTCTATTACTCGTGTCACCTTGACTTGCCTAAAAGATTGCATGATGCACGTAGTAATAATTATATTATTATATTATGCTATACATTATATTATACAAGTACTTCTAGCAGTACTTAGATTTTTTCAATAAAAAATTGTAGTTTGGTCTAAAAATTTGTTTAGTATATATCATAGTAAATTCGTGTGAAATTATTATCCAGTAGCCTTTGAATATGCATTAACTTCAACTTCTTAGAGATTTTCAGTTAGTTGTAGAAAACTAGAAAACACGTTTGCTTTCTTTCTAATTATTAAATGTTTTAACAGGTTTTCACCAACAGAAAAAGAAGTGATCAGGTTAAATTTTTTTCACTTTCTAGAATCATTAGTAGAAATGTAGTTGGTAATTATTGACATTAAAAATTGATTAGAATCAGAAATTCATTTTCTACGCTAATAGTATGAGTGATATTAAGTGGATTGTTATGATATTATAATCTATGCAATCAAATTACTTGTTAGTGGACACTTTTGCGGTAGGCTCCATAAAAGATATATTCAAGGTCATTATATATGCACAAGTGGAAAATTATTAACCCTGCTTTATTATTATTATTATTATTATTATTATTTGAGAAAATGATCTAAAATTGTGAATTGTGAATTTTTTTATAGCTTTATGCCCTTTTTTTGTGTGCAGCTAGGTAGATGATCTTAGACTTTCTCTTATGCACTCTCATTTCTTTATTTTTGTGAAATGCAATCAAATGAAGCCTTTGCTGTTAAGTAGCTTCTTAAACCTTCGATTAGTGTTTGTAAATAGCTTGCTGTTTATACACAAACAGCTTGCTGTTTCTGTGATATTCTTGCTAACAGCTTGCTGTTTGTACACAAACAGCTTGCTGTTTCTGATATTGTACTAATACAAGTAATCATGTTTCCAATAAACAGATTTGATGAAGCAGTGAATTATCAGACCATTTCTATGAAAGATCTTGCCAGTTCTATTCTTTCTAAGGGGGGCTGGTCAAACTTACTGGTTCGAGGCTTTCCTATATAGTGACAGTTTCTCTTAATGCTTTCTGTAATTTGAATTTAAAATATGTAATTCTTGTTAGAATTTTTAAAGCAAAGAAAATGTTGTCTGTGCACTAGCAGTTTCTTTTTTCATTTTGTAGTTAAGCTGTTCTATGTTAATCTTCTTTAAATTTGTTTTCCATGTAGTGTTCAGAGAAGAAACATAAGCAGCCTGTGAATCTGGCACTTGTTTTTGTCGGTAAAGAGGTAATAATTTTGGGATTCATTTGTTATAGGAAATGAGTCATGTGCCAATGCCTTTGCATTTTTGTAGTTATTATGATGTTCATTGTCCTTATTTGCGTTTGCTCTATCCCGCAAGTATGATTTGCGTTGATTGTTTCATGTTTGCGTTGATTGTTTCATGTTTGCACAAGTATGATTTGGCGCTGGGACTGACGCATCAACAAATACATTGTCATAGCTGATGTGTTGCCCAAGAGCACTGAAAAAAGCACAAGAGGTGAGACGAGTTTTTTGGGAAAATTGATATATTAGAAGGTGAATGGAGTTCATTTGCAGCAATGCCTGACTGTAGAGATCGAAGTCCAAATGAGAAGAGTTTTTTATCAACTCTTTCAATTGTGGATGTAAGTTTTTATCAACTCTCATGCCTTGCAAGTTTTTATTTCTGTGAGATGCAAACTCTAAAACTTTTCATACTTTGATATAATTCCTTTTGCAGGTACAGGGTCCTCCAACGTTTTTTGATGTTATAAAAGCCTTGTTTAGTTTTGAGGGCAGTCTTAACTCTGCACTTTCTGATTTCTCTCCCAGTGGAAATTAAGAAAGCCTTCTAGTATATATTTGGTGAATGCAAAGTACGATCCATTTCATGAGTATGTAACTCTCTATCCTCTTTGGCACTTTACGGTATAGTTTTTGAAGTGAAGGTTGTAAATATTATCTCATAACATTTGTTTTGATAGAATTTGCTAATATTCAAAACAAGAGCAAATGTGGCACTTGTTGTGAATGTTAACAGATGGAAATCATATCAGCTGTAATTTTGAATGGAAGATGAAATTGTTATTGAATGGTTCTGGAGATTTTTTTTTTCATTTAAACTTGAATCCTACATGAAATCAAATATGTTGACGACTTAGAATTTATATTCCTTTGAATTTGTTTGGATTTGATCCATGAGTTCTTTTAGGACACTTCAATTTTATAGAAGGTATTGGGCTTCGTCAACCAAAATTTAAGTGTGAGATATACTTTATGGGCTTAAGGTTGAAGAGGGGCAGTATTAAATGGGCCTAGTACATAACAATTTGAGAAAATTAGCGAAGCTTTGAGGCAATTGTGCCGTTAGAGTTCAAGCTTGCTGCTAATATAACAGGACGTAAGACCTTAAAATTGGAACTCATTTTGTATAAAACTATATATATGTTAAGAGAGAACAAAAGAATTGATGAAACTATTTGGTTTATACAGGAAGTTATAAATTGACATCGATTTTGGTTGATATCTTCATGAAAATTTGAAGTATAAGAATATGTACACCCATGGGTTATATCAATTGTAATATTATATTATATTATATTTAATTATAATAATAATTAATAAGCATCTTTTGAATGACAAATTATGTCATGTTTTCCAAAATGTATATTGACTTGAAAAAGAGTATGTAACTAGAGTGATAATGTTCTGTCGAGAGGACAAGTCATGTTGGAACTTACTACTTGTTGTCCAATATTTTATACTTGAGATTTGTTTTATTATTTTAGGTGTATTTTTTGAGAATTTAGTTTTCTTTGTGCTCAGCTGGTGGTGGGCTTAGTGCTTTGTCAGTCGATGGTGTGCTTAGTGCTTTATTAATTGACATCTATAATTTGTATATATCGATCTATTGTTAATGTTAATGTTACTTTCCTATTTATATAAATCTCAGTTATGTGTATTAATTTGTAGATTTTTGTTTCTTTTCTGACTTCTATGTCTTTGTTTTTTAGTTGATTTTTCTTATCTTTTTCTTTTTTTTAAAGATGATTTTTTCTGATCATCGACTATCTATTATAGTAGCAGCTGCAGTATTAGCTTCTATTATTTTATTTTGGCATACTATGCACAAAATTGCAGAGAAGAGTGACTGTTGGGACAAAGATGTGATTCGGCGACTTGGAAGCCTTGGCCCCTGCCAGCTGAAAAGGAAATGAATCTGAGGCTAATCAATTAGGTAATTATTAATGATTAAAGTTTGATAATTAAGTGGCTAATTGTGTATCAGATATATAGGTGTGGATGAAGCAAAGCATGTGCAGCTCCAAGAGAAGATCCTTTGTTGCTTTGGTTTACTGGAGGCCCTGGTTGCTCTACCTTTTCTGGTCTTCTCCATGAAATTGGTATTTCTTCTTTTATTCTTACGGTCCAAAAATCCTAACACCTTATAGGTGATTGTTGCCAATCCTGTGGATATGATGTGTAACTGTTATGGATCTCATGTACTCCGTAGTCTTCTTTGTCTTTGTGGGGGAGCACCATTAGCATTAGCATCAACATTTCTATTGCAGTTCAATTTTGTTTTATTTTGTAACGTGATTAACAAAACATCATTTCGAATCTAGACCTAGACATCAAAAAGACTACTAATTTCATTCCATTCTTGCTAGAAACTTTGTTCAAATAAACGAAAAAAAACCTATAAGGTGTTAGGATTGTATGTTCATTGCCTCTGGTTATCTGGAACTGAAATTTTTGGGAGGAGGGTTTACATTTGCTGAGACATTAGAAAATAGAGGAGTTTTTTTAGAGCAAATTTTAGGGGTTTCTGGTATGATATTTCTATGTTTATACTGATTTCAAAAATGAACAGTATGTGTGCTTTTTTGTATACACAATCAATAAAATTTTAGTGACGGAATAGCAATGAAAAGTTCATCCCAATTTTTTTATACTATGGGCTGAAAATAGCAACGGAATTGTGATTTTCATTGCTAAAAATAGCAACGGAATTGTGGTCGGAATTGTAATTTCCATTGCTATTTTTGACCAATTCACCAAATCTTACATTGGTTGACATTTGCAACGGAATTCAAATTCCGTTGCTAAATTTAGCAACGGATATGATTATCCGTTGCTAAAAATAGCAACTAACAAATTTGCAACCAATTTTTCCGTTGCTAATTTCTGTTGCTAATTTTGATTAACAACGGGAAATCAACAATTTCTGTTGCTATTTCAGAATTTTCTTGTAGTGAATTTTAGCCGAAAAGTATTTATTGCAATTGGCGATTTCTTACAATTAATGAACTACAGTAGAGTAAATACGCTCTTATTTATATCTACAAAGACAAACATACAATATATTTATCCCTTTTATTATAAATAAAGATAAAATGCGAGTCATTTTAATAATAATCTTAATTTTTTTTAAAAAAAAAAAATTAAAGATAATTTGTACTATTTGATATATTAAATTTGTCACTTATTATTTTCTTTATAATTACTGAGTTATTTATTTGTAGAAATATCAAAAAGCCATCTTCATTCTTCACACGAGATCGAATTCCCAAAATAATTAACAATCAACGAGTTAATGAATCTCATTTAATCGGCTATGTTAATTTGTTGCTATTTTTTATTCATATCAAGATACCATTCTAATTGCAATTTTGAACTAAATTTCTTACTTAATCATTAACCATCTTTAGAGATAAGTTTTAAGGACTGAAATGAAATTGAGGGGTCAGGGGGCCTCATATTTAAGCACGTACTTGAAAATGAACATTTTATCTATAAATTTTGCGAATCGAACTTAGGAGATTCCATAAAAATCAGAAATATGTGAAAAAGATACTTGATTTATAATATGCCGCTTATTACAAATGCATGGATTGGGCATTACACACAAATTCATGATCATGATATTCTAATTATGAGTAACAAACCTTCCTGCTTCCCATTTCTTATGAAGTTCATCAACATTATTCTGAAAATTCTTCAAGTAAACTCCATCATCTTTAGCGATCCAAACGCAGGTGATGGATTCACGATCACAGTTATTGAAGAACCCATTTTCATCCTTAAATACATCTAAAGCGGCATGAGAGTGGGCATCAGGAGCCATATAGCACCAGAATAGAGTAGTCCCAAAAACATTGGGTGTAAATGTCCATGAAAAGAATTGGCTCCTCTTCAGATAATGGATCCCAAGATCATCATCTTTTGATTTGCAGTGCACCAGCAAATTGTCGCTTCTGCTCATTCCGTTTATCACTTTAATATGAAACTCATTGTAGAATGTGCAGTTGCTTGGTTCCACATACATACTCACGATGACCATTGCCAAGATTAAGAAGATGTTGAAACATGTCATTTTTCTTGATTCTGTATTTGTGAGTACTAGTGAACTCATATATATCTGTTATTTATATTTCTGCATTCACCTTTTTAGGAAATTAATTATGCGTTATTAACTTTAATTGTCTTATGGTAAGAATGGGATTACAAAAGGCTAATATGAATCTTGTTCATATTGCTTAATCTGGGAACTTATTTATTATTCTCACCGTCACATTTTAAGTAGTCATTATCTCCATTTTATTTATTCTATTTTAAATTTACTTTTAGGAATTAAAGAAAAAATATTTATATTTTCACTCCTATTTAATATACACTACTATGTTTAATAAAATGATAGGTTTAGTTTGATCCTATAAAATTTAAATGGTGTATTTGAAATTTATAAAAGAAAAATTAGTCAATTAGTAATATCTTTTTATAAAATTAAAATTTTTTAATTATTTTCATAATTTCTATATTTAAGTGAGAGTGACTATTGAAAGTGGAATAGACGAAATTTTTAATTTAACGATAAATTCTTTACTAGGTGAAGTCGTGCTAGTTTAATTTTTTTTTTAATTAAATTTGGCTATGGTATACCCCTATAAAATCACGTGGATCTTGGCATATTTTGATAAGATGGCAATTATAATTTTCGAGTCAAATCATTTCATGAGAATTTTTGAATCAATATATTGTCTAAAATTAATTTAAAAAAAAACGTCAAATATAAACTCGCAATTCTAAATCAAATTCTATTTTCTTAAATAAGTGAAAGAAACAACATGAAAAGGATAAATACTATAGTGGCTGAATTATGTACCTAGGAATAAATTGTGAGGATTTGATGATTAATGATGTATTAAGTAAGATTTAGGCAATATAACGGGTAGAGAATGTAATGGAAATGATGGAACATAAAAATAATAAATGTACATAATTTTACCTAAGTGAACATAATGATGGAAGTTAAGAAAACTTAAGAATTATAAGGCAATTTAAACATGTATGATTATATGGAGGTTATAAATGGCATTTGAAACACATTTGACATGTAAATGAATGAAAAATGGCATTGTAGATGTGAGATCTTAACTTGACTGAATAGTGAATGTGGAGAAAATGTTACGTTCTCATCACTTTTACATATTAATGTATGTGTTTATGATCAATGTACATTGTTTAAGCATAATTGGACACTAATTAGACATGCAGTAATTGTAACATAATATGATTAGTAAGGAAAAACATGTAAAATATGACATAAATTATAAAATATAAATGCCCTTAGTATACAATGGATAATCCAGGATCTTAGGATATAATGGCTAACCATAGGAGCATATATACTGCGGTACACGAAAATACATCATAATTTCAACAAGTTGTTCCAGAACCGAAATCAACAGCTCACATGAATATTTCAATTTCATATTTGGATGACTTAAAGGCAATTTTAGTGTTAGGTCCCTTCTACAAATTTGTAGATATATTTCTTATGTAACATTAGAAATTGGAATGGTCTCAATTAAAGTTTTCTAACTCAATTTATGCTAAAATTACAACCATTAATTTATAAGATTTTCATGTCTTCACTTGTTGTAACACTTTCTAAAACTATTTCTCTCTTCAATTGTTCTTACTATCACACATTTAAATCATAAATCAACTCTAATTATCTACATGCAAGTATGAGAACCCTAATCCCATACCTTGGAGTCCCTTTGTTCTTTTTACCACCTTCTTCTTCTACACATATCCATGCACTCATGCATTAAATTCAAATTCTTATTTCTTTTCATTAACAAATATTTTTTCTTTAAGAAAGAAAAAGAAAGAATGAGATGAAGACTAAATCCCTTACCTTTACAAATCCCCTTTAAAAAACTTATATCCATCCACATGCATAAGAAATTCCTTGAGAGAATTGAGAGAGAGAGAGAGAGTTATTTCTTTAGGGAGAGATGAGAGAGATGAAGGAAAAACTATATTCTTTCTTCAAAATTCGTCCTTCCCCCTTTTTATATCCTAAAAGTGGTCTACCTCTTTCTAACATGCAATACTCCAAAGTATAAAGTGGGAGGATAAGTCTCCTTTAAGTTTTCAAACGTTTTGTATGTCAAAAATCCTCCCCCACTTACTATTTTATCACAATTTCAACCCCTTATATTCTTTCTCTTTGAAATCAACCCCAATTAATTATTATTTTAACATTAGCCTCTAAATTTATATCCTTTTTTAATTTAGTCCTCAAACTATTATTTTTTTTAAATTATACCCTTATAAAATTCATACCATATAATTTACACATTTATCACATAATTAATTACAACTTAATAACATTTATGCCCCAATCAATATCTTAACTATATTTTATTTCAATTATGCACACTATATACTATAATATCAATTGATTGTTATATACTCTGTCACATAAGACCATGAATTCTTTAGATCTTAACTACTAATGATTCATTTAATAATTCTTAATTAAACTTTAATAACATGTAATTGCTCTTGAATTCTACTAGAGCCTATTTTGGATCTTTATAGCTGAACTAGTTCATAACTCGCGGTCGATTTGCCAAAGCATCCAACCCCTTTTAGAGATTCATTTTTACTTGAAGTGCTGAATTTTCTTTCAATCCTTTTAGGTTCTAGCTTTGAGATTTTCTTTATTTTCCTCGGAATTTCGCATGTTTCTGCCAAGCGAGCACATTTATGCCTTTTCATTTTCTCCATTTGTCTTTCTACCGAGCCCTTTCTACTTTCTAGTAGTAGATTAGGGGCTCTTTTTTATTTGCACTTTCTTTGAGAATATTTTTAAACATTAGCCCAAATGCATCCGATATCGATCAGTTTTTCGGTCACAGCTCTTTAGAGTCGTATATGATCGAGGATCCTCTAAAAAGGCATAATAGACATCTATTTAATCGATTAAATGTTACAAAAAAAGGTTAGAAAGAGATATCGATTTTCTAAGGGAGTTGTTGTTTTATCCTGTCCTCCATCCTTGTTGGTGACAAAAAGATTCTCAGGGAATCTTTTAGAACGGTTCATCTTTTTCTAGTGTGGTTTACAATTTTCGCTATGTCTATTCAATCAAAGCATCCTTTGAGATCGTAGAATTTCTTCTAATCGGCCTCGAGAAGGAAAGCACAGAAACGAGAAGAGAGGAGGAAGAGAGAGAGAAGGGGAGCAGAGAGTGATGTGGGTAATGAGACCACGTGTTATAATATTATTGGTTTAAAATGATGAGTCATGTCACATCACGCGTCTGTACGCGTCTATAATGCATGCACCATCAATAAACAAACAAGGTGTTTATTTTATCAATAAAATTAAAATACAACTATAAGTGTTAGAATGGTAAATTTATAAGTTTGGGAGCCAGGATGACAGAAGTATGCAACTATAAAAGGCTACTTATATATTAAGCCAAATAAATATTATAGTTAATTGCATGATGAGGCTATTAAAAATGCAATCAACACAACTTGATTTTCATTTCAGAACCTTAAAAAATAATTGAATTATATATATATATATATATATATATATATATATATATATATATATATATATATTTCTCCATACAACTTTATCAAAAATCCCAAAGTGAACTAATCAAAGGTGTTCAAGAAAGGAAATATGGAAAGTATTTCACTAATTAAAAAACATTAGATCATTTTTTTTATCGCTCGCCATAAATAGAGCAAGGATTTTTTTTTTAATTTTTTGAATATAAAGAGTCTAGATAGAGTTTAAATTTGGGATCTCACGAATACATGTTCACCTTTTCCCAATTAATGCTTGAGATTCCATCGCTTCTTCTTAGTGTTATACAAAAGGAGTCCGTCTTCTTGACCTTTCCAAATGCAAATATTTTCACCACAGCCCCTAAAAATGAACCCTCAAGTACCCTTAAAGGCATCAAAAACTACTTGAAAATTTTCATAACATAAATTACAGAAGAAAAGAGTAGTATCAAAATTATTTAATCTGAATTTAAAGTGAAATGTATTATTGGGTTGAAGAATATGAAAACCAAGATCGTCATCTCTGGATCTGCAATGGGTAATAAGGGTCTTCTGATTGAGACCGTTTTGGATATATACATGAAATATTCTAAAAAGAACTGGTGCTCTTGACCTACCCGTTATAAAGGCTAAGGCAAGCAATAGGATAAATAACTGAAAATGGTACATTCTTTTTTTTTATTCATTTTGACAAAAAAAAATTCTTGAAGAGATTTTTGGGCATTGGTGATTGCATGCGTTAGCTATGCTTCTTATTTATATGATATGATTTTTATGGGCACACAGAATTTCAATAGTCAATAAATCCAGATTTGGTTATAATCAATCTCACAAAATCTCACGATTGTTAAATTCCAAATTGATATTGCTGGACCTAAGAATTTGATTTTTGCTGCCAGTCATAATTATATAATCATTCTTTTTAATCACATTACATGTCTTAATAAAATATATAATGTGAGAATCACTTGCAGTTCAAATGGTTGAAAATTTGACTATACTTTCAATTGATTACAATTTAAATTCCATCTTCGTCTTCAAAAATATATTATTAAAAAGATACGTACCGTAAATTGTATGATAGTTGAAATCAGTTTGATTGCTTTTTTATATGATTAGAATTTGGATTTCATCATTTTTTCTGTTTTAAAGATATATCATTAAAAAAAAAAAGTTAGTAAGGTAGCATAATCAATTGTATTCTAATGTGTACAAAACCTCCCTGGTTCCCATTTGGTGTTATATATATATATATATATATATATATATATATATATATATATATATATATATATATATATATATATATATATATATATATATATATATATATATGAATATCTCTTGGAATATTAAGCAATCTCTAGCCATACAAAAACAAATTTTGCAATAATCACAAGCTCCTCAAAAATCTTCATCTTAATTCCCAAAAAGAACATCTAATGCAGCATTGGAGTACTTGTGATCAATAGAGTTATCCCAAAAATGTTTGGCTTAAAACTCCAAACAAGTTCTTGCTTATTTGAAAGCCAATGGATACCAAGATCATCATCTTTAAATTTGTAGTGGACTAGCAATGTATCGTTGGGGCCCAATCCATTTGATACATGAACATCATACTTATCAAATCTCAATAAGCAATCATCAGGTCTGATAAAAAGAACTTATGCCTATTACCAATATCAAATAAATACTACAAGTCATATTGTTACAAATTTTAGCTAATATATTGGGTCTGAATGACCATGAAAAGAATTGGTTCTTCTTCAGATAATGTCTTCCAAGATCATCATCTTTTGATTTGCAGTGCACCAGCAAATTGTCGCTTCTGTTCATTCCGTTTATCACTTTAACATGATACTCGCCATAATATATGCAGTTGCTTGGTTGCACACGCATAATCAAGATGACCATTGCTTGGTCCAAGCTATGTTCCACTACTTTAAAGCCCCCACTTGGGTTATAGGCTTGCGTTACCAGCCCGGCTATGCATGCCACTCTTCCACCTTGGTTAAAAATTAAACAGCTAACATAATTTGGCCGGTGTGGGATAAGCTGCGCTTGCATATTTCACAAACAAAGTCTTAAAAACATTGATCATTTTGAAGAGAATAACCAACTTTCCAAGTGGGAAAACTTTAACGAAATCAAGTGAAATGGAGAATTATTATTAATAGATGCTTTAGTTAGCGGAATTAAGCAATTGAATTGTGTTACAAGCGACCAGATTGCATGCTGAAAATCGGATATAAATAAGGAACATAACAGTCCCAATATGAATCGCTGGTAGCCTGGCACCTATAACAGATTCCACAACTAAAAGCAAAGAAAATACTATCTTAAGAATAAACAATGTACACATTTCATTTTAATTAAATATTTAAATGAGCCTATCAGAATTTGTTGGATTGATTTATGCCAATAACTTTTAAATTTGTTTCTATTTAAATTTATATCTATATGTCCGTATGATTATATTTGTAACCCTAAGTAATTTAATTATTGATAAATCCGGAGATTTTATAAAGATGAGGCTGTTATGATAGTCGAAACGATGCCATGTCTGAATGAGGACTGTGAGATCTGGTCGGGTTGGGAGGTGTTTTGATCTTGCAAAAGGGCTTGCCCGGTTGGACCGAGCATTAGCACTTTGATGCTTAAGTCAGTATGAGATTTAGAGAGAGAAAATAAATAGTAAAAGAATGTTAAGAATTTTGTATCTTCGAAATGTAAAAAAATCTGATATTTATAGGACACGCTGAGGACTGCTTGAGAAGTCAATTCAAGTGCTAAATTAAGTTTGTAGCGATGTGATGTGGTGTAGGTGGCAGATGGGATAAAGGCGTGTGTCAGTGGGCTGCTGCAGGATATGTCTTGTCTTGTCCGATCGGACAGCCTCATCTCCATATTTACTGCACGTGTCTGCTCAGTCAAGTGCCAGGCCTCAGGAGCGCTATGCTCACTGTTGGTTAGGCCTGCTTGCTTGGCTGTCCAATGAAAGATAATGTTGAGTATTATATATTTTTTGTCCTCCCTTCAACATTCCAATCGAGGAGTCAAGTAGCTGATGTTCGGAAGTTTTGAAAATGGCTGAAGTTTACTTCTTTCATTGTTTCCTACAATATTCTGATCGGCGTCGAAGGTTAATGAAAAATGTTTTAAGTGATCGATACCTGAAATTTTTGGTTATTCTATCCAGCCAAGCTTTTTGAATTTCGATAGAATTTTGAATGTTCTAGAGTTTCAAATTTATCAGATTTTGAATCTAGTCAACATTCAAAATTTCTTTTTTGTTTTTCGAATGAGTGGCACTTTGTTAATGGCGCAATTTGAGTGGGTTGCCCTACAATTTATTTGGTTCGATCATGAGCTATCATATGACTGAACTACTTCATCACCCGCGTTCGATTTGCCAAAACATCCAACCCCTTTTGGAGATTCATTTTTACTTGAAGTGCTGAATTTTCTTTCAATCTTTTCAGGTTCCAGCTTCGAGATTTTCTTTATTTTCCTCCAAGCGAGCACATTTATGGCTCTTCGTTTTCTCCATTTGTCTTTCTACCGAGCCCTTTTGAATATCTCCAGGTCTACTTTCTAGTAGTAGATTAGGGGCTATCTTTTGTTTGCTCATTCTTTGAGAATATTTTTGAACATCAGCCCAAATGCATTCGATGTTGATCAGTTTTCGGTCTCAGCTCCTTAGAGTTGTATATGACTGAGGATCCTATAAAAAGGCATAATAGATGAAATGTTAGAAAAACAAAAAGGCTAGAGAGAGATATCGATTTTCTAAAGGCGTTGTTATTTTATCCCGTCCTCCAACCTTGTTGGTGACAAAAAGATTGTCAGGAAATCTTTTAGAATGGTTCATCTGTTTCTAGAGTGGTTTGCAATTTTCGCGATGTTCGTTTGATCAAAACATCCTTTGAGATCGTAGATTTTCTTCCAGTCGGCCTCGAGTGTAACGTACTGTAACACCCTTATCCCTCCCGACACTGTACCGGCGAACCGAAGACCAAAAATTTTGTTTTTTTCAACTTAACTTCTTTACTTAAAAATCTTAGCGACATCTACTTAATCAAAAACTACCATTCGCCGCTGACTTATAACTGTCTAATTTACTATGCATTTAAAAAACATTTTGCAATCTAATGGCTGTACATAGCACTAGCTCCCTGAAAAGCAAACAAACCACACAGCCTCTCAGAGGCACAACAATCAATAATAACAACAGTATATATATTCATTTCATCCATTTCATTTGTTCACAATCCAACACTACTCACTAAAATAACTTCTGCTTACATTACATAACCATAAGTAAGCTTGTACTCATATATACATGCCAAAATTATACAACTAGAGCAATTTAAAAGAAATCCTGCAATCTGGATTTTTGCTCCAGCTCCTGTTTACCTACGCGCAGTAAAACTACACGCTGAGCACTCAATATGCTCAGTGGTGACTAATAATCGATACATTTCCTAATATTTACATTATAAATATAAACATAATTATAAAATCAGTTATGATCACCTTTAAATCAATAACTTAACATTTTCTATAAGATTATTCAATTTAGTCACATAATTACAATTTTGCCATTATAAGCTCAATTATGATCTTTAAACTGATAAATGAAGCAATTTACGTTTCTATACACTTAATTTGTCAATTATAAGGAAAATTACATTTTAGTCCTTGTTGTCCATAAAATTCACTTTTTACGTAATTTAATTATTATCTGACTGTTTTATCCTTAATTAATCAATTCTCACTTAGTTTACTAACGTTTTTCACTTTTTGGAAAAATTATCATTTTGTCCCTCAACTTTCTTTTTCGTTCATTATGGTCCTTTTTCACTTTCTTTCCGTACCTTTCATTATCATTTCATTTCTTTTTCACTTTGTTACCATTATGCCCCTAGTACAGATCCGGCAAAAAATCTCAGACCGGATACACGGAACATGGACCCCACGGCCCCACTAAAAAGAGAAATGATTCCCAAGAAACCATTCTCAGAACACTGCACTTTTCACTTTCACTTTAACACTTAAGCTATGGAGATCAATGATCCTACCCATAGCAAAGCAAGTCGCCATGACCTGCACCGCGGTAAAGGGTGTTCCTATGGCTAGCCAACTATATCTAGAACTAGTTTTTACTGCCAGACTAATTCTAAGTGCACAATAATAATTACTTTATTAATTCTTTTCAAGTCCGAAAAATTCAATAATTGACTTTTTATTTCTTTTCGTTGACATTAATTTAATTTCAGATAAATTAACCATTTTCACCATTTTTATGCAATTATTAACCAATAATTCAATTATTTTCAATATACATATTAACATTAAATTCTAAATAAAATCACAATAATTTCAATACTTGCCAATAAAATTTATTTATGCATTATTTATTATTTATTATCATTTTTCATTAAAATAATCAATTAATTCACTATAAATCACAACTTCTACTATATACATACACTATAAATAATCTTGAAAATTTCCAAATTATTTCCAAATATTCTTTAAAAATTCATGAACATTAATTTTCATGTCTACTATTAATTTAAGCTAACAATTATTATTTTTATGCAATTTTCTCACTATATACCCTAATGATTAAATTCGGCCAACCCTAATTCACCTTTCTAAAAATTGTATTTCTTTCATTTTCATCTTCCATTCATCATTTCTCTAACTTAATTACAATTACCCTAACATATTTACATCAATTAACAACTTTAAATATTTTTACCCTAATTACATAATTAAGAAAAATTTATAAACTTAGAAAATGTAAAGATTAATTAGTCACCTACAAATCTATCTTGAATTAGGGAGTCTAAGGTTTCTTTCCCTTGCCTTTGTCCTTGGAAAAACTCCACTCTACTTGCTCACCTACAAAGGGGAGCCCATTTAAGCTTAGTTTTCTTCAATTTCTTGTTCTCAAATGCAAAAACCAAGCTTATAATAATAATCTACACCCAAAAATCTATGGAAAATCACTAAGGAATCAAATTAAAACACTAAAATTCACAAGTCCCAACTTACCCCTTTTTCTTTCTTCCCTTGATTTCTTCACTTCCCTTGCCCAAATCAATCAAGTGAAGCTATATTAGTGATCTAGAGTGATGGAACTACAACTCCTAAGTTGAAATTTAGGAGAGATTTTGAGTGATTAAGAAGCAAAAGAGAGAGAGAGAGAGGAGAAATGGAAGGTGTATTCGGCCAAAGGAGAGGGAGGAGGAAGATGAGAGAATTTCTGGAATTTTTTCCAGAATTCTGGCTCTTATAAACCTCCCTAATGGGCCCAAAATTGGGCCAAAATGATGGGCTTTGCCCATTTAACTTAAAAGGCCCAATTTAGGCCCCTAAAGGCCCAATTCAAATTCTCTCTCTTTCAGCCATCAAATCACTTCAAAAATAATTTCATCACTCTTATCACATCAAAAATAGCTAGCACGCAAATTTTCGGCTCAATCGGAGTTCGTTATCGGTCCGATTAAAACTTATCAGTCCGATTCGACAACTGCCGGTGTCACCGAAAAATCTCATTCTCATCACTAAAATATTCTACACAAAAAATCATGTAGGCATGCAAAATCTGGCAATATTCGGAGTTCGTTTACTATTTTTAATTATTTACGCAAAATCAAGTCACCTTCTCTATCAGGGAAATTGACTCGCTAACTTTTTAGTATTTTTGGCTTTTGAAAGCTTATTTGACCTCAATTTCATTTCAAATTTCAACTCCGGACTCACCATGACCAATACTTTCTGATGGTCCAATAAAATATTTTTGACTTTCGGGTATCCTTTCGGGCCCGGAAAGCACTATTCACCATCGGAAAGTACTGTTCACGGCTGATCCGGTGTTGAGGCCATTACACGTACCAAAATTTCGAAGTTGATAATAAAAATTTCCAATTAGAAGAAATTAAGGATTTTGAGATGGGTAAAATAATAAATAAAATAATTTTTGTTGGGTTCTAGAATTTGTTAGAAAAATCTAAATGACTAGGGTTAATAATAATAATAATAATAATAATAATAATAATAATAATAATAAAAGGGGGGAAAAAGGAGAACACAAAAAAAAAAGGAGCAGCTCAAAAAAGAAAGGGGATGAAGCGAGAAACATAAAGAGAGAGAGAATGCTCCATAAATCCAGCCACCTATCACATCACTATCGGCCCCTTTTGTTACTAGCCTTGCCGCCATCACCATTGTTCTTGCTCCCCTTTTCTCTTTCTTCTTTTTTTTCGGTTTGGAATTTCTCTCTTGTATCGAGATTTTTCTTCCTCTTTTTTGGATAACTCTAGCGGTGGAAGGCGACACGACTTGCACCAATAAGCTCCTAGTGATAAGGCAAGTTCGACGACACCCTTTTTCAATCATCACTCGCTGGCAAATGGGAGATTGGTGACGTAGAGGCCGGAAGTTTTAGGTGTAAGTTCCAGCCAAACTGTGGATCCTTAGGGCGTGTGACCACTGGCGGCAAGTTCCTGGTGTCCTGAGCTTCACATTGGCATAAGTGGTGTAGCTCCAACGACGTTCCAATGATTGTTGACCGGCAGAATGGGTTTGACTTCAAATTAGACGATCTCAAATTTTATAGAAATTCGACTTCAAATCAATACTTGAACTACCAAAATTATTTCTCTCTTTTTTTTTTTTGATAAATTAAGTTTGATAGAAAATTTTTCCTAATGTTGTGTTCTTGTGTGCATATGGATTAATAATTGAGCTCAATTAATGCCCTTAATTCAGTTAGAAAAAAATTATTTAGTTGGGAAATTGTAGCTTTGGAAGTATATTTGAAAAATATGGGGAACAGGTTTGAATTTGACAAAAATGAACTGAGATTTGCTGGTTGTAACTAAAATTTAATGGGGATAATTATTAATTTGTTCACGTACAATATTGTATACAGTATTTGAAATTTGTTTATAACAAGCAAAACATTTGTTGAAATATGACCAGTCATAGATTCTCAACATACATTATATATGGTAAAGTCAATTTATGGAACCTGTAAACATTTTTATTTTATTTTATTTTTACGTGCCAATAGAAGTGCCACCTTATTTGCTGTCACAAATGTTAATTAATAGTTGCTTGACACATTTCCAAGCTTGTTTGAATTAAATTATGTTAAAATTAGGAATGTACTGTTCATATGTGATTTTGACGAATTAGTTAGAGCTTTTTGTTATTCAATATATAAATAATGATTTTAATATGTGTGAGGTTTAATTTTGGTAATCAAATCCTTTAGGAAAAGAATTAGTAAAAAATAAATACTTAAAGTGAGAAAGGTATAGTAATTAGAATGGGATCTACATCTATGTTGATGGTGATTGTAATTGGGATAAAATATGAACTTATTTAGTGTAATTTAACCAGTAATTTTTGGATTGAGAAAAGAAGTGTTTTATAAAAATAAATGAGTTAGGAACATGAATGTGATGTTAATTTTGGGAATTAGCCACGAGTATGTTCATATTTAATGTTAATTAGTTTTTTTTTTCGATATTTAAAAGAACTTAGAAGTGTGAAAGGAACTTGTTTCTTTTGGACCTCAGGATTTGGTTAGGGAAAGGAATCAATCCTGTTTTCGCTAAATTCTAAAGGTACTAACAATCTTAATTGTTAAATAAAAATGAGAATAGTTACACAGTAATTAGTTTAATAAAAAGAATTAGCATATATATATATATATATATAGACACACATGTGTGTGTAATTATTTTACAAATTGTTTGAACATTATAGATTATATTAGTTGTTATATGCATGAACATACTATGAAATTAGCTTGACTTATTGATTCTTCTTATTAACTTAATTTTAGCTTATGTAAGTTGAAATAATAATAAGGTTGATTTTGATTAACAGTAAATTTTAAAGCTACGTAATTTGATAAGACCATAACAAGTAATGTCACTATTATTAGTTATATGACTCTTGATATTAATTTCTTTCATGATGGAACAAGTAGCAAAGCGTCGAAAGCCTATTGAAGAAATTTGCTAAACTATTAATAAATGGAGAATAATGTGTATCTTTCCTTTGCCCAATTATTTCCAAAATCTCCTTTGCCCATTTTTTAAATTATCTCTAATAAAAAAACATACAGTAGAAATTGCAATTCATCATTTTCACTTTCCATATCAACTAATAATGATATAAGAACGTTACCTAACATTTCATATATCAATTAATTTCATAATATTAAAATAGGTCCAAATATTTGGACAATTATGATTTTAATTATCCTAAATTCCTAATTGTATTGTATTTTCATTTGATGTTACCATATATGATATGTTGCTTATGTGGTGAAGCATCCTAGCCACTATGATTATACTCATATTAAATGTCGCAAATTAATAAAATTGATAAATTTGAATATTCTTTCTTTTTCTTTTGGAAAACTTAGCAATTTGTTAAAAAATAAATTATAAATTAAAGTAAAGACATTACTATTTGTACTTTAATTTTTGCATTGGTTCAAATGCTATTTGTATTTTTATAAATTTTATTTATTTATCTAATATTAAATGAAAATGAAGTGTTTGTTATACAACTTTGTCCTTTTAATGTGAATGCTGATATCTCAGTTTATGAAAATTTTCGTTTTTCTGAAATGGAATGTGTGATTTTGGTGTGGAAGGTAGTTTGAAAGTCTTCTTATAAACAACACATTCTTTGAATATGTTAATGGGCCGTGTCAGACTGTGTTTCCTTCCTTTCGGGTCATGGCTTGGCCCAAAATTCTATTAATCCTTGGAGCGGAATTTAAAAGGGAGTTTTACAAAACTACCCAGAAAACAGAACTTATGCTCAAAAATACATCTACCTTTATTTCATTTTTAACATTACCTTTTTTAAAATTTCTATTTTTAAAAATATCATTTTTTTAATCCAACCCAAACTCACCCTTTTCTTTCGTTCTTCTTCATGCTCTCAAAACTAGATCCAATCTAGGTATTCTTCTCAGACATTAAAATCTCTACACTCTCGATTTCGATTCTCTTTCTTCTGGTGCCCCTTTCGCCGCAAATTTCAACATCCCTTCAAGCACCGGTGGTGGGATAGAAGCTTTGGGTTCCTGTAATGGGTTGGTTGCGTTGCCACCTGTCAAGTAAGTTTTCTGGTTTTCTTTGATTTCATTGTTCTTATTAATTATAAGATATATTGTTCTTAATACAACATGTTGAACATGATTAAGAGAAAAGGAAAAACTTGGATCTGGAACTGCGAATCGGCAGATAGAAAATATTTTATAGTAATTTCGAGTCCATTATTTATTCTTTTTGTAATTATTATTCCGTAAACCAAATTATTTTGCCATTGAAATGTTGGAATTTTCATGGCTTTGGTTTGGTTGTTGGCAGCAGAGAAAAAGAACAAAATATAAAGAATCTTAACTTATCTCGAGAGCCAAACAAGAAAAGGAAAAGCCAATCTACAGCTAAGCAACCAAATACTTCACATGCGAATATTATAATTCAGTTGTCCTAAATAATAATCATTTAGCAGATAAAAGAAAAGATAAAATAATGAAGAAAATTCAGCTATTTTTGCTGACCATATATAAATTAAAATGCGATTAATCAAATATCATAATTAGTTGAATTTTAAAAAAATATTCTTTTCAGGGCACAAGTTGTGGGTTGGCCACCAATTTGGTCTTTTCGTAAGAATGTAATGACAGTGCAGAAAAACAGTGACAAAAGCGAACAGAGCTCTACTGCCAACACCTCTTTCGACGGAAGTTGGGGTGCAGCTTTTGTGAAAGTGAGCATGGATGGTGGATGTTCTTACTATATTTCATTTTATTTTTCCAGTACCGTTGAATACTTAAAGGACCATTTACAAGGCTTTACATGAAGTATGAAGCAGAGTAGCTTTTCTTTTGTTTTCTTATTCTCATGTCAGTTATGTACTGTTGGATTTACTTCTGATTATATTGTTATCTGTTTAACAATTGGGAAAAACAAGTAATTATGTGACAAGAATTTTGAGCTGGATTTTCTCATTTGCCTATGTGGATTCTTGTGAAGAAAAGCATTGTATCTGCTTTTTCTTAAGGCCAACAATTTTGAGTTTTCTTTTCATGTTCTCTTTGCCGATTAAAAAGAAATCGAGTGGGATTTAAATCCTTTGGTTATGCTTTTGAGGTTCAATTCAAATTTGGTATACCAGATGGTATACCTAGGATATTGCCTGGTATACCAAAAAATAGAAAATATTTATATTTTGGAATTTGGTATACCGGTTGGTATACCTGATATATCGGCTAGTATACTAAAAAAACAAAATATGTTTATTCTATGTAATATGGTATACATAATATACCGCCTGGTATACCAAAAAATAAAACATGATTTTCTTTCACAAAATTGAATTTAAGTATATGTATTTTTTGTATTTAAGCTCTAACAATATAATATATGCACATCCAATAATTGAAATGCAATTATCAATAATAAATTCTTTAACATTAGAAGAGCAACCACTTTTATAATTGGAAGGAAATATTTTTGAAATGATGCATTATGTGAGCATATTGAGCAAATATACTATTGAGAAAACAAGAGACAAGGATAAAGAAGAAGAATTGGATAAAAATCACAATTTCCACAACCATCCTCGAAAAAATAATTACAATTGAATGATAAATTTTACCTTATATATTACAATCAATTTCATATTTGAAAATAACTTACATATATTATCAAATAATAATCCATTATTGGCGTCCTATAAACATTAGTACATGGAAAGGTACAAACCATATGAAAATAATTTTCATTTTCCATTTGTAATCCACTTATCATGAACATTCCGAATTTGATAATTTTTATTTACTTATCATTAAACATAACCACTTTTTTAGCTTTAATTAATAGTTAAAAAAGTCTATTATTAATATTTAATTTAGCATTTTTAAATATATAATATACTTTTAATTTTTTTAAACTGGTATACCTGGTATACCAGAAGGTATATCCTGTATACCGGTGGTATACCTTCAATTCTAGATTTAAATATACCGATGGTATACCTTGTATACTAGCTGGAATACCTGGTATACCTAGTATACCAGTGGTATGCCAAAATTCAGAATATCATTTTCAATTTTGAATTTAGTTATACCACCAGTATACCCGGTATACCATTGGTATGCCAAAATCCAGAATACAATCACAATTCTGGATTTTGGTATACTGCTGGTATACCTGGTATACCAGTGGTATACCAAAATCAAAAATAAAATTTAATTTTGATTATCATTCATAAAAAGTAAAAACAACAAATAAACCTCCACTCTCTACCATATCTTCAATTCTATCACATTATTTTGATTTAAACATAAGGTTGGTTACAAAACTATTCAAATGAAGAATAAAATAAAATAAAATAAAATAAATAGAGTTTGCATTTTAAACAAAAACAAAAAATTAATGTATTAAGTATGGTAAGAAAGCCAAGCTAGTGACTGGTCCAAGGTACATGCCACTGCAAGCCAGTGCCAAAGATCTACTCTTAGATACAGGAACCCATTTGGACAGAATGTTTCATGGCAGGCATAGCAACACCCTGAAACAATATTACAAAAAAAAAGATATGAGAAACAATGCCTACACGAACAAACATCTTATTAGATAACATAAACAAAGAAATGCAAGTAGAATCATATGCATTACCCAATTCAGAGTGTAACCATAAGAAATTTTGCACTTACCTCACCAATTCCCATGAAAGCACGGACAACAAGTAGGAAAGGCAACCCAAGTTTTGCGGCAATAGGAGTGAGAGCTGTGGCAATAAACCACCAAACTACACCAAAATCCAAAACCAGCTTCCCTCCCACTGTATCTTCCCAAATGCCTCCAGCAATATGTTACCGAGTACCAATAAGTAAAAAAGATAACACCATATTTATCAGTCTAGAAACATAGACGGAATAACCTCAAAACCTAGTTTATGAAGTTAGCTGGTGTGTAGGTTATGAAGTGGTCCTTAACCTCATCAGAAGGTGATTAAAGATTAATGACAAATAACCGTTCTATTAAAATTTGAGTATGATCAACGCCGAACCCCCTAAACGTGAATAAAGTCTAGATAGTAACGTACAACCAATAAACTAACAATTTATTACCTGGGTGAGAAGGTATCCCCAGAAAAAGGAAGATTGAATTAGACCAACAGTAGATGGGTTCCAATGATACTCGACAGACATAGGAAGTATGGTAATGCTCATATTAACATGCCAAACAGAATCTGCTAAATCAAACAGGCCTACCATGATAAGCTGAAATATCTCTACTTTTGACCGATTACTGAAATTGTAATTATTAATCAATGAAAAATGAAGAAACTTCATTTCTTTTCAATTATACTTCATGCTATATGTAATTAAAGATTTCGTGTAATAATTAAGAACACCCACAAAATGCATGGACTAGTCCAAAAGAAAAATAATGAGTCAAAGTAACACTTATTAGAGTTGTGATCTAACTAGCACACGAGGCTAATAAAGGAACACATGCATCTAAATACTAACATATCTTTTATAATCAATTAATGTTGCGTGATATCATTAGCTTTATATTTGTTCCATAAAGGTGAGCTCATGAAATGTTAGCATCAGTTGTAATTCAGAAATTCAATCCTTTGAAATGTTCAATTCTATATATAATTAAAAATCCAGATTTCTTACTAAATTGGCACGATAAATAACAAATCCCAAGTGATAATAATATATAAAGAAGAAAAGAAAAATAGCAAAAATAAATAAATAAAATTGATAGTTAAGATAATTTTTGTGTCAACTAATTCTACCTTACTTTACTGGCTTACAAACAACTAACAAATCAAATTCAACCTCAGCGGCAATGTCCTATAATAAACACAAAAGAATACATAATTCAATCTCATATGAGATGAAGAAAGGTGGGGCACAAGCAAGAGAAAGCATCTCAAATGAACAAACCTTCTTGTGTTATTTCCTGTACATGGCAATCCATGTAAGCTTCGATGGCTTCAGGCAGTTGTGGAAGTACCTCTTACATTTCGAATTAGCAAAGAGGAAAACCTTTATCAATCAAAGAGCAAATTACTGTTTAGGTCTTTCGTATGGCAAGGAAAATAAAACGGTAAAAATTTGCAAGGGCAAAAGCAACATCAAACAGCAATCTGAAAAGAATTGTTAACCTGAGAATCAGAACGAACAAATCTAATACCCTTTCCAAGGTAAATCTTAGCACCGCTGAAGCGGCAAAGCTCATTCTTGATATGCCATTACAAGTAATACATTAGACCAAGTTAAATAAAACCTAAACCACTAAATGCAAACAAATCAATTTGGAGCATTTTGATGCTAAATCAAATGATATTAGTCTAATTCCACCAATTAAGTACAGAATTACGGCAAATTATCATTTAAGCAGCAGCTAAAGAGAGATAAATAAGCAAGAAATTAGAGCATACTTTGTCCATGTTGCAAAGAAGAAGCGTAGAAACACAAGATAATAATAACCCATCGTTTCAGGAACTCTTACCACCAAGGCGACGAACTGCTCGTCCCATCACCACACAAAACGGCATCATCTAAAGAATCCTTAAAATTCAACGATTCTTGCGCCGATTCAGATACACCGTACGGCTCCGACTTAACATCCGCGTACACTTTTCCAAAATCACTCCGAACAAAATCCCTTACAGAAACGCAAAAAATGTCGATGTTATACCAAAATCAATAATAAAATTTTATTTGTTACTTATTTGTGAAGATTGTGACTGAGAAATAGGCAAAAAGCGGCAAGAAAATAATATGAGCAGAAGAAATGGGCTATCAAATTAGGGCTTAAAATGAGAAAACGGCATTTTTAAAAATAAAAAATTAAAAAAAAGGTATTTTTAAATATGTTTAGAAGATGGCTGTATTTTTAAAATTTAGGATTAAAAAAATGGTATTGTGTGCAATTTCCTCTATTTTTTTTACTTCACCCTGTCATGATGGGCCTCGGATCATCTTACTATAGAACAAAAAAGTAGTGGTCCATTTAGCGGGATCCATCAGGTTATATGGACCAGACCTGCAATAGCCCGTTATCCTTCCACTGCTAGGAGCGGGAGGTCATCGCTGTTCTGTGAAACCAGCCTCACGCTGTACCCTCCACTCTAAGAGCCATGAGGCCCAAGCCTTCGCTCAAGCCCCATAATTCAACTCTCAGCTTGGAACGGGCGGACCAGTTTAATAGCCGGATAAAGTCCAACCTTCTGGGTCCAAGCTATGTTCCACTACTTTAAAGCCCCCACTTGGGTTATAGGCTTGCGTTACCAGCCCGGCGATGCAAGCCACTCTTCCACCTTGGTTAAAAATTAAACAGCTAACATAATTTGGCCGGTGTGGGATAAGCTGCGCTTGCATATTTCACAAACAAAGTCTTAAAAACACTGATCATTTTGAAGAGAATAACCAACTTTTCCAGTGGGAAAACTTTAACGAAATCAAGTGAAATGGAGAATTATTATTAATAGATGCTTTAGTTAGTGGAATTAAGCAATTGAATTGTGTTACAAGCGGCCAGATTGCATGCTGAAAATTGGATATAAATGAGGAACATAACAGTCCCAATATGAATCGCTGGTAGCCTGGCACCTATAACAGATTCCACAACTAAAAGGAGAGAAAACACTATTTTAAGAATAAACAATGCATACATCTCATTTTACTTAAATATTTAAATGAGCCTATCAGATTCCGTTGGATTGATTTATATTTGTCACCCTGTAGGTAAGTTAATTATAAATTTGTGAATATTAAGGCATATTGAATACGAGATAAGTTGAGATTTATTTCAAATTTTCATGGAATTGACACAAATTAATTTTCATTAAAAGTATCTAAATTTTAAACATGACATCAGGATATTTAATCTCATGTTTAAGAGATTTGCCATTAGATCTTGATGTGAACTGGATTTCAACGGAACCCATATGAATTTTTGAAGTTTTTTCATATCCATATGTGTATATAGATCTGAATTTTTTTATACCCTAAAAAAATTCAGAAACAAGTTATAGCGTTAACTTTTTTACTAAAATCCAACCGAATTATGCCGTTAATTTTATTTGAAATAAATTTAGATATTTTATTCAAAATTGAACTGAATACTGTAGAGAACTATACCGTACTATTTTGAAACCGAATTAGACTAAAAGAACCGATATTTATTAATTATTATATATAATACTAATAATTTATATATAAAGATTATTCATAATTTCTATTCTATATGTACTATAAAAATTTAATTTCATAATTATTTGCATTAAATATTTTAATGCACATAATTAATTAATAGTAATTAGTTAATTAATTAAACTAAATATTTTAATTATAATGAGATAAATTTAATTATTATAATAATTATTATATCTATATGAATATGAATATGTACCTAAAATAATTTGTATTTAATTTAATTGACCTTTAATGTAACGCAACTACTACTAAATATTTGTTTTTATACAAATATCTATATAATTATGTAGAATAAATAATTTATCACATAATTAATATATCAATTAATTTCTTTTATTTTTAATATCATCAACTGGTATTCATCTATTTTTATTACGATAACTATATAAATATGTAAATTAAAAATATAATTATTCATAGTTATTATTTATAATGTAAATATATATCACCTTATTAGCAATAATTTCATTCATTTTTTGTGTCATTCAAATAGCACATATCTATTTTTATACAATATTTATATGAGTAATTGAGTATTTAAATTAATAATGTAACTATATATAATGAAATTTACCAACTCATGCAGTTATATAAGTGTATAATCATCTCATAAATTAATTTTATATACTTTTAGTATCACTAAATTAATACTTATTTATTTTTAGCATAATGCTTATCTTAGTATGTAAATTAAAAAAAAAATTCTCTTGATTTTGACACTTTGAGTTGATGGAAGATGAATAAGCCAAATTAACCAATTTTGACTAAGATAGCTAGAGAGATCTTGGTTATTCAGTGTTAGACTATAACTTCTAAATTCGTTTTTTTAGCACTAGAGAGAGAATTTTAGATAAATTTAGAATTTTTTTTAACTTCAATTATAATCGAAATTCTCATTTGTTGTCAAAATTGATTGAGATCGGCTATGCTATTGATTTCAGAGGCATCAATTGAACATTTAAAAAGATTGAGTTAGGTAATTACCATATTTTTGAAAATTTTTAAATTTTGTATTTGATATTTAGAGTTTTTTGTGGTCTAATTATTTAACTTTTGTGCTAATTTTTTTAGATATTGCTCAAATTTCTCAAACCAGTACCAATATAATATAAAGAAAGACTCTCGGATGTTTTTTTTTTAAATTTCGTATTTTGATTTAAATTTTATTTGTACTTATTGAGATATTTTAATTATATTTGTATTTATTATTGTGTTAATTTATTTTGTAAATTTTTAAAAATATTGAATTATTTGAAACTCCGAGTTGTATTGTATAGTGCAGAAAAAATAAAACAATCGAAACAAACTGTACCAAATTTTTATAAAAATCATACCGAATTATCCAGAATTTTCAAGACAATAACAATACTTAATTTTTGAAATATCCAAGATTTTAAGATAATACAAAAATGTATAAATTTTTAGATTGTGCCTTACTGTATACATTCTATCAAACTCATACCCAATTCGTTACCATGCAATTCTTATTTGAGAAAAAATATTGAAAGTGACTGTTGGCAGGTGGCAATTTGATAGAATCGTGTGTCAGAGAACTTTAGCGTGTCAGAAGGGCATCTTGTATGACCGAACGACTTTGCTCCGCGTGTCTTAGTTGACTGGATGAGAAGGCTTGGGAACCACTAGGCTTTTTCAAGGCCGGACTTCTTTCAAAGACACTTAATAGGCTAGGCTTAGTTTAAAATCATATCATACTATATCTAAAAATAAATATTAGTTAATTGCATGATGAGGCTATCGAAAATGTAATCAATACAGCTTGATTTTCCTTTCAGAACCTTGCATTATATATTGAAAAACGTTAGGTCAGTTTTTTTTTTCTTTTATTTATCGCTTGCCATAAAAAGAGCAAGAGGAATTTTTTTTTCTTTTTAATATAAAGAATCTAGATAGAGTTTAAATTCGAGATCTCACGAATACATGTTCACCTTTTCCCAATTATGTTTGAGATTCCATCGCTTCTTCTTAGTGTTATACAAAAGGAGTCCGTCTTCTTGGCCTTTCCAAATGCACATATTTTCACCACAGCCCCTAAAAATGAAACCTCGAGTACCTTTAAAGGCATCAAAAACTACTTGAAAATTTGCGTACCATAAATTACAGAAGAAAAGAGTAGTACCAAAATTATTTAATCTGAATTTAAAATGAAATGTATTATTGGGTTGAAGAATATGAAAACCAAGATCGTCCTCTCTGGATCTGCAATGGGTAATAAGGGTCTTCTAAAAAGAACTGGTGCTAGCTCTTGACCTACCGGTTATAAAGGCTAAGGCAAGCAATAGGATAAATAACTGAAAATGGTACATTCTTTTTTTATTCATTTTGAAAAAAAAAAAAAAAAACTTCTTGAAGAGATTTTTGAGCATTGGTGATTGCCTTAGCTATGCTTCTTATTTATATGATATGATTTTTATGGGCACACAGAATTTCAATAGTCAGTAAATCCAACTTGTAAACACACTGTACATGTAAAGCAGCATATGCATAGAGTTCTCCCAAAAATGTTGGGCTTAAAACTCCAAACAAATTCTTGCTTATTTGAAAGCTAATGGATATATATAGATGATTTGCAACATGCCTCTTATTACAGTGTATGTGTATGGGTTGGGCATTACACACAAATTCATCATCATGATATTCTAATTACCCGTAACAATTTGCTTCCCATGTCTTTTGAAGTGCATCAACATTATTATTCTGAAAATTCCTCAAGTAAACTCCACAATCTTTAGCAATCCAAACACAAGTGAAAGATTGAGGATCGCAGTTACTTAAGAGCATATTATCATCCCTGAACACATCCAAAGCAGCATGAAGGTGGGCATCAGGAGCCATATAGCACCAAAATAGAGTAGCCCCAAATATATTGGGGTCTGAATGACCACGAAAAGAATTGGTTTTTCTTCAGATAATGTCTCCCAAGATCATCATCTTTTGATTTGCAGTGCACCAGCAAATTGTCGCTTCTGTTCATTCCGTTTATCACTTTAACATGATACTCGCCGTAATATATGCAGTTGCTTGGTTGCACATGCACACTCAAGATGACCATTGCCAAGATTAAGAAGATTTTAAAACATGTCATTTTTTTTCTTTACTATTTTGTATTATGTAAACTTATCTGTTATTTTTATATCTGCATATGCACGCATTCTCCTTTTTAGAAAGTTAATATATGGGTTGTTAATTTTAATATATGGGCTGTTAATATAAGAATGAGATTTGAAAATGTTAATATGAATCCTTCTAATATTCCTTAATCTGGCAACCTATTTATTAGTAATTAACGATAAATTCTTTAATAGGTAAGTTGTGTTGGATTAATTTTTTTATTTTCACATTTGGATTAAATCGATTTTTTTTTTTTTTCTTTCACTTCACCCCATCATGATGGGCCTCCAATCATCTTACTATGCAACAAAAAAGTAGTGGTCCATTTAGCGGGATCCATCAGGTTATATGGACCAGACCTGCAATAGCCCGTTATCCTTCCACTGCTGGGAGTGGGAGGTGATCGCTGTTCTGTGAAACCAGCCTCACGCTGTACCCTCCACTCTAAGAGCCATGAGGCCCAAGCCTTCGCTCAAGCCCCATAATTCAACTCTCAGCTTGGAACGGGCGGCCCAGTTAATAGCCGGATAAAGTCCAACCTTCTGGGTCCAAGCTATGTTCCACTACTTTAAAGCCCCCACTTGGGTTATAGGCTTGCGTTACCAGCCCGGCGATGCAAGCCGCTCTTCCACCTTGGTTAAAAATTAAACAGCTAACATAATTTGGCCGGTGTGGGATAAGCTGCGCTTGCATATTTCACAAACAAAGTCTTAAAAACACTGATCATTTTGAAGAGAATAACCAACTTTTCCAGTTGGAAAACTTTAACGAAATCAAGTGAAATGGAGAATTATTATTAATAGATGCTTTAGTTAGTGGAATTAAGCAATTGAATTGTGTTACAAGCGGCCAGATTGCATGCTGAAAATCGGATATAAATGAGGAACATAACAGTCCCAATATGAATTGCTGGTAGCCTGGCACCTATAACAGATTCCACAACTAAAAGCAAAGAAAATACTATCTTAAGAATAAACAATGTACACATTTCATTTTAATTAAATATTTAAATGAGCCTATCAGATTTAGTTGGATTGATTTATGCCAATAACTTTTAAATTTGTTTCTATTTAAATTTATATCTATATGTCTGTATGATTATATTTGTAACCCTAAGTAATTTAATTATTGATAAATTCGGAGATTTTATAAAGATGAGGCCATTATGATAGTCGAAATGATGCCATATTTGAATGAGGACTGTGAGATCTGGTCGGGTTGGGAGGTGTTTTGATCTTGCAAAAGGGCTTGCCCGGTTGGACTGAGCATTAGTATTTTGATGCTTAAGTCAGTATGAGATTTAGAGAGAGAAAATAGTAAAAGAATGTTAAGAATGTTGTGTCTTCGAAATGTAAAAAATCTAATATTTATATGACGCGCTGAGGACCGCTTGAGAAGTCAATCCAAGCGCTAAATTAAGTTTGTAGCGATATGATGTGGTGCAGGCGGCGGATGGGATAAAGGCGTGTGTCAGTGGGCTGCTGTAGGATATGTCTTGTCTTGTCCGATCGGACAGCCTCATCTCCATATTTACCGCACGTGTCTGCTCAGTCAAGCGCCAGGCCTTAGGAGCGCTATGGTCACTGTTGGTTAGGCCTTCTTGCTTGGCTGTCCTTTGGGCCAAGCGTGGTTTAGGTCCAATGAAAGATAATGTTGAGTATTATATATTTTTTGTCCTCCCTTCAACATTCCAATCGAGGAGTCAAGTAGCTGATGTTCGGAAATTTTGAAAATGGCTGAAGTTTACTTCTTTCATTGTTTCCTACAATATTCTGATCGGCTTCAAAGGTTAATGAAAAATGTTTTAAGTGATCGATACCTGAAATTCGTGGTTATTCTATCCAGCCAAGCTTTTTGAATCTTGATAGAATTTTGAATGTCCTAGAGTTTCAAATTTATCAGATTTTGAATCTAGTCAACATTCAAAATTTCTTTTTTGTTTTTCGAATAAGTGGCGCTTTGTTAATGGCGCAATTTGAGTGGGTTGCCCTGCAATTTGTTTGCTTCGATCACGAGCTATCATATGACTGAACTACTTCATCAACCGCGGTCGATTTGCCGAAGGAGTCCGTCTTCTTGGCCTTTCCAAATGCAAATATTTTCACCACAGCCCCTAAAAATGAACCCTCGAGTACCCTTAAAGGCATAAAAAACTACATGAAAATTTTCATACCATAAATTACAGAAGAAAAGAGTAGTATCAAAATTATTTAATCTGAATTTAAAATGAAATGTATTATTGGGTTGAAGAATATGAAAACCAAGATCGTCGTCTCTGGATCTGCAATGGGTACTAAGGGTCTTCTGATTGAGACCGTTTTGGATATATACATGAAATATTCTAAAAGGAACTGGTGCTCTTGACCTACCCGTTATAAAGGCTAAGGCAAGCAATAGGATAAATAACTGAAAATGGTACATTCTTTTTTTATTCATTTTGAAAAAAAAAAAATTTCTTGAAGATTTTTGAGCATTGGTGATTGCATTAGCTATGCTTCTTATTTATATGATATGGTTTTTATGGGCACACATAATTATATAATCATTCTTTTTTTTATCACATCATATGTCTTAATAAAATACATAACGTGAAAATCACTTGTAGTTCAAATAATTGAAAGTCTGATTATAATTTAAATTGATTAAAATTTAAATTCCATCTCCGTTCTCAAAAATATATTATAAAAAAATACTGTCATCTGTATGATAGTTGAGATCAGTCTGATTGTTTTTTTTTATATGAATAGAATTTGAATTTCAGCATTTTTGTTTTCATTTTAAAGATGTCTTATTAAAAATAAAAAGTTAGTAAGAGAAGTAGCATAATCATTACCGACATCAAATAAATACTCCAAGTCATATTGTTACAAATTTTAGCTAATATTTGTTTTGAAGACAATTTGAAGCGTCGTGTGCTATGCACTGTATGATCAGATAACCAATATTTATTGAAACTTTGGCCGAAAAGTATTTATGGCAGTTGGTGATTTCTTACAATTAATGAACCAAAGTAGAGTAAATACGCTCTTATTTAATCTACTCCTTAGGTCCTAACTCCTAAATTAATTTTGCCCGAAAAGTATTTATTGCAATTGGGGATTTCTTACAATTAATGAACCAAAGTAGAGTAAATACGCTCTTATTTAATCTACTCCTTAGGTCCAAACAACTAAATTAATCACTTCAAGAAAATAACAAAATAGTAACGGAATACCAACCCTGTTGCTAAAATTGGTTGAAGTTTTAGGAATTTAGCAACGGAATACAAAATAGTTGTATCCGTTGCTAAAAATGGGGGAGATTTTAAAACCAAAATATAGTATCGAAAAATACGTTGCTAAATATGGGGGTATTTGATAGCGGGAATTATTTGAGATGAAAATTAGCAACGAAATTTAAATTTCATTGCTAAAATAGCAACATAAATTAATTTTGTTGCTAAAATAGCAACAAAATTTAAATTCCGTTGCTAAAATAGCAACGGAAATTAATTTCATTTATAAAATAGCAACGAAATTTAAATTCCGTTGCTAAAATAGAGGAAAATTTTAGCTTCAAAATATTGCAACGAAAAATAGCAACAGAAAATAAATTCCGTTGCTAAAATAGCAACAGAAACAAGAATCCATTGCTAAAATAGCAACGGAAACTATTATCTGTTGCTATTTAGCAACGGAATTAATATTTCGTTGGTAATTTGGTCCCAAAGAATTAAAAAAATTTGGGTCCAAAATTAGAATTATTCCGTTGCTATTTTATTTGCCTTAGGAATAATTTTCCAAAAATAGCAACGAAAATATATTCCGTTGCAAATTTGCAACGGAATTAAATTTTTGTTGCTTTTTTACCTAACCCTAGGTATAAATGGTCCCTCTTTCTTCTTTTTTTTTCTTTTTGCGCCTCTAGCCTCCCCCCTCTCTCTCTCTCATGCTATCTACCCTATTTTCTCCCCACCGTCTCCTTGCCCTCTCCCTCCGATCTTCATCAATTTGGGTGTAGCTCTTTTTAGGTGCTTTTGTCTTTTTTGGGTGCAACAATTTCTTGTGCACTGGAATTGAAACTCAAGTGGAAGAGTGGGTCTCCTTCTAAGTGTGCTGTCTTGTTCGTTGGTGAATTGGGTTCAGATGTTTAGGTTTGTTCATTCTATTTCTCTATTCTCTGTTTTTGTTATCTGATTTTGGCTTTTATGTTCCATTTTATCGCTGGGGTCTTTACTGGAAGTTGGATTTGCCATCCTTTTCTTCTGGATTTGTTTGGTTTTTGTTGTGGAGGGTGCTGAAGATCTGAGATCTAGCTCTCAGCTTCTGTCATTTTTTGGGGACATCGGGGTTGTGTCTCTTGTTGGTTGTCTCTATGTGTAGCAGCAGTTTTGTGCTTTTTTTTGCTGGAGTCTGGATTTGGCTTTAGCAGCAGCGAGGGTATCCAGTGGTGTGGGGGGTTTTTTGTTAATTTCGTGGGATTGAGATCACATGGTTGGGTTAATGCTATATTGTTTCCACTTTATATATATTTCTTCTCTTCCTGATGGTTATGAAACATTGGTGGATAATGTTTTTTTAAGTGGTGGACAAAAGCAGCGAACTGCTATTGCTAGAGCCATCCTTCGAAACCCTGTTATTCTGATACTTGATGAAGCTACAAGTGCTTTGGATCCAGAAAGTGAACACTATGTCAAGGCAAGTTTTATTTAGAGTTTATATTTTGGAAATGGAAACTCTCAATGTATAAAGTTTAGTGATTGTGCAGTCTCACTTATATGAGTGTGCTGTTACATATATAGGGGTTTCTTCCTGCACTCAAAAATCATGATGAGGCGAAGAGAACCATCATTCTTATAGCACATAGGTCTTTGCTTTCCCCACTTTTTAATTTGTTTGTTCTAGTTGTGAGACTATAATCCTTTTTTTTTTTCATCTGGGGCCAAATTTTGCAGGCTATCCACAATAAAAGATGCTGATAGGATTATAGGAATGGATGGTGGTCGAATTGTGGAAGTAAGCTTATTCATTCAGGCTGGTCAACGTGCTGGTGAGGAAGGCCTTGAACTTCACTCTTTCCTTTCTAGTCCATCTCTTTTTTAGTATTGGTCATTGATGATACTGGCTTCTCAATTGCACCTTTAATTTCTTTCCGTCTTGAGCTCCTTGGAGCTTTTCTCTTCCTTCTCCTTTTTCTCCATGATTAGCTAGCTTTATGCTCCTGTGAATCGGTTTCAGTGTTAACCAATTTATGATGTTATGATTTTGTTTTTCTGAAAAAGAGAAGATGAATGATGGTTGCAAATCTTTGTTGCCAAGTACAACATTTGTAGAGTTGATGCAGGTAACAGTGCTACGTGTTTCATGCTGTCTCTTTCCCCTCTATTACTCGTGTCACCTTGACTTGCCTAAAAGATTGCATGATGCACGTAGTAATAATTATATTATTATATTATGCTATACATTATATTATACAAGTACTTCTAGCAGTACTTATACTTAGATTTTTTCAATAAAAAATTGTAGTTTGGTCTAAAAATTTGTTTAGTATATATCATAGTAAATTCGTGTGAAATTATTATCCAGTGGCCTTTGAATATGCATTAACTTCAACTTCTTAGAGATTTTCAGTTAGTTGTAGAAAACTAGAAAACAGGTTTGCTTTCTTTCTAATTATTAAATGTTTTAACAGGTTTTTCACCAACAGAAAAAGAAGTGATCAAGTTAAATTTTTTTCACTTTCTAGAATCATTAGTAGAATGTAGTTGGTAATTATTGACATTAAAAGTTGATTAGAATCAGAAATTCATTTTCTACGCTAATAGTATGAGTGATATTAAGTGGATTGTTATGATATTATAATCTATGCAATCAATTACTTGTTAGTGGACACTTTTGCGGTAGGCTCCATAAAAGATATATTCAAGGTCATTATATATGCACAAGTGGAAAATTATTAACCCTGCTTTATTATTATTATTATTATTATTATTATTATTATTTGAGAAAATGATCTAAAATTGTGAATTGTGAATTTTTTTATAGCTTTATGCCCTTTTTTTGTGTGCAGCTAGGTAGATGATCTTAGACTTTCTCTTATGCACTCTCATTTCTTTATTTTTGTGAAATGCAATCAAAATGAAGCCTTTGCTGTTAAGTAGCTTCTTAAACCTTCGATTAGTGTTTGTAAATAGCTTGCTGTTTGTACACAAACAGCTTGCTGTTTCTGTGATATTCTTGCTAACAGCTTGCTGTTTGTACACAAACAGCTTGCTGTTTCTGATATTGTACTAATACAAGTAATCATGTTTCCAATAAACAGATTTGATGAAGCAGTGAATTATCAGACCATTTCTATGCAAGATCTTGCCAGTTCTATTCTTTCTAAGGGGGGCTGGTCAAACTTACTGGTTCGAGGCTTTCCTATATAGTGACAGTTTCTCTTAATGCTTTCTGTAATTTGAATTTAAAATATGTAATTCTTGTTAGAATTTTTAAAGCAAAGAAAATGTTGTCTGTGCACTAGCAGTTTCTTTTTTTCATTTTGTAGTTAAAGCTGTTCTATGTTAATCTTCTTTAAATTTGTTTTCCATGTAGTGTTCAGAGAAGAAACATAAGCAGCCTGTGAATCTGACACTTGTTTTTGTCGGTAAAGAGGTAATAATTTTGGGATTCATTTGTTATAGGAAATGAGTCATGTGCCAATGCCTTTGCATTTTTGTAGTTATTATGATGTTCATTGTCCTTATTTGCGTTTGCTCTATCCCGCAAGTATGATTTGCGTTGATTGTTTCATGTTTGCGTTGATTGTTTCATGTTTGCACAAGTACGATTGGCGCTGGGACTGACACATCAACAAATACATTGTCATAGCTGATGTGTTGCCCAAGAGCACTGAAAAAAGCACAAGAGGTGAGACGAGTTTTTTGGGAAAATTGATATATTAGAAGGTGAATGGAGTTCATTTGCAGCAATGCCTGACTGTAGAGATCAAAGTCCAAATGAGAAGAGTTTTTTATCAACTCTTTCAATTGTGGATGTAAGTTTTTATCAACTCTCATGCCTTGCAAGTTTTTATTTCTGTGAGATGCAAACTCTAAAACTTTTCATACTTTGATATAATTCCTTTTGCAGGTACAGGGTCCTCCAACGTTTTTTGATGTTATAAAAGCCTTGTTTAGTTTTGAGGGCAGTCTTAACTCTGCACTTTCTGATTTCTCTCCCAATGGAAATTAAGAAAGCCTTCTAGTATATATTTGGTGAATGCAAAGTACGATCCATTTCATGAGTATGTAACTCTCTATCCACTTTGGCACTTTACGGTATAGTATGTAACTATCTGTCCTCTTTGGCACTTTACGGGTATAAGTTTTTTGAAGTGAAGGTTGTAAATATTATCTCATAACATTTGTTTTGATAGAATTTGCTAATATTCAAAACAAGAGCAAATGTGGCACTTGTTGTGAATGTTAACGGATGGAAATCATATCAGCTGTAATTTTGAATGGAAGATGAAATTGTTATTGAATGGTTCTGGAGATTTTTTTTTCATTTAAACTTGAATCCTACATGAAATCAAATATGTTGACGACTTAGAATTTATATTCCTTTGAATTTGTTTGGATTTGATCCATGAGTTCTTTTAGGACACTTCAATTTTATAGAAACTATGTATTGGGCTTCGTCAACCAAAATTTAAGTGTGAGATATACTTTATGGGCTTAAGGTTGAAGAGGGGCAGTATTAAATGGGCCTAGTACATAACAATTTGAGAAAATTAGTGAAGCTTTGAGGCAATTGTGCCGTTAGAGTTCAAGCTTGCTGCTAATATAACAGGACGTAAGACCTTAAAATTGGAACTCATTTTGTATAAAACTATATATATGTTAAGAGAGAACAAAAGAATTGATGAAACTATTTGGTTTATACAGGAAGTTATAAATTTACATCGATTTTGGTTGATATCTTCATGAAAATTTGAAGTATAAGAATATGTACACCCATGGGTTATATCAATTGTAATATTATATTATATTTAATTATAATAATAATTAATAAGCATCTTTTGAATGACAAATTATGTCATGTTTTCCAAAATGTATATTGACTTGAAAAAGAGTATGTAACTAGAGTGATAATGTTCTGTCGAGAGGACAAGTCATGTTGGAACTTACTACTTGTTGTCCAATATTTTATACTTGAGATTTGTTTTATTATTTTAGGTGTATTTTTTGAGAATTTAGTTTTCTTTGTGCTCAGCTGGTGGTGGGCTTAGTGCTTTGTCAGTCGATGGTGTGCTTAGTGCTTTATTAATTGACATCTATAATTTGTATATATCGATCTATTGTTAATGTTAATGTTACTTTCCTATTTATATAAATCTCAGTTGTGTATTAATTTGTAGATTTTTGTTTCTTTTCTGACTTCTATGTCTTTGTTTTTTAGTTGATTTTTCTTATCTTTTTCTTTTTTTTAAAGATGATTTTTTCTGATCATCGACTATCTATTATAGTAGCAGCTGCAGTATTAGCTTCTATTATTTTATTTTGGCATACTATGCACAAAATTGCAGAGAAGAGTGACTGTTGGGACAAAGATGTGATTCGGCGACTTGGAAGCCTTGGCCCCTGCCAGCTGAAAAGGAAATGAATCTGAGGCTAATCAATTAGGTAATTATTAATGATTAAAGTTTGATAATTAAGTGGCTAATTGTGTATCAGATATATAGGTGTGGATGAAGCAAAGCATGTGCAGCTCCAAGAGAAGATCCTTTGTTGCTTTGGTTTACTGGAGGCCCTGGCTGCTCTACCTTTTCTGGTCTTCTCCATGAAATTGGTATTTCTTCTTTTATTCTTACGGTCCAAAAATCCTAACACCTTATAGGTGATTGTTGCCAATCCTGCGGATATGATGTGTAACTGTTATGGATCTCATGTACTCCGTAGTCTTCTTTGTCTTTGTGGGGGAGCACCATTAGCATTAGCATCAACATTTCTATTACAGTTCAATTTTGTTTTATTTTGTAACGTGATTAACAAAACATCATTTCGAATCTAGACCTAGACATCAAAAAGACTACTAATTTCATTCCATTCTTGCTAGAAACTTTGTTCAAATAAACGAAAAAAAAAACCTATAAGGTGTTAGGATTGTATGTCCATTGCCTCTGGTTATCTGGAACTGAAATTTTTGGGAGGAGGCTTTACATTTGCTGAGACATTAGAAAATAGAGGAGTTTTTTAAAGCAAAATTTAGGGGTTTCTGGTATGATATTTCTATGTTTATACTGATTTAAAAAATGAACAGTATGTGTGCTTTTTTGTATACACAATCAATAAAATTTTAGTGACGGAATAGCGATGAAAAGTTCATCGCTATTTTTTTATACTATGGGCTGAAAATAGCAACGAAATTGTGATTTTCATTGCTAAAAATAGCAACGGAATTGTGGTCGGAATTGTAATTTCCATTGCTATTTTTGACCAATTCACCAAATCTTACATTGGTTGACATTTGCAACGGAATTCAAATTCCGTTGCTAAAAATAGCAACTAACAAATTTGCAACCAATTTTTCTATCAACAATTTCCATTGCTATTTCAGAATTTTCTTGTAGTGAATTTTAGCCGAAAAGTATTTATTGCAATTGGTGATTTCTTACAATTAATGAACTACAGTAGAGTAAATACGCTCTTATTTATATCTACAAAGACAAACATACTATTATATTTATCCCTTTTATTATAAATAAAGATAAAATGCGAGTCATTTTAATAATAATCTTAATTTTTTAAAAAAAATTAAAGATAATTTGTACTATTTGATATATTAAATTTGTCACTTATTATTTTCTTTATAATTACTGAGTTATTTATTTGTAGAAATATCAAAAAGCCATCTTCATTCTTCACACGAGATCGAATTCCCAAAATAATTAACAATCAACGAGTTAATGAATCTCATTTAATCGGCTATGTTAATTTGTTGCTATTTTTTATTCATATCAAGATACCATTCTAATTGCAATTTTGAACTAAATTTCTTACTTAATCATTAACCATCTTTAGAGATAAGTTTTAAGGACTGAAATGAAATTGAGGGGTCAGGGGGCCTCATATTTAAGCACGTACTTGAAAATGAACATTTTATCTATAAATTTTGCGAATCGAACTTAGGAGATTCCATAAAAATCAGAAATATGTGAAAAAGATACTTGATTTATAATATGCCGCTTATTACAAATGCATGGATTGGGCATTACACACAAATTCATGATCATGATATTCTAATTATGAGTAACAAACCTTCCTGCTTCCCATTTCTTATGAAGTTCATCAACATTATTCTGAAAATTCTTCAAGTAAACTCCATCATCTTTAGCGATCCAAACGCAGGTGATGGATTCACGATCACAGTTATTGAAGAACCCATTTTCATCCTTAAATACATCTAAAGCGGCATGAGAGTGGGCATCAGGAGCCATATAGCACCAGAATAGAGTAGTCCCAAAAACATTGGGTGTAAATGTCCATGAAAAGAATTGGCTCCTCTTCAGATAATGGATCCCAAGATCATCATCTTTTGATTTGCAGTGCACCAGCAAATTGTCGTTTCTGCTCATTCCATTTATCACTTTAATATGAAACTCATTGTAGAATGTGCAGTTGCTTGGTTCCACATACATACTCACGATGACCATTGCCAAGATAAAGAAGATATTGAAACATGTCATTTTTCTTGATTCTGTATTTGTGACTACCATGAACTCATATATATCTGTTATTTATATTTCTGCATTCACCTTTTTAGGAAATTAATTATGCGTTATTAACTTTAATTGTTTTATGGTAAGAATGGGATTACAAAAGGCTAATATGAATCTTGTTCATATTGCTTAATCTGGGAACTTATTTATTATTCTCACCGTCACATTTTAAGTAGTCATTATCTCCATTTTATTTATTCTATTTTAAATTTACTTTTAGGAATTAAAGAAAAAATATTTATATTTTCACTCCTATTTAATATACACTACTATGTTTAATAAAATGATAGGTTTAGTTTGATCCTATAAAATTTAAATGGTGTATTTGAAATTTATAAAAGAAAAATTGGTCAATTAGTAATATCTTTTTATAAAATTAAAATTTTTTAATTATTTTCATAATTTCTATATTTAAGTGAGAGTGACTATTGAAAGTGGAATAGACGAAATTTTTAATTTAACAATAAATTCTTTACTAGGTGAAGTCGTGCTAGTTTAATTTTTTTTTTAATTAAATTTGGCTATGGTATACCCCTATAAAATCACGTGGATCTTGGCATATTTTGATAAGATGGCAATTATAATTTTCGAGTCAAATCATTTCATGAGAATTTTTGAATCAGTATATTGTCTAAAATTAATTTAAAAAAAACGTCAAATATAAACTCGCAATTCTAAATCAAATTCTATTTTCTTAAAAATATTTTATTGTGATTTTTTTGAAATATGCATTATTGATCTAGGTTCGATCCCGGTAAAATATGGATAAAGTTGGAGAAACTTTATCAAGAGCCTAAAATTCCACTGGAGCTCATCTTTATAGAACATTTTTGCTACCTAACTTGCATAATGGCTGTTTCTTCTGATTGTTCCACCACGCTCAAGGGAAGAAAACTTACGAAGTATCCATTAGTTTTAGAGGTGAAGCTGTTGGTGGTATGTTCCTGTGCCATCTTCAAGAAGCCTTTCTGGATGAGAATCTTGAAAGAGAAGAAGAGATCACAGCATCCCTCTTGAAAAAAGATAAAAATTGAAGATTCACATATTTCAATAGTCATTCTCTCTGAAAATTATGCATTTTCTCCATGTTAGTTCGTGTAATCATCAACCACACTTCACAGAAACTAAATGATGTAGCTAAATTTGAAAAATGACTGCCCTCAATTGAAAAACCATCAACTCCGGATACCCTCAATTGAAAAATGTCTGATCACTGTTTCGGATCATGTCATTTTCGGGTTACTTTGGTTTTGGATTGACCAGGTTTCAACCAAGTCTATAATTAACTTTTCGCATCATGAAAAAAAAAATCAAATTTATTGAAATAAATTTTATTTTTTAGTTTTAGGTCGATCTATTTAGGTCAAATGTGATAATTTGGATAGTTATATAATGTTTCTCCAATTAGGTTGGAGTCACTTTTTCTAATAGGTTGAAATTGAATTCAGGTTAGACCTAACTGAACATTTAAAAAAAATTACAAGTTTTTATAAATGAAAGACGAGACATGGCGTGAGCTAAATTGAGTTATAGCCGGATCTAACGGGGCTTTTAAAATTTTTATTCTTATATATATATATATATATATATATATATATATAGAGAGAGAGAGAGAGAGAGAGAGAGAGAGGTGGAGATGGTTTATAACATGCCTCTTATTACAGTGTATGGGTTGGGCATTACACACAAATTCATCATCATTATATTCTAATTACCCGTAACAATTTGCTTCCCATGTCTTTTGAAGTACATCAACATTATTATTTTGAAAATTCCTCAAGTAAACTCCACAATCTTTAGCAATCCAAACACAAGTGAAAGATTGAGGATCGCAGTTACTTAAGAGCATATTATCATCCCTGAACACATCTAAAGCAGCATGAAGGTGGGCATCAGGAGCCATATAGCACCAAAATAGAGTAGCCCCAAATATATTGGGTCTGAATGACCATGAAAAGAATTGGTTCTTCTTCAGATAATGTCTCCCAAGATCATCATCTTTTGATTTGCAGTGCACCAGCAAATTGTCGCTTCTGTTCATTCCGTTTATCACTTTAACATGATACTCGCCGTAATATATGCAGTTGCTTGGTTGCATATGCACAATCAAGATGACCATTGCCAAGATTAAGAAGATTTTGAAACATGTCATTTTTTTTTCTTTATTGTTTTTTACCATGTAAACTTATATCTGTTATTTTTATATCTGCATATACATGCATTCGCTTTTTTAGAAAGTTAATATATGGGTTGTTAATTTTAATATATGGGCTGTTAATATAAGAATGAGATTTGAAAACCCTAATATGAATCCTTCTAATATTCCTTAATCTGGCAACCTATTTATTAGTAATTAACGATAAATTCTTTAATAGGTAAGTTGTGTTGGATTAATTTTTTTACTTTCACATTTGGATTAAATCGAGTTTTTTTTTTTTTTACTTCACCCTATCATGATGGGCCTCGGATCATCTTACTATAGAACAAAAAAGTAGTGGTCCATTTAGCAGGATCCGTCAGGTTATATGGACCAGACCTGCAATAGCCCGTTATCCTTCCACTGCTGGGAGCGGGAGGTGATCGCTGTTCTGTGAAACCAGCCTCACGCTGTACCCTCCACTCTAAGAGCCATGAGGCCCAAGCCTTCGCTCAAGCCCCATAATTCAACTCTCAGCTTGGAACGGGCGGACCAGTTAATAGCCGGATACAGTCCAACCTTCTGGGTCCAAGCTATGTTCCACTACTTTAAAGCCCCCACTTGGATTATAGGCTTGCGTTACCAGCCCGGCGATGCATGCCACTCTTCCACCTTGGTTAAAAATTAAACAGCTAACATAATTTGGCCGGTGTGGGATAAGCTGCGCTTGCATATTTCACAAACAAAGTCTTAAAAACACTGATCATTTTGAAGAGAATAACCAACTTTTCCAGTGGGAAAACTTTAACGAAATCAAGTGAAATGGAGAATTATTATTAATAGATGCTTTAGTTAGTGGAATTAAGCAATTGAATTGTGTTACAAGCGGCGAGATTGCATGCTGAAAATTGGATATAAATGAGGAATATAACAGTCCCAATATGAATCGCTGGTAGCCTGGCACCTATAACAGATTCCACAACTAAAAGCAGAGAAAACACTATTTTAAGAATAAACAATGCATACATTTCATTTTAATTAAATATTTAAATGAACCTATCAGATTCCGTTGGATTGATTTATATTTGTCACCCTGCTGGTAAGTTAATTATAAATTTGTGAATATTAAGGCATATTGAATACGAGATAAGTTGAGATTTATTTCAAATTTTCATGGAATTGACACAAATTAATTTTCATTAAAAGTATCTAAATTTTAAAGATGACATCAGGATACTTAATCTCATGTTTAAGAGATTTGCCATTAGATCTCGATGTGAACTGGATTTCAACGGAACCCATATGAGTTTTTGAAGTTTTTTCATATCCATATGTGTATATGGATCTGGATTTTTTTATACCCTAAAAAAAATTCAGAAACAAATTGTAGCATTAACTTTTTTACTAAAATCAAATCGAATTATGCCGGTAATTTTATTTGATATGAATTTAGATATTTTATCAAGAATTGAACTGAATACTGTATTGCAAGTGAAATAGACGAAATTTTTAATTTAACAATAAATTCTTTATTAGGTGAAGTCGTGCTAGTTTATTTATTTTTTTAATTACATTTGGCTATTGTATACCCCTATAAAATCACATTGATCTTGGCATATTTTGATAAGATGGCAATTATAATTTTCGAAATAAAAGTTCCACACAATAAAAATTCAAATATTTATATTTTAAAAAATTAAGATATGCATATCTTATATTTTTAATTCATTTCAAAATTTTTAACAAATAATTGGAAAAAATTTTTGAAATACTTTATAGTTTTATCTTGATTATTTCATATTTTAATCCGAAAAATATTTTAATTTTATCTTTATTCCTCTTATCTGTATGGATTTAACAAATGGCCACGTAATAAAATAAATTAGTTGGAGGCTGGGTTGACATCATTTTCTTGAATATGAAATGGAGCATTGTTTGCAGGCAACAATCTTTTCTTTAAACTTTCCCACTGTCACTTCAAACTCATTGCATCAATCGTAGTGATTAATTATTTAATTAACCTTTACAACAAAAAATATGCTTAACGCCTAATTAAGCTATACGCTTAGAAATTGCATTTACTGTGGAGGAAACTAAATTGAGTAAAATCTCATTTCCCCAATCCAAGCTTTTGCAGCTGCAAAATATAAAACCAACATTCTTCTCATCTCCAAATCCTGATGATAATAATCCCAAAAAACAAACAGAAAGCAAAAGATCAGGAAACCTCGGAGCGATAAAGCTGAAGCAACCCGAGAGAGAGAAGGGAACGCTAACAGATAGAAAGCAAAGCAAAACACCAAAAACTGACTCCCAAGTGTAGCAGAAAGATATAGCAATGAACAAATGTAATTTGATGGTCCTTGAACTCTTCATTGGGGAATGAGGTCTACAAGAAACATAAAGACCCCCCCAAAAAAAATTTTAGCAGAACAACTATCACCAAGAAAAAAGCAAGGTAAAAATTAATTGAAAAAATGCATATTAAAAAGATCCCTAATGCTAAACCAAACCAAACAACTGTTAAAAGAGAATCCATAAATTAGACGTCAATTGTTTGCTGAGAGAATATGCAGCATCACCTACTTGCCCAGCTAGCCCATTATCTAAGCAAGTCATGTATTGGAGAACCTCCCAACAAGTCTTTAAACCATTTAAAAGGTTTAAGTAGCTTAGATAGATTAATGTTTGAAGAGAAAAAGGATGATGCTAACTTTAATTCAGCTATATCTATTTTGATGAAATGAGGTATTTTCAGAATGCAAATGGATTAGTTCTAAAGAGCTTACTAAAAATGTATTCGGCATATAACATTCATTCCATTATTTTAGATACAACTAAAGCATTTCAGAATAAAATTTCAGTAAAAAACAGTGAGGGAGGGATGTGGAGTTTGTGGATTGCAACTAATTTAAATTTCCAAGAGTAGCATCAATCTATTTTCTATTCAACAATATTAATTAACACTTAAATTCTAAAGCTACTCTATTCTATATAAAGATTATTCATAATTTCTATTCTATATGTACTATAAAAATTTAATTTCATAATTATTTGCATTAAATATTTTAATGCACAAAATTAATTAATAGTAATTAGTTAATTAATTAAACTAAACATTTTAATTATAATGAGATAAATTTAATTATTATAATAATTATTATATCTATATGAATATGAATGTGTAACTAAAAAAATTTGTATTTAATTTAATTGACCTTTAATGTAACGCAACTACTACTAAATATTTGTTTTTATACAAATATCTATATAAATATGTAGAATAAATAATTTATCACATAATTAATATATCAATTAATTTCATTTATTTTAAATATCATCAACTGGTATTCATGTATTTTTATTTCGATAACTATATAAATATGTAAATTAAAAATATAATTATTCATAGTTATTATTTATAATGTAAATATATATCACCTTATTGCCAATAATTTCATTCATTTTTTGCGTCATTCAAATAACACTTATCTATTTTTGATACAATATTTATATGAGTAATCGAGTATTTAAATTACTAATGTAACTATATATAATAAAATTTACCAACTCATGCAGTTATATAAGTGTATAATCATCTCACAAATTAATTTTATATACTTTTAGTATCACTAAATTAATATTTATTTATTTTTAGCATAATACTTATCTTAGTGTGTAAATTAAAAAAAAATTCTCTTGATTCTGACACTTTGAGTTGATAGAAGATGAATAAGTCAAATTAACCAATTTTGGCTAAGATAGCTAGAGAGATCTTGGTTGTTCAGTGTTAGACGATAACTTCTAAATTCACTATTTTAGCACTAGAGAGAGAATTTTAAATAAATTTAGAAGTTTTTTTTTAACTCCAATTATAACTGAAATTCTCATTTGTTGTCAAAATTAGTTAAGATCGGCTATACTTTTGATTTCAGAGGCATCAATTGAACATTTAAAAAGTTTGAGTTAGGTAATTACCATATTTTCGTAAATTTTTAAATTTTGTATTTGATATTTATAGTTTTTTGTGGTCTAATTATTTAACTTCTGTGTTAATTTTTTAGATATTACTCAAATTTCTCAAACCAGTACCAATATAATATAAAGAAAGACTCTCGAATGTTATTTTTTTAAATTTTGTATTTTGATTTAAATTTTATTTGTATTTATTGAGATATTTTAGTTATATTTGTATTTATTATTGTGTTAATTTATTTTGTAAATTTTTTAAAAATATTGAATTATTTGAAACTCCGAGTTGTATTGTATAGTACAGAAAAAATAAAAAAATCGAACCAAACTGTACCAAATTTTTATAAAAATCGTATCGAATTATCCCGAATTTTCAAGACAATAATAATACTTAATTTTCGAAATATCCAAAATTTTAAGATAATATAAAAATTTATAAATTTTTGGATTGTACCATACTGTATATATTCTATCCAACTCATACGCAGTTCGTTACCGTGCAATTCTTGTTTGAGAAAAAAATATTGAAATTATCTTCAAAAATACAAATCTAAATTATTGGAAACACAACTCTTATTAAATTATTGGAGTCCTAGACCCCCCAAGCTGCTGCACCCCCTCTCTTATTAAAATATTCGAAACACAACTCTTATTAAAATATTCGAAACACAACTCTTATTAAAATATTTTCACCTTTTCCCAATTATGCTTGAGATTCCATCGCTTCTTCTTAGTGTTATACAAAAGGAGTCAATCTTCTTGGCCTTTCCAAATGCAAATATTTTCACCACAGCCCCTAAAAATGAACCCTCGAGTACCCTTAAAGGCATCAAAAACTACTTGAAAATTTTCATACCATAAATTACAGAAGAAAAGAGTAGTACCAAAATTATTTAATCTGAATTTAAAATGAAATGTATTATTGGGTTGAAGAATATGAAAACCAAGATCGTCGTCTCTGGATCTGCAATGGGTACTAAGGGTCTTCTGATTGAGACCATTTTAGATATATACATGAAATATTCTAAAAAGAACTGGTGCTCTTGACCTACCCTTTATAAAGGCTAAGGCAAGCAATAGGATAAATAACTGAAAATGGTACATTCTTTTTTTATTCATTTTGAAAAAAAAAAAAATTCTTGAAGAGATTTTTGGGCATTGGTGATTGCGTTAGCTATGCTTCTTATTTATATGATATGATTTTTATGGGCACATAGAATTTCAATAGTCAGTAAATCCAACTTGTAAACACACTGTACATGTGTTCCAGATTTGGTTATAATCACTCTCACATAATCTCACAATTGCTGGACCTAAGAATTTGATTTTTGCTGTCAGTCATGATTATATAATCATTCTTTTTTCATCACATCCTATGTCTTGTTAAAATATATAACGTGAGAATCACTTGTAGTTCAAATGATTGAAAATCTAATTATACTTTTGAAAATCTATTATACTTTAAATTGATTAGAATTTAAATTTCATATTCGCCCTCAAAAATATATTATAAAGAAAACATACTATGAGCTGAATGGTGATTGAGATCAGTCTGATTGTTTTTTTTTATATGAATAGAATTTGAATTTTATTATTTCTTTTCATTTTAAAGATGTATTATTAAAAATAAAAAGTTAGTAAGAGAAGTAGCATAATCAATTGTATTCTAATGTATACAAAACCTCCCCGGTTCCCATTTGGTGTTTCAAAAGCAATTTTTGCAATAATCACAAGCTTCTGAAAATTCATCATCTTCACAAAAAAACATCTAAAGCAGCATATGCATAGAGTTCTCCCAAAAATGTTGGCCACTTATTACAGTGTATGTGTATGGGTTGGGCATTACACACAAATTCATCATCATGATATTCTAATTACCCGTAACAATTTGCTTCCCATGTCTTTTGAGAAGAAAATTGAGAAAAGGAAGGTTTTATTATTATGTATGAGAATATACTGCCGCACACTTTATTAAGCCATAGTTGTACATATATATATTTGTTACAGTAACAAGATAAGAATGAACAAGAGATTGTAGTTTAGTAAAAGTCTTTAGTGTAGCAACTGCACATGTCTATCCATTGGAGTCTTCTATATCAAATGAACTACCATTACCGTAGGAATTTGTTGCACCTTGGGTATCCTTATCACTAACCATATGTGATGTATTGTGAGTTCTGTCAGCCTTATCACTCCAAGATTGGGGGAACTCCTTATGACTCCATGAACTCACGTGTGTCTTAATATCCCCCCGCAAACTGAGCCGAGGTTGGAGGCACAGTTTGGTGAGAAAGGAAGCAAGGGTTGCTTTGGAGATTGGTTTGGTAAAGATATCAGCAACCTGAGCAGAAGAAGCAACATGGTTAGTGACAAGAAGTCCAAGAGCAACGCGCTCACGTACATAATGGTAATCCAATTCAATATGTTTACTCCTGGCATGGAAAACTGGATTGGTAGTGAGGTACAAAGCACTAAGATTGTCACAGTAGAGGACGGGGGCAAATGAAAGCGATATACGAAGTTCATTGAGAATGTAGGTAAGCCAGGTAAGTTCAGCAGCAGTGTGAGCCATTGCACGATACTCAGCCTCGGTACTAGAGCGTGAGACCGTGTGTTGCTTTTTTGCGCACCAGGAAATGATGTTTGTTCCGAGAAAAGTACAATATCCAGTGGTAGAGCGCCTCGTAGTGGGACAACCAGCCCAATCAGCGTCTGAGAAGGCAGATAGTTCCAGGAAAGTGTTGGAGGTGAGAAGTAAACCGGTGTCAATGGTACCTTTAACGTACCGAAGTATACGATGAACCAATTTGAGATGAGCAACAGTCGGGGCATGCATGAATTGAGAGACATAGTTAACACTGTAAGAAAGGTCAGGCCGAGTAAGGGTGAGATATTGGAGAGCACCAACAGTGGCACGAAAGAAGCTAGGATCTTCAAGAGGAGCACAGTGAGTAGCTGGCAAAGATTTGGTTTCAAGAGGCGTGGGCATGGGCTGACAGTGAAGCATATTGGACCGATCAAGAATAGTGAGTGCATAATGAGACTGAGACAAATGAAGCCCATCAGCCGTCGGAGAGAACTGGATGCCCAAAAAATGATGCACGGGGCCCAAATCCTTCATGGAGAACTCACGGCTTAAGAGTTGAATAAATGAGTTGACGACGTTGATGGAAGAACCTGTAAGAAGCATGTCATCAACATATAAAAGTAAAACCAATAACCCATCAGTAGAGTGAGAAATAAAAAGAGAGGGATCAGCGAAGCTGCAAAAGAAGCCATGGGAGAGTAGAAACTTGCTAAGGCGATCAAACCAAGCACGAGGAGCTTGTTTGAGGCCATAAAGAGCACGTTGAAGCTTACATACATGAGAAGGAAATTGTTGATCATGCATACCTGGTGGTTGTTCCATGAAGATATCTTCAATAATATTACCATGTAAGAAAGCATTCTTGACGTCGAGTTGACGAATAGGCCACTGTTTAACAAGAGCAAGAGAGAGAAGTAGGCGAATTGTACCTGGTTTGATGACAGGTGAAAATGTTTCTGAGTAATCAATACCGTCAAGTTGGTGATAACCTTTGGCCACAAGACGGGCTTTAAGGCGATCTAATGTTCCATCTGGTTTGAGTTTAGACTTGAAGACCCATTTGGAACCGATGACATGAAGGTCGGGAGTGCGCGGAACTAAACGCCAAGTTTGGTTCTGATGCAAGGCAGAAAGTTCTTCAAGCATGGCAGCCTTCCACCCAGGGTGTGATAGAGCAGATTTGATGTTTGTAGGAGTACGGGGAATGGTAGGGGATGAGGTGACAGTCAAGGCATAGCGAGGGTTGGGTTTTTGGACCCCAAGTCTAGACCGAGTGACCATGGGGTGGGTAGAAGTTGGATCAGAAGGTTGTGTAGAGGGGGAGGGAATGGAGTGAGGAGTGGAGTCTGCAGGAAGGGGAACAGAGAGAACAGAAGCAGAATCAGGTTCTGGTGGCTCAGGAGGAAAGGTAGATGTGGGACTAATGTCGGAAGGAGGGACAGCATGGACCAGTTCATCCTGCACACTAGGGAGGTTGAGCAAAGGAATAGGAACTGGTGAGGAAGGGACTGATGACGGGTACCTGAAATAAGGGAGGTGTTAGATGAAGTCAACCAAGAATCAAAGATATTAGTAGCATGTGTAGTAGAGATAGGCCTAGATGTAGATTTAAAAGGGAAGAAGTTTTCATCAAAAACTACATGACGAGAAATGATGAATTTTTTGGTAGAAGGATGAAAACATTTATACCCTTTATGTTTTTCACTATAGCCGACAAAAACACAAAGAACAGTCTTAGGATCAAATTTATTAGTCTTTGTATCCCAAGTATATGGAAAGCATTTAGAACCAAAGATGCGAAGTGAAGAGTAGTCAGGATGAGTGCCATGTAATTTAAAGTAAGGAGTGTTAAAATGAAGAGAGGAAGATGGCAACCTATTAAGTAAGAACACTGCAGTGGTAAAAGCTTCAACCCAGAGATACAGGGGTGCATGACTATGAAATAACATTGTCATACCTAGTTCTCGAATAATGCGGTGTCTTCTTTCAACAGTACCTGATTGTTCTGGTGTGTAGGGACACGAAATCTGGTGTATAATACCTGTTGCAAGGAAATGAGATGATAACTTGGAATTGACAAATTCCCCTCCACCATCAGAGTGGAAGATCTTTATATGTGTATTAAACTGATGGAGTACATATTGTTCAAAAGCTAAGTATACAGGGAAAAAATCAGATTTATGTTTCAAGGGAATAATCCATGTATATTTAGAGAAATCATCAACCAAGCATGCATAAAATTTAAATTTTCCAATAGAGGGGATGGGAGCCGGCCCCCATAAATCACAATGAATTTTCTCAAAGATAGCAGAACTTGAGTTTTCAGAAGAAGTAAAAGGAAGTTTACTAAGTTTTCCTAACTGACAACTATCACATAGGTGTACAGGTCTTGAAGGACCAGTAACAGTAATGAGCTTTTTATTCTTCAATAACTGAACTGTCGAGGCTTGAGGATGTCCTAGACGCTGATGCCAAACTTCTGTAGTGCCGGATTTGAAGCGATGAGAGAAGTAGGCCTCAGGTTTGTCAGATAAAACATATAGATTATGCTTTTTTTTCCCTGTTATTATGGAGTGACCTGTTGCTCGTTCCTTTACACAAAAACCCACGTCAGAAAATTCACAATTAACTGGAAATTGAGAAGTTAGTTGACTTATGGAAAGTAAATTTTTTGTCAGACTGGGAACTAAAAGAACATTATGCAGAGGTAAACTTTGAATTTGTTTCACACGTGAATTACCAATACCTGTGATTGGTAGGGAGGATCCATCACCAATTAAGACAGAATCAGGTCCATGATACATGTGAATATCAGTCAGCATGTTGGGCGTACCTGTCATGTGGTTGGAGGCACCTGTATCAGCAGTCCAATCCGTGTCAGTAACGGAGTTGTCTAAAGTGAGAGCAGCAAGAGCTTTAGGAAGTGACTCATGTTGAGATGTCGGTTTTGGGATCCACCAGCAGATTTTGGCAATATGGCCTGATTTCCCACAGAATTGACAGGTTTCATTTCGATATAGTTCCCTTTCTTCTGCTGTCATGCGGCGTTCTCCTGGGGGTTGTGGACGTCGTTGTTGGGAAGAATTTTGGTATTGGTTTTGAGACTGGTGTGCTTGAAATCCTCGTCCTGAAGAGGTGAAAGGTTTATTCCGGTTTGTGGAGTAAGGGCTGTGCAATGGTTTCTGTTGTTGACCATAAAAGGCTAGGTGTGGGGTGAGTTGAGAAAGAGAGGTATTAGTGTGGTTCGAGAACCAGTTTCGACGCTGATCAAGATTTTGTAGTTGTGAGATGAGCTCAGAGTAGGTTGGTCTTGGAGGTTTAAGCATTGTGGTGGTAAATGTTTCATACTGTGGTCCAAGGCTTGTGAGGAGGCAAAAGACTTTCTCCTTATCTGGTATAGATTTGCCAATAGCAGCGAGATTATCACAAAGTTCCTTGAATGTGCGTATGTGTTCTCCAATAGTTTTGTTATCTTCTTTGCGGAGATAGCTCAGTTGTTGTCTCAGTGTAAATTCTCTCTCTTGAGAATCTTGTGCATATGCATCTTTTAATGCATTCCAGACTGCATGTGCTGTTTCTAAACCAATGACAAGTCCTAACGTTTCTTCAGAGAGAGTTCCAATGATCCACCCTCGAAGGAGCCGATCAGACCTTTGCCAGGCAATAAACTCTTTGGATAGTTGTGGTGTGTCGTTTGAATCTGAGGTGTTATACTTGGGTGGAGCTGGAGTTTCATTAGTAAGGTGACCAACTAAGTCTTGGCTTTCTGCTAGGCCAAGAAATTGTTCTCTCCATAATGGATAGTTTGATTGAGTGAGTTTTAAGGTGACGAAGTTTCCAACATTTAGAGATAATGAAGTCATGATAGTGAGATGTGACAGGAGTGTTCCTGCTCTGATACCAAGAAGAAAATTGAGAAAAGGAAGGTTTTATTATTATGTATGAGAATATACTGCCGCACACTTTATTAAGCCATAGTTGTACATATATATATTTGTTACAGTAACAAGATAAGAATGAACAAGAGATTGTAGTTTAGTAAAACTCTTTAGTGTAGCAACTGCACATGTCTATCCATTGGAGTCTTCTATATCAAATGAACTACCATTACCGTAGGAATTTGTTGCACCTTGGGTATCCTTATCACTAACCATATGTGATGTATTGTGAGTTCTGTCAGCCTTATCACTCCAAGATTGGGGGAACTCCTTATGACTCCATGAACTCACGTGTGTCTTAATATTTTGAAGTGCATCAACATTATTATTCTGAAAATTCCTCAAGTAAACTCCACAATCTTTAGCAATCCAAACACAAGTGAAAGATTGAGGATCGCAGTTACTTAAGAGCATATTATCATATCCCTAAACACATCTAAAGCAGCATGAAGGTGGGCATCATGAGCCATATAGCACCAAAATAGAGTAGTCCCAAAGATATTGGGTCTGAATGACCATGAAAAGAATTGGTTCTTCTTCAGATAATGTCTCCCAAGATCATCATCTTTTGATTTGTAGTGCACCAGCAAATTGTCACTTCTGTTCATTCTGTTTATCACTTTAACACGATACTCGCCGTAATATATGCAGTTGCTTGGTTGCACACGCACAATCAAGATGACCATTGCCAAGATTAAGAAGATTTTGAAAAATGTCATTTTTTTTCTTTACTATTTTGTATTATGTGAACTTATATCTGTTATTTATATATCTTCATATGCATGCATTCGCCTTTTTAAAAAGTTAATATATGGATTGTTAATTTTAATATATGGGTTGTTAATATAAGAATGAGATTTGAAAACCCTAATATGAATCCTTCTAATATTCCTTAATCTGGCAACCTATTTATTAGTAATTAACGATAAATTCTTTAATAGGTAAGTTGTGTTGGATTAATTTTTTTATTTTCACATTTGGATTAAATCGAGTTTTTTTTTTTACTTCACCCTATCATGATGGGCCTCGGATCATCTTACTATAGAACAAAAAAGTAGTGGTCCATTTAGCAGGATCCATCAGGTTATATGGACCAGACCTGCAATAGCCCGTCATCCTTCCACTGCTGGGAGCGGGAGGTGATCGCTGTTCTGTGAAACCAGCCTCACGCTGTACCCTCCACTCTAAGAGCCATGAGGCCCAAGCCTTCGCTCAAGCCCTATAATTCAACTCTCAGCTTGGAACGGGCGGACCAGTTAATAGCCGGATAAAGTCCAACCTTCTGGGTCCAAGCTATGTTCCACTACTTTAAAGCCCCCACTTGGGTTATAGGCTTGCGTTACCAGCCCGGGGATGCAACCCACTCTTCCACCTTGGTTAAAAATTAAACAGCTAACATAATTTGTCCAGTGTGGGATAAGCTGCGCTTGCATATTTCACAAACAAAGTCTTAAAAACACTGATCATTTTGAAGAGAATAACCAACTTTTCCAGTGGGAAAACTTTAACGAAATCAAGTGAAATGGAGAATTATTATTAATAGATGCTTTAGTTAGTGGAATTAAGCAATTGAATTGTGTTACAAGCGGCCAGATTGCATGCTGAAAATCGGATATAAATGAGGAACATAACAGTCCCAATATGAATTGCTGGTAGCCTGGCACCTATAACAGATTCCACAACTAAAAGCAAAGAAAATACTATCTTAAGAATAAACAATGTACACATTTCATTTTAATTAAATATTTAAATGAGCCTATCAGATTTAGTTGGATTGATTTATGCCAATAACTTTTTAAATTTGTTTCTATTTAAATTTATATCTATATGTCTGTATGGATTATATTTGTAACCCTAAGTAATTTAATTATTGATAAATCCGAAGATTTTATAAAGATGAGGCCATTATGATAGTCGAAATGATGCCATGTTTGAATGAGGACTGTGAGATCTGGTCGGGTTGGGAGGTGTTTTGATCTTGCAAAAGGGCTTGCCCGGTTGGACTGAGCATTAGCACTTTGATGCTTAAGTCAGTATGAGATTTAGAGAGAGAAAATAGTAAAAGAATGTTAAGAATGTTGTGTCTTCAAAATGTAAAAAATTTAATATTTATATGACGCGCTGAGGACCGCTTGAGAAGTCAATCCAAGTGCTAAATTAAGTTTGTAGCGATATGATGTGGTGCAGGCGGCGGATGGAATAAAGGCGTGTGTCAATGGGCTGCTGTAAGATATGTCTTGTCTTGTCCAATCGAACAGCCTCATCTCCATATTTACCGCACGTGTCTGCTCAGTCAAGTGCCAGGCCTTAGGAGCGCTATGCTCACTGTTGGTTAGGCCTTCTTGCTTGGCTGTCCTTTGGGCCAAGCGTGGTTTAGGTCCAATGAAAGATAATGTTGAGTATTATATATTTTTTTTCCTCCCTTCAACATTCCAATCGAGGAGTCAAGTAGCTGATGTTCGGAAATTTTGAAAATGGCTGAAGTTTACTTCTTTCATTGTTTCCTACAATATTCTGATCGGCGTCAAAGGTTAATGAAAAATGTTTTAAGTGATCGATACCTGAAATTCGTGGTTATTCTATCCAACCAAGCTTTTCAAATCTTGATAGAATTTTGAATGTCCTAGAGTTTCAAATTTATCAGATTTTGAATCTAGTCAACATTCAAAATTTCTTTTTTGTTTTTCGAATGAGTGGCGCTTTGTTAATGGCGCAATTTGAGTGGGTTGCCCTGCAATTTGTTTGGTTCGATCACGAGCTATCATATGACTGAACTACTTCATCACCCGCGGTCGATTTGCCGAAGGAGTCCGTCTTCTTGGCCTTTCCAAATGCAAATATTTTCACCACAGCCCCTAAAAATGAACCCTCGAGTACCCTTAAAGGCATAAAAAACTACATGAAAATTTTCATACCATAAATTACAGAAGAAAAGAGTAGTACCAAAATTATTTAATCTGAATTTAAAATGAAATGTATTATTGGGTTGAAGAATATGAAAACCAAGATCGTCGTCTCTGGATCTGCAATGGGTACTAAGGGTCTTCTGATTGAGACCGTTTTGGATATATACATGAAATATTCTAAAAGGAACTGGTGCTCTTGACCAACCCGTTATAAAGGCTAAGGCAAGCAATAGGATAAATAACTGAAAATGGTACATTCTTTTTTTATTCATTTTGAAAAAAAAAAAATTCTTGAAGATTTTTGAGCATTGGTGATTGCATTAGCTATGCTTCTTATTTATATGATATGGTTTTTATGGGCACACATAATTATATAATCATTCTTTTTTTATCACATCATATGTCTTAATAAAATACATAATGTGAAAATCACTTGTAGTTCAAATAATTGAAAGTCTGATTATACTTTCAATTGATTAAAATTTAAATTCCATCTCCGTTCTCAAAAATATATTATAAAAAAAATACTGTCATCTGTATGATAGTTGAGATCAGTCTGATTGTTTTTTTTTTATATGAATAGAATTTGAATTTCATCATTTTTGTTTTCATTTTAAAGATGTCTTATTAAAAATAAAAAGTTAGTAAGAGAAGTAGCATAATCATTACCGACATCAAATAAATACTCCAAGTCATATTGTTACAAATTTTAGCGACGTGTGCTATGCACTGTATGATCAGATAACCAATATATATTGACTCTTTTGATCATTTAATCGGGCGATGTAAAGACATAATGTACACAGAATTAATGCTCAATATATTAGTATATTTGGATGCAACAACTTATATATACAAATTTTAGAGCGAGTTAAAAAAAATAATAATAAATGATTTTGAGAATTCAAACTGCTAATATTCCATAAATGGATAATTATTTAAAATTATTAGAAATAAATGTAAAATGGAATTGGGTATGGAAACTAAGATGAAAATGGAAATTTAGTCGCCATATAAATCAACAAATATCATGTTGGCTGACTATAATTTTCACATTAAAAGATTGATTTGAAACTTTAATATGGGAAGCAAGCAATTTAATCAAGCAGTAAACAAGATGTCTGCTTTACACTTTCATTTTCAGCCACAATTGGAGACGAGATTGATGTCTTATGACCTCCATTTCTCAACCTACCCATTAAGAATGTTCTAAAAATATGAATAAATTTTATAGTAAAAGCTAGGCAAGAACAATAAATCTCAATTAAATAGTAAAAGTAAAAGGAAAATAAATTAAATAGTTAGATTAAGTTAATTATAATTAATAGCAGCTTTAACATTATTTATGCTGTTACTGATATTTAGTGTAAATCTCAATTCCAATATTGCAACTGTCTTTAAGGGTCTCATTGGAATATGGAAGGCGACTACAGAAAAAGTTTGAAGTACGTTGAAATTTTAATAAATGATGTTTGCCGGTTAATCAAGCATTAATGAAACATATATATATTTAATCTACTCCATAGCTCCTAACTCCTAAATTAATTTTTGCCGAAAAGTATTTATGGCAGTTGGTGATTTCTTACAATTAATGAACCAAAGTAGAGTAAATACGCTCTTATTTAATCTACTCCTTAGGTCCTAACTCCTAAATTAATTTTGCCCGAAAAGTATTTATTGCAATTGGGGATTTCTTACAATTAATGAACCAAAGTAGAGTAAATACGCTCTTATTTAATCTACTCCTTAGGTCCAAACAACTAAATTAATCACTTCAAGAAAATAACAAAATAGTAACGGAATACCAACTCCGTTGCTAAAATTGGTTGAAGTTTTAGGAATTTAGCAACGGAATAAAAAATAGTTGTATCCGTTGCTAAAAATGGGGGAGATTTTAAAACCAAAATATAGTATCGAAAAATACGTTGCTAAATATGGGGGTATTTGATAGCGGGAATTATTTGAGATGAAAATTAGTAACGAAATTTAAATTTCATTGCTAAAATAGCAACATAAATTAATTTTGTTGCTAAAATAGCAACAAAATTTAAATTCCGTTGCTAAAATAGCAACGGAAATTAATTTCATTTATAAAATAGCAACGAAATTTAAATTTCGTTGCTAAAATAGAGGAAAATTTTAGCTTCAAAATATTGCAACGAAAAATAGCAACAGAAAATAAATTCCGTTGCTAAAATAGCAACGGAAACAAGAATCCATTGCTAAAATAGCAACGGAAACTATTTTCTGTTGCTATTTAGCAACGGAATTAATATTTCGTTGGTAATTTGGTCCCAAAGAATTAAAAAAATTTGGGTCCAAAATTAGAATTATTCCGTTGCTATTTTATTTGCCTTAGGAATAATTTTCCAAAAATAGCAACGAAAATATATTCCGTTGCAAATTTGCAACGGAATTAAATTTTTGTTGCTTTTTTACCTAACCCTAGGTATAAATGGTCCCTCTTTCTTCTTTTTTTTTCTTTTTGCGCCTCTAGCCTCCCCCCTCTCTCTCTCTCATGCTATCTACCCTATTTTCTCCCCACCGTCTCCTTGCCCTCTCCCTCCGATCTTCATCAATTTGGGTGTAGCTCTTTTTAGGTGCTTTTGTCTTTTTTGGGTGCAACAATTTCTTGTGCACTGGAATTGAAACTCAAGTGGAAGAGTGGGTCTCCTTCTAAGTGTGCTGTCTTGTTCGTTGGTGAATTGGGTTCAGATGTTTAGGTTTGTTCATTCTATTTCTCTATTCTCTGTTTTTGTTATCTGATTTTGGCTTTTATGTTCCATTTTATCGCTGGGGTCTTTACTGGAAGTTGGATTTGCCATCCTTTTCTTCTGGATTTGTTTGGTTTTTGTTGTGGAGGGTGCTGAAGATCTGAGATCTAGCTCTCAGCTTCTGTCATTTTTTGGGGACATCGGGGTTGTGTCTCTTGTTGGTTGTCTCTATGTGTAGCAGCAGTTTTGTGCTTTTTTTTGCTGGAGTCTGGATTTGGCTTTAGCAGCAGCGAGGGTATCCAGTGGTGTGGGGGGTTTTTTGTTAATTTCGTGGGATTGAGATCACATGGTTGGGTTAATGCTATATTGTTTCCACTTTATATATATTTCTTCTCTTCCTGATGGTTATGAAACATTGGTGGATAATGTTTTTTTAAGTGGTGGACAAAAGCAGCGAACTGCTATTGCTAGAGCCATCCTTCGAAACCCTGTTATTCTGATACTTGATGAAGCTACAAGTGCTTTGGATCCAGAAAGTGAACACTATGTCAAGGTAAGTTTTATTTAGAGTTTATATTTTGGAAATGGAAACTCTCAATGTATAAAGTTTAGTGATTGTGCAGTCTCACTTATATGAGTGTGCTGTTACATATATAGGGGTTTCTTCCTGCACTCAAAAATCATGATGAGGCGAAGAGAACCATCATTCTTATAGCACATAGGTCTTTGCTTTCCCCACTTTTTAATTTGTTTGTTCTAGTTGTGAGACTATAATCCTTTTTTTTTTCATCTGGGGCCAAATTTTGCAGGCTATCCACAATAAAAGATGCTGATAGGATTATAGGAATGGATGGTGGTCGAATTGTGGAAGTAAGCTTATTCATTCAGGCTGGTCAACGTGCTGGTGAGGAAGGCCTTGAACTTCACTCTTTCCTTTCTAGTCCATCTCTTTTTTAGTATTGGTCATTGATGATACTGGCTTCTCAATTGCACCTTTAATTTCTTTCCGTCTTGAGCTCCTTGGAGCTTTTCTCTTCCTTCTCCTTTTTCTCCATGATTAGCTAGCTTTATGCTCCTGTGAATCGGTTTCAGTGTTAACCAATTTATGATGTTATGATTTTGTTTTTCTGAAAAAGAGAAGATGAATGATGGTTGCAAATCTTTGTTGCCAAGTACAACATTTGTAGAGTTGATGCAGGTAACAGTGCTACGTGTTTCATGCTGTCTCTTTCCCCTCTATTACTCGTGTCACCTTGACTTGCCTAAAAGATTGCATGATGCACGTAGTAATAATTATATTATTATATTATGCTATACATTATATTATACAAGTACTTCTAGCAGTACTTATACTTAGATTTTTTCAATAAAAAATTGTAGTTTGGTCTAAAAATTTGTTTAGTATATATCATAGTAAATTCGTGTGAAATTATTATCCAGTGGCCTTTGAATATGCATTAACTTCAACTTCTTAGAGATTTTCAGTTAGTTGTAGAAAACTAGAAAACAGGTTTGCTTTCTTTCTAATTATTAAATGTTTTAACAGGTTTTCACCAACAGAAAAAGAAGTGATCAAGTTAAATTTTTTTCACTTTCTAGAATCATTAGTAGAAATGTAGTTGGTAATTATTGACATTAAAAGTTGATTAGAATCAGAAATTCATTTTCTACGCTAATAGTATGAGTGATATTAAGTGGATTGTTATGATATTATAATCTATGCAATCAAATTACTTGTTAGTGGACACTTTTGCGGTAGGCTCCATAAAAGATATATTCAAGGTCATTATATATGCACAAGTGGAAAATTATTAACCCTGCTTTATTATTATTATTATTATTATTATTATTATTATTTGAGAAAATGATCTAAAATTGTGAATTGTGAATTTTTTTATAGCTTTATGCCCTTTTTTTTGTGTGCAGCTAGGTAGATGATCTTAGACTTTCTCTTATGCACTCTCATTTCTTTATTTTTGTGAAATGCAATCAAATGAAGCCTTTGCTGTTAAGTAGCTTCTTAAACCTTCGATTAGTGTTTGTAAATAGCTTGCTGTTTGTACACAAACAGCTTGCTGTTTCTGTGATATTCTTGCTAACAGCTTGCTGTTTGTACACAAACAGCTTGCTGTTTCTGATATTGTACTAATACAAGTAATCATGTTTCCAATAAACAGATTTGATGAAGCAGTGAATTATCAGACCATTTCTATGCAAGATCTTGCCAGTTCTATTCTTTCTAAGGGGGGCTGGTCAAACTTACTGGTTCGAGGCTTTCCTATATAGTGACAGTTTCTCTTAATGCTTTCTGTAATTTGAATTTAAAATATGTAATTCTTGTTAGAATTTTTAAAGCAAAGAAAATGTTGTCTGTGCACTAGCAGTTTCTTTTTTCATTTTGTAGTTAAGCTGTTCTATGTTAATCTTCTTTAAATTTGTTTTCCATGTAGTGTTCAGAGAAGAAACATAAGCAGCCTGTGAATCTGACACTTGTTTTTGTCGGTAAAGAGGTAATAATTTTGGGATTCATTTGTTATAGGAAATGAGTCATGTGCCAATGCCTTTGCATTTTTGTAGTTATTATGATGTTCATTGTCCTTATTTGCGTTTGCTCTATCCCGCAAGTATGATTTGCGTTGATTGTTTCATGTTTGCGTTGATTGTTTCATGTTTGCACAAGTACGATTTGGCGCTGGGACTGACACATCAACAAATACATTGTCATAGCTGATGTGTTGCCCAAGAGCACTGAAAAAAGCACAAGAGGTGAGACGAGTTTTTTGGGAAAATTGATATATTAGAAGGTGAATGGAGTTCATTTGCAGCAATGCCTGACTGTAGAGATCAAAGTCCAAATGAGAAGAGTTTTTTATCAACTCTTTCAATTGTGGATGTAAGTTTTTATCAACTCTCATGCCTTGCAAGTTTTTATTTCTGTGAGATGCAAACTCTAAAACTTTTCATACTTTGATATAATTCCTTTTGCAGGTACAGGGTCCTCCAACGTTTTTTGATGTTATAAAAGCCTTGTTTAGTTTTGAGGGCAGTCTTAACTCTGCACGTTCTGATTTCTCTCCCAATGGAAATTAAGAAAGCCTTCTAGTATATATTTGGTGAATGCAAAGTACGATCCATTTCATGAGTATGTAACTCTCTATCCACTTTGGCACTTTACGGTATAGTATGTAACTATCTGTCCTCTTTGGCACTTTACGGTATAGTTTTTGAAGTGAAGGTTGTAAATATTATCTCATAACATTTGTTTTGATAGAATTTGCTAATATTCAAAACAAGAGCAAATGTGGCACTTGTTGTGAATGTTAACGGATGGAAATCATATCAGCTGTAATTTTGAATGGAAGATGAAATTGTTATTGAATGGTTCTGGAGATTTTTTTTTCATTTAAACTTGAATCCTACATGAAATCAAATATGTTGACGACTTAGAATTTATATTCCTTTGAATTTGTTTGGATTTGATCCATGAGTTCTTTTAGGACACTTCAATTTTATAGAAACTATGTATTGGGCTTCGTCAACCAAAATTTAAGTGTGAGATATACTTTATGGGCTTAAGGTTGAAGAGGGGCAGTATTAAATGGGCCTAGTACATAACAATTTGAGAAAATTAGTGAAGCTTTGAGGCAATTGTGCCGTTAGAGTTCAAGCTTGCTGCTAATATAACAGGACGTAAGACCTTAAAATTGGAACTCATTTTGTATAAAACTATATATATGTTAAGAGAGAACAAAAGAATTGATGAAACTATTTGGTTTATACAGGAAGTTATAAATTTACATCGATTTTGGTTGATATCTTCATGAAAATTTGAAGTATAAGAATATGTACACCCATGGGTTATATCAATTGTAATATTATATTATATTTAATTATAATAATAATTAATAAGCATCTTTTGAATGACAAATTATGTCATGTTTTCCAAAATGTATATTGACTTGAAAAAGAGTATGTAACTAGAGTGATAATGTTCTGTCGAGAGGACAAGTCATGTTGGAACTTACTACTTGTTGTCCAATATTTTATACTTGAGATTTGTTTTATTATTTTAGGTGTATTTTTTGAGAATTTAGTTTTCTTTGTGCTCAGCTGGTGGTGGGCTTAGTGCTTTGTCAGTCGATGGTGTGCTTAGTGCTTTATTAATTGACATCTATAATTTGTATATATCGATCTATTGTTAATGTTAATGTTACTTTCCTATTTATATAAATCTCAGTTATGTGTATTAATTTGTAGATTTTTGTTTCTTTTCTGACTTCTATGTCTTTGTTTTTTAGTTGATTTTTCTTATCTTTTTCTTTTTTTTAAAGATGATTTTTTCTGATCATCGACTATCTATTATAGTAGCAGCTGCAGTATTAGCTTCTATTATTTTATTTTGGCATACTATGCACAAAATTGCAGAGAAGAGTGACTGTTGGGACAAAGATGTGATTCGGCGACTTGGAAGCCTTGGCCCCTGCCAGCTGAAAAGGAAATGAATCTGAGGCTAATCAATTAGGTAATTATTAATGATTAAAGTTTGATAATTAAGTGGCTAATTGTGTATCAGATATATAGGTGTGGATGAAGCAAAGCATGTGCAGCTCCAAGAGAAGATCCTTTGTTGCTTTGGTTTACTGGAGGCCCTGGTTGCTCTACCTTTTCTGGTCTTCTCCATGAAATTGGTATTTCTTCTTTTATTCTTACGGTCCAAAAATCCTAACACCTTATAGGTGATTGTTGCCAATCCTGCGGATATGATGTGTAACTGTTATGGATCTCATGTACTCCGTAGTCTTCTTTGTCTTTGTGGGGGAGCACCATTAGCATTAGCATCAACATTTCTATTACAGTTCAATTTTGTTTTATTTTGTAACGTGATTAACAAAACATCATTTCGAATCTAGACCTAGACATCAAAAAGACTACTAATTTCATTCCATTCTTGCTAGAAACTTTGTTCAAATAAATGAAAAAAAAAACCTATAAGGTGTTAGGATTGTATGTCCATTGCCTCTGGTTATCTGGAACTGAAATTTTTGGGAGGAGGCTTTACATTTGCTGAGACATTAGAAAATAGAGGAGTTTTTTAAAGCAAAATTTAGGGGTTTCTGGTATGATATTTCTATGTTTATACTGATTTAAAAAATGAACAGTATGTGTGCTTTTTTGTATACACAATCAATAAAATTTTAGTGACGGAATAGCGATGAAAAGTTCATCCCAATTTTTTTATACTATGGGCTGAAAATAGCAACGAAATTGTGATTTTCATTGCTAAAAATAGCAACGGAATTGTGGTCGGAATTGTAATTTCCATTGCTATTTTTGACCAATTCACCAAATCTTACATTGGTTGACATTTGCAACGGAATTCAAATTCCGTTGCTAAAAATAGCAACTAACAAATTTGCAACCAATTTTTCTATCAACAATTTCCATTGCTATTTCAGAATTTTCTTGTAGTGAATTTTAGCCGAAAAGTATTTATTGCAATTGGTGATTTCTTACAATTAATGAACTACAGTAGAGTAAATACGCTCTTATTTATATCTACAAAGACAAACATACTATTATATTTATCCCTTTTATTATAAATAAAGATAAAATGCGAGTCATTTTAATAATAATCTTAATTTTTTAAAAAAAATTAAAGATAATTTGTACTATTTGATATATTAAATTTGTCACTTATTATTTTCTTTATAATTACTGAGTTATTTATTTGTAGAAATATCAAAAAGCCATCTTCATTCTTCACACGAGATCGAATTCCCAAAATAATTAACAATCAACGAGTTAATGAATCTCATTTAATCGGCTATGTTAATTTGTTGCTATTTTTTATTCATATCAAGATACCATTCTAATTGCAATTTTGAACTAAATTTCTTACTTAATCATTAACCATCTTTAGAGATAAGTTTTAAGGACTGAAATGAAATTGAGGGGTCAGGGGGCCTCATATTTAAGCACGTACTTGAAAATGAACATTTTATCTATAAATTTTGCGAATCGAACTTAGGAGATTCCATAAAAATCAGAAATATGTGAAAAAGATACTTGATTTATAATATGCCGCTTATTACAAATGCATGGATTGGGCATTACACACAAATTCATGATCATGATATTCTAATTATGAGTAACAAACCTTCCTGCTTCCCATTTCTTATGAAGTTCATCAACATTATTCTGAAAATTCTTCAAGTAAACTCCATCATCTTTAGCGATCCAAACGCAGGTGATGGATTCACGATCACAGTTATTGAAGAACCCATTTTCATCCTTAAATACATCTAAAGCGGCATGAGAGTGGGCATCAGGAGCCATATAGCACCAGAATAGAGTAGTCCCAAAAACATTGGGTGTAAATGTCCATGAAAAGAATTGGCTCCTCTTCAGATAATGGATCCCAAGATCATCATCTTTTGATTTGCAGTGCACCAGCAAATTGTCGTTTCTGCTCATTCCATTTATCACTTTAATATGAAACTCATTGTAGAATGTGCAGTTGCTTGGTTCCACATACATACTCACGATGACCATTGCCAAGATAAAGAAGATATTGAAACATGTCATTTTTCTTGATTCTGTATTTGTGACTACCATGAACTCATATATATCTGTTATTTATATTTCTGCATTCACCTTTTTAGGAAATTAATTATGCGTTATTAACTTTAATTGTTTTATGGTAAGAATGGGATTACAAAAGGCTAATATGAATCTTGTTCATATTGCTTAATCTGGGAACTTATTTATTATTCTCACCGTCACATTTTAAGTAGTCATTATCTCCATTTTATTTATTCTATTTTAAATTTACTTTTAGGAATTAAAGAAAAAATATTTATATTTTCACTCCTATTTAATATACACTACTATGTTTAATAAAATGATAGGTTTAGTTTGATCCTATAAAATTTAAATGGTGTATTTGAAATTTATAAAAGAAAAATTGGTCAATTAGTAATATCTTTTTATAAAATTAAAATTTTTTAATTATTTTCATAATTTCTATATTTAAGTGAGAGTGACTATTGAAAGTGGAATAGACGAAATTTTTAATTTAACAATAAATTCTTTACTAGGTGAAGTCGTGCTAGTTTAATTTTTTTTTTTAATTAAATTTGGCTATGGTATACCCCTATAAAATCACGTGGATCTTGGCATATTTTGATAAGATGGCAATTATAATTTTCGAGTCAAATCATTTCATGAGAATTTTTGAATCAGTATATTGTCTAAAATTAATTTAAAAAAAACGTCAAATATAAACTCGCAATTCTAAATCAAATTCTATTTTCTTAAAAATATTTTATTGTGATTTTTTTGAAATATGCATTATTGATCTAGGTTCGATCCCGGTAAAATATGGATAAAGTTGGAGAAACTTTATCAAGAGCCTAAAATTCCACTGGAGCTCATCTTTATAGAACATTTTTGCTACCTAACTTGCATAATGGCTGTTTCTTCTGATTGTTCCACCACGCTCAAGGGAAGAAAACTTACGAAGTATCCATTAGTTTTAGAGGTGAAGCTGTTGGTGGTATGTTCCTGTGCCATCTTCAAGAAGCCTTTCTGGATGAGAATCTTGAAAGAGAAGAAGAGATCACAGCATCCCTCTTGAAAAAAGATAAAAATTGAAGATTCACATATTTCAATAGTCATTCTCTCTGAAAATTATGCATTTTCTCCATGTTAGTTCGTGTAATCATCAACCACACTTCACAGAAACTATAAATGATGTAGCTAAATTTGAAAAATGACTGCCCTCAATTGAAAAACCATCAACTCCGGATACCCTCAATTGAAAAATGTCTGATCACTGTTTCGGATCATGTCATTTGCGGGTTACTTTGGTTTTGGATTGACCAGGTTTCAACCAAGTCTATAATTAACTTTTCGCATCATGAAAAAAAAAATTCAAATTTATTGAAATAAATTTTATTTTTTAGTTTTAGGTCGATCTATTTAGGTCAAATGTGATAATTTGGATAGTTATATAATGTTTCTCCAATTAGGTTGGAGTCACTTTTTCTAATAGGTTGATATTGAATTCAGGTCCGATCTAATTGGACATTTAAAAAAAAATCACAAGTTTTCATAAATAGAAGACGAGACATGACGTGAGCTAAATTGAGTTATAGCCGGATCTAACGGGGCTTTTAAAATTTTTATTCTTATATATATATATATATATATAGAGAGAGAGAGAGGTGGAGATGGTTTATAAAATGCCTCTTATTACAGTGTATGTGTATGGGTTGGGCATTACACACAAATTCATCATCATGATATTCTAATTACCCGTAACAATTTGCTTCCCATGTCTTTTGAAGTACATCAACATTATTATTCTGAAAATTCCTCAAGTAAACTCCACAATCTTTAGCAATCCAAACACAAGTGAAAGATTGAGGATCGCAGTTACTTAAGAGCATATTATCATCCCTAAACACATCTAAAGCAGCATGAAGGTGGGCATCAGGAGCCATATAGCACCAAAATAGAGTAGTCCCAAATATATTGGGTCTGAATGACCATGAAAAGAATTGGTTCTTCTTCAGATAATGTCTCCCGAGATCATCATCTTTTGATTTGCAGTGCACCAGCAAATTGTCGCTTCTGTTCATTCCGTTTATCACTTTAACATGATACTCGCCGTAATATATGCAGTTGCTTGGTTGCACATGCACACTCAAGATGACCATTGCCAAGATTAAGAAGATTTTGAAAAATGTCATTTTTTTTCTTTATTATTTTTTACCATGTAAACTTATATCTGTTATTTATATATCTTCATATACATGCATTCGCCTTTTTAGGAAGTTAATATATGTGTTGTTAATTTTAATATATGGGCTGTTAATATAAGAATGAGATTTGAAAACGCTAATATGAATCCTTCTAATATTCCTTAATCTGGCAACCTATTTATTAGTAATTAACGATAAATTCTTTAATAGGTAAGTTGTGCTGGATTAATTTTTTTATTTGCACATTTGGATTAAATCGAGTTTTTTTGTTTACTTCACCCTATCATGATGGGCCTCGGATCATCTTACTATAGAACAAAAAAGTAGTGGTCCATTTAGCGGGATCCATCAGGTTATATGGACCAGACCTGCAATAGCCCGTTATCCTTCCACTGCTGGGAGCGGGAGGTGATCGCTGTTCTGTGAAACCAGCCTCACGCTGTACCCTCCACTCTAAGAGCCATGAGGCCCAAGCCTTCGCTCAAGCCCCATAATTCAACTCTCAGCTTGGAACGGGCGGACCAGTTAATAGCCGGATAAAGCCCAACCTTCTGGGTCCGAGCTATGTTCCACTACTTTAAAGCCCCCACTTGGGTTATAGGCTTGCGTTACCAGCCCGGCGATGCATGCCACTCTTCCACCTTGGTTAAAAATTAAACAGCTAATATAACTTGGCCGGTGTGGGATAAGCTGCGCTTGCATATTTCAGAAACAAAGTCTTAAAAACACTGATCATTTTGAAGAGAATAACCAACTTTTCCAGTGGGAAAACTTTAACGAAATCAAGTGAAATGGAGAATTATTATTAATAGATGCTTTAGTTAGTGGAATTAAGCAATTAAATTGTGTTACAAGCGGCCAGATTGCATGCTGAAAATTGGATATAAATGAGGAACATAACAGTCCCAATATGAATCGCTGGTAGCCTGGCACCTATAACAGATTTCACAACTAAAAGCAGAGAAAACACTATTTTAAGAATAAACAATGCATACATTTCATTTTAATTAAATATTTAAATGAGCCTATCAGATTCCGTTGGATTGATTTATATTTGTCACCCTGTAGGTAAGTTAATTATAAATTTGTGAATATTAAGGCATATTGAATACGAGATAAGTTGAGATTTATTTCAAATTTTCACGGAATTGACACAAATTAATTTTCATTAAAATATCTAAATTTTAAACGTGACATCAGGATATTTAATCTCATGTTTAAGAGATTTGCTATTAGATCTCGATGTGAACTGGTTTTCAACGGAACCCATATGAGTTTTTGAAGTTTTTTCATATCCACATGTGTATGTGTATATGGATCTGAATTTTTTTATAACCAAAAAAAAAATAAAACCTAATTGTAACGTTGATTTTTTTTTACTAAAATCGAACTGAACCAAATTGTGCCATTAATTTTATTTAAAACTGATTTAGATATTTTATTCAGAATTAAACTAAATACTGTATTAAACTGTACCGTACTATTCTAGAACCGAATTAGACCAAAAGAACCAATATTTATTAATTATTATATATAATATTAATAATTTATATATAAAGATTATTCATAATTTCTATTCTCTATGTACTATAAAAATTTAATTCCATAATTATTTGCATTAAATATTTTAATGCACAAAATTAATTAATAGTATTTAGTTAATTAATTAAACTAAATATTTTAATTATAACGAGATAAATTTAATTATTATATCTATATGAATATGAATTTCTAACTAAAATAATTTGTATTTAATTTAATTGACCTTTAATATAATGCAACTACTACTTAATATTTGTTTTTATACAAATATCTATATAAATATGTAGAATAAACAATTTATCACATAATTAGTTTATCAATTAGTTTCATTTATTTTTAATATTAGTCAACTAGTATTCATCTATTTTTGTTACGATAACTATATAAGTATGTAAATTAAAAATATAATTATGCATAGTTATTATTTATAATGTAAATATATATCACCTTATTTCCAATAATTTCATTCATTTTTTGTGTCATTCAAATAGCACTTATCTATTTTTGATACAATATTTATATGAGTAATCGAGTATTTAAATTAGTAACATAACTATATATAATGAAATTTACCAACTCATGCAGTTATATAAGTGTATAATCATCTCACCAATTAATTTCATATACTTTTAGTATCACTAAATTAATACTTATTTATTTTTAGCATAATACTTATCTTAGTATGTAAATTAGTAAAAAAAAAAAACTCTTGATTTTGACACTTTGAGTTAATGGAAGATGAATAAGTCAAATTAACCAATTTTAGCTAAAATAGCTAGAGAGATCTTTGTTGTTTAGTGCTAGACTATAACTTCTAAATTAGCTTTTTTACTATTGGAGAGAGAATTTTAGACAAATTTAGAATTTTTTTTTATTCCAATTATAACTGAAATTCTCATTTGTTGTCAAATTTGGTTGAGATCGGTTATACTTTTAATTTCAGAGACATCAACTGAACATTTAAAAAGTTTGAATTAGGTAATTACTATATTTTCTTAAATTTTTAAATTTTGTATTTGATGTTTAGAGTTTTTTGTGGTCTAATTATTTAACTTTTGTGTTAATTTTTTTAGATATTGCTCAAAATTTTCAAATCAATGCCAATATAATATAAAGAAAAACTCTCGAATGTTAATTTTTAAATTTCGTATTTTGATTTAAATTTTATTTGTACTTATTAAGATATTTTAGTTATATTTGTATTTATTATTGTGTTAATTTATTTTGTAAATTTTTAAAAATATTGAATTATTTGAAACTCCGAGTTGTATTGTATAGTACATAAAAAATAAAAAAATCAAACCAAACTATATTGAATTTTTATAAAAATCGTACCGAATTATCTCGAATTTTCAAGATAATAACAATGCTTAATTTTTGAAATATCCGAAATTTCAAAATAATACAGAAATTTGTAAATTTTTAGATTGTACCGTACTGTATACATTCCTATCCAACTCATACCCAGTTCGTTACCATGAAATTCTTGTTTGAGAAAAAATCTTGAAATTATATTCAAAAATACAAATCTAAATTGTTCGAAATAGAACTCTTATTAAATTATTGGAGTCCTAGCCCCCCCCCCCCTCTCTCTCTCTCTCTCTATATATATATATATACACACACACACACACACACATGCCTGCTACCTTAATTGTTAGTATTAAGAGTTTATGTGAATTTGAATTTTTGTGTACCAAACCGAAATACTGAAAAAAAATTTAGTACCGAAAAAAAAAGATCTAGATCTTAATTGTATCGTTAACTTTTTGACTGAAATCAAATTGAATTGTACCGCTAATTTTATTTGTAATGGATCTGAATATTTTGTTTAGAATCGAATAGAGAAATGTATTGAAGTGTATGAAACTATTCTAAAATCGAATTGGACCCAAAAAACTAATATTTATTAATTATTATATGTAATACTTATAATATATATATATATATATATATATATTATTTATAATTTCTATTTTATATTTATTATATAAATTTAACTTTATAATTCTTTATATTAAATATTTCAATGCATCAAATTAAGATAATAATTATTTAATAAACTAAATTGAATATTTTAATTATTAATAAGATAAATTTAATTATTATAATAATCATTATATCTATATTGAAAGAGTATATGATACGCTCATAAATCACGAGATGATAAATTGGTCTCGATATAAAAGATAAAATATCGAAATAAGAAATAATTTATATGAAATTAGTTCCATATTGGGATTTTTCTTAATTAGGAAATTAGCCCAATTAGTGTGTATTAATGAGGGCAATTACCTAATTTGAATTAGGTAACTGACACATTAAATAGGAAATTATTTCCTTAAGAATGATTTGTAACTGCTAATTTAGAATGAATACCAATTAAGAAAATTTATGTTTCCTTAATTGAAGTCCAATAAATAGGGCCAAAATTCTACATTGGTAGTGCAGAAAATTCTCCCTACCGAAACTTTGTCGGTTTTACTATGTGCTCGTTTTCTCTCTTCACTTGTGAGACTTTTAATTCGTGATTCAAAACTTTCTGTAACACCCTGAAATTTCATCTGTCATACACAGTATGTTGTAGAGCATGCACAATAATCCTAAGATAGTTATTAGAAATGATTGCACTAGTATAATATAGAGAAAATTACAGAGGTTAAAGGTTAAACGTGCTCATTCCTGAGCAATTAGGGGATGGATGATTGGTCTAAAAAATATAGTTAGGTATTTAATGAGATAATATGAGTTAAATGGAGTCCAAAGGTATAATTTAAGAAGAAATTGAGCTTAAATAGGTCCCTAAATTAAATAGAGAAGCATTTTCTTGGTTACCATGAAAGGGTTGATCAGAAGTTTGATTGGCCTCTGAAATATTCTATAGATTTTCAAAAATTATTTCAATTACATAAATCCATTAGAAATATCATAAAAAAACCTATTGAAAGTGAAAAATAAATTTTCTGATAGTTTCAGAATTTCGGGTTTCGAACTAGCTGAATTTACTTTTGGAGCTCGAAGTATACCAAAACGATATAAGAATGACATGAAATTTTAAACACATGCTTCTGCAGATGCTAGTGCACTCAAAAAAAAATTTTAGAGCATTATGACAACCAAAACATCGGTTACAAAAAAATAGTCAAAAATCGAGATGAAATTAATTAATAGGCTTAATTGCCATATCTTAATTATCTAAGGACATGAAATTTATTAAAAGTAAGCCATAATCACCTACATTCAGCACCATAGCCAAAAGATGTGTAGAAACTAATGAAATGATAACAAATGGCTTAAAAATTAAGCCATTAGATCAAATAGTAAATGAAGAAATTTGGACCCTAGATTTGGTGAAATTAAAGATAACTTAGAGAGGTCTAGAATCATCTATATTTTGCCCCAAATTCTGTAATTTTCCCTCTTTTCTTTGAAGAATCCGAACCTAGGTTTTCTTGGTCATTTTCCACCATTTTCTTTATTTATCATTCCTCCCATCAAATCTTAACCCCAAATTTCAACCACATACTTCAAAAATCATCCTTTAGATTTTAGAAATTGAATTGAAGCAAGAAAAGGCTTGGAGTTGGAGAATTTATAAAAAGAGAAGATTGACCAAATTAGAAGAACTACAAGGCAAAAAGAAAGGCAAGGAGAGGAGAAGGAAGAATAAGTGAATTCCAAGCTCAACTAAGGTTAGTGGATATAAATTACATTTAATTTCATCTATTTTAGCCAATTTAACCTAAATTTTACATTATGTAACTATATGAAATTGAGTAGAATTGTAAAAAAAAATCATATAACTTGATAAAATTGATGAAACAACCTAATATGAATGTAAATAAGTGGAAGAAACAACATGAAAAGGATAAATACTATAGTGGCTGAATTATGTACTTAGGAATAAATTGTGAGAATTTGATGATTAATGATGTATTAAGTAAGATTTAGGCAATATAATGGGTAGAGAATGTAATGGAAATGATGGAACATAAAAATAATAAATGTACATAATTTTACCTAAGTGAATATAATGATGGAAGTTAAGGAAACTTAAGAATTATAAGGCAATTTGAACATGTATGATTATATGGAGGTTATAAATGGCATTTGAAACACATTTGGCATGTAAATGAAGGAAAAATAGAATTGTAGGTGTGAGATCTTAACTTGGCCAAATGGTGAATGTGGAGAAAATGTTATGTTCTCATCACTTTTACATGTTAATGTATGTGTTTATGATAAATGTACATTACTTAAGCATAATTGGACACTAATTAGACATGTAGTAATTATAACATAATATGATTAGTAAGGAAAAACATGTAAAATGTGACATAAATTATAAAATATAATTGCCTTTAGTATACAATGGATGATCCAGGATCCTAAGATATAATGGATAACCATAAGGATATATATACCGTAGTGCTACCATGAGATTTGAATTATTGCATACACTGAGGATTAGCCAACACATAATATGACACATGCTGGGTTAGCTGGATCGCATTAAGTTATGGTCCTGCTACCTACACTAGAGTAGCAGTATCAAGTCAATCACGGTCCTTCCAGTCCATTAGTACTTTTGGAGTCTTCATCCTACATATTCAGTTTGAGGATTTTCACTGGTCATATTAGGGGAAAAATCGTAATTTGATAAAAATTTGATGACTAAATAGCAAATTATTCCCAAAAGATATTAAAGACGTAACAAAATAATGAAAAAGATGAAAAATGGGAGTAAACAGGTTAAAAAGGGCAAAAATATAATTACACAAAAAACAGGGATAAAATGATAATTTGACCTTAAAATTTTGATTAGAGAAGTTAAATAAGTGTAAAAGGGGTAAACTCATAAATAAGGAGAAGTTTAGGAACTAAAACGTAATTTACCACTTCATAGGTTAATATAGGGACTAAAATGGAAATTTACCATCTAAAATGAAATAAAGGCCAAAGGAAACAAAAAAAGGGGCAAAATTGAAGTTAAATAAGGTAAAATATAATAAAAAGAAATATTTAGGGATTAAATGGTAATTTTTCAAAATGTAGGGAATTATATGAATTTAAATAAAGAAATTAAATGAAAGAAAAAAATTAAATAGTAATTTAACATATTAAGTGAATAAATTTTAAGTTAATTAAGTAAAAAGGAACACTAAGGGTAAAATGATAATTTTTACTTAAAGTAGCATTAGATGAAATTTTGTGTAGTTGTATTCACTATTAGGCAACGAAGTTCCTTAGCGCTTGTTTTATTTTGATTGTGTGTACAGACAGGTTAAGAAAAAGGTAGCGAACGAGTATAACGTGACATGTACATACAAAGACTTTTGGACATATATATATATGTGTGTATGTGTGTGTGTGTGTGGATTGTGTAATGTAAATGAATATTTGTATTTTGGACTCAATGTATGAAATATGGCATGTAATGAATATTAAATGTTAGTAAGCGTGACGAAATCTGTGATGTGATCACTATGTTGAATGGATGAGTTGTGACTGATAATAGAAGTGCAATGTATGGAATTGAAGTATTGGAGGTGAAAATTTCTATTTGAGAGAGTAAATTTGACCATTTGCAGGTTTGGATAGCATAACTTATAAGCAGTTATGCTACCGAAAATTTTACTAAGTAAATAGTAACTTAGCGACACTAAATAAATGTAAGCATTGAAATGCTAAATTAAGCTACCAACTTGATCATTACCTAAATTGGACAACGTATTATTATAGCGCTATGGTAACTATAATAATATCATTCGACCTATAGCAATATAATTGAACGTAAGGTGTCACACTTTCATCCCGAGACATTCGAGACGTGGGTGAGAGTGAGGCCAGTGACAGAAAAAATAGCGACTTCAACTTTAAAGGATCTGCGCTTTGAGAGATATTTATTTTTTTATTTCTCTTGATATATCGTAATATATGTCTAACATATATGAATATTAATATTTAACTAAAACAATATGTATTTAATTTAATTTACTATTAATGTTACTTAACTACTATTAATTTTTCTTATTTACAAATATTTATATAGATATGTAAATCAAGTGATTTATCATATAATTGTCTTACCAGTTAATTTTATTTACTTTTAGTACCATTCAACTAATTAATACTCATCTATTTCTAGCACAATACTATATGAGTAAGTAAATTAAAAATATAATTATATATAGTTATTATTTATAATGAAATTATACCAATTAATGTAAATATATGAGTATAAAGTCAACTTGCTAATAATTTCATAAACTTTTGGTGTCACTCAACTAATACACATTTAGTTTTGGCAATCAATATCCATATGAGTAATTGAATATTTAAATTAATAATATAATTATATACAATTATTACACTAATAAAATTTTACCAATTCATGTAATTATGTGATTATATAATCATCTCACCAATTAATTTAATATACTATTAATATCACTCAATTAATATTTTGGTACTTATGAGTATATAAATTATAATATAATCATATGTATTTATTATGTACAATGAAATTTTACCAATTAATGTTAAGTATATAATCACCTTACCAATTAATTTCATTTACTTTTAGTGTCACTCAACTAATACTTATTTATTTTGGCACAATACTATATGAATAATTGAGTTGTAAATTATTAATGTAATTATATATAATTATTGTGTATACTGAAATTTTACCAACTAATGTAATTATATGACTATATAATCATTTTATCAATTAATTTTATTTACTTTTAGTATCACTTAATTAGTGCTCATTTATTTTTGGTATAATATGTATATGAGTATGTAAATTAATAATATAATTATATATAGTAATTATATGTAATGAATTTTCAGTAATATTATTATATAAGTATATAATCAGTTTACCAATTGATTTATTTACTTTTAGTGTAACTCAACTAGTACTTATTTATTTTGGCATAATACTATATGAGCAATTGAGTTGTAAATAATAATGTAATTATATATAATAAAAGTTTACCAATTAATGTAATTATGTGAGTATATAATCACTTTATTATCAATTAATTTTATTTACTATTAGCGGCACTTAAATAGTATTCATTTATTTTTGACACAATACATATATGAGTATGAAAATTAATAATATAATTATATATAACTATATAATTATTATATATAATAAAATTTTAGTTGTACATTTAAAAATAATAAAAAATAAAAATTAAATTTTTTTAGAGGAAATTGAGAATTCAACTTGAAAGTTTTTCGAAGAGAACACACACACACACACACACACACACACACACACACACACACACATATATATATATTGAATCATAAGAGGGAATTAAAAATCAAACTTAATTAGGGAATTTATAGTTTTTAAAATATTAAAAAATAATTTATTTGAGGTAAAAAAATTTAAAGAAGAATATTACCATGTTAGTTGAAATTTTTATTTATTTCCGAAAATTGGTTGAGATCGGCTGCTTTTTTAATTTAGAGGTATCAACCAAAAAAATTGAAAAGCTTAAATCAGGTAATTATTATATTTGCATAAATTTTTAAATTATATATTTAATGTTTAGATTTTTTATGGCTAATTATTTAATTGTTTTATTTTTTAAAATATTTTCAAAATTTTCAAATCAATACAAATATAATACAGAAAAAATTAAAACTTTCGAGTGTTGATTTTCAAATTTTGTACTTTAACTTAAATTGTATTGTATTTATTGAGATATTTTAATCGTATTTTTATTTATTATTGTGTATATTTATTTTGTAAATTTTTAAAAATATTAAATTATTCGAAATACCGAACTGTATTATATTGTATTATTTAGTAATAAAAGAATTGAAAAATAAAACTAAATTGTACCAAATTTTACAAAAATTGTACTTTATTGTTTCGAATTTTTAAAATAATAACAATATTTAGTTTTTAAAATGTCAAAGTTTCAAACTAATATAAAAATTTGTAAATTTTCAAATTATACCTTACATTCCTAGTTAGTGTTAAAGCTTAATTATTAAAGCTAAAACATAGACAAAGATTCTTTGAGGGCCACAAAAGACATGATTACTTCTTATTGACATGAAAGATTTATCTTATAAAAAAAAAGAAAGAAAAGAAAAATGGAAGTCATATAGTTTCCCCATTAATGTGCCACTACACTCTGAAGAGGAAAAGTGAGAGTGACTAGGGCATGTGCCAATTGCCCTGCTAAATTGGCTATGCATAAATCTGAAGGACAAACATGATAGATCTTTGACTCTTCCTCATGCATTATACCAACCAAACAGAAAACTAATTAATTAACACCAATCAATTGCCACCCATTTACTGGAAAAAATAAAATTGCCACCCAGCCATTTGGCAATGGGTAGTTGATATTTCTTTCGTAACATTAACTCACCACCACACTGAATACCAGTGCTGAAATCAATATTAAATGAGGTAAATTGTAACACCCTTCCTGAACAAATCGACTGAAAATGAAATAACCTGGAAATTTTTTTTTTTTTGCAATCTTAACTACTCCGTCTACTGTAGACTTGCCCAACATGCAATACTTATAAATTAACTACATTGATTAAACTATATTATCCAATTAACTAAATTCCAAATAAAAATTCGGCAATATAACGCCTAAAAACTTAACTAATCCACCTGCAATTCAGACAATTCCTCAGCCCTTCAAGGGCACCACAAAGCATAACTAAGATTCCTCATACATCTCATACATCCATTCTTATTATTAATCACATTTCCTAAGATGAATAAATATTACATATTATATTCTAAACCATTAAAACAGTCCAACAAAATGAACACTTTACATTTAAAACATCTCACTACACTAAACACCTCAAGGGTGAACTGCCAGATTAGATCCCCTCTTCAAACAGTTGAACCAAAGCAACTGACTAACCAGACACAAGCATATCTTGATACCTACACGGATAACAAAACCCGTGCTAAGCTATAAAGCTTAGTGGAGACAGTATAATCTAAAAGCAATCCTTTGCACATGTAATATCAACTATAAAAATACCAAGTTAATAATACTTTTAAATAATATTTTCAATTACCTTAGATTTCAGTCCTACTTTCAACAATAAATAACAAGCTTAAGTAACAAAACAACTTACAATAAAGCTTAATAACCCAATAAACAATTGCATCATTAACTGTTGTCATAAAAGATGATTAGCATAATTCCTTCATACAAATGCATCCTTTAAACCATAGTATACATTCAAAATTCACTATCATGTAATCATTAAAATAATCGTAACAAGATGAACAATATCATACTTAACACCATAGTGCGCGATATCTGATGTATTTAATTGATGACGGAGTGGTATACATACCCATATATATATTTAAAGAAACACATGCTCAACAATACTATACTTTGCGATTTATTATCCAGTTATTGTACATATATAACAGGATAATTCGTTTTACACTATAACATTTCTTATCTTTTACACCTTTTATCTTCTTTCATATTAATGCCCCTAGTACAGTGCCGACAGAAATACTCAGACTGGATATACGGGATGTGGACCCAAAGGTCCCACTGAGAGAGAAGTGATTCCCAAAGAACCATTTCTCGAAAACATTTCACTTTCACTTTCACTGAAAACACTGAAGCCATGGAGATCAAAGATCCTACCCATAGCAAAGCAAGTCGTCATGACTTGCACCACGGTACAGATATCCCTATGGCCAGCCAATTATATCTTGAGTTAGGTTTTACTGCCAGACTATTTTTCTAAGGGCACAATTTTTCACTTACTTTCAAAATATTTATAAATTTTTCATCATTTCAATTCCTTTTTAATCCAGAAAATACAGTTATTCAGAATCTTCAATACTTTTGTACAATTTATGCACTATCTTCCACTCATGAATTATTTCACAAGAAATAAGTAAATTCTCTTTAAAACATACTCCAGTCATCAGGGAAAATCTATTTTATACAGATTCTTTCAAACTACTTTAACAATCTAATAACCATATGTGAACGTTACTTGTACTAAGCATGACAGTTCAAACCTGACTATTTTATGTTCATAAAAATGAATTCATATACCATTATTTGATTTACTTATGCAAGAAACAACATATAAACACATTGTCATTACAAAAAGGAGATACCTGTATGGCTCATCATAACCATCTCCCATGCTTCACTGTACTTAATTTAATCATTAGACAAACCTACTCAAATACTATATTGGATATATGTATTCAGTGCGTCTCACGCGTCACTTTTAACGGAGTTGTCTATATATGCATATACATTTCATATCAAGCTTATATATGCAACTATACGATTTTAAATAGACATATACCAAAGCAACCTTGTGTATAAGTATATTATTTTATCAGTTTCATATGATATCAAACATACCACTATATCTATTCCATTAAATATAGTAATATTTAAGTACCAAACAAGAATTTATTAATGGAAGTAAATTTTTGACCTTTATACCAAAAGCTTGCCATTACACTAATTACACTCTTACTTACTTTATATCATAACCTTATAATTCTAACGTATAGTCTATTTACTTATAGGGACCAATACTTTATTTAGTTTTATATCATTAGGATTATACATCAAACTTTATATCAAAACAAGTCCACATTTTCGATTTATAACTCCATCATCTAACAGTAATTCACGTTTAAACATCTTTAAGTAAATCTCATACTAATAAACCATTAAATCCCCACTTATTCTAAAAACTCCAATTAAACTTCTATCATAAATTACATCTTAAACTCATTGTTCTAATACTAGCTTTTTAGTCGATTAATACGTTTTTAACATATAACCAAACTTTACCAACCAAAATACTTATAATTAACGCTTATCAAATTTCAAAGGCTGCTATACAGTTAATTACACATTAATTTTTATGAACATATATCTTTTAGTACTCAACCTAAATCAAATGAACGCATGATACAACATGACCTCTCGATTAAAGATAAGGAAACTAGAATTTCTCCAATTCAATCTGCAAACTCACGGTATGATCTTTTATCTACATTTACTAATTTCCAGCATTGCTTTCTATTACTATTAATGACAGTTTCCTTGAATAACTGTTTAGAACTTCAACTATAACCTGATTGGAGCTTAAATTCCAAGAATCAATCAAGATAGCATTACAAATTTCAAGGGTACAATAACATTTTATTTATATTTCAGTAAGTCACATCCTCAATTTCCTTAAACGTAATTGAAACTTCTATCTTATTAACTAATACCATTTATTGCTCTTTAGTTAGACTATAAACACTGAAAAACAATTAAGTTGCTTTGACTCCATCATTACTCAATTCAACCCAAGAACTTTGCAAGCAAGATCAAATGCCCTATCACTACTTTATTTTCAAGAAACTTATGTAAATCCCATATCATAATTTTTTTCTTGAAATTCTAATAAAATTACATCTTAAATTCACTATCAAATAAGAGTTTCAAAATCTATCAATAACTCTTACATGCCATTAAAATTTATTAATACCGACCCTTTTATCATAAATTCAATCATATTCAATAACAAAATTAAATCAATGACTCAATTGAACAATGTACAACTTCTTCAATTGAGTTATTCGTTCCTTTTTCATCTCCAGTATTTCTTTTCCTTATGATAACAATTCCTTAAGCCTTGAAGTCATCCCATAACAATTTCATAATTAACCATTCAATTAACTAAATTTCTGAATTCTATCAATTTACACTCACAGAAGCAAACATTTTTAGTAAACATACAATAAATTTCTCATTATAATTCAAAATGTATTTAACTAAATTGAGGGAGATAATTTCAATATCCCATACCGTAGAGTCGAAGACCAAAATACCCTCTCCATTCTGCCTCGCCGGAGACTCGCCAGAGAGCTACCGAAGTCACCCACTGGAAGATCAAGCCGCTGGCAGCGTTCCGGCGACACTCACGCGCCTTTACGCCGTCCCGATCCACCGAAAAACACCCTGAAACGGGCCGGCCACCCCATTTTCGATCTCCTTAACGCCGGCGAGTGGGAGGAAATAGAGGGCGCAGAGAGAGGCGATACACCGTTGGGATGTCTCCGGTGGTGTCCGTGCCCCTAGCCGCCGTCGACACTCGTCGGAAAAGGAGAGAAACCGATCCGGCCAAAGAGAAGAAGAAACTCACTCAGTCACCGCCGGAGAGAAGGGACAGCGAGGAGACGGTGGCAGCCGCACCGATCGCCGGCCAGAGCGCCGTTGATCGGCGCCAACGCCTCCCTCCGGCCTCCTTCCCTTCCATTTCTTCCTTCCCCGACCTCCCTCTTCTCTCTTCTCTCTCGTTTCTTTTTTTTTTCTTTCTTTTTACTTTGACCCAAACCTTTAGTCATTTGCATTTTTTTTCCACTAACTCCCAATACTTTTATTTATTTCTTCTTTCTTAAAATATTAGACCCAAAATTCCACTCATAGCATAAACTTCACACATTTTATTAATTTAAATTAAATATTAATACAGTGAATTATACAATTTCGACCAGGGTCAGTTTTGGGACATTACATAAATAATTAAATTAAAATTATTTTTTGAAAAGATAATAATTGCACCATTTATCTAGCATATGGATCTTCCCTTCTCCTGTGTTAGGACAAATGAATTTAATTAAGTCTAATTTAAGTTTTAAAACTAACTATTGGAATGAAATTTTTTTAAGCTATTATTACAAAAATAAATTACATATAATCATTCAATGTAGTATACTTAATTCATCTCTAGTATGCCTAAATTTAAATATATACAAAAAAATTTGAAGTATGAATTTTCTTTTGGTACAACAATGGAGGCTAAAAACGCTTAAGCAACAGCAGAAAAAAGTCTCCTCTGAAGAGAGACGCCCATAACATTAACAAGCACAAGAGAACTCATGCCATCACGATGGTGATGGCTTGTTTACAACGCTAAAAATTCTAAAAAGAGAAATGATTTTATTTTAATTTAATTTCAAAAATTAAATTGTGAAGTTGTGGTCGGAGCTAGTAATATTAATATGTGAAATTTATACTTATAAATTTATACCTCCATTTAATCCTACGTCCTATATTAAATTGCACAAAATAATGCTATCAGTGCTATAAATCTTTCACGGACTTAAACCTTTTATTTATTATTAGTATTATTTTGGCACAAAGTTCTCCGTGGTTGTGCTGGACAGCAAACATTTTATTTTCTTAGAAAATGTCGGAAGAATAAATGTTATTAACGCTAATTACAGTCGTAAATTCTTGGGTTTAGGTAAATCTCATGAATCAAATTAATAATATATTATCATCTTTAAAAGGTGGTTAAAAATAAGTGGAATAATTAATATACATGAATAACATAAAACTTGATCTAAACCGAGTATATTGAAGAATTTTTCCTTAGTAGTAGTTTGGTTTATGTCTTGGATACTATAACATATGTTTTCTTTCCAAACATGGAACTGCTTGATTTAATGAATTTTGGAGGATATTTACTCCATACAAGACTTTATACACCTACCGACTTTAATATTTCAATGAATGAAGTGCAGAATGTAGGGTTACCCAGTTAAAGAGCAGAATCCCAAAAAATATAGTTCAATAAAAAACTAATTAAGATGGCAAGTTTTCTTTTCAGTGAATTTAAAATAGTGAAATGAATTATATAAAAATTAATTAGCAACGAATGCGAAGAAACATATCATGATTCTCTTAACGTAATAAAATACATGCATGCATCATAATCTATATTTTGGAAGCATATATAGTATTTTCTTTTTGTAGACTAACATTTCTTAATTACAAGGTAGGTAGTTGCTAATTACTAATTAGGGTCTCATGGACAGGTAAAATGCAGTCGCTGTGTAGCTTCTTCAAGTTTGGAAAGCAAATATTATCAACCGTATTTTATGAATGTTTTGTTATAAATTAACATGTGGACTCTTTAATTTTCTAAATCATAGTATATATTGCTGGCAGAGAATGATATTTTCGAAATATAATGGAAAAGAACTATCCATTAATCAACATGATTAATACTGAAACCTCAAAGAAATTAGAGACACATAAGCAAAGCAAATGCACAAATACACTAAACACCGAAAACACAAACAGATAAACAAACTTAACCGCCAAACTAAACAACTTTTCAAACGCTAAAACCATGTCTTTTCAAGGGTAAGGAAGAACACCACTACCACCACCAACGCCACCACCAACGCCACCACCAGCGCCACCACCAACGCCACCATCAGCGCCACCACCAACGCCACCACCAACGCCACCATCAGCGGCACCACCAACGCCACCAGCACCGCCAACGCCACCACCAACACCTCCTAAGCCACCAGCTCCACCACCCAAACCACCTGCACCACCTAGCCCCCCCAAACCACCAAGTCCTCCAGCACCACCTAGCCCATTGATTCCTCCGAGACCTCCGGCGCCACCAAAAGGAAGCCCATTGCCTCCAATTCCGGCAAAGCCACCTACGCCACCATAAGTGATAAAGTTCTTTTGGTCATTCAGACCCGCATCACTAGGCATTTTTCTAGCACTAGTGTGAACTACACCTACTAATGCAAGCATAACCATAAAGCTAAAACCCCACCTAGCCATTTCTCTCTTTCTCGCTCGCTCGCTCGCTCTCTCTCTCTCTCTCTCTCTCTCTCTCTCTCTCTCTGTGTGTGTGTGTGTGTGTGTGTTTGGTAATGTTATGACATGGAGAGGGGGTTTTAAAGGGGAAGGAGCTGCGGAAAACAGTTGTAAGAAGTAAATGCAGTTAAATACAAATTCAGAGTTTTGGTTCTATCAAAGTTTTTTCCGTCTTTTCATTAATTGCTTCAAATTAGGGTTTAGCTTACTTATGTATCGATTAAATTAACCAAATTTAAATTAGAGTCGTTATCAATAGACATAAAGCCAGAAAGAGAACTGGCATGTTTGTGCAGTAAGGCTTTAGGTTGGCAGTGTGATAATTTTATAGTTGGCAGAAACTTTTACTGGTTTTTTTTCAATAAACTTTTACTGGCTTAATTAATATTTAATACTGTTGAATGTTTGGAGTCAAAGTCTCTTCATAAAATAAGCTAATATAAATAATAATTATTTTTTTTAATAGAGAAATGAGGATTAACAAAATAGACTTGTGAACACACGAAGATAAAATGCCGATCTAGTTTGAACCTTACTCGGAAAACTTAATTTGAAAAAAATAGGGCTAGTTTGTTTTATTTATGGCTATATTATTACTATCTCAGAAGCCTCACCCGATAAAAAATCAGAATTATAGATGAATTTTCCGAAATTATATGTCTATAATAAAGGCAATCCACAGTCACAGAAGATTTTGCTGATTGACAAGTGTTTGGAAGAAATGCATTTATATCTGCTAGCTAGGTATTGTTTCTGCATCTTCTTTTTCCCTACTAACGTTTATTATCACCAGCATGCACGTCTTTGATCCATGTCGCCTGGTACATATGAATATTTTTTTTTTCTTTATTATTATTATTATTCCAAATTCTCTCAGAAAATCAAGATATTTGACATATTTATTTTCTATACACAATTTCTTTCGGTATATTTGAAAGTTTATATAATTATTTCTAATTTTAACAAAGCGATTGATAGAGAGCTGCTGATGGACCCAAGAGAGGGAAGAGAAGGCCCAAGGCCAAGGCCCATGAATGGGAGGGTCTGTGCGAGAAGGTAGAAGAAAGAGGCAGTGGAGCACCCCTCAGCTGATGTGGCAGAAGCTAATTAAAATAGAGAAGATGGAGAATAAGTATAAAAAGGGGTTGAGGGCTGGTGAGGAAGGGGGTGGAGAGAATTAATTTGTACTTTCAGCTGTTTGGCTGAAAAGGAGAGAGGGAGTGAGGGCCTGTGGCAATTTCCCTGCTTTTGGGGGCGTTAGGCTCATAGATTGTTTTTGTGTTGTTGTTTTCCTTATTTCTTTGAGTATAAACCTACAGAACTCTTGTTGTAAGTGATTCCTAATATCAATATCACAGCAATATTACATTGTGTTCTTGTTGTGTGGTTGTTTGTTGGAATTGTTTATCATTTTCTTTATCATTGGTCCGACCTGCCGGATCTTGAGAGAGCAAGGAGAGAAAAATGGAAACTCGTTTGCAATCAGTTAATGGCCGATTGGAGGAGACTGAAAATAGGATGAATGGCCTAGAAGCATACATGAAGGAAATCACACGATCCATTGCCGAGTTTTAATCCTCTTTCACAAGCTACCAAGCATAAAAGAAAAAAAAAAATATGCGGAGTTTAAGGATCAGGTCTGTAGATGGATGAGAAGTTCTGATAAACAAACCGTGCAAATTGAATCTCATGACTCTCAAGAAGCATCCATTCTGGATAGGAGTGAGCAACAGCAGGGTCAGGGATCCATGCCACGCCTGAACTACCGCCTCAATACCAACCATTTCACAGATCCATTGATGTCTTTACGAAAAGTTAAGTTGCCAATGTTCAACGGAACTGATCTTCGGGGTTGGGTGATGAGAATGGAGACCTATTGCCGCATCAATCAGATTCCACGAGAAATGAGCGTGAATCTGGCTGAGTTGTGTATGGAAGGCGCAACCATCCACTGGTACTCAATGATCCTGGAAATATATCCTAACTTGCAATGGGAGCAGTTTAAGACAGAGTTAATGAGGAGATATAGTAACAGTTACTCCAGTCCTTTTGAAGATTCAACAGACTCGAATCAAGGCAGGAAAATCGAAGGACTCAATAAAGTCTGTGAGACAGTGGCTGCTACCTCTCTAGATCTTCCTGAGCCACAAAATGTGGGAGGATCCATGGTGGAGTTGCAAGAAGCGGAGAAGGACTGGGTGAAGGTTCACAAACCGACGAACAGGGAAAAAGCCATGGAACTTGCGTGCTCCGTTGAAGCAGTTCTGCAAACTGACCGGCGGGAGATGATGTCGTCGAAGTTGGAGCAGCGTTCGGTGATGGATAAGGGACCAATCTTCACGCTGGTCTCTAAAACTGGACTGAGGAGGAATTCTAAGAGAAGTGGGCCATTCCAGTTGCAGCCCAAGCTTGCTTTTGAGTCAAGCCCAATCAAACATTTAGCTCCTCCTACAAATGACCACCCAAATCGATTCTGTCGAATTTTTTTTACTCCTCAGACCTACAAGCACCACTCGCTGATCGGTGACAATCGGATGGGAAACCAGAGATTCCCTATTCGACAACTCTCTAAGACCGAATGGAGGGAAAGACGCCTCAAGATGACGTGTTTTCAGTGTGCACTTGTTTATTTCCCCCAGCATCGACGAGATAAAGGACAACTGGAGGCGGTGTTCTTCAGCGAGGGAGAAAAAGCAATCACTGAGGTGGAGTTCTCTGAGGCCGAAGGAGACAATTTAGATTCACAGATCAATGGTGAGTTTCAAATCCTTGGATTTAATGCCCCAGGAATTGGGGATGTTGCATCGCTGATAGAGGGACCGGAAGTGAGCGCCAACAAGCTCCTTGGAACTGCTAAGGGGATGTCGACGGTGATGTTGATGGGAACCACCAACGGAATTTCCATGCTGATGTGGGCCAATAGCGGTGCAACATTCAATTTCATCTCTCCCCAGCTAGTGGCGATGTTGGAATTACAGGTCAACGAGATCCCTACGTTGATGCTGGTGGATAGCGACGTAAAGCACACTTCCAATTCGCCTCAGCTATTGTCGGTATGGGGATTTTTGTTAATATCCTTTGACATGGGTGCACTCATTGCTGGGGTAAAATATCGAGGAGAACTTGAAGATAGGCTAAAGGCTGTACTTAGGGAAGTTACTGAGTCAGATGGTCAGATTATTCTCTTCATTGATGAGATTCACACTGTTGTTGGAGCAGGTGCTACAAATGGTGCAAGGGATGTTGGAAATTTCTTGAGGCCTATGCTGGGTAGGGGAGAATTGCGTTGTATTGGTGCAACAACATTGGATGAATATCGAAAGTATATTGAGAAGGATCCAGCATTGGAGCGTCATTTCCAACAAGTTAATGTCAATCAACCTACAGTGGAAGATACAATTTCCATACTTTGGGGGTTGCGAGAAAGATATGAACTGCATCATGGTGTACGTATTTCTGACATTACACTCGTTGAAGCAGCAATTCTTTCTGAGCGTTACCTAAGTGGACGATTTTTACCTGACAAAGCTATTGATTTAGTCGATGAAGCAGCAACAAAATTGAAGAGGTAAATCACTTCAAAACCCACGGCCCATGATGAGATTGACCGTTCAGTATTAAAACTTGAGATGGAGAAGCTCTCTCTTAAAAATGATATAGATGGGGCTTCAAAAGATAGGCTGAGCCGTCTCAAAGTTGAGTTATCTCTCTTAAAGGATAGACAAGCTGAGCTAACAGAGCAGTGGGAGCATGAGAAGACTATCATGACACGCATTCAGTCAATTATAGAAGAGATTGCCAGGGAAAATCTTGAGATTCAGCAGGCTGAGCGCGAGTATGATCTCAACCACGTTGCTGAATTGAAGTATGGTAGCTTGAACTCTTTACAACGACAACTTGTAAATTCTGAGAAAGAGCGGGATGAGTATATGAGCTCTGAAAAATCCATGCTGAGAGAAGAAGTCACAGGAGATGATATTGCCGAAGTTGTCAGTAAGTGGACTGGTATCCCTCTATACAAGCACAAACAAGTAGAAAAAGAGAAGCTGCTACATCTGGAGGAAGAGTTGCATAAAAGGGTAGTAGGCCAGGATACAGCTGTTAAATCAGTTGCTGAGGTAATTCAGGGATCTCGTGACAGGACTCCATTGGAATTTCAGGTATGCCGCATTAAAACCTTTGGAATTACACTTGAGAATGGAAACTTGATTGAAGTAGATAAGGGATATATGGGAATTTCTAGTCAAATAGGTGACTACCATGGTTTCATTGACACACTAGAGACCTATTTTGGAGGGTGGGATTTGATATTAGGGGTGGATTGGGTACGAACATGGGGCAATGTTACTGCAAAAGGGGCATTGGGTTGCTTGAAAATTGTAGACCGGGGAAGAATAAGAGAGATGAGGGCATATATTATTGATGAGCTAAAATATGACAATGGTCCAGCTTTTCATGCGATTGATCCTCTTTCGGAAGAAATCACTCGGGAATTTGGGCTTTTACATCTTTATGATGCATATAATGGGATTCACCAACCAAAGAATGCAGGGGAGGCTGTCTTAGCTTGTAGAAGGTTTATATTTGACAAGTTATTTTACTTACAGTTAGAACGTTTATTTCAAATGCTTGAAGTTCCAGGTACACAAGTGGAGAAAGATGGATTCCTGGATAAGTATAGAAAACCTGTATTAAATTATCTTTATTGGTCCAGTCTAACAAAGAAATGTCTGTTGTTTACATTGAATATTCGTCCTCCTTTTCCTGACCTGCATCTTGAGGACAAGATTGCTTTTCAACCGGCCGGCAATGATAGAGAGCTGCTGATGGACCCAAGAGAGGGAAGAGAAGGCCCAAGGCCAAGGCCCATGCAAGGGAGGGTCTGTGCGAGAAGGCAGAAGAAAGAGGCAGTGGAGCACCCCTCAGCTGATGTGGCAGAAGCTAATTAAAATAGAGAAGATGGAGAATAAGTATAAAAAGGGGTTGAGGGCTGGTGAGGAAGGGGGTGGAGAGAATTAATTTGTACTTTCAGCTGTTTCGCTGAAAAGGAGAGAGGGAGTGAGGGCCTGTGGCAATTTCCCTGCTCTTGGGGGCGTTAGGCTCATAGATTGTTTTTGTGTTGTTGTTTTCCTTATTTCTTTGAGTATAAAGCTACAGAACTCTTGCTGTAAGTGATTCCTAATATCAATATCACAACAATATTACATTTTGTTCTTGTTGTGTGGTTGTTTGTTGGAACTGTTTATCATTTTCTTTATCAGCGATTGCACTCGATCCATAATTATATTATTGATGATAAAATTGAACCTTTTTAAAAGGTAACTTTTGCTTCTTAATTTTTTTGAATGTCTATAAACTATTAAAAAGAGTGGCTTACATATGTTTTTTTTTAATTATAATCCATTCAATATATATCTAGAATTCACTCAACTAACTAATAAGCATCAAGCCAGGAATGCCTAATAATCTTATGCTCAGTTTATTCGAACATTTTTAAACAAGTTTTGGTACATCTTGATTGATTGCTTCTAACAAAAACATTAATCCTGGTCGACTAGGTTTTGTATGCTGGCAAAATTGATTGCTCCACCTTTTTAATTTTAATTTGTATATTTATTCTTATTTAGAATGGATTCATAAGATTATCAATCTAATGGCAAACTAACACGGAAGATAAAAGAAATTATTATATGAAAATGTAGATTTTTTTATAATAATAATAATAATAATAATAATAATAATAATAATAATAATAATAATAATAATAATATAACTAGCAAATCCAATAAAACTATATTATGAAATTATTACAAACACAGATTAGAAAACATAAAAGAGATCATCAAAAATTTATAAAAAGAAATGACATGTTGACTAAGAAATTAGAAAATAGAAAAGAAAAACATATAATGACTCTTAACACTTAACACTAAATAACTACATAAGGGTATCATAAAGGTAACACACAAATTAAGCAAAAAGCAAGAGAGACCCCATGAAGAAAAGAAGTGAAATCAAGGATTGAGAGAACCATCCCCACAATCTCTGTAATGTCCCAAAAATGACCCTCGTCGAAATTGCATGACTCACTGTATTAATATTTAATTTAAATTGATTAAATGTGTGAATTTATGTTTGATTAAAACTAAGATATATATATATATATATATATATATATATATATATATATATATATATATATATATATATATATATATATATATATATATATATATATATATATATATATATATATATATATGGGTGAACTTAGTATGATTGGGGGGAGGCTAAAGTAAATGTTATTAGGCATTTTTGTTATTTTGACTAAAGGTTTGGGTCAACAATTAAAAAGGAGAAAAATGGGGGTTGTTATTCGTATTATTATTATTAGTATTATTATTAAAAAAAAAAAGAAAAGAAAGAAAGGGAGAGAGGAGAGGGGAGTGAGGATCGGGGAAGGGGGGAACGGGAAGAGAAGGAGAGGGAGGAGGGAGGCGCTGCCGTCCATCAACGGCGCCTGCGTCGGCGATCGGCGTGGTTGCCACCGCCTCCTCGTCGTCCCTTCCCTCCGGCGGCGTTTGTGTTCTTCTTCTTCTTCTTTCGATTTTTCCCCCATCACCACCGTAGCTTCTTTCTCTTTTTCCGGTGGATCGCGACGGCGGTTGAGGGAGCTGATGGCACCGGTGGGATCCCAAGGCAGTGGCGGTTCCTTCGGTTGCTGCCGCTTCTCCCCACTCGCCGGCAGCAGGGAGATCGACGATGGTGAGGGATCTTCAAGCTCTAATCCCGATGAATAATGGCAGCATGGGGGCGCGTGAGTGTCGCCGGGACGTTGCCAGTGGCTTGATCTTCCGGTGGACGGCTTCGGTAGCTTTCCAGCGAGTCTCCGGTGAGTCTCCGGCGAGGCAGAATGGAGAGAGTATTATGAGTTTCGATTTTACGGTATGGGATACTAAATTTATCTCCTTCAAATTTAGTTAAATAATTTTTGAGATTTAATGAAACATTTATTGAATGTTTAAGTTAAATGTCTGCCTCTGTGTGTTTGAATAGTTAAAAATACATGAATTAGGTTTAATACAATGGTAAATTATGACATTGTGATGGAATGATTTCAAGGCTTATGATTTGATACCAGTTGGATCAAATTAGGTTGAAATTTTAATACCTAGTTTAATCTCGTTTGGTGTAGAGATTCTGTTTTGATTTAAATGACATGAATAGTGATAGATTATATTCATTACGTCCGGAGTATGGATTTATTGTTGATTTATTTTTCGACGAAGCTGCAAGTAGAATTCTTTCCGATTTTGATTTATTTCTTTGAATTATCACAGCTAGTTTTGAATGTATAATTTGAAATTGGTTCTTAAATTGATGAGAAAGTTATGTCTTTTATATATATAAAATTGTAGGTTACGATTTTAGTGATGTGGCTTACTCTGGTGCTTGAGCTGCAAAGGTTATTACCTAGATCATGCCTATTGTGCCCAGTGATTAATAAGTATTGATCACACTTAGAATGTGAGAATTAAATTGTTTCCAAGTGGTTATAATATAACTAAAGCACAATGAATTGTTTTGGTTAATAAAACTTGAAGTTTTAATTAGTTTTATTGGACTTGAGGGGAAATAAATTATTTAATTTTACCCTTGAAGCTTGTAATGCAGTTTTGATTAAGTCTTGGAATTAATCTCTAAATAGGTTATAGTTGAGAAGTTTCATAGACAATAATGGAAAATAATGTTGGCAATTGGTGGTTATAGGTAAAAGATCATATTTTGAGTTTATAGATTGAGATGGGGAATTATAGTTTTCTTGTTCTTGATCGAGAGGTAACATTGTTTCCTGTGTTCACTTAATTTGTTTTGAGCAATAAAGACATATAAGTATAAAAAATGTGTGTACTTAACCTTAAGTAGCCCTTGAAGTTTGATAAGCATGGACCATAAGCTTTTGGTTGGTATATGGTAATTAAGGAGTTGTTAATTGACAATGGGCTTAAAATAGTTGGGATTTCATGGGTTATTAATATTAGGTTAAAGGTAAGTTAGTGTTAGATAATACAGGGTTAATTTTGGAGTGTGAACTTATTTTGAAATAAAGCTTGATGTATAATCCTAATGATATAAAACTATAAGGATTCTAGTGAGACAAGGAAGGATGAACAAGGTTGAGTATAACATAATTTTTAGAACTTTGGAAGTAATATTATTATAGGATTGTCTGAATTTATGTTCATTAAGTTTAAGCATATCATTTAGTAAGAATTCTCTCTGTTATCCTTTTTAAAAATAGATATATTGAATAGCTTTTAATGAAATAAAGTATTAGTTCCCATAATTAAACAGACTATATGTAAGAATTATAATATTATGCTATAAAGTAAGTCATAATGGACTTAGTATAGTGGCAAGCTATTGGTATAAAGATCAAATATTGACTTCTTTTGATAAATTCTTGCTTGGTACTTGAATAATAATTAGGAATATTATTATATTTAATGGATTCGATATTATGTGCATATATAAACATCTCTATTAAAAATGACATATTGAACACATGTATCAAATATAGTATTTGAGTATGAAGGTTTGATGACTAAATTAAGTACAGTGGAGCACGGGAGATGGTTAAGATAAATCATACAGGTACGTCCTTCTATAGTGATTGTGTGTTTATATGTTGAGTCACGCACCAATGGTCTAAATAATTGTATATAAAGTTATTCTGATGAACATAAAATAGTCAGGTATGAACGATCATGACTAGTATAAGTACTGTTTACATATGGTTATTAGACTATTTATACGTATTTTGAAAGAATTTATATAAAGTAGATTCCTTTGATTGAATTATGGTGAAATAATTTGTGACATACGTGAAGGATGGTTCACAAACTCTACAAGAATATTTAAAATTTTGAATAACTGTATTTTCTGGATTGAAAATGAATTGAGAAAGTAAGTGAAGTCTGTGCCCTTAGAAAGAGTCGGGCAGTAAAATCTAGCTTAGGATATAATTGGCTGGCTATAGGGATATCTGTACCGCGGTGCAAGTCATGGCGACTTGAGCTACTATGGGTGAATCGTTGATCTCCATAGTACATTTATCATACGTACTGTCATATGTATTCTTATTCTGTTGTGGCCCCGTAGGGTCCACGTCCCGTGTATCCGATTTAAGGTTTTCTGCCGGGTCTGTACTAGGGGCATTAATATGAGAATAATTTAAAAGTGTAAAAGATAAGAAATGTTATAATTCAGAACTAATTTGTATAAGAATTATTCTCTTATATATATATCGCAAATGGATAATAAATGAAAAATTTCAATATTGATAAGCATGTGATTCTTTAATACTATATAAGCTAGGTCTTAAATTGTTATATTTGTTTATATATATATATGGGTATGTATATAACTCTGTTATGGGTCAAGTGCATAATATTTGGTATAATGTGAGGTTATGTAATATATAATGCACCTGGCTAAGATTGATTTAATGATTACATGAAAGTGAAATTATAATGCATACTATATTTTAATGATGCATATATATGAAGGAATTATGCCAAATGTTTTCTGTGGTAACAATTACTAATGAGTTACTTATTGAGTTGTTAAGTTTATATGAGTAATATGTTGTTAGTGTAAGCCCTAGCCCCAATACATTGTAACGAAACACTTGAAATTAATAAAATGAGGCATTTGTTTTATCTTTTGTATACCTGTGCATGTCAATTGATAAAACTATCCAAGAATGTCGTTTCGGTTTAAGTTATCATGTGTGAGGCACATGGATTGTAAGACCTTGAAACAAATGGGACTTCATTCTAAATATCCCTAGTCAGTCATTGTTATGGGAATAACAAATGAATTAAGACTAGTATGCTCTCTCTGATACTATGAGTTCTGTCTTACGGATCATTAGGACAAGAGTGTCAATCAGAGATCATAGATATATGTTAAAGAATATGGTATCTGGATTCGATCCGCTCATGAGAATACTACATGGTACAAGTCATAAGTGTTTCTCATATGCAAGTTTTGTATCAGAGTTCTTAGACCTGAAATCTTTATGAAACTCTTTATGAATTACTGTGTACTTTGACATACACCTAACGTGCTCGTAACAGAGTGACAAGTACGGGTATGATTGGGTATGCACTGATTCATGTTAGAGAGCATGAGAGAAGTGAAGGGATTACCCCTCTCGATAAGAGAGAAAAATATCACCGGCCACTTGATCAGTGAACTGAGAAGTGTATGGCCATACCGAGATGAAATAATGAGTAATCATTATTTATCTGAGAGTTCAGTGTCACTGGAATATCAAGAAAGGAATTAATATATATAAGGATGACTAGTTCCATGCCTTATATTAATTCTGATATTTATGGGTAAGGGACTATGCAAAATTGCATTAGGTCACTAAATGCCATATGCATTTTCATTTAATTTGGAATGCTATAATATCTTGCTAGAGAATATATATAGCCTTTGAATTAATTTATTAATTCATTGCCAACATTAAATGGACCTATAGGATCACACACAAAGCATTGGGCTTAAAATGTTTAAATTAAGTATTGAGCATTAATTTGGGCTTTTAATTAAAGTCAAATTAATGTATGTAATGGGTTATAATATTGCTATTGGGCTTTGGTCCATGAGAGAGAAATTCAGCCCACAAGGTTTAATTTCAATTAATTAATTATGTTACATTAATTAAGTTAATTGAGTATTAAAGCCTAAAGGAATTTAAATTAAATCAAATCACTTAAATATATATAATGAAGTGGCCGAAATTCCAAGATGGAATTCAAGGAATTTCGGCACATGCAATTAAGTTATATTAAGTGATTTTATTTAATTAAATGTCTTATGTTTTATTTCAAATTTGAATTTAAATTCAAAGGAGTTTAATTCAAAATATATTACTTATCTTTAGGAAGTGATAGAGTTTGAATTAATCATCTTAGGATGGTTGAATTCAGATCAAAGACTTGCCAAAGGATAAGCATATATATTAAAAGAAATAAAACCCTAAACCTGATTTTTTTGTGGGATGAATAGTAACTCGTAAATAGTGACTCTCTCTCTCTTAATTCTTTTGTTCAATTTTTCACAAGGAGAAAGGATTGTTCCTCATTCTCTTGTGTTATTGAGCAGTAATAGCAATCTAAAGAAGTACAAAATCAAGTTTTGTAGCTTCAAACTATAACCCTTACACAATACCGAAAAAGAGATCTAGCAATCTCGTTTTTAAGCCGACGGTGTAATTGTGTGTGTGAGAATAGAGGGAGTGGCGCAAAAGGCTATTCCTTAGCATTGGTGATCGAGATCTAAGGCGGACAAAGCCATCTTAATTGCTGGTCATCATCGGAATAAAAGTTTTAAAAGGCATCAAAAGTTGTAAGTTCGATAACCCTAAAATTGCATGTTTCGATTCTATCTTTGGATATGTATGGTATGTATGATAAAATTTTTGTTTTTTCGCTGTGCTATCATGATTATCATACCATGTCTTATTCCATCAGTGGTATCAGAGCCTAGACATGCTTATTTTAGTGCTTTAGATGCATGAAAAAATTAATTAAAAATCGTTATTTTGAAAACATGCAAATCTGAAATTTTCTGTTTTGAGTTTTTTGCATTGTTTTGGTGTAAAAACGATTTTAATTGATTAGATAGGTATTATAATTAATATGACATGTTAATATACTGTCCTAAGATGTTATTAGGGCTGGTAATGGTCGGATTTAATTATTTATACCTGATGGTACATGTTAATTATGAAACTAGGTGCTAGTTGGCATGTAAATTGCTAGTTTAACAACTAGTTTTCAAAATTAAATGTAAAAACGTTTTTGGCATGTTTGTAAGTGATATTTAAAGATTAATTATCAGGTCTGGACATATTTTAAATTTGGTTTTAATTCTGGTCCATGACAATTTAATTGATTAATTTTAAAATCACTTAAAACAATGACTAGTTTGTGTTTGTTACATGTTTAATCAACATTGTTTGCTTTGTTTTGATTAAAATGGTAAAAACACATTTAGATTAAAATGGTACAGAATATTAAATCAATATTTATGGACTTATTTAGAATATTAAATGACTCATAAAATTGATTTAAATGTTTGTGCATTTCATGGCATTACATAAGCATTAAACAACTAGTTTTGTTGTTTGTTTGTTTTTGCATGAATGCCGTGTGTTATTATATGTGTTCTTCATGATTTTATTTTTAATTCATGTTAGCACATATTATATGTATTTTTAATGTTTATGGGCTGTATGACATAAAATTAAAAATGGCAAAATTGAAAATTATACTAGAGTTGATTTATGGCACAAATCTAACTAGTTTGTATTTTGGGCTTTTAAGAGAACTTATTCAATAAGAGGATTTAGTCCATTGGGCTTCGGCCCAGGCCCATCATGGGGTCATCTCTTAAAGGTTCAAGTACACAATTTCCATTAATGGGCTTGGCTAAATTAAATAAAATTGGACTTTATTTTATCCATGAATGTTATGTATATTTATTTGCTAGTTTGGTGTGATGAATGGATATGCATGGTGCATTCATGGGCCCTGGGTTTTGTAATTAAATATGGCCTGCGAGCCATTATATTTTATTGTAAAAGTTTCATTTATTTCTTAGAATAGAATTTATTTGAAGACTTTGTAAATCAAGACGAAGCCCACCGGAGTGGAGAAGCCCAACTCGAAGATTCTTATGTAATAGTATAGAATCTTAGTTGTAAGTTTTTGGGCCCATGTTTGTCACGCTTTACTTTATGCAATTATATATATATATGCATGCTATGTATGGATGACAAAGCGTATGCCATATAAGCCGTAATAAAATGAATCCCTAAAAATAGTAAGTCACAAAGTTGCCTTCCTAATTCGAAACATGTCAAGGCATCGATCATCGGTCACGTAGACTAGGAGTCCTAGATGCGCCCGATTATCTTTGTGAGGCATGGGTTGTGAATGTAGGTTGGACTTATCATGGAAAGGGATGCCCGGACCTAGGCAACTAATAAATGGGTTGTGCTATAACATCTTAAGATGTTAACCCATTTGATCCAAGAGTCATGTACGAGACATGATTGGAGTTTTTCTACCTAAGTAACTTAACTTGTTAGGTGTACAAGCTCAGCTTGACTAATAAGTTGTTGTGAAAAGTGGATCTTGGCCCACATTAAATCACTAACGCGAATTATTTAAAGGGATATTAATTCGGTTTGTGGGATCATAAATAAGACCTCATTTAATCTTGCTAAATTTTATTATAGATTGAAAATGGCATCTTCAAACAACAATGTCTCATTGCGATCGGTCCTTGAAAAGGACAAATTAAATGGCACCAATTTCATAGACTGGTCTCGAAACTTAAGAATAGTTCTTAAGCAAGAGAAAAAGTCGTATGTTTTGGATGCACCCTTGCCTGAAGAACCAGGAAGGAACGCCTCTGCGGTTCAAAAGGAAACTTTTGAGACCAAGAAGAGCGACTCCAACGATGTGACCTGTCTGATGCTGGCCACTATGGTGCCTGACTTGCAAAAGCAATTTATGGACCAAGAGGCTTATGCGATCATGGTGCACCTCAAGGAGATGTTCCAAGAGCAAGCTCGTCACGAGAGGTTCATGACAACAAAGGCATTAATTTCTTGCAAGATGGCTGAGGGTACACCTGTTAGTACCCATGTACTCAAGATGAAAGGGTATCTTGATACTCTTGAGAAGCTTGAGGTACTAGTGCCAAAGGAATTGGCCACTGACTTGATCTTAGGATCATTGCCTGCTGCTTATGATCCATTTGTGATGAATTATAACATGCATGCAATGAACAAGTCAGTCACTGAGCTTCATGGGATGCTTAAGAATGCTGAAGAGAACATTCGAAAGACCAATCCCGTACTTATGGTTCAAAAGGGAATTAAGAAGGGAACCGCTAAGGGAAAGGGAAAGGGAAAGGGAAAGGCAAAACCCAAGTCAAGTGGGAGTGCACCTCAGGCCCAATCCAAGCCCAAGGCGCCAAAACTCAAAGAGAGTGAGAGCACTTGCTTCCATTGCAACAAGATAGGGCATTGGAGGAAGAATTGCGCTCTCTTTAAGGAAGAACAAAAGAAGAATGGAGCCAAGGCGTCCAGTTCTGGTATTTTTGTTGTTGAAATTAATCTTTCTATTTCTACCACTTGGGTATTGGATACCGGTTGTGGTTCTCACATTTGTTCAAATGTGCAGGGGCTAAGAAATAGGCGGTTACTTGGGAAGAAGGAAGTGGACCTCCGTGTGGGGAATGGAGCACGAGTTGCTGCCATGGAGATAGGCGACTATCACCTCACTTTACTTTCCGGACTTTGTATTGTTTTGAATAATTGTTATTATGTGCCTGCTATGAGCAGAAACATTATTTCAGTTTCATGTTTGGATAATGATGAATTTGATTTTGTTATTAAAAATGGCAATGCTCATATTCGTCGCCAAGGCATTTCTTATGGCAATGCCATATTGCAAAATGGCCTTTATATCCTTGATTTACAAAACAAAGAGTCGATATACAACATTAATACAAAGAGGGTTAAATCAAACGAATTGAACCCTACTTACTTTTGGCATTGTCGTTTAGGACATACAAACGAAAAACGCATTTCAAGACTCCACAAAACTGGAGTGCTTGGGTCATTCGACTTAGAGTCTTATGACACATGCAGCCATGTTTGCATGGAAAAATGACAAAGAGTCCTTTTAATAAAAAAGGTGAAAGGACTAATGGCTTATTGGAACTAATACATACCGATGTATGTGGACCTTTAAGTACACATGCTAGAGGTGGTTTTAGCTACTTCGTGACATTCACAGATGACTTCAGTAGATATGGCTATGTCTATCTAATGAAGTACAAGTCTGAAACTTTTGAGAAATTCAAAGAGTTTAAGTACGAAGTAGAAAACCAACTTGGCAAAAGTATAAAAGCCATTCGATCAGATCGAGGTGGCGAATACTTAAGCCAAGAGTTTGACAGTCATCTAAAGGAGTGTGGTATTATTTCACAGCTCACTCCTCCTGGAACACCGCAATGGAATGGTGTGTCCGAAAGGAGAAATCGAACTCTGTTGGACATGGTTCGATCTATGATGAGTCAAGCTAATCTTCCTATCTCTTTTTGGGGTTATGCATTAGAAACTGCTGCGTTTCTATTGAACCGTACTCCAACTAAAGCAGTTGAGAAGACACCATACGAGGTATGGACTGGGAAAGAACCCAATATGTCTTTTCTCAAGATTTGGGGCTGTGAAGCACATGTTAAGAAATTAACATCTGACAAACTAGAGTCCAAATCGACTGTCTGCTTGTTTGTGGGCTATCCCAAAGAAACAAAGGGATACTACTTTTACTCACAAGCCGAGAACAAAGTATTTGTTGCTCGCAAGGCTGTTTTCTTGGAAAAGGAGTTCCTTCTCAAGAAAGACAGTGGGAGTAAAGTAGAACTTGGAGAAATTCAAGTGCCACAAGCTCCTATAGAGGATGGTTTGGAAATGGGATCAAGTTCACAACCAGTTGTGGAACAAGAACCCATTACACAAGTACCTAGAAGGTCTGGTAAGGTACGTCAGGAGATTGAGAGATATGGATTTCTAATCACTGACAGTGACACTATTGAGTTAGTAGATCGTGAGGATCCTACTACCTACCGAGAAGCTATTGAAAGCCCAGACTCGGATAATTGGCTTGAAGCCATGAAATCCGAGATGCAATCAATGTACGATAACCAGGTTTGGACCTTGGTTGATCCACCAGAAGGTGCTAAGGTAATTGAATGCAAGTGGTTATTCAAACTAAAAGCTGATAAGACCTACAAAGGTAGACTAGTAGCAAAAGGTTTTCGACAAACTCATGGTATAGACTATGACGAGACCTTTTCGCCTGTAGTCATGCTCAAGTCCATTAGGATCTTGCTTGCCATAGCTGCATATCATGATTATGAGATATGGCAAATGGATGTCAAAACTGCTTTCCTTAACGGAAATTTACTTGAGGATGTGTATATGACACAGCCTGAAGGTTTTGTCAATCCCAAGCATCCTAAGAAGGTATGCAAGCTTCAAAAATCCATTTATGGATTAAAGCAAGCATCCCGAAGTTGGAATCTTCGCTTTGATGAGGCAGTCAAAGAATTTGACTTCATCAAGAACGAAGATGAGCCTTGTGTGTACAAGAAGGTTAGTGGGAGCATAGTAGTGTTTCTGGTCCTATATGTGGACGACATCCTTCTCATTGGGAATGACATTACAACATTGCAAAAGGTTAAGCAATGGTTGGGAAAATGTTTCTAAATGAAAGACTTAGGTGAAGCCGAAACAATACTTGGTATTCGAATCTATAGAGATAGATCGAATCGGCTTTTGGGACTAAGTCAAGAAAAGTACATAGACAAAGTACTAAAGCGTTTTAGTATGGGAAACTCAAAGAAAGGGTACATACCTTTGGCTTTGGGAGTTCCTTTGACTAAAGAACAGTGCCCTAAAACCAAGGAGGAAAGGGACAACATGAGTAGAATCCCATATGCATCTGCTATTGGATCTATCATGTACGCTATGTTATGTACTAGGTTGGATGTTGCTCATGCACTGAGTATAACCAGTAGGTTTCAGCAAGACCCTGGTGAGAAGCACTGGTCTGCTGTAAAAGGGATCCTTAAGTACCTGCGAAGGACTAAGGATCACTTCTTGGTGTATGGTGGTCAAGAAGAGCTCGTCATACAAGGATATGCCGATGCTGCTTTTCAGACCAGCACTCAGGATTCTAGATCGCAATCTGGATTTGTTTTTGTTTTAAACGGTGGTGCTGTCAGCTGGAGAAGCTCAAAGCAAGAGACCGTTGCCGACTCAACTACAGAATCTGAGTATATTGCAGCAAGTGAGGCTGCAAAAGAGGCTGTTTGGATTAAAAATTTCATTAATGGATTAGGAGTGGTCCCAAGCATCCTAGATCCATTAGAAATTTTCTGTGACAATAACGGGGCCATCGCACAGGCAAAGGAGCCCCGGTCACACCAGAAATCCAAACACATACTCAGAAGGTACCACCTGATCAGAGAAATCATTGATCGTGGGGACGTCAAGGTTAGCAAGATAGCAAGTGAAGACAATGTAGCAGATCCTTTGACGAAACAGTTACGTCCAAATCTGCACGAGGCTCATTTGAGAGCTTTCGGTCTTAGGGCTATGCCCAATTGGGACTAGTGCTCGTGGGAGATTGTTAGTGTAAGCCCTAGCCCCAATACATTGTAACGAAACACTTGAAATTAATAAAATGAGGCATTTGTTTTATCTTTTGTATACTTGTGCATGTCAATTGATAAAACTATCCAAGAATATCGTTTCGGTTTAAGTTATCATGTGTGAGGCACATGAATTGTAAGACCTTGAAACAAATGGGACTTCATTCTAAATATCCCTAGTCAGTCATTGTTATGGGAATAACAAATGAATTAAGACTAGTATGCTCTCTCTGATACTATGAGTTCTGTCTTACGGATCATTAGGACAAGAGTGTCAATCAGAGATCATAGATACATGTTAAAGAACATGGTATCTGGATTCGATCCGCTCATGAGAATACTACATGGTACAAGTCATAAGTGTTTCTCATATGCAAGTTTTGTATCAGAGTTCTTAGACCTGAAATCTCTATGAAACTCTTTATGAATTACTGTGTACTTTGACATACACCTAACGTGCTCGTAACAGAGTGACAAGTATGGGTATGATTGGGTATGCACTGATTCATGTTAGAGAGCATGAGAGAAGTGAAGGGATTACCCCTCTCGATAAGAGAGAAAAATATCACCGGCCACTTGATCAGTGAACTGAGAAGTGTATGGCCATACCGAGATGAAATAATGAGTAATCATTATTTATCTAAGAGTTCGGTGTCACTGGAATATCAAGAAAGGAATTAATATATATAAGGATGACTAGTTCCATGCCTTATATTAATTCTGATATTTATGGGTAAGGGACTATGCAAAATTGCATTAGGTCACTAAATGCCATATGCATTTTCATTTAATTTGGAATGCTATAATATCTTGCTAGAGAATATATATAGCCTTTGAATTAATTTATTAATTCATTGCCAACATTAAATGGACCTATAGGATCGCACACAAAGCATTGGGCTTAAAATGTTTAAATTAAGTATTGAGCATTAATTTGGGCTTTTAATTAAAGTCAAATTAATGTATGTAATGGGTTATAATATTGCTATTGGGCTTTGGTCCATGAGAGAGAAATTCAGCCCACAAGGTTTAATTTCAATTAATTAATTATGTTATATTAATTAAGTTAATTGAGTATTAAAGCCTAAAGGAATTTAAATTAAATCAAATCACTTAAATATATATAATGAAGTGGCCGAAATTCCAAGATGGAATTCAAGGAATTTCGGCACATGCAATTAAGTTATATTAAGTGATTTTATTTAATTAAATGTCTTATGTTTTATTTCAAATTTGAATTTAAATTCAAAGGAGTTTAATTCAAAATATATTACTTATCTTTAGGAAGTGATAGAGTTTGAATTAATCATCTTAGGATGGTTGAATTCAGATCAAAGACTTGCCAAAGGATAAGCATATATATTAAAAGAAATAAAACCCTAAACCTGATTTTTTTGGTGGGATGAATAGTAACTCGTGAATAGTGACTCTCTCTCTCTTAATTCTTTTGTTCAATTTTTCACAAGGAGAAAGGATTGTTCCTCATTCTCTTGTGTTATTGAGCAGTAATAGCAATCTAAAGAAGTACAAAATCAAGTTTTGTAGCTTCAAACTATAACCCTTACACAATACCGAAAAAGAGATCTAGCAATCTCGTTTTTAAGCCGACGGTGTAATTGTGTGTGTGAGAATAGAGGGAGTGGCGCAAAAGGCTATTCCTTGGCATTGGTGATCGAGATCTAAGGCGGACAAAGCCATCTTAATTGCTGGTCATCATCGGAATAAAAGTTTTAAAAGGCATCAAAAGTTGTAAGTTCGATAACCCTAAAATTGCATGTTTCGATTCTATCTTTGGATATGTATGGTATGTATGATAAAATTTTTGTTTTTCCGCTGTGCTATCATGATTATCATACCATGTCTTATTCCATCATATGTTCCTTCTTTTATGCTTGTGATTTATTGGTGAATGTAAAAGCTTAAATCTAAGGTAATTAAAGGTATTAACTGGCAGTATTATTAAACTTTGTTTTTATATAATTGAGGTTATGTGTTTTAAAGAGTATCTTTAGATTATATTGTTTCCCACTAAGCTTTATAGCTTAGCACGGGTTTTGTTATCCGTGTAGGTATCAGGGTAGGCTTGTCCCTGGTTGGTTAGCTGCTTTGGTTCTCCGTCAGAAGAAGGGATTTAGTGTGGGCTGATCCTCTTTGAATGTATAGATGTAACAAGTAAATTTTAATGTAATTCGTTCTTTATTTTGGAGTATTATAGTAGTTTAAGAATGTAATATGTAATATTAACTTATCTTAGGAAATGTGATTAATAATGAGAATGGATGTATGAGATGCATGATGAAATTATTTTTGTATTGTTGTGCCCCTGATGGGCTGAGGAAATTGTCTGATTTTTCAGGTGGAATAGATAAGTTTTTAGACGTTATATTGCCGGATTTTTATTTTGGTAATTAGTCACTTGGACAATTATAGTTTCTCGGCTTATTTAAGTTATAAGTATTTCTTTTTGGACAAGCTTGGAGTCGTTGGGTTAGTTAAGAATGAAAAAAAAATATTTTCGTCTTATCACTTATTTCAGTTAGACTGTTCAGTAAGGGTGTTACAATCTCCTTGACAACCGCCAACACCACCACCAATTCCGCCACCGAGTCCGTCGCCGCCAATTCCGCCACCAAGCCTGCCGCCGCCCACACCACCACCAAGCCCACCAACTCCACCGCCAAGAGTCGGGAACCCACCACCAAGTCCGGCCCCGCCACCAGCTCCAACGAAGCCACCAACGCCGCCATATGCAACAAAATTCTTCTGGTTATCAAGGCCGGCAGTGCTGCCTTTTGGCACATCTCTGGCAGATGCTTGAAGAATTGCCAGAGCAATCAGGAATAAAACACAGTGCCGTTTTGCCATGTTTTTTGAGTTCTGATTTTACTGATCCAATGGCCTTACTTATGTTAGATATTTTAGTGGTATATCAACGGCAAGGTTTGTAAGTCCTTTTATAGAGCATGAACTAGTTGTAATATATTAAATTATTATTTTTTTTTTGGTTTATACCATGAGGTGTCTTAAACGGGCCCATATCAACGGACGGGAGGCACCTTTAAGTCATACCATACTCAAACTAATCCTTATTCGCTGATTGTAGGCACCTCGAAGGGTGGGACAGCTGGCCCGAAGATTTAAGATTGCTCCATACCCAAGCCAAGGATTGATCCTTGGACCTTTGGTTAAGGGTGGATGAGTCCTTACCACTCAACCACATCCCTCGGGTTGCAGTATATTAAATTATTAATTGCATTAATGGATGCATAGGGTATCTTGCCTCTGGTAGGATGGAGGTAGTTTGCCATTGTCTGAAAACTTTATTACTATACATCTCAAATTTTTATGTACCTTAGCCTTAATGGAAAAGAGTAAAATGCATGAAAATCATTATATTAACATGTACATTTGGCATATTTGACATTTTTTATAAGGCATATTTTATCACTCAAAATTTGCAAAAGCAGCAGCAACAATAATAATAATAATAAACAATAATATATAAATTTTCCCCTAAATTATTATTGTTTATCAAATTTTCTCCCTAAATTAATTGCATGTTAAGTTACTTCCTAAACTTATTAAAAATATCATATTAACCACTCAAAATTTTTTAAAATTTTAAAAATGTACCATATACTATTAAAAATATTAAATTACCTCCCAAAAATTTGTAAAAAATGTCAAATTATTCATCTATTACCGTTTAATGCGTATTTTTTACATGTCAATTGTGAACTGATAGGTATTTTTAAAGAAGTGTAATATGATATTTTTAACAAGTTTAGGGAAATAATCTAACATGCAATTAGTTTAGGAACAAAATTTGATAAATAGTGATAGTTTAGGAGAAAATGGTATGCATGTAGCATGATACATATTTGATAGGCCAAAGTAGGTAAAAAAAAAACTTTTTAAATGTCCTATTATACACCTTAATTTGATAGAAAAAAATCCATACTAGGGTCGACTAATTGACTAGGAAATAAGAATTATATGTGGATTTGCTTTTTTTCTTTGATAATTATACAAAATTTTTACAATATATACAAATAAAACTTTAATGATTAAATTAATATTGTAATTTCGTACTTGAATTATTTAAATATTTCAATCCAAATTCTGATGAATTTTTTCTTTTACAAATGATAAATTAATATGTCATTTATATAACTTTATTTACTAAAGTAAATAACAACCTCATATTTTGCAAGCTTCTATGAAGAAATTGCTCCGATTTTGAGAGAAGAAAAAGCAAATTATACCTCAATTAACTTCATGTTATATATTAATAATTTTTCAAAAGTAATTGCAACAAAAATTGAGTGCAACAAATCAACATTATTAAATTGATATAAAAGAAAAATGCTATTTGTTTCTTTTAAATGAATATATATCATCAATTTAAAAAAACACAAAAGTATATCTTTACAAATAAATAAATAAAAAATAATGGAATTGTTTGAAGTGTATATAGAATACAGTTTTATCTAGTTGACATTCAAAAAATTTAAACGTGTAATAGATTTTTTTTTTTTTGTCAATTTTAAGAGGTAGAATATGTTCCGTTTATCAAACAAATTAAATGTATATAAATGTGGGCCTATTTTTCAAATTAAGTTCATAACCTTCCGTTTATCAAACCAAAAAGCGCAATTAGTCGATTACCATCGCTAAAAAAAATTCCTAACCACAAATTTCAGTTAACAATAAAAAAAAAATCATTATACACAATAAATTAATAATTCAACAGTAAAACTAACTCCTAACAGTAAAACTAAGACTACAAATTTCTGTAATGCTAAATCTGAATGAATTTATTTTCATTTTTGTAAAGCCTCAATCAGAAATAATTGATTCATCATATTCTTTCCTCTAGATTAAAAGATAGGAAATAATTCTGTTAGCAAGTATGAGAATTTTATTTGTTAAATTCCATTATCTTATATGGTCAATTATCAGTCGTCTTGATTTTTATTTTCTTGCAATTGAATAAGAGTTGAGTTATATTTTAATATAAATCCGTTATTTTTGTGGAGTATTATTAGATGAAAGTTTAATAATATTAAATCAGCTACTTTCGCAATTATACAAAACCTCATAAATGCTCATACTATATATGATTTTAAAGAAACAAAATAAATTCTTAAAAGATTTAAATGCAAATTTATCTTTAATATTTGATTAAAAAAATAATTGTATTCATAATATTTCAATTGGTACAATTTTATTTTTTATACTCTAAAATTAGAAAAAAAAAATTGCTTTTTTCATATTACATGTTAGCTTATTTGAATGTTGTTGTATATCAAGAAACTGTTAAAAAATAGTTAAAATTCTTTCAATTTTAAAACATAACAAATAATACTGCAGCAACTAAAATATTAAAAATGAAATTGTAATTTTTATTAAATATTATGGTTATATTTGTATATTTGGACTTAAAAATATAACTTTGTAGATCATAGGACATTGAAAATTTGTGGCAGCCAAAAAATGAGGTAGAAAGATAGATCTCAACAGAGAACAGAGCGGGAGCAAAGGGGGAGTTGGAATATACGATGACAGCTTGTTGACTGACAGTACTGTATGTTTATGAAGTTGCGGGTTGTGATTGGCTGCTGTGATGGGACTAAATGCTTTGTCAGAATGTTTGCTGGGCGTTATTATTATTTATTTATTACTACTTCCTCAACCTCAACCATACGTTGTTCACATTCCAGCATGCATCCACAATTTATTTTTTAATTTTTTGGAAAACACATCTTTACATCTCAGAATTTACACGTCTTTATTTTAAAATTTTTTTATTTCAGCACATCAAATTGTTAAATTTTTATTTTAATTTATATTATAAAATAGTAGTATAATTTTAGTAGTATTTATTGAGTTTTTAAATTCTTATTTTTATCTTATTAAATCTATTGTATATAAAAATAAAAATTAAAAAATTTAATGCGATCGAATAAAAATTTAAAAAATTTAATAGCAAAAAAATGCATATTTAGAGATCCAAAAATGTATTTTCATTTTTTTATTATTTTTATCAGGTAATTTAAAATTATTAAATCAGAGTTCACTATAGAGCAATAAATTTTGATCAATATATGATTTGTCAATGTCTCAATAATCCATCTACGATTCACTTTTGTTTGATATGCAAAATGAAATCATTTAATCCAAATTGCCATGTAACTCAAAATAATTCATTTATATTATTTTTCATTTTATAATTTTTTATGTAATATAAATATAAAAACAATTGTATTTACATGATACATAAACATAATTATTTATTTTTAATGAATTCGTTTAAAAATAATATTATAAATTTGACCCGTTTCTAATCCATTTAATAATTCAATTGGCTCATAATCCAAATTGACCCGATACAATTTATTTATAACTCAATTCGTCATAATCTGACTCAAATTTATCCAACCCAATTCATTTGCCATCTACAATATATATATATATATAAGTTTGAGTATGATAGAAAAAAGTATGATAACGTATTTAAAATTGAATGGTAATTAGGTTATTTTCCTAACTTAATTGGCTAAAATGTAATCATACTTAAAACGTTTTTAATTTTTATTGTCATATAAAACTTGAAACAATACCGATCAAAAATCTGAAAAATTATCAGCAGTGCTCATATTTAAAAATTTATGGCCACTTAAAACTCTTAAAAAGTGTAAAAAAAAAACTTATATCTAATAACTAATAATATGAACAACATAATTATGTTAATTCATTTTTCCACCTAGTACCACTAACAAAAAGAAAAGCTGTGTCTGTTCTGTCTTTTTAGTGATTTCAATTTTTTTTTTTTAATTTAGTGATTGTTAATAACAGTGAGGACTGAGGAGGTTGTAAAAAAATAAATAAAAAAAAAACCCTTTGGATATAATCTCTTAGAATAAGTACATTATACTAATTAAAACTTATGTACCACTAATTCTACTGCTTCTTATTAATGCAATAGCTACCTCAAATTAATCAAAAAGTACAAACCACTATAATATATATTATTAAGGTTGTTTTTCTGTTAAAATTTCTATTGCAACTATAAATAAGTGAATATTTAAAAGGAGTAATATAATAAATTCTTACTCAATAAATTGCAAAATTCCTTTAATCATTAATTAGGAGAAAAAAGAAAAAAAATGAAGCAAATCTTAAGTATTATTTTGTTTGTTGCAGTAATTGGAAGAACAAATGGATTTAATTATGCTTTATTTCAAAAGCTTCATGTTTATATAGTAAATGGGTTGGAAAAAGATGAATTAAAAATCCATTGTATATCAGCAAATAATGATCTTGGGACTAAAATTCTTGCTCCTAATCATCAGCAAGAATGGGAATTCAGGATGAATTTTCAAGGAACAACACTTTTTCACTGTACATTGTCATGGAGAGGAGGGAAAAAGCAATTTAATGCATTTTTGCCCAGATGGTCCAAACACAACTTTGTTTCTGAACATTGTTTGGACAATAAAAATTGTTATTGGCGAGCACAAAACGACGGCGTTTACTTGATCAATAGCCACACCAAAAGATATCAATTGGCTTATAAATGGGAGTGAAGAAGTTGAACTGTTCGGTTAATTTGGTATACTGTTAATTACTGTATCACTTAAATATTTTAATGTGATTAATGGGGTTATATTCCTATTGTGTGAAGTCAATAAAATATGAATAATATGTACTTTTAATTTTATATATGTTTTAAATAATTACTTTTCTTTTTGTTGCTATTTTCATCTTTGGTTGAGATCCAAATAAATTTTATTTCATATATATATATATATATATATATATATATATATATATATATATATATATATATATATATATATATATATATATATATATATATATATATATATATATATATATATATATATATATATATATATATATATAACTGCCAACATGATTTATGTAATGCATGTAAGGTGGCAAATGGATTGGATTTAGTCATATTTTAAATGGATTATCATTAAATGGGTTGGATTATAAAAATAGGTTGAGTTGTAAGTTAGTCAAATTTTATAATATTATTTTTTTTATCTTTTTATTAAATTTTCATTAAAAATAAACATTATGAATGTATTTTTTATATTTATATTATATAAAATAATTATGAAATAAAAAATAGTATAAATGGATTATAAATAATTCATGAACGGATCAAAATATTGACAAATTGAAAGATTAGGTCAAATTTTCCAAAATGCAGTTTAATGATCATAAAAATGATCGAAGTTAAAAATTGTTTGAGAGCTTTTTGCAATGCAAAGTCTAACTTCAATAATTTTAATTCTGATTTGCACAATTTTTTATTTAGTTAAATTTTTAATCAAATTTGAATGAAACATCTGATGTAAAAATGCTATTAAAGACGCACTTTATCTAAATATTTTTTTTAATGGGGCATATTATTTGTATTTTTTTTCTATTAATAGTATGACTCTTGAAAATTATGGATCTTAAAAACAATATTAACGAAGTCTTTGAATTGAAATATATGATCAAACACAATAAATACACCAAACGTTTATTCACAAAGAGTAAGATAGAGTGATTCTATTAAAAAAAAAATTCCAATCAAAGTGCTCAAAATTTATCGAAATTTATCCCTTTCTGAAATTAAAATTTTGAGTAAATTAATTATCCATTAATAAATTGAAATCAAGAAATAAAAAGTACTATTATTTTTCAAGTCAAGAAAAGAAAAGAAAAGAAAAGTGCTAATAATAATCGAGAATAAAAAGGGAAAATCCATAATAATAATTTAGTTTTATTCGAATACATAATTTGTAGAAAATTGCATAATAAATATAATTAAGAGATAATTAAATTGAACTAGTCTTTGCAGAAACAAACATTTGCATTTCCACTATTTTGGCAGATTCCAGGTAAACCCAAGGTGTCTTCGCAATGGTCATTGCAGTCTGGAAATTTGTCACATGGTCCCTGATATATCAACTTTCCAGAAGGAGATCCTTCTGCATTTGTTTCTCCTAATATTCATATACCAAAGAAATTGATCAAAACAAAATTAATTACAATTTTTTATTGAAATAAATAATTACAACTATTTTTAAAGAAATAAATAAAATAAAATTGTAACCAACAATTTCTCACCTGCACTTAGAAGCATGATAATGCATAAAAATCCGAAGAAATATTTCCAAGCAGCGGCCATTATTTTCAAATCTTTCACACTTTCTTTCTATTTTTGTGTGTGTGTGGAGTATAAATATAGTGATTATGTCTACCTATTTATATAAGATTTTTTATAAATTTTTGTTTTTATCAATTTATTTCTTTTATTTTTTTCTTGGTGATTATATCACTTTTATGTAGGATTATAGAGTCATTAGCCTAAATTAGGGAGTAATTAAATACCACATACTAATTCAAAATCAAATAGAAAAATTGGCTTGATGAGGCGAATTTGAAAACAACATAACAAGAGTTCAGGAGATTTTTTATTCAAATTTTGATGACACATGCTACATGGAGAAGATTTTAGCCAAAGTTTAAGCTTCACTTGGAATCCCCCATGAGTGAAATGCCACATGGGGATCACATTGGGCTTTGTTGGGCCCAACTTTTTTTGTTTTTTTTTTTTCCTTCCTGTCATGAGCAATCAAAATGTAATATGAACTCAAGTGCCCTCATATAAAAGTACTTTGATTAGAAAAAAAAAAATGATAGAAATTAGAAGAGGTTGAAGGCGTCTGATAACAATTTAGCAATAATCTTTGTGAAAAGAATGAGTTTAGATATAACTTAGTTCCAAAAGCTAACTTTTGAAGTGAAATTTGTCCAAACCTTTATTAGAAGTATTATACATTTGTAATTGGTTAATGTGAAATACTTAAAATACTCCCTCACGCCTAGAGCTAAACACGTGTGGAAAATTGGAGCATGAAATTTGCAAAGCTGTATGCTATGTGGCCCAACATCAAGAACTAGTGGCTCTAATATCATGTGAAAAAAATGGAGTTGAGCCCAACGTTACTCCAAAATCTAGTTTGAATTGGGGATTGCCCAAGTCTTATAGGGAGGATTATATTTTGTAACTAGTGGATGTAAAATATTTAACAAATCTTATAACACAAATTGCATGTGCCTATTGGTCAAAACTGCTGAAGAGTTTTGACATTTCGAAATTTTAGAAGTAAGGTTATAACAGTTTGATTGAAGTTCAATGGCATAAAACCAGATTCAAAGAAGTCCTAAACAACCTTACAGATATTGATCAGTTTCGATAACATGCCATTAAATTTGATAGAAAAGACCACTTATACCATCACGACCCGAAGCCTTAGTAGGATGGATAGTTTTGACTACTTGAAATATCTTCTCTTCAGTAAAAGAAGCTAGAAGATGCTCATTCAGCATGTGGCACATAAATATTCTGATAGTACTCCAAAATATAGTGGTCAATTATATCTATCAGGGAGGGGATGAAATATGTGAATGGATCAGAAGCTAGAAAAATAAAGTTTATCGAATGTGCAGAGCGAGTAGGTATTGATTTTTCTAAAGGATTGTGGTTAGATTGTCCCACGAGATGGAATTCCACATATAAGATGCTTGATAGGGTTCTCTTTTATTGAAAGACTTTTTCACATTTGGCCATTGTTGACTTAATGTATATTTGGAATCTAACGGATGATCAGTGGAATTTAGTTGAAAAAATATGTAATATTTTGAAACATTTTCGAAATATTACTAATCCTTTTTCAGGAACTCGTTATCCCACCTCAAATCTGTACTTTTATAATATCTTGAGAATTCATCTGTTGTTAAATGGGACAAGAAGTAAAGATCATTGTATTCAGAATATGACTACTTTGATGTTGGATAAGTTTGAAAAATATTGGGATTGTTATAGTGTTATTTTATCCTTTGCTGTTATTGTAGATTCCCGTTATAAGTTGGATTTTGTAACATTTTCTTATAAAAAGTTATTCGGAGATGAGAGTGTGGTTAAATATGAATGCAAAGAAATTAAGGATAAGTGTATGATCTTTTTGCATCATATGCAAGTAATAATTCAACTTCAAAGGCATTAACAGAAAGGAGACCAAGCGTGGATGATGATCTCATGAAAGTACGTCTCTCTCATGTAGAATAAAATATTTATATTCTTTAATATTTTATAATAACTTTTATAATAAATTTCATGTAGGAATTTGATTGCCTTGGCAACACTTTTGGAGATAAATCCGAATTAGATATATATTTGAATGATGCAAGACTGAGTAGAGTTTCACAATTTGATGTACTATCTTGGTGAAAAGATAATGAGACGAAATATTCCGTTTTTTCATTAATGGCTAGAGATATTTTGACAATTCTCATTATTACAGTTGCTTCAGAATTAGCATTTAGTATGGGAGGAAGAATTCTCAACAAGTAGCGGGCATCTATGTTACCTGAAAATGTTGAGGCTTTAATCACCACTTGCGGTTGGTTATTTTGATTTGAAGAGGAAGAGTCTCAAGATAGCATGGGAAAAGATATTAAATTTTAAAAATAGATTAGCATATTATTTTTTTATTAGAGTAATTTTTACTATTTATATATTCAATATTTGTACGTAATTTTATTTTTGGAGTAACATTGAATTATTAATGAAATATTTAATTTTTTTGTATTTTCATTAAAAAAATATGCATTAAATCCATGGGTTGGCTCAAACCCGTCCAACCCATTTGGGCATTGGTCCATTTACGAACAATCTATTTGAGTCCATTTATGACTCGCTCATTTATGATCTATCCGTTTATGATCCAACCCAAAATCCGCCTAACCCGCCCATTTGTCACCTCTACCTACAAATGAAGAAGAAGGGAAAAAAATTCAAAAGAAGCAGAGGTTTTACTCTAAATTAAAACCTAAATTACATTAAATCTACTCAATTCTCCAACTAGGTAGCAAAATAAAGAAAAAAAAAAAGATAAATTACAACTAAAGCTAATTAATCTTTAAAAAAAAGAAAAAAAAACAACAACCTATAAAACTGGGTCTTGATCTACGTTGACAAGAAGCAATTACCACCACTAAATAGAGATTAAATCGCTAATTAGCTCAAATTAAAAACAAAAAGCCTAAAACGTATCCACGTGGCGTTTCCTTGTGCATTCTTCAGTCTCTTCTTTCTCTTATATATAACTCATAAAATTGAAGCTCTATATCCTAACCTTTCATTTAATTTAATTTTTAGTAATTAAGCAGTTTATAATTGAAAATGGCAAGCCCAATAATGACAAAGAGCCACTGGAGTTCTGGGGTTTTTGCCCGTTTGACAAAAAGATATTTCCAGGTATTTAATTTTTTTTAACAGTGCAATTTCAGTGGATTTTATTTTTTGTTAATTATTGTTTTACATATAGTGATTTTCGGTTAATTAATAAATATATATATATATTAATTTGCAGTCAAGTTCCAGAAATGAGGCACCAAACGCATTTGAAAGGGCTTATCAGGCTGGAAATCAAGGAAAAAATGCTGCTCATGATGTTAAAGCCAAAGCCACTTCTGCTGCTGAAAATGTAATAGTGATTATATCACTTAAAATTCTCTTTTTGTTTATTTTTTCAAATTAATAATTACCCCTTATTAAATTGCCTGACAATATTAATTTTTAAAAATATATATAATTATCTAAATAGAGCCATATATATGCACAAATTATCTTTCAATACATACCAATTAAGGGGAAGAATATATATTTACTAATGTAAACTAATTAGAAATGTTGGGTGTGAAAAAAATATAGATGGCAAACAAAGCAAAGGATACAGCAGAAGAGATGACAGGGAGAGCCAAACAAACAATGGAAGATGCATGGGGATCTGTTAAGAACACTACTCAAGATGTTAAGGATAAAGTTGTCGGGAAAGCTGATGTATCCAAGCAATTTGTCAAAGAAAATGCTGAATCAGTCAAACGCAGCATGAACACCAAAAAAGATTTGCATAATTAACTTTTTTTTAAATTGTTATGTAATTTTTATTAATACGCAATTTTGATCGCATAATTACAGGGCAGAGCATGAGCTCGTAAGCTCTAATCCTGTAAAGAATTTTCTCTATTCCATTGTACTAAATAAATTGCATTTCTTTTATATATATATAGATGGTAATAATATTTTAATGACTTGGTGTCCAAATTATAATTTTAGGTAAGTCTGGGTTGTTCATTAAAATCTCTATTCTATCTCGACCTATGTGATGAACTTGTTAATTTGATTTAATTAAGCACATAAATGAAGCTGTTAGGATCAAACATGCTACCAATTTCTCATAACAATTAATATTATACTTAACTTTCTATTTTTTACGAAAATTAAAAAAAATAATTAAAATACCTCAATTTCATAAAAAAAATTATAGGTCTTGACAAAAATACCCTTTTATATTTTCAAGAATTTCATTTAATTTTAATTAAAAGAAGAGAACAATAAAATAGAAAAATATTTAATAAAGTGTATAATAAATATGAGCATACATATAAACTTATTAATTAAATTTGGAAAAAAAATATTTATAGTAGGACAAAATAAAATAAAAAAAATAAATTTTTAAAATAGAACGGAAGGAGCAATATATATAATGAAGGAATGCCTTAGGTACCCTTATGTAGCTGTGGCTAAAATGATAAAGAAAGATTTAGGTATTGTGTAGTAGAATTACAGAGTTAGTTTTACATACGGTCACTGAATTTGTAGTTAATTTTACAACAATAATAATCTTTTTATAAAAATCACTAAAATTTGCGAATATATATAACAAAATTACTTTGACCGGTTTCTTACAAGAAAAATGCCGAAAAGTTCAGCTGTCATGTTCGGTCATCATAACATGTACACATGGCATCCAGCATGACACCATATCAACATAACACGTGGCATTTTCAAACACTGTTTTCTATCCACGTGTGTGTTGACATAGCAAACACGACACATATCCTACTGACGTGGTGCAACGTTAGATGCCATGTGCGCATGTTGTGATGATCAGACATGTTAGCTAGATTTTTCAACCACTACAAGAAAATTCTCAAACACCGACATAAAATTATGGACGAAAAATTTTTCGTAGGCAATTACCGACGGAAAAATATTTTCCGTAGGGAAAAATGTATGAAAATATGTATTTTGCGACGGAATAATAAATCCGTCGTAAATAATGGAGGAAAATTTGCCGCCCAAATTTACCGACGGAAATTAGCGACAAATTTGTAAAAATCTGTCGTGAATTTGGCGCCAATATTTCGCGGCTAAAATTTCACACGAAATTTACAGACGAAATTCTTTTTTGTATGTAAATTACCGATGAAATCCTCCTTCTGTAGGTAAATTACCGACGGAATCGTATTTCCGTAGGGAAATTACCTACGAAATTACGATTCCATAGGTATATTACCGACGGAAAATTATTCCGTCCGTAATTTCCCTACAGAAAAATAATACCGTAAGTAAATTACCTACGGAATAATGTTCCGTCGGTAATTTTCCATTGGTAATTTACCTAGGAACCATAATTCCGTAGGGAATTTCCCTATGAAAATAACTGTCGCTAATTTGCCTACGGGATATGACAAACCGTAGGCAGATTTGCCTACAGAATACTTATTTTCGTCGGTAAATTTACCTACGGAATACTTATTCTGTCGGTAAATATACCTACGGAATTTTAAATCCATCGGTAAATATTACAAATTATGACAATTTTTCGATTTGTGCTTTCCAACGGAATTAACGACGATTGATGTTTTCCGTCGGTAAATTACCAATGGAAATATTTCCGTTGGAAAAAGTACCTACAACAGATTTTCCTTCGCCAGTTTCTGTCGGTATTTTCATTTTCCTACGGAAATTTACTTATTTCCGTCGGAAAACTGCATTTTTCTTGTAATAAACGTTTTTCTTGCTGAAAATCAATCAAAATAATTTTGTTATATATATTTACAAATTTCAGTAATTTTTATAAAAAAAATTATTATTGTTATAAAATTAGTTACAAATTTAGTGATTATGGGTAAAACTAACTTTAAAATTACACATGACTAACAAAATTATTCTAATCTTATCTTTGGAAACTATAAGTTCGTAACTTTTTATTGACCCGTTCACTTTCTACCTAATTCTGTCAATCTAAAAATCCTGTAAAAAGGACTGCAATTATTTTTTAAAATTATTTAATTATAATTATAAATGTTAAGAGAATAAATAGGATTTAAAAAATTTCGTAGTCGATCAATTGAATGTTGGCTTGCCATCAAATAATTTTGATAATGTAGATTTTTAATAATAAAAGAAACGGACAAGTGACTTGGATTTATTGCTTCTCCTTATATTAGAGAGACTTTCATAAATGAAAACAGATCATCTATGTTGGCTTGTAAGCTTTTTTGTCCAATAACTTGTAAATTTATGCAAAAATAAATAAATTTACGTTAAACTCTCTGAGAAACAATGTTTGAAAGAAAATGGATTCCAACAAAAGGTGTGACGTTAGAAAATGTGAAAAGGCCAATTACGTAAGAAAAAAAATGGCATTGAAAATGATAACATTTCGATTAATTAATTAAATACTGCATATAATATAGGGGCATGGATAGACATATGTAGAGGTGATAAATGGGTGAGTTGAACGGATTTGGGTTGGATCATTAATGGATTGATTATTAATGTGTTGGATTATTAATAGGTCAAAAAAATATGGATCATTAATGGGTTGGGTCATTAATGGGTTGAATTGATTTGGGTCGATCTATGAATGATGAATTCTTTACAAATGGCCTACTGTTCTCATTACTTCAACATGGAATATGAAATATATTTGTTGAATTCATACGTACTTGTTTTTCTCTAAATGTACAAATGTTCATCATGAAATTGGAATTTGCCTATCGTACTTCACATTATTAATAATATTTTTTTATCAAGTGGGAATAAAATATAATAATTTGATAATTTTAAATAATGTTGAAATGTCATATTTCAAATTTAATTGAATTCATATATATTGAATTGGATTCTTTTACATTTTAAAAATTAAAATATAAAATTATATTATGATTAAAGCAAAATATATATATTATGTTCAATGTAGGACTTAAGCTGAGACTTTATGAGCATAAAGCTCCAAAAAAAAAAAAGGAAAATATTAAAGCTAAACGGCGCTGCTTGAATAAGGCTATTTTAAGGGTCGTGGCCTTGGGAACTTCCCCAATCGAATCTATATACGTTTTTGTTTCTGTCACTGTACCTTACAGTTTTTCTACTTCCTTTATTATTCTTAGACATATACTGTTATTATGGAAGTGGCACAAACATTGATTTAGCCACATAAAAAACCCATTGGATTAATACCCAATGGATCAAGATCTTTGAATCTTGAAAACATCCATTGAATTAATACCCAATGGATTAAAAAGTGAAATGGATTAATTTTGAGTTAATCCATAATATTGGGTTGGGTTGGGTTGGATTAGGTTGAAAAATAAAACGGGTCAATTTTGGATTGATCCAATGGATATTTATGTGGATTGGGTTGAGTTTGAGTCAATTTTTTTGAATGAATTTGGATCGACCCATGGATTTGGGTCAATTTTGCCAGATTTAGACATATGCATGCAATAGATAAATATTGGAGGTAAGGCAGATAAATGATACTCTTTTACTCCCAAAATAACAGCCCATTTTCAATTTACATACAGATTAAAAAATATTGGTATAATCGTTTTTTTATTATTCATCTATTGTATCTCTTTATTTATAAATTATAATGTTAAGCAACAATAGTATTTGTTTTGAAAATACAAACTTCATTATAATATCCAATTTTATTGGATGTATATGCATATACTATGCAATTAATTAAATTTTTTTTCATTTTTAAATAACTATTTGATACTATTATGAATAATTTAAAAATTAATTATACAATGAAAACTAAAAATTGACTGTATTTTGAAACAAATGAAAAAAATAGACTATTATTTTTTGAATTAAGCGAATAATATTATTTTAAAAAATATTCATTCCATTTTGTAATATATCACTTTTGAGTAAATTTTAAATTATATTTATTTGTCACTTTTAATTTAGTTTAATTTGCTTTTTCAATTTAATTTTTTTAATAAAATTAGAATCAATTAGATTTGATAATTTATTTTAATTACATAATTTAATACTAAATTTAAATATAGTTATTATTTTTTAATTTTAGTAAAAATAATAAGAGTGATAGATAAAAAAAAAAATTGGGAGAGTAGTAGTAATTGTTATAAAACTAATTAAAGCAAAGACTTATATAGTATGAATAGAGAATTTTCTCTTATTTGTTGTAGATACTGAATAACTAAAATGGGGTATTTATAAGTACAACATAGAAATAGTAAAATTCTACTAGAACATGGAGAAGTATGAGTTTGATAGCCATCCATACACTTCATAATTATCACAATACTTCCCCTTAGATGACTATACACTATAAACATGCCTCGTTAAAACTTTGTTAAGAAAAATCTAGTGGGATAAAAACTTAGTGAAGGAAAAAAAATACAATATTCATATGTACTTTTCCTCAACAAAAAAATGAATCACACTAAATATTTTAATTGGCTCATTCCAATATTGTGGACATATTTCTTAAAAATTGAACTTGGTAGGACTTTTGTGAACAAATCTGCTGGATTATCACTTGAGCGAACTTTGCAAACATCGATCTGGTTTCTTTCATAAGTTCATGAGTATAGAAGAATTTTTGTGAGATATGTTTGGTTTTGTCTCTTTTGATATAGCCACTTTTGAGTTGTAAAATGCATGTTGTATTATCCTAATACAATTTTATTGACTTTTTCTCCACCACTAACCCACTTGTTCTCTTAATATGTTGAGTCACAACAAAAAAAATGCAATTTACCGACGGATTTTGCCGGCGGAAATTAGTATTTTACCGACGGAAAAAGACAGCACCGACGGTTTTTTATTATTTTACCGACGGAATATATCCGTCCCTAAAACGTGCGTAGGTACCAAAATATCGACAGAAAATTCCGTCAGTATTATTACCGACGGATATTACCGACGGAATTGTAAAAACTAATCCGTCGGTAATGTTACAAAAAAATCGTCGGCTTTTTTGTCGTGTTGACCCTTTACCGATAAAAGATTACGTCGGGAAACCGTCGGTACAATTGTCGTGTTATATAAACAGCGACCGTTTTTTACGTCGGTACAATTGTCGACATATTTTTAGTATAAATATATATTTCAATTAAAATGGCAGCGACGGATTGTTCCGTCGGTAAGTTGTCGGTAACATTAAATTTTTTTATTATTTCTTTATAGAAATTAATATATTTTCTTTTTGAAAATCTCAAATTAAAACGCAATAGACTAAATATAAAAAGTCTAAATTTTAAATTAAATATATATATTAATTGATAATTTTAATATATAACAAAAATAATATACATCATATATAACTGTTGTGCAAATATATAGTGCACAATGTTTTACAGTTGTACAAAAAATTATATATTTGTAACTGCAATGTAAGCAATACCAATATCGGTATTGTACATAAAATTTTGCAGTGCTATACAAAAAGCATCTAAAATAGTCTAACAGCTATGCAAATAATACCAATATCGATATATATTATGCATAAAGTTTTGCTGTGATATACAAAAAATTATCTAAAAAAGCCTATGTAAATTCAGAAGCACTAGCTAGGATGTACCATGGCTGTCCATAATACCAGAAGGATCTGTGGTAGGTTGCTGATCCCCATTTGATAATTCTTCCCGTACTTTATTTGTTAAAACCGGTAGCCATCTGTCTGTCAATTTCTTTGTCAATTTGTCTGTGAGAACATCCATCAAGCTAGGCATATATGCATTAACTGCCTCTTGCACGATATTTTCTATGTTTTCTACTGTTGTATGTTGTACATGCAATGGTGAACCTGACTGTGCACTTGACCCGTGTGAGTCACGAAAATTAGGACCAAAGTAATGCATTCCTGCAGATCCGAGACCATAAATCCTACTCTTCTTCGATCCTCCAACAGCCTCATAATAAATTTGGGCCTCATCAACTGAATTTCCTTGAGACAAATATTGTTCTCTCAATTCAACAACCTTATCCTGTGATCAAATCAATATTGAATAACAACTAATGAGACAGTCATCATCATCCACTGAGAAGTAAGTTTTACAAAGTAAAATGATCACAAGTAAAGTTTTCAACCATTCTAAAATGAAATGTGTTCAATAATTTCTCTTTACTTGCATCTAATGATTGTTAGATCAACAAAAAAGTAGAAATTATTGTCTTCAATATATATCCAATTAATAGCCAAAGGAATGACATCCTATGTTTGCTTATGCCATGTTCTAGTATTCTACAATGAAAACCTAAATATGAAATTCAACTTTGGTATTTCCTTGTATGATCCCATGATAGACTAGTTTTTGTTTCTACTCATCCCACACAAAATTATATATGTACAATTTGCACTATTTTTATGGATATGTGTTTATACTTATCCAGGCATTGTTTAATAACATTGCTTGGTTCCATCATTTTCATAGGCAGATACAATTTGCATCATTTTCATAGGATATGTTTAATAAAATTGCTTGGTTCCATCATTTTCATAAGCTCTCTTCAAGAATCAAATTGAAAATAAAACATAATGAAAATAGGGTTAAAATAGTTCAACAATGACTTACTTGCACTACTTTGGCTTTAGTGCCCAAAAAGGAAATTCCATCATTCTTGTGTGTATGCATATGCAAATGCATCTCTGTTGGTGTAGGTTCGCGGCCCAATTTTTTAGTCTACATATTTTTTGAAACAATAAAGAAAAATTGCTGAAGAATATCAATACAAAATATTTAAATCAAATCTATTAAAAATTGATGAACTAGATAGTATGAATGGATTTTACCAACTTCAAGCGATGCTCATTGACCGATATGGAACCCCCAGTATGTGTACCAAGTAACCCATTTTCAGCCATAATTAATTGAAAAATCTTTAAAAAGTAAATGATGAACAAACACAACATGTGACTGCCTAGACTCCAATCAGCACAATTAACTCCAATCAGCACATTTTGAACAGGGGCAATTAATTGAAAATATATTATTGAATAACTAGGGCCACAGGACTTACTCTTTTGCAGCCCTGGTCTATATCAGATTCTGGTACTTGAGGATTGCCACGATCTTCCTGGTGCCACCAGTTAGAACCAAGTCAAAAAGTAAACGTGTTGTATAATAATTGACATTAAAAAAATAATTCAAAAAGTAATTTATAAAAAGCTAGTTGGAAAAACATAAACAACACCATATGCTATAAATAATAAAATAAACACCTTATGCTATAAATAAAATATGCTATAAAGTATAAACGTTAATAACCATATGGAATCAATATATGGCATGTTAATTGCTAAGATCAAGAAAGCAATATTCTGTAGCAAATAGTTAAATATTTCCATTGATTGCCACTTGTCTAGAAACTAAATAAAAATATTATAGTTCAACAGCAAGTTGCAAGCTCCTGCTTTGACATTTAGATCTGTGTAAGCAGTCAAAAACCACCGAGTACAAATAAAAGCTCTATAGATTAAATACTCAATAAAGTGACCAAATTATTTGATGAAATTATAATAACTAAACTTAATATGAATTTTCAAACATTGCAAGGATATAACTCCAGATACTTGCTAAAGATTTTATTTAATCATTTGTTTTCATTTTGCATTAACGAGTCAAATCTCAATTTGAAATTACTTGAGTAATAAGCTCAATTTTTTATACTGAAGCCACAGCTAGGCTCAAATTCAATATAGAGAAGACACCCATATGCTTAATCAATGAGACCCTAATTCAATAAAGGCAAAATTGTAAATCAAGCAAAAAATGAACTGATGAAAACAGAAAGTACACTACCACGGCATATTAAACCCTCACTTTAAGAGAACTAAAGTGAAAAATATGAAAAAAAAAATCAGCACAATAAACATGTGCTAGAGAAGAAACACAAGAACTTCCCCAATAAAATCTAACCTGTTTCTCGAACAGCAGAAATAAGTGAAGAAACATGTGCTACCAATAGCAGAAATATATATATATATATATATATATATATATATATATATAGAACGGCGGGAAAGAAGAACACCAAATAAGATAAACCTACAAAATCAATTTCTAATTAAATTTGTCTACTTACAAGATAGGAATCTCACTAATCTCACAGGCTTTACTAATTATTAAGTGAGGACAACGTGGGCAATATCATTACGACATTCAAGTTATATTAACGTATATATTATTAAGTTAAATATATATATATATATATATATATATATATATATATATATATATATATATATATATATATATAGTTCAAACAATAAATTAAATTAAAGTTCACAGAGCATGGGGTTATATACCTCTTGTTTAATTTATACTCTGCTCTCAACTGCACATCCATATCCATAACATTTCTTATTCCACATGAGGAATGTTTCGATAAAAGGGAATGATGAGCACGAAACTTAAATGGACCCTCTAAATTATGTGAGTCAATTACAGGTCTTTACCTAAGGAATTTACCCTTTTCACTAAGTCGAGCAAGTGTATAACCAGTAAACCTATACACTCAAAAACAAGATTTTTAAAAGGAATGTCAATAAGAAGCCAACCATATGAGTCAGAACAAAGGAATAGTCACTCATGCTTTGATTTACACTACTGGAAGCAAGAAGCTAAATCAATTAAAGGAAAAATAAACTAGCAAAATGACAGTTTCCTAAGCAACTTAAACAAACAAAAACTAGCAGATCTGAAACAAAGCTACTAATTTGCACTGAAAACAAATTAAGAACAAATAAAATAGACCCATTTGCCAAGCAAAATGAGAGAAAGAAAAACAAGGATTCACAAAAAGGAGAAGGAGAAGAAGAAAGCTTACTGTGTTCGATTGAATGAGGAAGGGACAGAAGGCTGGATTTGCACTTGCAGTAAAGGGATCTGAGGAACACGGTGGGGGTATAATGAAAAGGGGGCGGTGGCTTTTTGGGTAAAAGGAAGAAAGAACTGAAATAGGGTTTTGGTTTTCTTTCTATATATATATATATATATATATTTCTTTTCCTCGATAAATTTTAGTTTCGTTTATACTGTAGCTGAAAAAAAGAAATTCCTTAAAATATAAAGTTTGTGATTATCTTATTCGTATAAATGGAAGTATCGTCAAGTATGGTTTATGGTGTTGTCAGAACGGTGACAACACAAATTACAAATAAACGAAACTAAAATTAATTTTGTCGAAAAAACCAAAGACAAATGCTTTTGTATTGTGATTTTTCTCTATTTAAAATACTAAGCTACCGTGGATGTTTTTTATATATTAACTGGAAATTGTTTTTATTGTTTCTCTTGATTTTTATATTTCTCATTGGTTTTCTCTTTCAATTGTCATTGTGATATTTCCCAATTTTAAATAGCAAAGCTACTGTGAAGTGCCAACTGTCTTGCATTGTTTTTTGCTTTGTTTCCCTGTTCTCTTCTCATTGATTTTAATTTTTTAATTAATGATCACTGCTCACAATATAATAATAATAATAATAATAATAATAATAATAATAATAATAATAATAATAATAATAAATCAGCATATGAAACTCAATTTGCTACTACCCAGCTAATGAATTCGGATCGCACTTAATTTTCTTAGAGTTTGCTAGCTGTTAGAACTTAATTAGAACCATTATTTTGGACTCTGATTTTGCTAAAAATTTACCCCTCTAATTGTTGGTTAATCTATAAGTATTATTTGAAAATATGTTTGCCAAAATATAATACAATATACATTTTCGCAAACATTTTCTAACATTCAATTATGTACGAAAATTAAGAATCAAGTTGTCATACCCAAAATATAATACAATATACATTTTCGCTGCCGTGAATTTTATTGCTAATTGAATTTTCAGCCAGGAGTTTGGTTTTGTTTGGCATTAACCTTATTAAGGTGGTTTGAGTAATATTCTAGTTGCTGATACCATGGAAACCTTATTCCCTAGGCTTATGATTACTTGGTAATATAAGATTTTATATGTCATCTTAGCTGAGGAATAAAAAAGATTTTGGCTTTTTATATGCTAAAAAGTGGCATCTTAGCTGATCTAATATAAGATTTTGTGGATCTAAAGGTTGTGGTCAGGGGGCGTTGGACCAATCCTAGGAAGCCTATCATAATTAAGGAGAAAACCAAAGTCCATATTAATATTATTTTAGTTTGTTTAGGTTTTGTTTACCCCGACTTAGTACTCATTATAACTAATCTTTCTGCTTTTGTAATACAACTTTTTTCTGTTTATATTAGTTTATTTTTTGTCTGTGCCACTCGAGCCTTCTTTCTTGGATGCCCTCTTTAGTCTCTTCAGTTCACTGACGGACACACCCTTATCCCCGGATTAGGTTCAAAATCTTTTTAAATTAATTTATTTTAAGATATTTTCTTTCTTTCTTTCTTAATTTTTTTACCTTTAATCTCAATACAGATTAAATCTTATTTAGTCTTGTGTTGGATATGCTCACATTTTATGAATTGTTTTTTCTTAAAAAGGTCCTTAATTGTATTAATTAAATTTTGTTCTAGTGGTGTGTGGGGCATATATTAATTTAAATTTATATCAAAAAATTAAAGATTTTTTTTTTCTTAAACATAAAAAAGCTAATAGAAGTTTTATGTATTATAAAAGAGAATATAAAATTTCTTGGCTTATTTGCATCCGCGTCTCATTTATGAATCCGACTAATTAGGTTGATTTCTCGGCTGATTTTGTTCCTATTAATTTGTTAGTAGTTGAGCCATTTGGTTGCCTTAATGTGAACTTGTTTGTAAGCCTATATAAGGCTATTTATTTGAGTTGAATAAATTAATCATTTCAGTAAGAGTTCTGCAATTTTGTCCTGTTTTGTTTTTTATATAATTATTTGTTGTTCAAAATCTATAGGTCGGACTAATTAGGTTAGTATCCAGTAGACCCATAAAAAGAGCAAAGTACTTTATATGTTGCTATATCAAAATATTAGTAGCTTTACTTTGGAACATGAATTGATTGCTAGCACACGAAATCAATATAGTTGAAAGTAACCAATCTTCAATAAATTCGTAAGAGACCCTAAATATCATACCAATCCCTTAATGTAACAAATCTTAATTGATGGAGTTCATAACTCAACGTACAAATTCATATTAAACAAGAATTCCCCATATATTAATTGAGAATAGTCCAAAAGAAATCGATCAGAATCATACACTTGAATAATAACAAATTGACTTGGTGATTAACTTTGTTAGTGGCCGACAACGCATTTTGTAAAGTTGGAAAATTCCATTGCTCCATTTTACAAGTCTAAATTCTAAGTCTTGGCGGTGGGTCTTAATGTCTTATTGGGGGACCCATGAAAATGTGTTTAGACAAATACTTTATCACACTTGAAATATATATCACTTTTTAATTTTAATTAGAATTTAAAAAAATTAAAATATAAAAATATTTTTATCAATAATTATAATTGTTTTTATAAAATTGATATTTTATAATTATTTCTTTGATTATCGTTAAAAAATAAAAAAATTATCATTTCAGGTGAAATAATATTTAATAATGGTGAACTTAGCATTTACGCTCTGCCGGTAGTAGTAATGTATACTATCCGTTAATAATCATTTATTTTGTATTATTAAAAATTAGCGACGGCTTACCGACGAGACAACCGTTGCTAAATGCCGCCAAAATATGCCGCGTTTTTTTCTTACGGATTAGGATTTCCGTCGCTAATATGTCGGTAAAACATTTAAAATACAAACATACATCATATTACCGACCGAATTTCTGTCGGTGCATAGAAAAAATGTTTGTTATATGTACCGACGGAATTTCTCGTCGCTAATTCGTCGCTAAATAAAGGCGTCAAAAGTTCCCGCCAATTTTACCGACCGTTTTAATTTTCGTCGCTATAAATTTCGCCGTTTTGCAAGATTTTTATTTTCACCGACGGATTTGCGGTTCCGTCGCTATTCCGTCGGTAATATCCCATTATTTGATCCGTCGGTAAATTCAATTTTTTTGTAGTGAGTCATGATTCTCAACCACACACATTCACAATTGCTTCATGGATGGCTAATATTTCTAAATAATTCGAGGAAGTAGTAGTGATTGTTTACTTAACAGATCGCCAAGAAATAGCAATGTCACCATATGTGAAAACATAACCTGTTTATGATCTAGCTTTATGAGGATCTTATAGATATCCAACATCAACATACCTACCACTTCTGAATTTATTCCTTTTGGAAAAAAATAAAACCATGTCAAAAGTGCCATGAAGATAACGTAGAACATATTTTACTCCATTCCAGTGCCTTCGAGTTGATGTAGAACTAAATCTTGCTAGCAAATTAACTGCAAAAAGCTATATCTAGTCTAATGTTATTTACAAGATATAAAAGTGCACCCATTATACTAAGATACGGCACTTCAGGACCAAAAATCTCTTCATTAACTTCTTGTGGATGAAAAAGGATCTTTCTTAACATCAAGCGAGCGAATAACCATTAGAATATTTAGTGGATAAGACTTATTCATATAAAATTATTTCAAGATTTTCTTTCAAAAATTTATATTTTTTCCATTAAAAGATCGGCATGCTTCTGGCGGACTTTAAATTCATTAACAATATTACAAAATATCCTGCATGGACAATAATTGTTTGTCTTTTCCATTTGATAAGTCATGCTATCAATTTTAATGAGTTATGGACAATCATATCTATGAAATTTATAATACATACTATCCCTTAAATGTCCATTAATATATATCATGCCTCATTAAAACCCTACTGGGAAAAACCCGATGGGACAAAAATCTAGTTAAGGAAAAAAATAGTACACAATATTTTTAATACATATTATAAATTGTCTCATTAAAAACCTTAACAGGAAAATCCAGTGAAAAAAAAAACTTTAGTTAAGGAGAAAAGAGTACAACATGTATTTTTCTTTCCTTTATAAAAATATTGATACACAACTTTAAATTTGTGCATGCAGAGTTTCGATACGTAATATTATGAAGTTTTTTTTTCTAAAAATGAGTCACATATTTTCTAGATATGCTTATTATATATCTTCCGGATATATAATACATGAACTGAAAAATAACAAATAAAACTTATTTTATAAAATTACATGTTGTACATAAGCATGTACAAATTCATCTACACATCTTTCATTCTTTCAAAAAGGAAAATTTTATAAAATCTAATAATATAGTTATATGTACAATAGGTACATGACCAATGTACTTTTATACCATATCATAAATAAATTATCCATTCTCAAATGATTTTATTAACCATTTCTATTCTTTCTCTTAATTATCAACCACTTTTGGTGGTAAAAATTAATTAGATAATAGTAATATCATTTCTTAAACATACCATTTTTATGACTATAATTCGATATTGCTTCATTCATTTGAAGAAATGAAACAAATGCAATAAAATAATTTCATAACATGTATACAACATAATCATATAATAGTTATAACAAATGAATTCATTTAGTAACTTATTTCAAATATTTCTCAAAAATTACTTAAAGATAATAAAATTATCCAAATAAAATATATATAATTATATAGAAAACTAAAAATCTTTAAAACAATATGTAATTTTAAGTAACAATTTGACAACCACCATGTAATGCATGATTACATAATGCATCAATAACAATAATATATTATTATGAAATATGTTATATCTAGTGACTTTACAACCATTGAAGTACTCAATGGAAGATAATTTATAAACATATAATCACATTATAAAAAAAAAAAATTCTTTTAATCAAATAGTACTCGATATTTAAGTTAAGACAAAATTTAGTTTACGAAATTCATTAAACCATTTTGAACTCTTCAAGAGTTTTAGGAATTAAAATCATAAATAAATCATAACAATAGGTAAACTATAATACTTCAAAATCATATACATAAAATTCAATACATATATTTGTATTAAATAAAAATTTCAGAAGTATTTATATGCTTCAAGTATAATAAATATTTTAGAAATTATATGTAATTTTACTATCAAATAGGCAAATAATATCAATTAGTTACATACTAATATATTACCAATTTGACAAACCGTAAAAATTTATTGCATTTATTATAAGAAAATATGTATTTTTATAATCATGACTGTTATGCTTTTTCTAAAAACTTAAATACCGCAAGTATACGGTGTACTGATTATAATACTTCAGATATCGATCCCACGAGGAATGTTGATTAACATTGTACACTATTACTACTCAATTTTAATCTTGTTTTCAATGCTCATTAATTTGCAAATTAAAACTATTATTAACACTATACTACACTAAATTAAATATTATTCTACTTTAATGATGATCACAGAAGACTTATGAATGTGATGAATGTAATATATATATATATATATATATATATATATATATATATATATATATATATATATATATATATATATATATATATATATATATGGAACTTGTTATTTTTCTCTTATTTAGAATTTAATATTTATCATGTAAGCCAAGTTGGAATAATATTCTATGTCGCAGCTCTCGCATCTAGACTAGATTATGCCTTAAACATGCATTTATGGTTCTAAATCGCAGCTCTCACATTTAGACTAGAATTACATAAACACGCATTCAAAGAATAAAAACCAACCTATAACAACTATCTCCACATGCGATCTCTCAAACTATGCTTTGATAATGAATTTTCTATTAACTTTCAGAAAAATGTTGCTCTCACTAACTATCTTACTTATAACCACTATGATGATTTTTAGAGAAGGAATTGCCATATAAGGTCGTTTTCCTTAACTTATAATGATACTAATAAAGTTTTAATAGCAAATTCTACATATAAAGATAAATGAAAGAGAAATGATTAAATATGATTGTTGATATTCAAATTCCTAAAAAGTATTCATAATAATAACAAAAAAGAAGTAAAGATTAGAAATAAAAGAAGGGGATCTCTCAACACTTCTTCATTTCACCAAGTGTAGTCCTCTTCTTTGTATTTGCCTTCTCTTCAAACCATAAAACTAAAACTAAAACCTACAACTATTGTTCTCTAATTACACTTTCAAATAAGAAAAATAAAAATGATAGAACTCTCTCATTGATTATAACTTCCAGGGTATTTATAGATTTTCAAGTATCAAGTCCCTTCAAGTGCCTCTCCATAGGTATGCAACCCTTGGTGAACCTTGGTGTCCTTTTAAATGACTTTTCAAGCTTAACTGCCTTTAACCGCCTCCTGTCGCACTCGCGGCACCTGTCGCGCTCGCGACAGGACATACTTCCTTCTTTCACCTTTCTCTTCGTCATTTCTTGCCCTAGACATGCGTCCTTTGTCACCCTCGCGATAGGGCTTCTTCTTCACTCCTTCATTAGTGCTTTCAAATTTGCCCATTTAAGCTCCAAATTAATTCCTTAACTCCTATAAAACAAATAAAACAACCAAGAACACATAAAAGCAACAAAATACACATAAAATATCAAAATATTAAATACTATACTTAACAAAACTAAACACACATACAAACTATTTATGAGCTTTTCAAGCTCATATCAATGCCAATCCATTGCAATAAATGTCATAAAATAAATCATACTTTATGACTTCATTTTTTATTGCATAAATATCAATTATACTCTTTCGGCATCATATTTTTCAATATATTGAACTGCAGGTCCAAAAATTCATATTGAATGCAATTAATATCTGTATTTTTCAATAAATTTAATTTTAAGATCCTCACTATATTGAAAATATCAACATCAATATTTTTAAAGAGAAACATTGTCGACAACTTTATCTTTTTCGGTTCTTTTCAATGACAAATGACATATTGAGATCTTTTATTTAATTTTAGGTACCTGAACCACTTATGGAGTTTAAAAATTAGTTATCTCATTAGTCTCTTAAAAAGTACCCGCCTGCATAATATGATCATATAGATTTATTTACTCCTTGCCATCTATATATTTTATGTTTATTTGGAACCGAATAATTTACCTTCAAGGCAATTTGTTTTACTAGGACATTATTCTGAATTGGAGCATTTGCAGCTAATACAAATGAGATTTAATAAATCTCTACACACTAATAAATACATTGGCATCATAATTAGCTGATTTTTTGAATTTCAAGTTCATGATATGAGGATCTAAAATATACATAATATATTTATTTATTTATTTTAGTTGCTTTCTTTGTAAGGACCAAACTAGCTCACCCCAAGACTCATCATTCTATAAGCTCTTTTATATAGGATAAACTATTTCCTTTATAGCCCTGTTGGTTATTATTATTATATACACATGCATACCTCAATATATTATGAGAAATTATAAAATATTACATTAAATACTCTATATAATCAATTAAATTGTTCTATTAATTAGTGTTCTTTAGTATAACATAATAAATACAAGAAGAAAATAAATTACAAATATAATTGACTCTCTCCTATCTTTAGAGTTGGCTTTACAATAGTAGCTCTTGCTCCAACAGAAAGCATCTTGACTTCAAGTATCTACACGGATAAACACCCGTGCTAAGCTATAAAGCTTAGTGGGGAATAGTAACTATATGAACAACCACTCACAGTGGTTGTTACCAAGCACACGATAAATATTATCAAGATATAATAGTCAATATGCAAGAATTACACTAAATCCACAAATCATACTTAACTTATAACAATCATATATATAATGAATATTCAAGTCTCTATCATCATTACACATATATTCATAAACTGTTTATTTTATACTGTAAATTATATACTGTGAAATTACTTGCTAAAGTCCTGTGAGTGTGGATAACGAGTGCTGTGGATACCCGTAAGTATTAAATATATAAATACCCGAAGGTGTTGTTCCTGTGGATACCCGAAGATATCAAACATGTGGACCCAACTGGATCAAGCATGTGGTCCCAACAGGGATAAATATAGACCCAAATGGGGTCAAACCTGTAGCAGTTGCGACTGTAACCCTATAGGCATGCCTATCTATCCACCACCGAGTTCTATGTGCAGGCAAATAATCATATTCATATGGTATTTGATTTATACAATTCAATTCATCATATAATAGACTAATTCAAATAATACAGTATTGTTCTTTAACTATCATGTCATAATCTTTAACTATCTTATTATAAACAAAAGTATATGTAGATAATTAGTATAATACAATCATATTCAAGTATATATTTTCATTCACCAATTACTATAACTTTATTCTTATATTACTTATACATTTCATATGCTTATGGTTGTATATGTAAATATCCATTATAATCAAGATAGTATACTTAACTATTAGTATATCATTTCGGAAATGCAAATGTGTATATCCATAAGCATTATCTATAGAAACTAATGTAAATCATGCCTACTCATACTAACTTTTATACAATTTCATATATATTTGTGTTTATCATTCATGTATGCTCGTATTCTATAAGGTCTATTATGTCTGGTTATAGTAACAACACATGAGGATAGCCTACTATAGTGGAAAAAGAATAAAAATAGGAAAATATAGGGGACAAACACTTGTTGTCGCGCTCGCGGCAAGAGGCGATGGCCCAAACGACAGTTCCTCTGCTCACAAAACCCTGTAAACTGGTTCAGATAATCAACTTATACCTCAATTTAGGCATACCAAACGACTTTTTCTGACAAAGTTGTCTTCTACAAAGTTTTATCCCTATGTTTCTAGTTTCTAAAAAATAAAAAATCAGCTCAATATGACCTATATATCTCCAGATATCACATAAACACCACCGACTGCTCCCAGTGACAGGGCAACATTCTAAACCCAGATTCAAGCGTATTTTTTTCTATCATGCAAATTGATTCAAGTTTCGTGTTCTAATATGAAATTAAGATCTATGAGTCTAGTTTCACAGCCAATTTGAATTTCTCAATTCCAATCACTATAACTTAAGATATCATCAAATTTGTGCTGACTGGTCATGTGAACTATGAACCAATTTTCACTATCCTCAAGAAAACTTCCTAATTCCGATTTTCAATCATGTTTAACCTTAGTTTTTCATGGTAATAACATGTTGTAAGATCACATATCTCATTAATAACACCATATTCATATCAAACACACATAAAAACTATAAAAAGTTTCCATACCTTGTTTAGCTACTTCATCTCCCTTCCTTTCCATCTTCTATTTTCTTTCTATCTTCCCTTTCTCTCCTTTGCATTTCATATCTTCTGGATCTCAGCTTTAGGTTGATACAAAACTCATCTCTCTTTCTCTCTCTCTCTCTACCATTTAAAGCTTTTCCCCACTTGGAGCACAATCTTGTAAACTTGAAGAAAAGAGAAGAAGAAGGAAAAATATTAGCAACAAAAATTTGCTTTTGCTTTTTAGGCCAAGAATGGCCGGCCACCTCTCCACCACTCACTTTTCATGAAGTCATCTTTCTCTCTTTCTAGCCTTACACTTGTTAACTTCCTATTGGTTACTAATAAAAATCTTGGCAAAGTTCATTTTTGTCCCTCTTTGAAGTTATGTTTCTTACTTTAATCTATAACCTTTCACTTATTACATTTTTACCATAAAAATTTTACTTTAACTTTTCAATTATATTCCTAATTTACAATTTCCTTTTAATTAAACACAAAATCAAACTCTATCTTATTAGAAATGACCATCTACCCCTGTTAGGGTACCATTAGGGGTATTACAATTCTCTCCTCCTTAAAGAATTTAGTCCTCGAAATTCATATTTGTACATTAGAGATGGTACATTATACTCATATAATACTACCATTTCTATACTTCTGTCTGTACTCATATATCTATCTCAGTTATCTTACATTCTATATTGTCTCTATTGGTTCTCCATTTACTCCATATACCTTTATATACTATATCATCCTTAAAGTCAATCTATTTTTATCTCTTCATAACTATAACACTCTCTTGATTCTATCTTTACCTTGATTCACTTTTCTTATAACTATATCTCCAAATAAATATGGCTTTATCATATAATCATATCATTGCTATACTCAACGTATATCCTGTCAGCTTTCTTTTTCAGCCGGGGCCAAGTACATGTCATATGATGTTGTGCTATGAGTGAATGATGCTTTATGTATGCAATGAGGTGCAGATATGCAATGCACATGTTTTGCCCACTTTCCCATTATGAAATATTTCATCAACTGCCATGACTGTTAAGGAAACACTGACAGGTTTACAGAGCGTAGCAATTAACCTCAAATTTTTCCACATCAACTCCACTATATATATATATATATATATATATATATATATTGTCATATCTTAGCTTAATAATTCATTCTGTAAACATAACCCTTTAATATACATGTACCTAAACTTTATACCTTTCTCATAAGTCATATTGAAATAATCTCTATATCTATCCTTAACTTTTCAATCCGAACCTAGAATCTTATTTCTATACCGTCATATACATATACATATTCCATTATCCAAAACCTATTAATATTCGACTGGTATGTTCATTATCATAAAGCTTCTTAATAAACTTGTAAACTCATAATACTCTACTCTATTCAGGATTTAGCAATGTTCTAATGTTAAGTGAATGAGTACACATGAAGAGAAAGGAACATATAACTGTGCACTGCAAGAAGAATAAGGTCATGAATGACCAAGCAAAGAAATGTTGTAAACCAAATACAGTTGGGCAAAACAAGAAACTGAGGACTATAAATATCTATCCGGTTGGCCATAAGGGACTGAGAGTCATATGTCCGATCGAGCAAGGAAGAACCGAAAGTAATATATATCCGATCGGTTAGAGAGAAATCAAAATAAAACCATATACCTGATCGGTCAAAGAAGAATTAAATACCTTATATAACCGATCGGATTAGGAAAACGATGCTGAAAATTCAAAATCGATCGGTAAAGCAATGCTAAAAATCATACCTGATCGATAAAACAAAGCTGAAAAGCATACCCGATCAAGAAAACAATGAAGGCTAGATGAAACATAAACTATCATGCAAAGAAAACAAAGGCCATGTGTAATGGCCTCAACACCGGGTTAGCTGTGAACAGTATTTTTCGATAGTGAATAGTATTTTTTGAGCTGAAAAGTACATCCGGAAGTGAAAAATATTTTATTAGACCATCAAAAAATATTGATCATGGTGAGTCTGTGATTAAAATTTGAAGTGAAATTACGGTCAAATTAGCATCCAAAAGTCAAAAATATAAAAAAGGTAGCGAGTCAATTTCTATTATAGGGGAACTGACTCAATTTTGGATAAATATTTAAAAATAGTAAAAGGACTTCAAAAATTATCAAAAATTGCAGTTAAGCATAAAATAATATGTAGATTATTTTAGCTACAAAAAGTAAATTTTTCTGTAATATCGATATTTTTGAATCGGATCGATTTAATTGAACCGGATCAAAAATAGACTTCGATTGAGTCAAAAATTTGCGTACAACCTATTTTCGGGGTGATAAAAATTATGGAATCATTTTTGAAATGATTTGAAATTGGGAAGTGAAAGAAATGAATTAAAATTTGTTATTGGATAGTTAATGGGCTTTGGTTAATTAAATTAAGCCCAAGCCCACAATTGAGAGACTATATAAAGGAGGAAGACTCTAAATTGTTCCAGATTTTTCAATGTTCAAGCAGCTCTCCCTTTCCTTTGGTGGCCAAACTCCATTTTTCTTCTTTTCTCTCAAAATTCTTCATCTTCACTTCATTATTTTCTCTTGATCCAAACACCAAAAATGATCTTCAGCCTCTCTAGTTGTTGGATCTAAGCTCAAACTAGAGATTGAAGGGAGAAAAACTAAGAAAAACAAGGGTTAAAGGCCTGGAGATCAAAATGAGGTAAGTGAATATTTGGTTTTTAATTGGATTTTAAGGCACCTATAGCTAGATTTAGGTGCCTAGAGTATGGTTTTGAGGTTATTTTGAGCTAAAATGATGTTTATTTTGGTGAAAATTAAGGTGAAAATTTTGGCCTTGGAGGATAATTTTGAGAAAAAATGGTTTTCATGGGTTCAAAGCTAAGGAAATAAAGTTTGTGCAAGGTTAATGGCAAGTATGAGGTTAGTGACTACTAAATCTTAGTATTTTCCATTTAATTTAATGATTTTTCTTAGGGTTTATTAAGGAAAATTTTGTATAATTGATTAATTTTGAAATTGAATGCATAATAGTGAAATTGGCCCTTAATTAAGCATGATAGAATATTTAATATGAATTAAATTAATTAGTAAAGAATTTTGTTTATGGTGGCCGAAATTCTTGTTGAAGAAAAAAATTTGTATGATAAGTATTTTTATTAATTTAAGCCTTAATTTGATAGTAAATATGAAATAATGCCTTTATAAATGTTGTGGAATTTATAGAAGTTAAATGAATATTTTTGAAATTTTTATTGAATATGTAATTAAGAAAAAAAAATTGAAAAGATATATGTATAATGAAATTATCCTTAAATAATATAATTGAACCTAATTAAGCTTAAATGTAAGCTTAATTAACTTGAAATAAATTTTAAGAAAAAATTTCTTAATGACCAAATCGCATTCTTAAAGAAAAAGAATGTGTACATTAAGTATTTTGATGAAATTAAGCAATAGAATAAGGTAATACATGAAATATAATGTCCATGAATTTTTAAAAAATTTATGAAATTTATTCAAGAATTTTTATGTTAAGAATAAGGGTATGTATATAATTTATAGGATGAATTATGGTAAAATAATTCATAAAATGAGTTAAAATGATAATAATTGAAAAATAATGTTCACATAAATTTTTATATAATTTATGTGATTTATGAGTATATTTTAAAAATAAATATTGAACATGCTTAATTAAAAATATTGAATTATTGGAAAATAATTCAATAAACATGTAAAAGTGAGTAGATTAATGTAAAATTAATTTAAATGTCGTATAAAGAAAATGAAAAGGGTTAAGGATAAATTTTTGAAAAATAAAAAGTACAGTGAATGAATAACCGTATTGAATTATTACCAAATAATTCATAATTCGAAAAAAATGGTGAATTATTATAAATAATTCACAATCCGTATTAAAAGTAATTCGAATTCCGAATGACCGTAAATTCAGGCAAAAAAAGTAAGAAATTAATTAAAAGTAAAAAAGGAATAAAATAAATGTAAAATGATAAAATGTTGAATTATTGAGAAATAATTCAACAAGTACCAAGGAAAGGTGAATTATAATGATGTAATTCACAAAGTATGTAAAAAGATATTGAAAGAATATTTGACTAAGTAACGAAAAAGACTCTGAAAAGATAGTGTAGAATAACCGTAGTGAATTATGAAGACATAATTCACTAACGGTATAAAAGTACAAAAAAATTGAATGATAAAATGTACCGATTTGAAAAAATAATAATAATAATAATAATTGTGAAAAATTAAAAGTCTGAAAAGTTTCTGTGAAAAATTCTTATGGTGAATTATTATCGAACAATTCCCAAAAAGTGGTTAAAAAGAAAAAGGATAAAGTGACTGAAAATAAAAGATCAAAATAGTCAAAAATCTGAAAAGATTGACTGATAAATTATGTCGATTTAAAGAAAAGAATTTGCAATTGTTTGAAATTTAAAAGTATTTTGAAAGTTCTGTTAAAAGATTAAGAAAATTACTGAATAGTTAAAAGCACTAAAAAGAGTACGATCGAAAAAAATATATTGTTTAAGAAAAAAAGAAATTAAAATTTTTTGAAAGTCTGAAAAGTATTCTGAAAATAATTAATTGATTTTTCCCTTAGCAATAGTCAGGTAGTAATAGTCTTGCACACGATATAAATGGCTAGCCATAGGGACACCTTATACCACGGTGCAAGTCATGGCGATTTGCTGTGCTATAGACTGGATCTCTGATCACCATGGCTTTCTCTGTCTCTATTCTCTACTTTGTGAGAAATGATCCCTTGGGGGTCATTTCTCTCTCTATTGTGGTCTTGTAGGGTCCACGTCCCGTATATCCTATCTGAGAGTCCTGTCATATTGCATTAGGGGCATATTGAAAAGAATAAATCAGAATTTATAAAAGTAAACTGAATGTAAAAGTTTTGAATAAAAGAACTTACTTGAATGAATTAAAAAGTTATAGGGTAAAAATGTAAGTTTTTCCAAAAATTGAAATTAATAAGCAAAGATGAAAAGTGATTATTTTACAAGGTAAAATAGTAATATAATGATTAAATAGCCCAAAAATATGTTTCTATAAAAAAAAAAGTGGTCAGTTCATAATTAGAAATTATGGATTATAATAATAATATGTTATATGAAAAGTTCCAATAAAGCATGATCTGAATTTTAGTAAGCCAAAAGTTAGTTGAAGATAAAAATAAGTAAATGAACGACAATTCTGTAATTAGAAATAAAAAAAAGAGTATCAAGTTTATTATAAGTAGGTAAAAGAACCTTTTATAGAAAAAGTAAGAAATTAAAGACTCATTTGCAAAGTGTTCCTAAATAAGTACATCGCTTTGCATTAAAGGTTAGAAAACTTTGATAATTGAAATTTTGATAAATAGTTCAAAAAGTTTGAGTAAAATAAAATAATAATTAGCGATATTGAAATTTTGCTATTAGAAAAAAAAATGTTACAAAAAATGAAGAAATAAAATACTGCATTGAAAATTTGTCATTATGATGGCAATTAATAACGTAAGTCATCCAATGAAAATAATTTATAATGAATTAATTAAATAAGGAATTTTGACTAAAAAGTTAAAGTTAAATCACACGAAGAGAAGATTATACGTAAAAGTTAAGTAAAAGTAAAAGTAAAAAAAATATCATTTTTGTTATTGATCTGCAAAAAAAAAAAAGAAAGAAAATAGTCTGAATTAAGTTGAAAAGTTTAAATCAAGATAAATTAGTTTACCAAATTGTTGGTAATAATCTAAAAAGAATGTGAAAATGATTAAAAGTAACTTTTGTTAAGACAACATGATATGGCATAAATATCATATTTATGCTTAATTGAAAATTCTAGGATTGATAGTCACCACTGAACATATCTAATACTCAGCACGTAATTTTTACTGCGTGCAGGTTCTGAAGAGAAGCTGGAGCATGGTACACAGCGGAGTAAAGTTTGAAGAAAATGATTACCTGTATTTCTAGGTATTTTGGCATGTATATACTCAATTAATAGTAGTAAGAATTGATTGTTTTTGTTTAACTGTCATTTTGTGATAGTAATTAATGATATAACAGTGAATGACTATGATTGGTATGCGAACGATTGGATGATCGGTATTTGTTGTTTGTGTTCTTCTATTGTGCCTCTTGAAGGCTGTGTTATTGTTTGATTTTTTAGGAGGTCAGTAGTAGGTAGTTGTTATGCTGCCGAAATTTTGACACGTTGATGATTTAAATTTAAATAAGTTTGATAATTGATATAAAAAAAAATTTCGGCCAAATTGCTTAGTTCTATTTCGAAAATGACTGTTCCGTTAAGGGTGTTACACCATGCATAGTCGAGTAAAGAAAAAGGAAAGAATAAATATGCTATAAGAGGTTGCACAAGGAAAAAGAGAAGGCTATAAGTGACCATGCCTCAATGCTCGGCATTCACTTAGCTAATAAATTCAAATATCCCTATTAAGCCCTCTATCATCACTACTGAAATTTTATCTTGATATACTATAAAAGGATTGGAGTCACTTAGACTCGAATTCCTAGGGTCACTGATTCCTTTAGTCTCCCTTTCAATTCCTTTCAAACTATACATCTTTAAATTATACTGAAACAAGATATGGACAAGCTGCATTAAGCCAACACCTGACAAAAATCTTCTATAATTGCTTATTTCTATACTCTTATTGGCTAGAACTGCCTAAATTAAGGTGCTCTGATACCAAAAATGTAAGGACCAAACTAGCTCACCCCAAGACTCATCATTCTATAAGCTCTTTTACATAGGATAAACTATTTCCTTTATAACCCTGTTGGTTATTATTGTTATATACACATGCATACCTCAATATACTATGAGAAATTATAAAATATTACTTTAAATACTCTATATAATTAATTAAACTGTTCTATTAATTAGTGTTCTTTAGTACAACATAATAAATACAAGAAGAAAATAAATTATAAATATAATTGACTCTCTCCTATCTCTAGAGTTGGCTTTACAATAGCAGCTCTTGTCCCAATAGAAAGCATATTGATTTCAAGTACCTACACAGATAAACACCCATGCTAAGCTATAGAGTTTAGTGGGGAACAGTAACTATATGAATAACCACTCACAGTGGTTGTTACCAAGCACACGATAAATATTATCAAGATATAATAGTCAATATGCAAGAATTACACTATAAATCCACAATTCATACTTAACTTATAACAATCATATATATAATGAATATTCAAGTCTCTATCATCATGACACATATATTCATAAACTGTTTATTTTATATTGTAAATTATATACTGTGAAATTGCCTGCTAAAGTCCTATGGGTATGGATAACGGATGTTGTGGATACCCGTAGATATCAAATATATAAATACCAGAAGGTATTGTTCCTGTGGATACCCGAAGATATCAAACATACGGACCTAACTAGGTCAAGCCTGTGGTCCCAATAGGGACAAATATAGACCCAAAAGGGGTCAAACCTGTAGCAGCTGCGATTGTAACCCTATAAGCATGCCTATCTGTAATGGCTTCGATACCGAATCAGCCATAAATAGTACTTTTCGGTAGTGAATAGTATTATTTTTCGGGCCCGAAAGTCAAAAATATTTTATTGGACCATTGGAAAGTAATAGTCATAGTGAGCTCGGGGTTGAAATTTAAAGTAAAATTAAGGTCAAATAGGCCTCCAAAAGTCAAAAATACGAAAAAGGTAGCGAGTTAATTTTCCTACTAGGGAAGGGGACTTAATTTTTCATAAATAATTAAAAATAGTAAACGAACTCCAAAAATTGCCAGATTTTGCGTGCCTACATGAATTTTTGTGTAGAATATTTTGGTGATAAGAATTAAATTTTTCGATGATACTAGCAGTTGTCGAATCAGATCGATAAGTTTGAATCGGGCCGATAACAGACTCTGATTGAGCCAAAAATTTACGTACTACCTATTTTTGATATTTTAAGAATGATGAAATCAATATTGAAGTGATTTGAAGTAAGGAAGAGAGAGAATTTGGATTGAGCCTTAAATGGCCTAAAATAGGCCTTAATGTTTAAGTGGACAAAGCCCATTCATCAAGCCCAATTTCGGGCCCATTAGAGGAGTATAAAAGAGACAAAAATCTGGAGAAAACTCCAGAAACTTTCTCATCTTATTTCTCTTCCTTTCTTGGCCGAAACAACCTCTCTCTCTCCTCGCCCTCTCTTGCTTCTTATTTACTCAAGATCTCTCATAAATTTCAACTTAGGAGTTGTAGTTCCATTCCTCTAGATGATTAATCAAGCCTCAAGTCTTTGATTTGAAGGAAGAAAGCAAGAGAAATCAAGAGAAAAAGGTTTAGGGGTCAAATGGAGGTAAGAGATTTTCAAGGTTTTAAATTTTTTAAGGGTACCTATAAGTAGTTTTAGGTGCCTAGAATCCATCTTCGTGGTTAAATTGAGCTAAAAAGATTGAAATCATGGTGTTTTCTTTGATGAAGAATTCAGCCACCATTGTTTTTTTTTTGGTGAAGAATGGATTTCTTTGGTGTAAGGCATGAAAAAGGAAGCCTAAGGAAGCTAAAGCTTGAAAAAAAGGTAAGTGACTACAAAATCCATTGATTTTCCTTTTTTGTGAATTAATTCCTTTGATGTAATTAGGTTAAAAAAATTTGTAAAGTTGTTAATTAATAAAATTATGTTAGGGTAAATGAAATTAAGCATGAAAGAAGATGAAATGAAGGCTTTAATGAAAGAAAGAAAATTTTTAAGATGGAAAATGTTGGTGGCCAAAAATGTTAGGTAGAGAAAATAGTGAGAAAAATGCAAATAATTAATATATTTTAGCTTAAAATAATAGTAGACATGATAATTAATGTCTATGAATTTTTAGAGAATATTTGAAAATTATTTAGGAATTTTTAAGATTATGTATAGTGTATGTATTGAATGAAAGTTGTGATTTATAGTGATTAAAGTGATTATTTTGATGAAAAATGATAATAACTAATAAATAATGTTTAAATAAATTTTATTGGCATTTATTGAAATTATTGTAATTTTATTTAGAATTTAATGTTAATATGTATATTGAAAATAGTTGAATTATTAGTTAATAATTGCATAAAAATGTTGAAAATGGTGAATTGATATGAAATTAAATTATAGTCAATGGAAATTATAGTCAGCCGATGAATTTTTTGAATTTTTATTAAGTCATGGAAATAATAAAAATAATAAATTATTGGTGAATAATTCATAAAATGAGTAAAAATGATAAAAAATATAAAATAATATATGCACAAATTTTTATGCTTTATTAGAATATTTTTGAAATAAATTATTGATTATGTTTAAAAAAAATATTGAATTATTAAGAAATAATTTAATAAATAAGTACGTAATTATTAACGAACGTGAAGTAAATCGCTTCAGTATAAAAAGAAGGAAAAAAGTCAAATTATGCATTTTTAAGGCATAAAATATTGAATTACACTAATAGAATTCATAATAGCATAAAAAGTCGTAAAATAACGCGTGACTAATTTATCAAAAATAAATTAGTCAATAAAAAGTATTAAAAGAGTGAATAATTATAAGATATTTAGCCGACAAAATATAAGTTGGCACATCGAATGATTGAAAAGTTTGGACAGTAAAAGGAAAGGAAAGAATCATAAAAAGTTGACCCTTGAATTATTATAAAATAATTCGTAAAGAATTATATAAAAAGAATTGTGAATTATAATGCTATAATTCATAATTTGTATAAAAGACTGAAAAGCCCAAGTGTGTGAGTAAATTATTGAAGAATAATTCATAAAAGTGACTTGAAAAGATAAAGTGAAAGAAAAGACAAAAAGTTAGTGAAAAGTCAAAAGTATTAAAAGAGTGTATTCGATCAGAAATAAAATGTAATAATAAATAAAAGAAAAAAATTAAAAATTTTTAAATGTTTAAAAAATATTGTAAATATAACTGATTATTTTGCTCTTAGTGATAAGTAGGAGATTTTATTCTTGTTTAGGATATAATTGGCTAGCCATAGGGATATCTCTGTACTGCGGTGCAAGTCATAACGACTTGCTTTGCTATAGGTAGGATCTTGGATCTTCATAGCTGTAATGAAAGTGAAAGTGAAAGTGCATCTGTTTTCTGCTCTGTGAGACTTGATCTTCCGAGATCATTTTTCTATCTGTTCAGTGGGACCTTTGGGTCAAGTCCCGAGTATTATTTTTGAAAATCTTGTTATATTGCACTAGGGGCGTATTGTAACAAATAAATCAGTATTGCTTAAATGAATTGAAAATAAAAAGTTATAATGAAGAATGATTCGTTTTGAAGAAAATGCAAAGTTAAAATAAATCTGTAAAGTTACTCGAAAAGTGTGATTAATAAGGAAAAAGAAAAGAAAGGTTTTATAAGAATAAAATAATAAATAAAGATTAAGTCAAGTTTTTATAATGAAAAATGATTTAAATTGTATTTTATTTTACATTAAAAAGATAAATTTAATTAATTGATATTTCATGTACCAATTACTATTGAAAAAAGTGACAAGTTTGGAAAATAATATTAATTTTCTATTTAAAGTTAAAAAGTGATAGTAATGACATTAAGTGAAACTTAATGCTTAAGTAAGATAATTCTGAAAGAAAAGTTAAATGAAAAGTAAAACGATAAAAGGCATATAATTGTTCAATGAGGAAAAAGTAAAAAACATAGATCTTAAATAAATAATTAAACATAAGTAAATGTATAAAAGAAGGAAAGAAAGTTTGACTGCAAAGTGCTCCAAAATAGTTATATCGCTTTACAATAAAGGCCCTATAATTAGTGACGTATTTATTAATTAAAAGTTAAAGAAAAATAAAAAGAATATATATCAAGAAGTGTAATTAAAATACATATTGAATAATTGAACAATAAACCAAGAAATAGAATAGTTTGATTTGGTACCATTAAAGACGCGAGTACCAATACACATAGCGAAATGAAATTATACATATATCTCTGCGATTAAAAAGATAAGACGAAAGTAAAAGTAAAAATTATAGTAAATAATAAAGTAAAGGTAAAAGTAAATCTGGTAGTGATCTATTTAAGAGGATAGTGTAAAGTAAAGTTGAAAAATTGAAAAAAAAAATAGTGATTACCAAAAACATGAGTTAATAATAAAACTAATATTGATTAAAGTAAAAAGAAATGTTTAATGAAATAAGTATAAGAGTGGCATAATATATGTAATTATGCATTTCTTTAGGAAATCCTTGGATTAGTAGCCACCACTGGGCATATTTAGTGCTCAGCAGTAGATTATGAAGTGTTGTGGGAGCATAGTACATAGTGGAGCCAGATTGAAAGAGAAGATTTTGTATAAGACTGAGTTGTATTTTGGCATGTATATACTTAGACTATTAAGGTAAAAGATTGAACTGTATTTTGATTATTGATTATCGATGGATGATTGTTTGGTATAAATTCTCGGCAAGAATTTATTTTGTTTATGTTTTAATTGTTTGCTTGATTATCGATTGATTCAGAAATTAATGCAAGGTATTTAAAGTGTATCGAACTGTTCGGTTAAAAAAAAAAACTTACCGTTTTCGGCTAAGCTTCGAATGGGAAAGGACTGTTCCGTGAAGGGTGTGACACTATCTATCCACCACCAAGTTCTATGTGCAGGCAAATAATCATATTCATATGGTATTTGATTTATACAATTCAATTCATCATATAATAGGCTAATTCAAACAATACAGTATTGTTCTTTAACTATCATGTCATAATCTTTAACTATCTTGTCATAAATAAAAGTATATGTAGATAATCAGTATAATACAATCATATTCAAGTATATATTTTCATGCACTAATTACTATAACTTTATTCTTATATTACTTATACATTTCATATGCTTATGGTTGTACATGTAAATATCCATTATAATTAAGGTATTATACTTAACTATTAGCATATCATTTCCAAAAAGGAAATGTGTATATACATAAACATTATCCATAGAAAGTAATGTAAATCATGCCTACTCATACTAACTTTTATACAATTTCATAAATATTTGTGTTTATCATTTATGTATGCTCGTATTCTAAGGTCTATTATGTACGATTATAGTAACAACACATGAGGGTAGCCTACTATAGTGGAAAAAGAAGAAAAATAGGCAAATATAGGGGACAAGCGCTTGTTGTCGCGCTCGCGGCAAGAGTCGCACTCACGATAGGAGGCGATGGCCCAAACGGCGGTTCCTCTGCTCACAAAACCTTGTAAACTGGTTTAGATAATCAACTTAGACCATAATTTAGGCATACCAAAAGACCTTTTCTGACAAAATTGTCTTCTACAAAGTTTTAGCCTTATGTTTCTAGTTTCTAAAAATTAAAAAATCACCTCAATATGACTTGTATATCTCCAGATATCACATAAAAACCACCGACTACTCCCAGTGATAGGGCAGCCGTCTAAACTTGGATTCAAGCGTATTTTTCTCTATGATGTAAATTGATTCGAGTTTTGTGTTCATCATATGAAATGAATATCTGTGAGTCTAGTTTCACATCCAATTTGAATTTCTCAATTCCAATCAATATAACTTAAGATATCATCAAATTTGTACTGACTGGTCATGTGAACTATGAAACAGTTTTCACTATCCTCAAGAAAAATTCCTAATTCCGATTTTCAATCATGTTTAACCTTAGTATTTCATGATAATAAAATGTTTTAAGATCACATATCTCATTAATAACACCATATTCATATCAAACACACATAAAAACTATAAAAGGTTTCCATACCTTGTTTAGCTACTTCATCTCCCTTCCTTTCCATCTTCCCTTTTCTATCTTCCATTTCTCTCATTTGCTTTTCATCTCTTCTGGATCTCAGCTTTAGGTTGATGCAAAACTCATTTCTCTCTCTCTCTTTCTTTCTTTCTCTACCATTTAAAGCTTTTCCCCACTTGGAGCACAATCTTGTAAACTTGAAGAAAAGAGAAGACGAAGGAAAAATATGAGCAACAAAAATCTGCTTTTGCTTTTTAGGCCAAGAATGGCTGGCCACCTCTCCACCACTCACTTCTCATGAAGTTATCTTTCTCTCTTTCTAGCTTTACACTTGTTAACTTCCTATTAGTTACTAATAAAAATCTTGGCAAAGTTTATTTTGATCCCTCTTTGAAGTTATGTTTCTTACTTTAATCTATAACCTTTCACTTATTACATTTTTACCATAAAAATTTTACTTTAACTTTTCAATTATATCCCTAATTTACAATTTTTCTTTAATTAACCACAAAATTAAATTATGTCTTATCAGAAATGACCATCTACCCCTGTTAGGATACCATTAGGGGTATTATATTCTTTCCCTCATATTAGGAAAATCATTAATTAAAATGTAATTTTCAACTAAAATTGCAATTGATGAATTTTATGATATTTATTGGCATTGTAATATTATATATCCATATATAAAAATATCACTATTGTTCTTATAAAAATATCTAGCAATTATTCGAAGGCATTAAATAAATATTTTTGCTAGACCTTCGAGTATGAATATGTACAACGAGCTTATAACAATCATTTACCCATGACATATGATTACTAGCATTCTCAAGAAAATATATTGATTGCATATTCTAGAAATTGTACACTTAATTTGAATAATCTCACAAATTGCAGGTTATGAATTAATAATAAACACATATGTGCAGGTTGTGAGTTAATAATAAACACATATGTGACAATTTTATTGATACATTTTTTAAAAATTATAAAAAATTCATGGTGGATAGTGGAGCCATATATATTATCTTTATTCATTCCACAATAAAAGGAATTCAGTTCATTTATTAGCTAGTAATATTTTAGTAATATTTCTTAAGAACAAATAGATTATGAGAATTCCTTAAATTGAATCAAAGAAACTTCTGGTTCTCTAATAAATATATGAATTCTTAATAATTTATTCATTATAATCGGTCTGGGATGGTCAAGCCAGTCATGCCAAGTAATCAATTGTTAATTAGTAAACTTTAGGTTTACTATTTTTATTATATCAATATTTATATCAATTGATAAACATTAAATTTCTTAATATTAATATCAAATAGTTAGTAAACTTCGGGTTTACTAATATTTGTAACAATCAATAAATTACATGTTTATTAGTATTTGCATAAATTTTCAGCTTTATTATAATCAATAAACTTCAAGTTTACTGATATTAGTATCAATTAATCAACAAATTTCTAATTTATTGATATTTGAATAATTAGTCAACTGCAGGTTATAATATTTGTATAATAATTAGTAAACGTTATATTTACTAATATTTGTATCGAAATAAAATCAAATCATCTTTAAAAAAATAGATTATTTATCTTATAAAAAGTGAATCTCGAGTATTTGTCTCTCAGTCTCAAAATTATATTGCACATAACAAAAATATGCATATAGTAAATTGAAAACCAAAATACAGCTTTACATAAAATATATTCATCATAGATATAATATAAGGATTAAAATATAATTAAACAAGGATCAATTTGTAATTATGCAAAATAAATCACTAAAATCATATTAATGTTCACAGTAATGGAAATGCTATTCTCATATTTTTTTTCTTAATAATTTTGTATATTAAAGTTTTTAAAATTTATTGTATGGTAGAAGTACTCAACCGTTAATCAATATCATTAAGTCACGAGAATTAAAATAATTCAAAATTTACAAATTAAATTTACTTATCATTTAATCTTGTAAATTATAATTCTTAATTTATTCGAGCCGAATTATTGTAAATTATCGACTTTTAATAATTAATAGAGACTATTATACTTATAACGTGTTATAAAATTAATTAAAGTAAATATATATATAATATAAATAGAAAATTTTATTTTATTTGCTATAAATATTGAATAATTATAATAATATATTTATAAATATAATATACAAGTAGTATAATTTTATTATAATATAAATAGTGATAAATTTGATAGTTATTCATTTACTTCGTAATTATCACAATAGTAATAATAATATTGGAAAGAAGGGAGAATTTATTGAGAAGCACGCTGAGGGCAGAAAGAAATAGAATTATAGGAGAGTAGGAAAAGGGCAAATAGTGAGGAGTCATAAGGACACGTGGAAGGAAAGGAAAAGTCCGTAAGATAGCGTAGTTGAAGAGCAAAGTAAGTGTAGAGAAGCAGAAAAGGACGGGAATTGAAACGGAAGAGCAAAAGTGATTGGCGGAGGGAAGGAGTGACGTCGGAAATGGATGGTTCATTTAACCTTTTCAACTCCGCCGCTTGGGCCGCGAATCCAAACAAATACTACCATGCTCTCTCTATGTGAAAGCAGAGAAAAGTTGTTATGTTTTGTGCTCTCTACGGTTACGTATTTCCGGTTCTTTTCTTTTTCTTTTTTACACCCTCTATTTTTTTTATTAATTACTTTTATTATTTTTATCAACATTAAAAAATAATAAATAAACTTAAATTTAGTATTAAATTATGTGATCAATACTAAATTATTAAATCTGATTGGTTCCAACTTTATTGAAAAAAAAAGAAATTAAAAAAATAAATTAAATTACATTTAAAGTTTAAAAGTGACAGATAAATAAAATATGAATTTTACTAAAAAATAACACATAAAAAAAACGAAAAAAGTAATAAATAATAGTTGCACCAATTGATATGGAATCTAGGATCTACTCTCCGAAAATTTGACAAGATTGGTTTCATGATTTTTTCGCATACAAAGTCAATAAAAATAGCATTTAAACATTATAACTACAATTTTACTTATTCTTGAGCCACTTTAACCTTTTTTTTATGTATTATCTTTTATTGAATTAGCGGTACATGAAATTTTCAAAAATTTGACTTAAATAATTAGGGTATAATGACTAATATCTGAAATTCTCTCTCTTTTTTTTGATAAATGTGAATACCGAAAACTATATAATATATAATAGTTTATGCGAGATCACATTGCACTCAAAAATAATTTTAAATATTGAATTCTTTATAGTTAAAAATACAATTTTTATAGTTTAAAGTTAAAAGTATAATTTTCATATCGAGATTTAAACAAAAATTTTTAAATATAAAAATTATTACTTATCACTAGATAATAAATTTAAATATTGAATTCTTTATCCTTAAATTTACATTTTAAAATAAATATTCAATTTGTCTACTTCCGGTTACCAATATATATATATACACAACTAACATTTTTTTCCATTTCATTTTATATTGTTGTTTTTATTAAGTTTAATAATAAACGTAATATGTGTTCATTACAATTACAAACACTAAATTTAATTTATATTTCTAATTTTAAAAGGAACAAATGTATAAATGAAATCATTTTTTTTTCTTTTCTGAAACTATGTATAAATGAAATGATAGAAATATTAGGCTCATCTAATTAATAAATATATACCGAGGTTATCGTTTAATTATAATATGTTGCTTTACTATTATCATACCTATCGACTAACCATTTTGTTAATTTTTTTTTTCTTTTGAGCTATACCATACTTATAAGGGGTTTTTTTTTTGGAGAGAAGGGGCGCGGTGAAAAAAGATAGAAGTAGAAGTATGAATTGGCTTTTCATAGGACAAAATGTATGCTAGAAAGGCTCATGATGGAATGGGGTTCCGGGATTTCCATTGTTTAAATTTGGCAATGTTGGGTAAATAAGGGGGGTAATTACTATCCGAGCTTGAATTGGCTTTTCATAGACAAAATGCATGCTAGAAAGGCTCATGGTGGAATGGGGTTCCATGATTTCCATTGTTTAAATTTGGAAATGTTGGGTAAATAAGGATGGCAATTACTATTTGAATCCAGCACTCCCATATTTTGATTTTTCAAAGCTAAAAACGTTCTGAATGAAAATTTTTCTTTAGTTTTTTTGGGTTCAAACTCAAGCTTTAAATGACAGAGCGTTTTGTTTTCCAAAGTTTTATTTTATTTTTTATTTTATTTTATTTTTTTTGCAGTAAGGGACTAGATGAAAAGTTAAGAATGGGTTAATATTTCAATTCGAAGTGATTTTTGGATTCCAAAAGATAGGGATTTCAGTCTGGCCTATGAAAGTAGTTCATAGTACTAATTATTAATGAAAATGTGTGACTTGTTATTGGAGCAACACCGCTAATAGAATATGGATAAGTTGGTTGAGTTATTTTCAATTGAAGATGCTTCTCCCAGCTTTTCTATTCCCTTTAGCTCCAGGAATTGTGAAGATGTCCACTTATGGCATTTTAACAAAAAAGTGGCCTTTATATTGTCCATAGTGGTTATTTCACAGCTCTAAAGTGTTAAAAAAAGAAGACTTGGTTATAAGACTTTTATCTGGAAATTATTGTGGTTTTTGGACTTGTTCTCCGAGGTTAAGAATTTTCTATGGAGATTGTTGAGAAATGTTATGCTGATTAAAATGAACTATGCCTGAGGTGTACATATATGATTCCTTATTCTAGTGTTTATGGGTTGATTTAGGATATAATGTATGTTTTTGTGATTTTTCTATGGCAGCCTAAGTGTGGCATACATTGCAACTGGACTCAAGGGGTTATGAACTTGATATGGCTTTTATGATTTCCTCTATTAGAGCTTAAGTGGGGAAGGAAGAGGGCTTTGTTTAAAAATGGGGTTATTTTTAAAAATATTTCGAATTCTGGGGCTACAGTAAAAAAAATTTAAAATTTGTTGTGTTGGATTTCGGCACATGGGGGAGCCGGAATTGGACAGGCGGGACCCACCTATTTTTAACTAGCAGACTACCAGAATTCGGCATAAGAGGAGCCGAAATTTGGCATCTTGGGGCCCGTTCTTGATGCTGTGGTGCTGAAATTTGGCTGCGTCCAATGCCGGTATTCGAAACTTCTTTCGGGTCAACCACCCTTTAAATTTTAAAAGAACCGAAAATATGCTCTACTCCTCATTTTATCATCCTAGAAATTTTTTTCTTCTTCTCAAATTCTTTCACTCTATTTTGCAACACTTTCTTTAAAATTCTCATTCTTCTTCTTCTTAAACTCTTTTACTCTATTTTGCAAAAGTTTCTTTGAAATTCTGTTTATTTTTATATAAATTTATATTCTTAGTTCCTTTAAATTTGTACTCGATATTGCGATCTTATATATAAAAGAAAGGTAATTTAATTTAATATTATGCAGTAGAATTTTTGTTATATGAAGTAAAAATTATATTATTATTATTATTGTTAACATTAATTTTATATTTTTTGTAGGTGATTATTATGTTGAAGTATATCTGATTACAACAAAGGTAAGTTTTAATTTTGAATGTAAAAAAATTTGTTTAGTTTATATGTAAAAATTATTATTTTTCTTGATAACATATCTATTTTATTGCTTAATTTTTTTATTATATTTTATAGTCTATTTAATTGGTATGAAAAGATTATATGCTAAGAAAAGAATAAATAATTATTCAATCTATGCAAGTGTTGATTAAATAAAAAAATTGTAGTTGCATGTGTTTTTTATGAAATTGGTAATGTGTAATTTGATTTACATGGTAAGGATATTGAAATGAAATTTAAAATAATTTTTGAAATAATTGGTGTAAGAAATTTGCATATATTAAGAAATTAGATATATAATGTTAAGATGTATAAAAAAATTATTGTATAGAAAGATAAAAAATAATAAATAAGTGGCTAGCAAAATTTTAAGAATTTATTAGTAATTTAAATTGATTTTTTTAGAATGTGAGCTTTATGAAAAAATAGTGAATTAGTACTTAAATGATGACATATGTAAAAATAATGTAGAAAAAAAATGTCGATTCCAGTTACTTTTATAATTCACACTGGATACATTTTCGGAATATACCATTGCAGAACTAATTGTTATGACTGAAACAATTATAATTGGAGATGGAGAAAATACAATGAACAATATTAATCAGATGGATAATGTTGGAGAAAGAGAGTCTGTACCAAATGCAGAAGAAAGAAATATATACGGTGATTATACAAGAGTCACTCAGTCTGATTTCGGTACACAGTTTAACACTACTCCACAATGTGAAAATATTAATGAATTGGAAATAATTGATGCAAGTCCTATTAGAGAGTTTAGAGGTTCAAATCAAACGAATTTTACTTCGTGTTCTTCTTTGGGAGGAGGAGTTGTTGCATGCGATGAAGATAATGTTGCGAATAATGGGTATATTTCTCCAAATTGTGACCCAGATGACGATGATGAAGAAATAGACTTGAATGATTCTATTTCAGAAATAGCTGTTGGAAGGGATGACCATTATGTTCCTTGTAGTTCAGTCTATGTGATAGAAGGTCTTCAGAATCTACACATGAATGAGATTAGAGATTGACCCCCATGTGATTCTAATATTTCACAGTTTCACTTTGCATCTGTTTACCACACAATAGTTAATTTTGCTGAAGTTGAAATTAACATGTATAATGATGTGTCAATGGTAAGATGGGATGGTGTTTCTGAGTTATGCGAATGATTGGCATTCACATCTAAGGATGAAGTAAAGGCACGTGTGAAGAAATATTCAATTGAGAATAATGTTTCGTATAAAGTTGTTGAGTCAAAGCCATCATATTAGGTGGTGTGTTGCATGCATGCCGATACAGGATGTCTATGGAGGCTACGAGCTATGAAGAAAAGGACCTCGCCCTATTGGATCATCAGTGTATATAAGGAACCTCATAACTGTAATGCATCATTAGTAACCCAACACCATAGGCAACTAAACTCACAAATTATTTGCGATTGCATATTGGAAATGGTTAGTACTGCTCCTAATCTCAGAGTTAGCATTATAATGGCTAATATCAGGAATCGTTTCAATTATAAGGTAACCTATAGTAAGGCGTGGTATGCAAAGACTAAGGTATTAGAGGAGATATTTGGTAATTATGAAGCTTTATATGGAAAGTTGCCTGGTTATTTAAAAGCTATGGAGACATACAATCCATAAATTGTCTATGACTTTGTTGTTGAAGATAGTATGCATCCCAATTACAAGCAATTTAAAAGGCTCTTTTAGGTATTCAAGCCATGCATAGATAGACTATCGCATTGCAAGCCAATTTTGCTCATCGATGGAACGTTTATGATGCAAAAGTATCATCAAACACTATTGATTGCTAGTACTGTTGATGGTAATAATTTTCTATACCCTGTTGCATTTGCCATTGTAGAAAGTGAAAATAAATCTAGTTGGAGTTGGTTTATGACATGCATTGGGCAGTATGCCACTAAACAGTTAGGCATTACTGTTATTTTTGACCAGCACGCGAAAATTATGGCATTATTTCATGATGATAGTAGTGGATGGAAGGAGCCTTTAGCTTACCATAGATATTGTCTCCATCACTTTGTAAGCAACTACAACACTGCCCATAGAAATTCGAAATTAAGGACATGTTATACAAGGCATGTATGTGTTCAAGCTTAATTTTTTTATTATTATAAAATTTATGGTTCAATTTTATATATTAAACTTTATTAATATATGTGCATATTATTGGTAGGTAATAATTTCCAACCGCTAAAGTTTACAAAAAGAATGGACGAGATAAAGATTATTGATATCGACTCTTACAATTGGGCCATGCAAAACTCTTTAGACAAGTGAACTTTATCTCATGATAATGGCCATATGTATAGGCATGCTATAACTAACATTGTTGAGAGTGTAAATAGTGCTTTAAAGGGTGTTAGGATGATGCCAGTTTGTTGTGTTGTTGAGCATGTATTTGCTAGGCTTGTTAAAATTTTTTATGACAGAAGGATCATGTATCGAGCTCAGATAGCAGCTGGTAAAATATAATCAAAATTGTTTAGAGGAGATAGGAAAGCGTACTCAAAAAGCTTGTGGGCACAGAGTTCAGAGTTTTGATCGGCGTTCAGAACTATTCACAATCCTGACTAAAAATCAAAAAAGTAAAAGAAAAGGTAATAATAAGCAAACTATTAATTTGGATTGCCACCAATGTGAATGTGGAAAATTTTAAGATACTAAAATGCTTTGTTGACATGCTATAGCGGCATGTATGCATGTATGTGTTGACATGTGGACATACGTCAACAAGTCTTATAAACTTTCAGAGGCATTGAGCTGTTAAGCATCATTTTTCCAACCACTTGGACATCGAGATTACTGGCCACCATATGTTGGACCAGTTTTAGTGCCTAATTCGGATCTTATAAGGAAAAAGGGCCGACCGAGGACATCTCGGTATCGAAATGAAATGGATAGTAGAGAACGTGGTAGGCCCAACCGATGTACAATATGTCAGAATGAAGGGCACAATAAAAAGACGTGCCCAAATGTGCCAGGACCATCAAATGTAATTGAATACCCATGAAATATGTAAGGGCATAAAATATTTCTGGGTTAATATTTGTGGACATTTTTAAATGATGTTTTATGTTTGATGTTACTTCACCATGTGCTCTTTTTTTATATTTGATGTAATATTATTATATTATATAAAAGTATTTTATGCGTTCTTTTTTTATGTTTTATGTCACTTCACCATGACCTCTTTTTAAATGTTTTATGTAATATTTAATAAATTCTATGATGATGTTTTATGTGTTACTTTCTGTATTAATAAACATCATGATCAATAAAATTCACAAAAATACACAAGGTAATACAATTTTCGCCAATTCGATTTCAAATTTAATTAATTAAATGTAATCTTGTACTGCATCTAGTGGGCCTTCTATTTTGAGCAGGATACCGTGGTTATTGTTCAACTTGTGGTGCATTACCCTTTTGTACGTCATTTGATCTGACATGTGGTGTATTACCCTCTTGTACGCCAATGGAACCACTATCACCATTAATAACATCATTATAGAACTCAAAAAATAATTGACCTCCATAATTTGCTTACGGATATGATTCTTCAGGTGTTCCAAATAATTGTTGCATGAAGTCATTTTCAAAGGCACCCTGTGTTGATGAGCTTTTTGTATTAAACGTTGGAATAGTGTATGCACTAAGAGTTTGTTCAATCGGAACTGACAATGGTATCCCTGGCTATGAGGTGCTCGATTCACTAATTTTAACTGGTCTATAACTTGTGGCCCCGAATTCAAAAGTTGAAAAATTTTGGCAACCAGATTGTGTCGCAAATTGGTCGTGGGGTACATCCGTTTCTTGGAAAGGCCATGACATTGGTGGTGAAATTTGTGACACATTTGGATCATAAAATACTTGATCAACACTTGATTGCCTCTCAATCATTCCACTCCTGTGCCTTCTAGTACGAAAGTCAACAAATTATTATTCAATAGATGCAATATTAACAAGATTGGGACAAGGTTGACGTGGATATTCGGTTACAGTCCGATTCTCAAAACCTACTGCATGTAATATGCTTTCCATTATCCGGCTATTATTCGAAGATTCGCTCGATTGATGATATATTCTTTCAGCACCATCAACCTAAAAAATTTTAAAGTTGGCAATATTTCTGAAACAATATATCCTTTTGAAAATGATAATTTATTATTATAATTATAAAAAATACACAGCATGAGAAATACTTACTGCCGCCGAATGTGATGCACCAACCGGAGTTATCCAATGTCTAGTTTGTTGCATATACCATTACATGTATTTAGATCAATTATGCAATGGATGCCTTAGTCGTTGGCCTATAACAACACATATATGACGAATATTCCATATATTGATGAAGAATGCAAATTCAGTGACCCAATTTATATGGTGAAGGCCCCATAGATCTATCGTATACATATTGTCTTGTATAAAGGGTTGAGATGGAATTGCCTGGTCAAAACCAAATTGGCGCATGACCCTATCAGGTTGGTGCCACTCAATTATGTTGAAACAAATCAGTGGAACAACAACCATCCAACTCTGCTATCCACTTGTACAATATTCGGGGATAAGACCAATGACATTACTGTAAGGCTTCCACCAAAACTGTGTTACAAATAAAACATAAAAATATAAAAATAAAGGTCATAAATTAAATCATAATTTTCATGTAATGCAAAATTATTTTTAAATGATTTAATTGAATTTAAATAAGAACTTCATTAATATCCTGTGTATCTAATATTTCTCTATATGTCCATATATTCCTCCTATCGATTATATTCATGTTCAGAGGTTCGGTCCACCTAAATAAACATAATTTCAAAATAATATTTATCATATTTTTTATAATAAGATAATATAATAAATTTAAATTAAATGTGAATTTATAATGATACCTGAATCTGTAAGGCATTAGTCTGTTTAATTCTGGTAGCTGTAAATGCATTGGCCTAAATTGGGGAAGTCTTTCCCATGCCCATATTTGTAGTTGTTGTAAGTATCCTACAACTCCCTTAGTATCAGGCCGCGTTGTCCTACATAATTCTCTATATAGCTATGTCAAACAAGCTGACCCGTAACTATATTGCCCAACTGATTCCAAATTCTCTAAAAGTGGTAGAAACATTAGGTGTACTGTACTAGAGCATGTTGAAGAAAATAACATCCCACCTAGACATCTCAATAAACACGTACGAGCATGTCAGTGTAATAATTCAGGGGTTGCATTATCGGAAATATCACCAAATATAAAATTTAACTATGTCATTTTAATTCTACCACCACGCAAGTCTGTGGCTGGAGGAACTGCCCTAAGTAAATTATAACAAACAGTCATCCGATCCAGGTTTGTTACTCCGGTCACAGGTTCACCCTCAATCGGTAACCCTGTCAGAATACCTACATCTTGAAGTGTTATTGTGATTTCACCACATATGAGGTGAAACGTGTGAGTTTTCGGTCTCCACCTTTCAATGAGTGATGTAATTAAATTCCAATCAATATTTATCACTCCAATTTGTGCAATTTCTATCAACCCGGATGCTCTTATATAAGGTACAATTCTTGGGTTAATTTCTCTATAGTGCTCCTCAATGCTATCCCTTATTGTTCTCAAAATATTTCTTTCAACCTTATATTTCAATTTAAACATGTCAAACTAAATAAATAAAAAAATTGCTATAATAATCTAAATCATATAATAATACATATATATTTAAAAAAATTACTGAATTGTTTCATATTGCATCAAATCGATGTTTTCCCTACATTGATAATAACTCCCTATTAATGGGACCTGGGTTGATTTGTATAGCTCCTATATGATAGAGATTCATGTCGAAACCTGTATTTAACTACATAATAAACTCAAAAAAATATTTATGGCGATTATATATTCATTTTATGTTCATAATATATGACTTCCTTATTCTAAATGAAAATTATATTGTTAAATGAAAATTATGATTTTATATTTATAATTATCAAATTATATTTATTTTAAATAATAAATTTTAATTAACCCATTAATATTTGAATAATTAAACATACGAACTTATCATAACAACTTACATTAAAATTAACTTCAACATAATTACATAAATTTATGCCATATATTATGAGCTAATGTTCATAATATTTAGGCCACATATTGTAGTTATACCACTTACAATATGTTCTTTGATCAACATGCATTGTATCTTTAATTTTTATATAATGTTCATCACTAATATTTATTACATCTTTCAAAAATATCATGACTAACTGCTCATATTTTGTTACATGCTCATCATTCCAAATTTTCATTACAGTGTTCAAATAACATATAGGTACTGTCATGCAAAGAGCTTCCATATTCTTTTCTTTAGTCATCCGATATCCTCTCATAATAATTTCTTGTAATTTTTTATTTATCGTAATAATATGCTCGAACATTGTTATGCCACTTTTAATTCGACAGCTATATAACTCATCCCATTTTTTGTTGACAATTTGTCTAGTAATATCACTCACGATTGCTCTTGGGGGCTAAATATGTGTGCACAATCTATCATATCAAATTTATAAAATAATTATTATGTTTAAATAAAATTTTTCATTTACTTATATCATATTAAAATTAATCATAAATTTTTGTAGAACTAATATTTATCTCATATATATATATATATATTTTAAATTTTAAAATATAAATATTAATATTAATATTAATTTCTCATAAATTTCATAACTTAATTAATTCACAATAAATAGCATGTTAAACAATTAATTTGAATAAACTACAAATTTTCTTATTTGCTAATTTGATTAAAAAAAATTAATTTCTTACCTTGAATCTTGCAATTATATAACCTTCAAAATTGTCACCCCCTACAAATAAAATACAAAAATAAAATTAATAATAATATAATTTGTAATTCTTGCATTTAAATTGTATATCACAATAATATTACCTTCTTTATATCGACTAAAATTTAAAATGCTACTACAATTGTGGGATAAGAAACTTTAAAAATGAAGGGAAGCAAAAGAGTGAATGATATCGGATGTGTTGGGTAAGAACAATGAAAAATTGAAAGCAACCATTCCTTTTATATACGAATTTAACATGCATATAATTGATTTTACTATTCTATTCTCGTGACAATTGAGCTTTCATTTCTGTGTAGGTGAAGTGGGAAAAGAAATGGCTGGGGATGAAGCACATTTTTTAAGAGAAGGCAGCCTTGTCCATTTTCGAAAAAGTGAGGAGTTGGGTGGGGCCAGCCTGCCGAATTTCGGCTCCCTCTTGTGCCGGATTCTGGCAGCTTGCCAGTCAAAGACAAGTGGGTCCCACTTGTCCAATTCCGGTTCCCCCATGTGCCGAAATCCAACACACCAAATTTCTAATTTTTTTATTGTAGCCTCATAATACAAAATATTTTTAAAAATAACCCTATTTTCAAAAAAACCCCGAAGGAAGAATTGGATAAAACTTGTACTCTTTGGTGGGAGCCGTGACAATCGAAACCAGGTTATGTGGGAGAATAAAAACAAATCAAGCCATCCGATTAATAGGTCTATCAAGCCATCAACCTACCTTATTTTTTCTAAGAATTGCAGAAGCTGTTGCATTATGCCATTTCTTGGAATGGGAGAGTTGCATCTTCAAGGTAAGGGTTTGGTTCTTACTAATTCTCAAGTAGTTATAGCTTTGTATTCTAAAGTAAGAGATCATTTTGAATTGGGGTCTATTATTGTGGATTCCAAACTTATTCTTAATCATCTTGAAGACATTGTTGTTCAATGGATTAGGAAATTAACTAATTTTGAAGCTCGTAAGTTTACAAAATCATCTTTTTGTTTTGTTGATTTCATTGTTTGGGATTCAATCCCTTTTTGTATTTGATTTCTATCTATGAAGGTGCAAATTATTTTCAAAAAAAAAAAAAGAAACCCTCGAATATGAATATTATATTTACACAACATGTGTTGTTGTATTTGTTCGTAAGAAGAAAATTCGAAAACGTAATAGGATTCATGAAATATTGTCCATTAAAATTTGAGAATCTAATCACATACCCTATCCATTTACAAATAAGTGTCTACTTTTCTCTTTGTACAAAAATTAAGAAACTCATTTATACCTTATGTTTTTACTAATTGATTTTATTAAAAAAAGATAATTAATTAATTGTGCTTAAGAATTAAAATAATATTTATTGTATAAAGGACATATTTGGAATATTATATTTAAATATATCTTATTTTTAAAGAAAATCTTATGTCATGTCCAGTTAATGGTGCTTTCCACTTTTGATTGTCATTAGTAACCGATCTGATGGTCAAAAAGTAAAAAAATATTTCCCACGTTCCATTTTAAAAGATTTTTTTATTTTATTTTGTTCCACTTTAAATCTCTTTTTCGAAATTTGAGAAATAGATTTACATATATGCCTCTATTTATTATACACCTTATTAAATATTTATCTTTCTTATAACTCTCTACTTTTAACTAAAATTAAATGAAATTCTTAAAAATATAAGGGTATTTTTGTCAATGACTATATTTTTTTTTATAAAATTGAGGTGTTTTAATCATTTTCTTAATTTTCTTGAAAAATACAAAATTATCTTTTAAAATAAAATGAAAGGAGTATCATAAATATAAAAATACGCTAGTTAAAATCCATTTTTAGATCCATTTTTAGAAAGTATAGATTTATTATTAATAAATCATAATAGAAAGATTGACATTCCTTTTATGAATGGATGGAGTACATATATATTGAAGTTTAAAGATTAATTCAATAAAATTCAATAAGTCAAGAGCCTTCATAAATGACTAATTAAAATTATAAGATAAATTAACATTTTAAACTATGAAAAAAAATACTATTTTGATTTTTGTGAATAAAATAAAAAAGAAATAATATTTTTCTTGAGACCAGTCTATTCATGTTCATAGAATATAATTTTTTTTAATTGTATGTTTTTATTGAAATAAAAGTATAAAAAGGTCTAATAGCAAAAATTTAAAAATTAAGAAGTTTAATAATGTGTCTTTGCCTAAATTTAATGATGGATAATCCTAGACAAAGAAAGATAACGTTTAAGATATTTACTTGTAATTATTTTTCAACTTCTATATTGAAACTAAACAATGTCGCATCCATTTTAAATTTTAAATTACATTTCCAAATGATCTCTGTCTGCATTTTGATATCTGAATGCAACTCAAATACATATGATAATGATTCGGATTTGAAAAACCGAATTCGGATTATTGGATGCTCTTTTTTAGTTATTTTACATTCTTATAATAGAGTGATGTGAATTTTTCTTTTTTCTTTTTTAATAGTGGAAAAGGAATGTTGCTTATGTCTTCAAAGTTACTAAAATACTTTTATCATTTATTTTGAAATAAAAATGTTTCCAACATAACGAAAATTGGACAAAAATATATTATAAATATATTTCGTCACTTTTGAATTAACGGCATTAAAATGGCATTGATATGGCATTGAGGCAATGTCAACACGTGATAAAATATATTATGTCAGCGCCACATTATGTCCAATCAATAAATAAACTATGAATAGTAAACAATGAAAAATATTTAAAAATTAATATATTTTGCTATGTGTTATTGTCATTTCACTGCCATATTAATACCATGCTATCACTGTTAATTCAAAATTGACAAAAATTATTTACAGGATATTTTTATATTAATTTCTTACATTAAAAATATTTTTATTTTAAAATAAATGATATGGATATATAGAAAACGTAATAAGCATTTGGATTTCTTTTTTCTTTTAAGAATATCATATTATTTTTTTATTTTACTTTTCATATGCCAAGTGCGATTAATTTTTATATGTATTTTTTTTTATTACTTTTTATATGCCACACATGCGTTTAATTTTTTTTTTTTTTTACAAAATAGTAATAGTTTTGGAGAAAATAATTTATTGCTCTTTTTATTTTATTTGTATTATAGCGTTTCTTGATAAATTACAGTCCATCCATCCAGTAATAGAAACTCTTATCTTCGTTCATTACTGCAATGCATCTTGGGGTGTCTTGTATGCATCGAAATCAACATAAAAAATTTGGGAATCGAGAAACAAAAATATGAAGAGAACCGAAGATGTACGAATCAGATGGTATAAAAATACGAAATACAGATAGAGATGAGATGGTGGCATTAATCCATACTTGAAAAGTAAATTAAAAAATTTTCCGGACAAAGTTGACCGATCAATTAATTTAATATTTCTGAACATACTCTCACTCATAATTTTTCATCTTTAAAAATAAATGAAAATGGCCAAAATTGAAATTGGAAGTTAACTGTACAAACACCAAAGAAAAAAAACCTACAAAAACTCTACAGTAATTAAAGTTGATGAGCTAAAAGGCTGAGCCACCGCTTGGATCCACCATTGAGGAAGGAACGTATGGTGGAATGGCACAAAATCCGGGTTGAGGATGAGAAACTAGCGGCACGAACCTTTTGTTTGTTCTCACTCTCTCTCAAAAACTACCCCTTTCCACTTTCCACTCTTTATTTCTTATTTGAACTCTCCATAAACTCCCAAATTATTATTTTGAACTTATTATCAAACTAAAAGCTTAATTCTTTTTCTTTGTTCAAAAAAAAAAAAAAAAAATAATGGAACAGACCAGAACACACATGGGGGTTTTGAGGTTTCTATATGTGAGCATGTGGCTTCGTCTTCTTCTTCTTCTTTCTTAGGTACTATGCTACACTGTGCCTTCCCGGATTTTCACTTCAATTTCAATCTGCTTCACTCTGATCATCTTCTTGTTCTTCTTTGGTTTCTGTGTTTTTGTTGATAAATTAAGCAAATCAATTGTGATGGATTTGTACTTTATAGTATTGTTTGTATGTTAATTATACAAAAATTAAGGGAAGAGAAGTCGCTTTCTTGAACAAGTGGGTATTTGTTTATGTTATAAAAAAGAACCAGATAGTTTATGTTGCGTAATTGTTAGGGTATACAAAGCGGGCCCTTTTCTCTCTTCTGCTTCCTTAATCCAATACAATCTTTTCACTTGCACTTATCCGTACACAGAAACCCTATCTTTCTTTTGGCTTTCATTTCTTTCTCTCCCTAAATCTATTTGCAAATAACAGAACTCAAAGGTTCCCTCAACTTGCAATTTTTTTTTCAATTTTTTTTCTCTATTTTTGTTGTTTTTTTTCCTTGAAAAAGAGTAAGAAATGAAGAGTGTGCAATTGCATGCACAAGAATTTGATGATCCTGTCAAAAATGAAACAATCCCCACAGCTTGTTTCGATACTATGGAGGAAGATCCGGCGGGTGGCGGCGAAGAGAGAGAAATCTGGTTAGGAAGAGAACCAGAAGATCTATTAGATGTGAATGATTCTTCAATATTTTATGGCGATTTTCCTTCTCTTCCAGATTTTCCTTGCATGTCTTCATCATCGTCTTCTTCTTCTACAACTCCAGCTCCGGTCAAGGCTTCATCATCTTCTTCTTCAGCTTCTTCTTCGTCCTCTGCCGCGTCTTGGGCGGTTTTGAAGTTGGATGCAGAAGAAGATGTAGAGAAAAAGAATCAGTATGATCAGGTGGAACCAACCCCAGCAGCTTCCACCGCCTCCATGGAAATCACTCAGGCATCTGATCTTGGTTGCATGGATGTGATGGAGAGTTTTGGTTACATGGATCTAATAGAAAGTAATGATTTCTTTGATCCTTCTTCTATTTTCAATCCTTATGAGAATTTTCTGGAAGAGTTTCAGCAAGATCAGAATCTGCAACTGGAGCAACCCCGACAGCAAACAAACGAACATGATCAAATGATGATTGAAACAAGAACTGATGGAGAAACCCAACAGCAAGTGAACTCGTCATCGGATGACCTGGCCATGGTATTCTTGGAGTGGTTGAAGAGCAACAAGGAGACCGTGTCGGCTGAGGATTTAAGGAGAGTGAAAATCAAGAAAGCCACTATTGAATGCGCAGCTAGGCGGTTAGGTGGTGGTAAAGAAGCCATGAAGCAATTGTTGAAGCTCATTCTTGAATGGGTTCAAACAAATCATCTTCAAAAAAGAAGAATTAAAGAATCATCTTCCAATAATCTACAATGCCAAAACCCTAACCCTATTTTGCAAAACCCTATCTCACCTGATCAATCAACTCCCTGTTTCACCCCTTCACCTTGGATTGCACCGCCACCTTATGTGGATCCTGGTACAGTCATGCCGGGTTATTCACAGATGGTGGGTTATATGGGAGATCCATTTAGTAATGGAGCTCCAAATATGTCTGCCAATTCATATCCACTACCACCTGATTATCACATGCTGGAATCAGCCCAGTCATGGCCTTCTCCACAATTTGGTTTGGCTTCACATTATGCCTCATTTCCGGACAATAATTTCCAACCTGTTCAGGGCCACCCGGGTGTTTATGCTGGGTACGGGAATCAATATCCATGTCAGTTTCTACAAGGACAAGTTGGTGACAGGTTGGTGAAATTAGGTTCGTCTGCTACTAAAGAAGCAAGGAAGAAGAGAATGGCTAGACAGAGAAGGTTTATATCGCATCACAGGAATCAAAATCACTATAATAACCAACAAAATCAGCACCCAAATCAAAGTTCAGACCAACATGCAAGGCTTGGAAATGATAATAATGGTGCACCCATGCCCCAAGCTAACCCTGGAAATTGGGTTTATTGGCCTGCAGGGACTGTACTTCCTGCTGCTTCGACATCGCCGGCAGCATTACCCCTGGACGCAACGCCGGTGCAATCCGTTGACCGGCCGCCGCCGAATCAGCAGTCCAGGCAAGTGGCATCAGATAGACGACAGGTGGGTTGATTTTAAGGATTGTCTGTGCTGGGGATTTGGTAATTATGGATTTATGATTAATGAATTTGTTGTTTTGATCTTACATGCATGTTTCTGTATAATCCAGAATTGGAAACCTGAGAAAAATCTGAGGTTTCTTCTTCAGAAAGTGTTGAAGCAGAGCGATGTGGGAAATCTAGGAAGGATTGTGCTGCCAAAGGTACTCTTTTTTTTTTTTTTTTTTTCTATTTTCGATTTCTGTTTCTTGATTTATTTTTTTATTTTAATTTTGGGTAATGAAAATTTTCAATGAATATATATATATATATATATATATATATATATATATATATATATATATATAATTTTCTTTTTTAATGTCAGAAAGAAGCAGAAACTCATCTTCCAGAATTAGAGGCAAGAGATGGAATTTCTATTGCAATGGAAGATATAGGGACTTCTCGTGTTTGGAACATGCGTTATAGGTATTCTTGATTTTAAAAACTTTAATTTTTTTATTTTATTTTTATTTGATATATAGAATTAAGATGAAGAGATGGCATTTTTTTTATGATCATCTTAATATATTTTTTTAAATGATTATCTTAATTTATTTTACGATTATCTTAATTTCTTCTAACTTGCAATAAATCGCTGTTTTCTTTCTTTTTTTTTTTCTTTGCATTTTCTCCTTTTGGAGTTTCAGATTCTGGCCCAACAATAAAAGCAGGATGTATCTACTAGAAAACACAGGTTAATATTTGATTAGGAATTTCAATCTAACTCTTACTTATTATTGCATGGAAATGTTTTCCCATATTTTAAATAAATTTTCTTTAATTTCAGGGGATTTTGTAAGGACAAATGGACTTCAAGAAGGAGATTTCATAGTGATATATTCAGATGTGAAGTGTGGCAAATACGTATGCATTTAATTTTCTTTTATGACTAATTTTCAGCTCAATTAATTTTATTTAATTGAAAATTGATAAAACAGTTGATAAGAGGAGTAAAAGTAAGGCAACCAGGATCAAAATCAGAGAACAAGAAAGCTGGAAAATCGCAAAAGAACACACATGCAAGTTCACCAGCAGCTGTTAATAATGGTACTTCTTCTTCTTCATCAATGGCAGCAGCCATTATAAATCAAAATCAAAATCAAACTCGAACAGTAAAGTAGAACAAAAGCACAAATTCTCTCTCCTGCATGCATGAAAATTGATGGACAAGTGTACGGTGGAGATTTCCTAGAAGCGAAGTTGGTATAAAAAACTCTAGATTCTCTGCACAATACAATCACCAACCTCTTGTTGTTCAGTCAAAAGTAATCTTAAGTTTGCTGATCACAACTGCCAAAACTATTAATTAGGAGTTGCCTTTGAGGCACATAAATATTATGTATCATTTTTTTTTTTTTTTTTTGGGGGGGGGGGGGGGGGGGCGCTTTGTTGTTGGGGGGCCGTGCTATATATGGAGTTTAGGCTGCCTCTCATTTTGTTAGTTTCACATTATATATATACTACACAAAATGTTGTGCACTTATATGTATGTGGCTGTTAATTAACTGTTGATACACTATGCTTTATATAATTAATGACTGTAATTAGTTGTATTTAAGTTTTTGTCACTTTCACAATTAATTATGCATATTGCTAATTATGAATTATTTGTGTAATTAAAATAATTTAATTGATTCTTAGCTTAAGAGTCATTAATTAGAGAATACTAGTGAAGTGAATACTGATTAATCAGTATTTAAAGGTTTGTTTATTTTTATTTACTTTTTTCGTTATGTATATATTACATGAAAGTATAGGATACAATCCGTTACGAATTTCACATCAGTACCAACTGCCTAATGTGAGGAGAATTTGAATTATACAATAAGCATAATGGTAACGATGTTCTTGCTCAGTGGATTGATATATGTTTGAATAACTTGCTGCTGATGATTTCAGTTATGTTTCCAGTCGATAATACTTAATTAAGTGTAACAAACATTAAATTCTTTCGATTTCTTTTTACATGACAAGACAATTGTCGGGATGGAGGTAGAAAATAACTAAAAATATCAATGAAAACCTGGTGGCTCTGACTTCTAGCTTGCACCTTATTGTTTTACCAGATTTCCGCTTCTTTGCAATAGGTATATGTGCACAAAGTTAAATGGAATGATGCTATAAATATTAATATTAAAAAAACCGTAAAAATAATATTTCTACCTTTTTTTATATAAATTTTATAGAGTATGTATAAATATTCTAAATTAAAATGTAAATTATAAGAAAATTTAGATTTATATGAAATAAATATCCAAATACAAATCAAAATTATAACTGTTTAGCATAATTAAATGCAGGGCAGTATCAAAAAAATTTTCTCGAGGAGACGAAATTAAGAGGGGATAAAATTTTATGTACTGAAAAGATTATTAGACCTGAATTTAGGAGTGGCTAAAGCTAAATTTTTATAAAGTTTTACATGTATTTTTTCCCAATAAAATCAGGAGGGCTTCCCCCTCCCCGTGTGGTAGTGCCCCTGATTAAATGTGTAGAAAATAATTACTTCAACCGAGCAAAAAATCACACTACTAACTATAAGTTTACATCCACAATAATTAAAAATAAAACTAAACAAAAACTAGCATCATGTCTTGGATCTTCTTCGCATTTCTCCTTAATTCTTACCATAATCTTTCTTCAAACTCATTATCATTACTTTCAAAATTTAATATCTATTCATTAGCCGAACTGTTAAGGGCATCATTATCCTACACATCTTCATTTTCAACATTATTAAACTGCCTTTAACGTAGATTTTCATTATTGAACTTTTTTTTTTTTTTTTATGAACAATAGTTTGACTTTTAGAGGTTTAAAATAAAATATGTATCTTTAGAAAAAAAATAATTTACTGATGAGTTTTTACTTTTTGAGGAGTTAGTGAGTTTTAGATAACTTATGAATTCTACCTAAAATTAGACTTTTTATTCTCGGTTATATAAAGTGGAAAGTGTGGAAACATACACTATATAGTGAGTTAACAAGCTTAAGACATGAAAAAAAAAATACTTTTCATCGAAATCTAAATTTTGAAAAAATTTAACAATTTATCAAAACATAAATATTACTTTTTGTTGAAATCCAATGTATAGTTTCCAGATAAGTCTAAAATTTCTGAAAGGAAAATCCCAAAACCAACATTGTCAAGAAATCAAATCCATTGAACAAACTAATCTTATAATGGATAAATTTCAAACCTTTTCGTCCATTTGTGATAAAGATAAAGTGACTTTTTTCTTTTTTTTGACAAAAAAATTGCAAGAAAATAAAGGTTTCTGATCTTACCAATTTCTACAAATTATTTTTAGTTTTTTAATTTTGTAATTAACAAAGAAGAAGAAAAACATCACCAGCCAAGAATTATCACGAAATCCTACAATTTTCATTCTTGGTTACGTAGAAGTTTGACAATTTAAGTTTTTTTTTTTTGTTTGTTATTTTTTAATTTTCTGATTTGCAGTTACAAGAAATTATTAATGTAAAACAAGAACAAGAAAACATACAAAAATGTTGCCTGCAATGAGACAACCCTTTATTATGGGCTACCTCTACAAAATTTTGGTGAACTAAGCAAACCTATTCTTTTCTTACTTTACTGGCTTATTGTCGAGGAGAATTATGAAATAATCTTCGAATACCGCCGTTATATAATTTTTTTAGTTAACCATGTAATTATATATATATATATATATATATATATATATATATATATATATATATATATATATATATATATATATATATATATATATATATATATATATATATATATATATATATATATACACACATTAAAGCAAAATAAAACAAAATGAAAAATCGCCTCTTTTGGCTACTGAACTTCACAAAAATTTGAGTTTATATATACATATTAAATATTTGTATACTTGAACTCTCAATTTAGTCATATTTAGCCTCTATTGATAATTTGTTCATTTAAACCGTTTGTATTGTTTTTTTTTTAATAATATATCTTTAGGAGCGGAAGAGAATAAAATTCAAATTTTGATCAAACAAAAAAATAATTAAAAAATCTTAAATATTTAAATTATAGGTGATTCCTAGAACCTTTGTATTAGTATGGGATTAAAATGTTAGATATATATAAGTAAGCAAGTATATGCATATGAAGTGGGCAGTAAATTTTTTTTAGAGTATAATATCCCTATGCTTTTATGATATCATCTAAGTTCTAAAGCAACTTTATGAGAAACTAAAAGAAGAAAAAAGTATTACGTTCATATAGGATTCTTTATCACAATTAAACTCACAGCAAACAATCGATTCCATTTCCATTAAACCAAATCTTGTAAGTTTTTTTTTTTTTTCCTTTTCTTTTATTCCTTTTGTATTTTAATTTAATTCAGTTAATTGTTGCATGGCTCTCTAAATGAGCAAAACAATTCTCGACTTTTTTTCATAGTTAATTTACACCACTTAGTTTAAGAGAAATTAACAAAATATAGGGAAAACAGTGTTATTGGTATTATGAATCAGAGTGATTAATTATCAAAAGAAATTCGGAATAAAATTGCATGGTGAGACAAAAATTTTCTAAGATAAAATGTGTAGAATATATTAGTTGGTTTATTAGTTACTTAGTTTTTCAGTTAGTTTACTATGCTCTGTTCATCCCTGTTTTCCATTAAGAAGCATGGTAACCAGTAACATTCCTGGATGATCAGAATTTTGTAAGTACATAACATCTCCATCACTGCTACGTCTTATTTCTGAGCTAGCTTCAGTCTGCGTAGCTGAACCTCTTGGAACATCCGCCATTTTCAGAGATTAAGAAGATTTGAGAAACGACAAAGATCCTAAAGAAGATCAAACTTTCAAACCTGCTCTGATACCATGAAGAAAAGCTCTGTAAACAGAGCTTGAGAGAAGAAAACAAATCTATCAAATATTTCATCAATCTTATTGAATAAATCTATGACTGTATATATACATGAGTAAAAAGTAACTGCTTATCTAACAACAATGACACGTAAGCAAAATAAGAAACACGTGAACTAAACACAAGAAGAAGCTGGAAAACAGGGATGAACAGAGCATAGTAAACTAACTGAAAAACTAAGTAACTAATAAACCAACTAATATATTCTACAAAATGTTTTGATTTTGTTTAACTTTTAGGTACCTTTAAAAGGTGCGGCTGATGCAAAGTGTACAAACTAAACAGTTAGCTTCCTAATTTCAGTTAAACTATATAGCTTAGTAAAGATTAAAATTTTCCTTCTGGTTAATCTGTAAAACCTTTAACTAATAATAATGATAAATCACCACAAACTTAAGAACACCTGTAACTGAAAACAGGTAGAATTGTCACCACTATTTTTGAGATTATACATTTAATACTTGTAATATTTAATTTACAAGGACATATATGTATACGATATTAATTAGTTATTTGGTGAGGAATGTGCAGATAAAAATTGAACCGCAATTGAAAAACTTTCATGCAATATATATATATATATATATATATATATATATATATATATATATATATATATATATATATATATATAGAATCCTCTATTACTAAATTATTTCAGTTTCATTCTAAAGTTTATAGCATAATGAAGTAACAAGTGAAATAAAACATTTCTTTAAAAAAATATCTTTTATTTTTTATATTATTGTTAAAATTATGATAAAAAATTGTCCTTAAATAAATAATTAAGCTATAGAATTATAATTTTCATGAATAACTTGCAAAATATTACTTGGACAAAGATTTTCGATATCAAGTACTATTAGCAAAATGCGCTACTAAACTCAATCACTTGTATATTTTTTTTTTGAAAATTTTCGAATTATCTATTAAATTTATTTATCATATAGAAATATGAATAGTTTTGTACACAAAGAATCAAATACTCCAGAATTTTAATTAGGTCAAATTACCAAATTATTAGCAACATTACTTTTATCTTATAGCGACTAATGTTGGACTTTTGGTGACTGTCTCCAAAATTTGACAGATAATCTCCCATTTAGTGACAGAACATTGACTTTTTCGCAACAAATAGTCGGCAGTCTTTTAGACTTTTAGCGACAAATATAAGACTTTAGAGAGTATGATTAACTTTTGGCCACAATTTTGAGATTTAGCGGCAGTTTTGGCATTCAATGAAAGTGATTAATTTTTGCAATAATTTTATGTACATGTAGCAAGACACATTGTGCTTTTAGCGATAAGTCTTGTTAATTTCGTCACACTTCATTGACATTTGCGACATTTTTTTATTTTAGTTACATAATATTTCTTCTTTTAGCGACATATTTTGTCCCTAATGACATGACAAAATTTAGCAATTATTTGGACTTTTAGAGCTGTTGAAATTTAGCATCGGTTCTTGCTCATTTTGCAATAGATTTTGGAGATTAGCAACAGAGTTTGATGAATCTTGTAACAGTTGTTATTCATTTAACGACTTTCTGGTACATTTAGTGACAACAATGCTCTTGTTGAGACAAAGTTGGTGCTTTTAGCGACAAAATTTTGAGTTTTAGTAACACTTTTCACACATTGGTGACAACTTTCTTGTTTTAGTGATAGGGCTGTTTTTAATTAGATGCAGAAATGTCGTATTTAGCAACAATTATTTTTGTTCATTTAGCAACAATTTTTTGCTGCAGTTTAGCGACAGTTTTTGTTCATTTACTGACAGCTTTCGGTCCAGTTGGCAGCAGCTAAACATTTTTAGCAACACTTTAAATCGTTAGCGACAATTTTTGCTGACGCGGAGTGACATTTTCGTGTTCAACTGTTCATTTAGCGACAGTGTGCTCTTTTTGGCGACAACTATTGCTACTTTTAGCACTAGTATTTCTAACTTTCAGCAACAATATTCTCCGGGTCTCCTTTGGCGTAATCATTCTTTATCCTCTCATAATTCGCTTCCAAACAATGTCCGTATGCCTCCAATGTCATCCTCTCCTCCATAATGATTGGATATTTTTTCCTTTTTTTTTTCCCTTAAATTTTCAAGGTATCAAGTACAAAGTTCCACAGAAACTTTAGGTGACTTAAATAATTGTGTAATTAGCATATTTCTGTTTCATATTGTAAATTGATAAAATATTAGGGTTTTTGTGGGCTTTTTCTTTTAAGCTTTGGCTTCACCCGTTAAATATAATATATAGTTATAAATATCAAGTAATATATTATCGTTGTGAAAACAGTTTGGACGCA